>LR990349.1:4825549-6031936 GCA_905147345.3 Mythimna impura
CCGTGATAAGACCTGTCATACTGTATGGATGAGAATGGTGGGCTGTGAAAAAGATGGATGAAAAAATATTACATATAGTGGAGATGAGAATGTTGAGATGGATGTGTGGAGTGATGAGAATGTATAAAGTGAGAAATGAGTATATTAGACGAAGTTTGAAAGTGGCGCCAGTGACTGAAAAGTTGAAAGGAAATCGGTTGTCTTGGTATGGTCATGTGAAGAGGAGGAGTGAAGCGCATATTACTAAAAGAGTTTTGAGTATACTTATAGATGGATGGAGAGGGAGAGAGAGATCAAAAACAAGATAGATGGATTGTGTGAGGAGTGATATGAAAGAAAAGGAAGTTAGTGATAGTTCGACGGGTACCAGCACATAATGGAAGAAAAATCGTCTTGAGCTGACCCCAAGTAATATGGGATACGGGTAGGAAGAAGAAGAAATACTGTGAGATATAATCACTCCTATTTTTGGAATTCTATTTAAAAATAGACTCAAAAACATTTTATTGAAAATTTTTTTCTATTCAGTTCAGGAATTCATGACTCAACGCATATGTTAATTTCATTTCATTTGTTGTCTTGATGATTTAAATTATTTTATCTTTTGTTTTTATTGTTTATGTAACAATTTGAATTGTTTTTTTGACATGTTTTTAATCGATTATGAAATATGATTTTATAGTTTGTAGAAATGATTTTTTTGCTATGATAATTACTATTTTAATGAATTTTATGTACCTAAATAATTTTTGTTAACCGAAAAATTTTAAATTTTACTATCTATTACTATTTTTTTTTTGGAATGAAAAGAATATTATTTAGCTTTATTATTTTTAAGTGGCTAGTGGTTGACGTAATGATGTATTATTTTATTTGTTGATCTTGTTTTATAATTGAGATTTTTATTTAACTTAATTGATTATTTTCTACAATGTTTATTTTTTGTTTTTATTGGAAACGTTTTAGCGATTTTTAATTATTTCTCTATTATTATTATTATTATTTTTGTAAAATATTCAGACCCACTGTAAATTGTTAATGAATAAATGAATTGAAATGAAATAAACTATAAGTTTATAAAGTCGCCGTGTGTTTTCTTGTGTATTCTTTTCCATGGAGATCTATGCCTTGGAACGTTTAATCTTTTTTATCAGTAAATGATTTGCAATAATTTATTTCAGTTTGAGACGTGGCAAGAAATCGCTACTGACCTAAGCTATTTTATTATTGTACGAGCATTCCGTCTAATCCCGTAGTGCAGGAGCAACTTAAAAGTAATAAATTGCTCTTCACTGTACCGCGAGTCTGCACTCCGGTGGTTTCTGCACAACCGATCCGGGAGAATTTTGATGCGGTAATAAAATGTGTTCCTGATATTAAAAAAAAAAAACAATCTCCAAATGCCAACTTCATAAACAAAACTTCACGATTCTATAAATTCTACTGGAACCTCCCAACAATTTTTTGATTAAACATTTTTCCTGATCACTCTACCGAGTCATTAGTGCATTGACGTGTAAAAGTGTTATTGACGTGTAAAAGTGTTTTTTTAAACCTATTGGCAAAATAAATATCATTCATCATTCGATTTGAAATTGTGATAGTTCCGATGCGACGGCTTTTACTTGATATCAACTAATTAACCAAAGAACAAGCTTTACGCACTTTGAAACAACGGTCCTCAAATTCATGCACTGATAAATACATTTTGATTAGATTGCCGCATCCAACCAAAATGTGGGTTACAAAATCCTTGTCTACTACAATGAGTTTCAACAAAGTTCCTAGCTAGCCCACTATCCAGTACCAGTTAGACTGCTTAATTGTTTTCAACTAACAACGAATTTTTGCTACCAGCAAATTGGCGGCGAGAATACTTTTCATAACTTTAAAATACTGTTGCTTAATTATTGTTGTTTACTATTGCTTTGGTCTTCTGGAATTTTAATAATTGAGTTAAGTATTTGTAAACTTTACTACTACATTATTTATTTTGTTATTTATTTATTTAAAACTTTATGCACTTATGAAACATTGTACAAAGGCGGACTTAATACCTTAGGCATTTTCTACCAGTCGACCTTAGGATGGTGCAGAGACATAACATGGCAGGTGCAACTTAATAGAAAACTGACAGAGAGGAAATAAGAACAATATTAAATATATACTTAGATACACACATACAAATAAAGAATGATATTGAGAGAAAAACGAATACAAAAAATCAAGAGTGTGATGAATCTACCAACTTAGATCTTTCTTCTTATCAGATAGGTAGAAACCAACTACGATAAAAATAGACTGATAGATTTCCGTAATCCGGTATCGGTGTTTACTAAAGATGCATATCCAGTTCGAAAATACGGTCATTGGAACAATTTGCCTGCCGCGGCCTTCCCGTATGATTATAATTTATATGTCTTCAAGGCTAGAGTGAATAGGCTCTTAATAAACTAGTGCGCCTCACTATCAACGATTGCATCACTGCTTACTATCAGGTGGGATTGCAGTCAAGCACTAGTTTATATCAATTAAAAAAAAATTACATTAAAAGAAATCGTTTGTATGGATTTGTGATCAGGAGGTAAGATGTAACATAGATGGGACTAAAATAGTCATAATTATGCCAAAAATAATTACCCTCCTTCTTCTTCTATATCTATTCACTATAATATATATATATAGACTGGGGAGAAAGGGGCTTAAAAGATAAATGAATAATGAAAAAAACATAATGTTAGATAGCCTATATTGTGAGCGGAACATTGAACATAGGTAAAACGACATAGAACAGCTTACCAAATTCTTTTCTGTTTGAAAAATCTCAGTGTCCAAAATTATGCACAGCTATAAATAGTAAAATAATTTCATAGCTTCAATTAGTACACACAGCTTAAATCCCTACACTTCGCTGCAGCCGCTGCAAACGCTAATTGTTTTCATTTCGCAACTAACTAAAACTTTTTGTTTTCGGCTAAGCAGAAAGCGGATTAATGACAATATGGATGGTATGTTTGTTTAAATGTACGACTGAGTTGGAAATTGAATGAAATTCATTGCATCGAAGTTAGTGATGTTTAAATTCTAATGATCTTTGTGTATTGCACTTAAGGTGGCTTATTAGCGAATTTCCTACATCATCTTAATACTAAGATTATGCTGTAGGGTTCTAAAAACTACAAGAACCAAATTGAGGTCAATACTATATCAGTAGATGCAGTTAGGAATCTTTCTTATTTTTGTCTCTTAGTTTATCTTTTTTATTTATTTTATTAAATAATATAATTAACAAAACTGATGTACAACCACACCAACACCTAATGTGTGATTTACACTTACTAAGGTGTAAATCAGATATACCTATTGCGTTGTGATTTATTTTTTGTAATCTAGTGATTATATCAAAATATTTACATAAAAAACTTAAATATTGACTAAACTATTTATACTAAAACCTAACTATGTACATCATTATCTTCATTTCAGCCGAAAGGCACCGATGCCACTGCCACTACCACTGTTGAACATAGGCCTCCCCCAAGCGTCACCACAATGACCGGTCCTGTGCGCCTCGCATCCATCGGATTTCCGCGACCTTCACCAGGTCATCGGTCCACCTTGTGGGAGGCCTTTCAAAGCTGCGTCTTCCGGTACGTGGTTGCTACTCCAGAACTTTTCATCCTAATCGATCATCTGTTCTGCGTGCAATGTACCCCGCCCATTACCACTTAAGTTTCGCGATTCTTCGAGCCATGTCGGTAACCTTGGTTCTCCAGCGGATATCTTCATTTCTGATGTGATCACGCAAAGTCTGTGCATAGCCCTTTCCACTGCCCTTTGGGTGACTTTAAGTCTTCTTATGAGGCTCATTGTAAGCAACTACGTTTCGGAGCCATATGTCGTCACTGGCAACACGCACTGGTCATAGACATTCATCTTGAGACACTGTGGTATAGTGGACGAGAAGATACCACGCAGCTTTCCGAACGCTGCCTAACCGAGTCGGATTCTAGGATTAACCTCTTTCTCGAAGTTAGACCTACCCAACTGGACCATCTGTCCCAGGTAAACGTCGTTCACAAATTTGAGTGTAGAGTCTCCAATCTTGATGGCAGTGGGTGCTAATTGAATTTTGCCATGACTTTAGTTTTGTCTGAAGCTCTACTAAGGTCACCGAGCATTTTACTGAGCTCCTCCGTAGTCTCAGCCATGACTACAATGTCGTCGGTAAACCGAAGGTGAGTGAAGTACTCGCCATTGACATTAATGCCTATAGCCCTCTCCATTCCAGAACCTTGAAGACATCCTCCATCGCGGCCGTGAACAGTTTCGGAGAAATAACGACACTCCGCCTCGCACCCCGCTACAACAAGATAGGTTTCGAGGTCTGGTCCTGAAGTCGAACTGACATGGTGGCGTTTTTGTACAAACACTTCAGGACTTCGATGTACCGATAGTCAATCTGGCACCGTTGGAGAGACTGCAGTACAGCCAGGGTCTCGATCGAATCAAAGGCTTTCTCGTAATCCACAAACGCTAAACAGAAAGGCTGATTATACGGGAACACCCAAATACTCCGAAATATTTTATTCCGAATTTCGATATTCCGATTTTCAAAAGTCCGAATTTCATAATACCTAAAAGTTATAATGTCTATTATTAAAAATCACGAAATTTATTTTACCGAAAGTCGTAAATGCGATTTGTTAGTTTTCCGATTTTCATACGTTCGAAGAATCAAATGCTCGAAGGGTTTTCGGTCCGAAAAACGATATTCCGATTTTCAATACTTCGAATAAACTAAAAGTCAACATGTTGTGCTACAAAATTTAGTGTCAGAAACGAATCGCCGCAAAACCGACTTCACGCAGTCTTGTTTGCCCTACCCCTAGAGTGTAATTTAAACCCGCGTAGGCGCGGAGGGGTAGGGCGGCCCGCGAGCTGAGGAGCAGGTTGTTTGAAGGCCCACCGCCGCGGCTGAGGCTGGCCGGCAAAGCCGGCCAGCAAGCCGAAGCTGCGGTGGTGAGCGTTAAAACCATCTGCGACGATAAGCTCGCGTGGGGCCGCCCAAACCCCGCAGCGCCGGAGCCGTGACAGAAACAATGCTTGCTGCATTTTGCATGCCTGCTTTCATGCTGCATGCCTGCTTGCATGTTGCATGCTTGCTTGCATGTTGCATGCCTGCTTGCATGTCGCATGCTTGCTTGCATGCTGCATGTCTGCTTGCACGCTGCATGCCTGCTTGCATGCTGCAATAAATCCCCTGAATGGTGGAAAACGCATCTGTCATTAGTTTTTTAATTCTACCCCCTCATACTACGACCTCTGACGAGCATTTATGTGTTTATTTGTCTTGCTATACAGTTTTATGAGGCGTTTTTATTTCGAAATTTTATTAAGCTGTTGATCCCTGCAATAACGCCGGCGTTAACGGGCCATTGTCTTTCTATTGTGTCTCTAATTACGCTACTCAAAAAGTTAATCGGTATTTTAATAATCGGAATTCGTATTTTTGATGTTTCGAATTATCATTAAGTCGGACTTTTCGTTATTCGATCTATTGAAACTCGGTATTTTGAGAATAGTAATTATAAAAGTTAGGAAAATTGAAATTTAGGAATTATAAAAATAGGAGTTATGATAAGTCGGAGTTGTTATATTCGGAATTTTGAACCATTCGGAATTATGAAAATCGGTATTTTGAAATTCGTATTTGTGAATGTCGGAATAAAGTTTTTCGTATTTATGTAGTGTACCCTGATTATACTCCTCAGTCTTCTGTATAACCTGCCGCAGCGTATGTATGTGGTCTACGGTGCTAAAGCTTTAACTTAGCAAGACGTCGAACCAGCGCGCGAGACGATTCGTGATGACTGGAAATCAGCTTGTAAACAAATAGCTTTTGAAGGGCCTTATGGACCGGTTTTCCACCTGCCTTCAGGAGTTTGGCCGTAATTCCGTCCTAACCCGACGCCTTGTTGTTTTTCACAGAGCTATTCTAATCTCGTACAGGCTGACGTCCGGGAACTATTTACATATAATACAAAACACAAAGTACACTCAGGTATCGAAGTACTCCTCCACATCGCTGTCATCTAGAAATGTGCCCTGGTGCCTGGCAGCCTACTAAATGTGAATCTAAAAAGCACACATAAACAAGCCATTTAGGTTTTGCTTTAAAGAAACAGATGGTCTTGTATTTTTTATGTAGGGTACAACTGATTTTGGTATCATCATCATCATTTCAGCCAAAAAATGTCCACTGCTGGACAAAGGCCTCGCCCAAGTGTCGCTATAATGACCGTTCCTGTCCGCCTTGTATCTATCGGACTTCCGCAACCGTTCACCAAGTCATCGGACCACCTTGTGGGAGGCCTTCCAACACTGTATCTTACAGTATGCAGCTGCCGCTTGAAAACCTTTCACCCTCATCAACCATCGGTTCTGCAAGCATTAGGTCCCGTCCACTACCACTTAAGTTATAAATCAAAAGGCAAATAACTATTAATGCCCATTAACGACGTTCAAGACAATCATGGTGACAAGTGCTGTCGTTGTCAACGATTGAATTACTTCTTTTATTTATCATCTTCTGCATCACAACTATAATTAATTTAATTAACTAAAAACCGATTGTTTGTTCTATTTTAACAATATACATAAATGTAAAATTGTTTTGTTCATCCAGTTTTTCAGTCGTTAGTAATTTAGTATTCGGTTGTGCAAAATGAAATTGTTTGTACAAATTGTTTTCGGTGAACTATTGTGGCATGTCGAGCACGAGCTTGGCACCTCGTTAGGTTTAGTACAAATTGATATAGGTATGTCTTTTATTATGTTAATTCTACAGACTTTATTTTTTTGCCTCTGATATTTGGTTAGTTTTTTCTTCATCTTGTTTATTACACAGTTGAAAATAAACCTCAAAAGATTTAACACTTCACGTGTCACCTATAAAGTACCCCCAATGTCGTCGTATTTTGTAGATCGTGGTTTTTTTGGTTTTGTGTAAATATTCATAAAAACGAAGATTTCAACTCTAAATAGATATTAACACAGTATACAATAAACTTAGAAAAAACAATAGTGACCAATGGTGACCGAATAGTTGTTTGGTTATGAGTGGACAGCAACAATTTTCTTTATTTTCGTTGTATTCTTGTGTTTATGGGTTTTCGTATAGACTAGCAATAGGTTAAAAGCATCTTAAACTTTACAGTTATAAGTACATAGTATAATATACAAAGTAACTTTTTTTCTTTTCGTTGTTTTGTAAGCATCGTAAGCATTTATACAAAATAGTATATTTTGATACAATTGGCGAGAGTTTTGTCATTGTGACCGAGGTCACAAAATAGATAGGTACAGAAGTCAATCTTCATACAAAGCGCGCTCGAGCAACGCACACATAGACCCCGCTCACGGACACGATATCTTGGAAACGTTAGGACCAGTGCAAGTGCGACTGCCATGATGCCATCCGCTTGAGACACGCGTCTGTGAACTTTTTTGTGAAATAATAGAGCGAAATAAAGTTATCATAACTGTTCAGTGGATGGTTGTTTAAATTCAATATTAAATGTTGAATTATTGTTTTTTAAGCTACAAGTTGTAAGAAATAAGTAGGTAGGTAGGTATTTGCTTGTATTTTGATAATTTGTTTTTATGTAACGCTGAACAGTAAGGTAAGTACCCCGGCGGCCTCCGGCCCGCGCCGAGAAAGTGAACATGACTTCGTGTCCATGTAATATTTTAACAATTTATATTAGGTATTAATTATCGCCGCACCCGGACAGAGCGGCAGCGACCCGAGCGCGACCGGCGAGCGTAAGTATGAAAAGCGAAGTATATACATGAGATTTACTTCTGTACATATCTATTTTGTGCCGAGGTGGAACATCCGAGTGCTGCAGTAACAAATTTCTACGTGTATCAAATGACGTTTTTCAATACACTTACGAAGAAACAAATAAATAGGGGTCCGATAACTCCTAGGGGTCGAAAACATACAATAAATTGTAATGGGGGCAAACTCGCACACTTTTCCACATTAGTACGCACAACGATAAATTGCGTGCCTAAAAAGCGGCAGGGATAAGAGCGAATTTTCGAGTAAGTGTATTGTATTAAATAATTATGTTTCTAAAAAGCCAATTTCTAAAATAATAAATATTGTTTATTTTTACCCCGTTGTCTAACCAAAAAAAGGCCAAATTCAACTCAAGCCACTGAATCAAATCAATGTAATTACAACAACACGGTATCAGTCACTAACTAACACGGGTGTTGATCGCACAAAGCGCTGCGGTCGCTAATCACTGTTGTGCAGCGATGTAACACGACTTCCCCGTGATTACTGCAACGGCGAAAAGAGTGCATGATTGAAGGGTGATCTGAGGGGAAATGAGTTGTTCATGAATACTAAACATGTTTCTTGTAATATAACAGAAATGTAATTATTTTATTAATATGGTATAGCCTAGGTATATGATCAGTGCTAATTAGCAGAACTATTGGTAAGTTTATTCTTCCGAGTAAGCACACGTCTTATGAAATTATGTAGGTACATATACAGAAACAGCAAAAATAAGGTAAGTCTTATGTTTCAGTCATTAACTCTCTGCAAACTGTTAAAGCTTAGTAACAGTCAGATGCTATTGGCGTTTTTTCTTAATTTTTTGACACTCTTTATCTCAAACCATTTTTCACCTGTTTTACGAGGTTTTTAGAAATTTTGCTGAAAATTTAAGGACTTAAAATTATTTAAAACGTTTTGTTAAATACATTAAAAACATATTTGAATAACCAAAATTAAATTTCTCTTATGAAATCACAATCCTAAAATCAAAACAATTTAAACATGCACGAATTATTGAACCTAATCCCATATCGCATAAATTGACTTATCAGCACACGAAAGATAAAAACGTCACCCTATTTAACATATAATAGCAGGTGTCATCCGATATAATAGAATATATAGGTATGCAGCCAGTTACAAAAGGTTATAAATCTTCAACCCTTTTCATAGGAGATGGAAGTCGGGGCGTAGTACGTGCATAATATAATGGGACTGATCTTAAAGTATGAATAAGACGAGATTCAAACAAGTTTGCTTTTCTCGTGATCTGTTATGGTTACATGCAGAATAAGGACGATGATAGCTTGATATTCTCAGCTCGGTGATGACAACGCGTATAATTCTGCTCAGTGGAAAAAGAGGGAAAGACAATCTCAAATAAATGGTACATATGGTCAATGAACAAGAAAATAGCAAGCTAAGACTAATGACAAAATTTGTTGTGTTGATTTAATCAACACAAGATAATAGTAACGCACAAGACATAAAGACATTATCATGTTTAATTTGCTTGTTATTATACAAAATAAGACGTAATTGTAAACTTGCTGATTGTGTAAGCTTTTTTTACTTCACCCATGGAGAGAGTTTCGTTCGTTTTCTTTACCAAAGACTACTTGAAACAGGATTATACGAAAAATTATGCTTTCAAATGATTTCTTTTTCAGTAACCAAGAACGGTAAGAGTTCTAATAGCCTGTCTTATTTTTACTTAAAAGACAGATAGAAGATAGCCAACAAGCGGATATTTCAGCTAAAGATGATATCATATTATTTGACACTGCGGCTAAATTTTAAGGTTATTCAAACCGAGATTTCTTTTTTTTTTGACGTTTTATTTGATTGTTTTAATCTTGACAACAAAAAAAAGAACATGGCGGGGAAGTTAATACTACCGTCTTGCCATTTTATTAAAATTCATTTGGTGAAAAATTAGGTATTTTTTAACAATCTTATCTCGAAGTTTAAAAAATATGAAACGGATTTAAAATAACAATTAATTGAACAAGGGATTTTCTAAAGATAAAGCAGCAAAGGTTAAAAAACAGTCTCTCATAAATTCATTCCGCTTTGAATAACATCAACAACCCAAATTGGCTAGGCCGGACCTTTGATTACAAAATATAAGACAGGCACCGAAAATTTTCTATCGAACTAAACGATAAATTTTACGTGCCCCTATTGGCTCCAAAGGCTTCTTTGTGGAAACCTATTAGGTGGATGAGAAGGCTTAGTTCGCCGCTCCGCTTGGGGGGACAAAATAAATTTCCCGACGGCCTTAAGTACTTTCAAATCGAGATCCTCTGAACTAAGGCGATAGTAGGACTTTTAAGTTTTGAATTTGCGAGTTTCAGTAGCTCAGTGTTATTTAATTGACCTGTTTATTTTAATTCGTCTAATGTATTTATTTCTAACACAGCCAATTGATGGTTGTAGACGAAGTTTGAGTGAAGGTAGCTTTTAAAATAGAAGTCAGGTTTCTGAAAAAAGATGACGATGTCATTAGTTTTAAGTTTTAAGATGTATTAAAATGAATAATTATTATCACAGTTTTAAGTTTTCACTTTTTAGCTATCTCGAGCATTTTTTGTTCTACTTAACAGCATAAGTATGTTCATTAAAACAAATCCTCGTCACTGTCATTAATTTAAGTAAAATTTTAACATATTTTGTGTCAAACACGATTATTACTACGGTTTCTGCTCCAATTATAACTCCGCTTGATTTTAATGATGTCGCACTATGTTACTAGGAATATCAAATAAGAGATTCCTCTTATTTTATATTTCTAGACAAAACCAATTCGGTTTTGTCAGTGTTCACAAAGCGCTGAAGCGGTGTAAACCTTTAGAGGGATCATCGCGGTTGAATGCAGCAGAATTAGTAGCTACATAAACATTATTTAGACACATGAGTGAAATACGCTTAGGCGATATTAGAATGTGCTCTAAATTTGGAGCGTACTTAGGTGACATTGTGGGATTATCAATCCAATTTATCGGTTAGATTATCAACTTTTATTATAAATCTATATATTATATATTATTTGGCGAGTTAATAATGATCATGGGTACGGTAATGACGCCACACTGCCAGTAAAAATAAAGTTTGATGAATGTTGGTTCATAGTAAAATCAACAAAAAATTTCAAAATTCTCCCGTTACCGCTACATTTCAAGGAAATACCAACTTAGAATGAAGCGTATAAAAATTACCACCAACAACAAACCTAAGTCCGCTCATTGAATTTGCTCCTGTTGCAGTTGATGTTACGTGCACTTTAGGGTTGGGAAAATGACATGAATTGTAACGGACATTTTTATTAGTAGGTAGTCGATGTAATATGATGTGGATAGTGTAGTAGAAATTAGTAACATTGTTTAGGCAAGAGCCATAGTCTTAACATAGTTCCTGGTAACCAGTCCATTTAAAGTCTTCAAAAACCATAGCCCTATATCTTAGTTTTCCATATGTCGCAATTGTTTCCCACCGACCGGAGTTGTCCTTGGATGCACTAATATAGCGCGTACAGGGATAATCGCCGGTTGGTACCACGTTACATTAAGCGTCTAAGGGGCCACTGCGAGTTGGTTTCGACTCCTCGTATGCCTTACTACCTTACGCCCCCTTTTTTAGACATATATAATAAAAATGCGTATCAATAATAAAAATGCGTATTTATCTCCAACAAATTACAACACAGTTTTTTGTTGACAGGTAGTTCGATAAGAGAAAGAAGGTAGTTTGTGGGAGATCAGGAGTTCAAACTAAGCGAAGGCCTGTATTTTAGAGCTCCAGAGATGTAATAATCAAGGTGAGATTTTCCTTATGTGGAGACCGAAGCAAAAGATCATCTAGGTACGTATTAGTAAAAGCTTCCAGAGGGCCCATGGGTAAGTTAAAACAGCTGCACAGGTTGATTAGAGGTTAAGTATATTTCCTGAGGTCGGACGGTGGATAAGTTGGTGGCATATCAGGTCAGCTTGTATAACTTTGAAAATAAAAAAATCTTAAATTATCCAGAAACGAATGCATTTTTTTCATTAGAAGACTCGTCGACGGCGCGTATAGTACCACGCGCCCATAAAAGAGTTGTTAGCAAAACTGTAGAGGTCCAGCAGAACCGAAGCCTACTGGGGCCATGTGTTGACTTTCGAAAGGCAAACTGCCACTTATAACAAGCTGCCAAAGGCGGTAATCAAACTAAGTGACGGAAAGTTCAAAGCCCATATTAAGCGTGCCTTAACCAAAAAGCGTATGACAAGGTTAAAGACTATATTGAAGACACATTTGTTTGGCAATAACTGCTTCTGCACATGTAGCCCCCTGGTCACTCATTAATATTTTGTAAATGTATCTATTAACTGTTCCGTCTTTGTGTATTATTTAATATATATATTTTTTTTTCTAACACATTGCTTTTGCAATATTTTTTAATATTTAGACCACAACCACCTTAAATTCGTTAATAATCTATTTAGTCTAGTTGTATTTATTTATTTTTACTAGTTTTTAGGGTTCTGTACCTCAAAGGAAAAAAGTGGAACCCTTATAGGATCACTTTGTTGTCCATCTGTCTGTCTGTCAAGACTCTTTATCTCGGAAACGCGTGGAGGTATCGAGTCGAAAACAACCATACTATATCAAACCATATTTTTTTTAATTGAATCTATCTCGTGGTCTAGAAACGCAAAGGGCAAAGACGGAACATAAGTGCGGTTTTAGGCAGTAAAAGTTTCGCTCCGCCCTAGAGCGAGAGAAGCCAGTAGATGATTTCTGATCTGATCTCTGTTGATTGTAAAATTTGTCTCCAGCCTGGGTATACTATTACTCAAGTGCATCCAGTTTGAAAAAGATATTATACTTCAAGAATTTTTCAATAGCTGTGGCAATTCTATCTAATTATCCATTTTCTTATTGCCGTTATCCATACGCTCTATCGTATTAAGCAAAAATATCAACAAATTATTTATCATAAAACTTTTAACATCACTAGCGAGTACAGTCACAAAAAAACTTTTTACACGATAAAACTTGAGTTGTACAGTACAAAGGAGACTGTGTCGTGTTTCGGATTAACATGGAAATTGAATCAGGTTGCACGGCGAACTTGGCCGGGACAAAGCTTTGTGACTCTAGACTTATATCCGTTTTTTTTACTGTATACTGCAATGTGCGCGATTGTACTGCGCTTTTGTATTTGTTGCGTAAGTTTTTAGTTCCTCATATTATTATTTTTTCTAATTATCATCAGAAAACTTATCAGTTTTAAATATTTTTAGGCAGGAACACTAAATTTGAATATCTATTTTGTTTTTTGTAAAAATAATTATCAGAATTATATCATTATTGTTGTGAGTATAACCCAATTACGACGGCCACTGTAGGCGCGGGATTGCGGACGGCGAGCAATGGGTAGCTCGCCGTCCGACCGTCCGGTAACCGTTCGGACCGAGCCCAAGTCGTCAATGGCGCATACTGTTCCACACGCGCCTCAAGGAGATGTCAGCAACTGTAGGGGCCCAGTAGGGTCGAAGCCTGTTTGTTCGAACGAGTTTATCTCAAGAACTACGAATTGAAACATTATGTTAAACATGGAGAGTTAATTTACCGCAGAAGGTTAGGTTATCTAAAGATACGGGTAAAATCGCACAGCTTTTTTTATTACTCGCGCCTGTCGGCTTGATAACCGTCCTAATCTTATCTGATCAATCAGACTTTTCTGTTTCTAAAATTTAAATTACTGTTTTTTAATTTTCTTTATCATATTCAGTTCTACCCTCTGAACTTATTGGACCCTCTAAAGAGACTATGATGTATGTGTCTGTGTGTGTGTATGTGTATGTCTGATTTTTTAAATTATTGGTTAATAATAATACATATATATGGCTCTCTCTGGACGTGTTGTTGTAAACTGTAAGTGGAGATTGTAATTGAAGAAATAAATAATAAAATTAAAAAGGCTCTACAGTACTACTACTATACAAATAATTAGAATAAACAAACCATTATAATAATTATATACAGTGTTTGTATTACATTTTTTACAATACGTTTTGCTGCATACTATAAAGTGTAATAACATGACTACGTGTTCTATAGTACTCTTTTATTTAAGATCATATCAAGATATTTGAAGGTTGAAACGGCGATGTCAGCCAGACACACCCAAACCAATTGTACGAATAATAAACATATAATTACAATATTTATCTGAGGTAGTACGTCAATGTACAAGTGCTAACATTAAGCATAGCACGCAATTGTTTAATAAATTGCTAATTAGTTGCCGAGTTGCTAGCATGTCGGTTTTCTACTACTAATTGAATAGCCTAATTCCGCCAAGCCTGTTCCATCATTGGATCATCAGGCGTATGGCGATGCGCCACTGGTATATGGTTGGCGGTAAGTCCCTTCTTTGAGGCGTGGTTGGAAAGACCTCACGGCGTCCTCACCTTCCGCATGACGCAGGTTCTCACCGAACACGGGAAGTTCGGGAAGTTCCTGCACCGGATTCGTGCGGAAGCGACGCCCGGGTGTCGCCACTGTGTGGACCGTCCGGAGGACACGGTGGAGCACACGGTGGAGGTGTGCCCCGCTTGGGAAGAGCAACGCCGTGTCCTCGTGGGGGCGATCGGCGGCGGCGATCTCTCGCGCCGGGCCTTGGTACAGGCCATGGTCCGGAGCGAGGAGGAGTGGCGGGCGGTCGCCACCTTCTGCGAAGCAGTAATGCTAGCAAAGGAGGCGGCCGATCGCGTGAGGCAACGGCAACGGTCCTCACGCCCCAACCGCCGCCGGGATTCCGATCCCGATTTCCGGCCACCTTAGGCGCGGGCTTGCGGACGGCGGGCAATGGATGGCCCGCCGTCCGACCGTCCGGTAACCATCCGGACCGAGCCCGGTCGAAGCCTACTGGGGCCATGGGTAGTGTGAAAACGAAACCGGGGCCCTGGGACGAAGGCAACGAAGGAACAGGAGTGGGTTTTTAGTCAGTAAAAGTCTGACACTATCTCTCGCTCCGCCCAAGAGCGAGATTTGTCATAAGATGATTTTCCCACCTATAAAAAAAAAAAACCGGTACATGGTGGACATCCGACCTATGCGCCCAAAACGCTTTGGGAACACATTCATTGTACGTACAGCTAAGGCGTGGAATTCCATCCCGGAGTCTGTGTTTCCTGATAGCTACAACCTGGAGATCTTTAAGTCAAGAGTGAATAGGTTACTTTTAGGTAAGCGTGCTCCGTCGTCGCCCGCATCGTCGCTTTATATCAGGTGAGATAGCGGTCAAGCGCGAGCCCCAGCATTTTTCTGAGCGCTGGCCGTTTTACGCAGATGTGACGCATAACCTACCAATTATAAATAAGTCGTTATTGTTATTTGTTTTATTTTTAAGGTGTGCGCCATATTTGACGGAAATAAACTGTTTTTCTTTCTTTCTATTTTCTAAATGATTTCCCTTAGTTAATGACAAAACCAGCAGGCTTACTAGACATTCGATAAAATATTTTTACAACTTATTTAATGATATGAAAGTTCCTAAAACCTGCTGATATTAAGCTTACAACTATCTAGATAACAAAACTTCAAGAGCACTTTACTCGATTCTCGTGTAAAAACTTAGTGTTTTCGTAAAGAAAATGCTTGTTGTGAAATTAGTTTGGAATAGATATAATATTGGCCTCTTACATTTTATTTTTATTACATATATAAATCTGATTTTCGGTGTTGAGGAGTTGACAGGTCCATCATCGATTTACTGTAGGTACTCCATTTAAAATATTAAGTTAAAAGTCTTATTGTCCGCTTCATTCATGGTTCATATCAGCGAGCGTAAACAATTTTGATTCAGGCGACTGATAAAATATTTTGAGTATTATATTTTAAAAGTTTATGATATATTACAGTATATATACTCCAAAAACTCCATAAACAACAATAAAAACAATTCAAACAGTTTTCAATTTTCATTTTGCCACGAAAGTGAAATACAGTCAGAGAAAAGAGAAGAAGTATCGTCGAGAGATTAGAAAAATTTACGTGATCGCCACTGAGATAATTGTTTCAAACTGGGCTAGCAAGTTCGGTCAGCTATCTCCCGACTCCCCTGACAAGGGTGAACCGGGATTTATTTTGCCAACTGTACCAACATTGTTTGCACAATTCAATTTTTGAGACAGCTACTGTCTTATTTTGTAAACGGGCTCTGTTCTTGTTTTATAAAATGTACTTTGTGAGATCAAAATATTTTTATTTGTTTTTCGTACACTATAAATCTTAAAAGCTACATCCCATTTGAGATTGTGAACTTTTTACATTGATTTTAAAAGGAAGCTATATTTCTGATGTCTTAGCTGATATTGTTTTTCAAGATGAATAAAAACATCCAAGAACGAAGTGTCTTTGAAATTTATTTTATTTTTCAAAGCGATAACACATTATAAATTACGACAAACTTTAATTAAACGGTGAATATTTTTGGGATGTATGGTGGCACTGAACACATTATTTAATCACCCAGACCCACTTATGATTGAAACAATAACAAGAACTACATGTACATTTTTTTTAGGTGGGAAAATCATCTAATGATAAATCCCGCTCTTGGGCGGGGCGGGAGATAGTGTCAGACTTTTACTGACTAAAAACCCACTCCTGTTCCTTCGTTGCCTTCGTCCCAGGGCCCCGGGTTTCGTTTTCACACTACCCTTGGCCCCAGTAGGCTTCGGCATGTACATAGGTTTACAAATCTAATTACTAAAAATATACCTACCTAAAAAAAACTGGGCAAGTGCGAGTCGGACTCGCGCACTGAGGGTTCCGTACAAGCTTACCTATGAAAACAGTTCAATTCCCGAATTGAGTTATGAAGATTTTTCCGGAAAGTACCCTATGAATTTTGATTCCCTTGAGAGTGTCGAAATACTCGTTTTTTGCAACTTAAACGGCCGTATCGTTTTTTTTTTCGTTAACTCAGAAGTTTTTCACAGCTCCAGGGGTCCGCAGACTTGAGTATATGGATTTAATTTCAACTCGATACCTCCGCGCGTTCTCGAGATAAAGGGTCTTGACAGAAAGACAGACAGACGGACAGACAACAAAGTAATCCTATAAGTGTTCCGTTTTTTCATTTTGAGGTACGGAACCCTAAAAATAACCAGAACATTTCTTGGTAGGTCTACAATCCCATAAACCCATGGTTATCAAAAAAGTCGACGACCTAACGAACCAGATCAAAAAAAAATGGGCCATCATAAAAAAACGAACCTCTCTCGATGCAGAACTGATACAAGTATACATAATTAAAAGCCATTGAAATATTCCAGCAGGTCAGTGGCTACACTTGGTGCATAATTAAAATGCCTGCAATCGCCTATATGAAGCTTTTAATATACGAGTAGACTGATGGAACTTTTGGCGTACTTATTTTGCAAGTTGCAAGTGATTGATACTTTTATGGATGGCTATTTTTGGAGATGCTAAGGATTATTCATAACGAAACGCCATACTTTTCACCCGAAGGGGCAGGCAGGGACATACGTAATAACAGTTATGTTGTCGCATGTAATTTAACGGCAAACCATATACCAGAAGACACGGTGAAGCATACGGTGGAGGTATGCCCCACTTAAGCGAAGCACCACCAAGTGTGACCACGTGGAGGCCATCGGTGGCCAACGCCGGGCCTTGGTACAGGCCATGGTCCAGAGCGAGGAAGAATGGCAAGTGTTCGCCTTCTACTGCGAAGCAGTAATGCTAGCGGTTACCTATCATAAGTTCGAAAAATATTTGACCGAATTTCATTTCACCTAAAACTTTTCAACTATTTACCTACGTTTCGTTTTTTTTTTTATTTCATCGAAGTCACGTCTGCCACTGTATCAGTTGACCTATTATCAATTCGATTTTTTTCGTTACTCCGACGTTTCATTTGGCCGAAAAACTTTTCACCGATGTTACACTTAGCCGAAATAACATTAGTTCGAAGTATTATGTTTCCGAACATTCATTAAACCACTGTTATAATTACCATATTTTCAATTCTCCTAACGCCTAGAAATGTAATTATTACACTGGCATGATTGAAGCAACAGAAGCTAATTTTAGATTAGTTTAACCTAATATTTTGTTTAATTATTTAAACGTAATGGCACTTAATAATATAGTTGATTATGAACAAAAGTGGTTTTAATTGGTCCCAGTAAGAAGCTGCAAACAAGGATGCTTGCTTTAGTCATGCAGCGTGCAAGCAGGCATGTAGCATGCAAGCAGACATGCAACATGCAAGAAGGCATGCAGCATGCAAGAAGGCATGAGCAGGCATACAGCATGCAAGCAGGCATGCAGTGTGCAAGCAGGCATGCAGCATGCAAGCAGGCATTCAGCATTCAAGCAGGCATGCAGCATGGAAGCAGGCATGTAACATGCAGCAGGTATGTAGCATGCAAGCAAGCATGCAGTAAACAAGCAGGTATGCAGTATGCAAGCAGGCATGCAATATGCAAGAAGGCATGCAGCATGGAAGCAGGCATGCAACATGCTGCAGGCATGCAATTATGTTTCCGAACATTCATTAAACCACTGTTTTAATTACCATATTTTCAATTCTCCTAACGCCTAGAAATGTAATTATTACACTGGCATGATTGAAGCAACAGAAGCTAATTTTAGATTAGTTTAACCTAATATTTTGTTTAATTATTTAAACGTAATGGCACTTAATAATATAGTTGATTATGAACAAAAGTGGTTTTAATTGGTCCCAGTAAGAAGCTGCAAACAAGGATGCTTGCTTTAGTCATGCAGCGTGCAAGCAGGCATGTAGCATGCAAGCAGACATGCAACATGCAAGAAGGCATGCAGCATGCAAGAAGGCATGAGCAGGCATACAGCATGCAAGCAGGCATGCAGTGTGCAAGCAGGCATGCAGCATGCAAGCAGGCATTCAGCATTCAAGCAGGCATGCAGCATGGAAGCAGGCATGTAACATGCAGCAGGTATGTAGCATGCAAGCAAGCATGCAGTAAACAAGCAGGTATGCAGTATGCAAGCAGGCATGCAATATGCAAGAAGGCATGCAGCATGGAAGCAGGCATGCAACATGCTGCAGGCATGCAACATGAAGCAGGCATGCAGCATGCAAGCAGGCATGCGGCATGCAAGCAGGCATGTAGCATGCAAATAGGCATGCAACATGCAGCAAGCATTGTTTCTGTCACGGCTCCGGCGCTGCGGGGTTTGGGCGGCCCCACGCGGGCTTATCGTCGCAGATGGTTTTAACGCTCACCACCGCAGCTTCGGCTTGCTGGCCAGCTAAGCCGGCCAGCCTCAGCCGCGGCGGCGAGCCTTCAAACCACCTGCTCCTCAGCTTGCGGCCCGCCCTACCCCTCCGCGCCTACGCGGGCTTGAATTACACTCTAGGGGTAGGGCAGACAAGACTGTGTGGAGTCGGTTTTGCAGCGATTCGTTTCTGTCACTAAATTTTGTAGCACAACATGATTACTTTTTATGACACTAATTTAATTTAATTGAAAATGGTACCAAGTAACCGTCTATATATTTGTGACCAAAATTCCGTAAAATGTTGTTTCGGTGTGGTGAAAATATGGCAAAAAAGCATTTGGCAAATGAAAAAAGTTCAAAAGAGGCTTCGGCCAATAGCAAAAAGTTATTTTGTAAATCGGCGAAATATAGTTCGGTAAAATAATACTTATGACACATGATACTTCAATGATCTAAAAATATGTCAAATAATTCATATAGCAAAAAAGACGTCGGTCAATAGTTTTCGGTAAAATGAAATTCGAACAAAAAAAATTCGGAAAAGCGATCGGTTCCCAATGCTAGCGAAGGAGGCGGCCACAGGCGTGAGGGAACGGCCTTCACGACCCAGCCACCAGAATCCCGATCCCGATCCCGAAGCCTACGCCTACGGTGGCTGCACCACCGTAGGCATAGGCTTACGAATGGCGAGTAATTTAGCTCGCCGTCCGGCCGTCCGGTAACCGTACGGACCGAGCTCTAAGTCATCGATGGCGCGTAGTGTTCCACGAGCGCCTTAAAGAGATGTCAGCAAACCGTAGAGGCCGAGCAGGCTCGAAGCCTACTGAGGCCATGGGTTGTGCTAAAGAAAACCCTGGGGCCCTGGAACGAAGGCAAAGAAGGAACAGTAGTGGGTTTTTAGTCAGTAAAAGTCTGACACGCCCTCACGCTCCTCCCAAGGGCGAGAAGTCATAGGACGATTTCCAACCTAAAAAAAACCCTCCGCGATGTAAAGGAGTAATAAATATGCACACATACACGTATACACATTCACAAATATATAAATAATATATACAAACTTTATCTTTATAATTTTACTTTACTAACCTTGCTCCGGCAAGAGGGCAAATACACCTACTACAATAACTACTTGTAATTTAACACTTTTCTCAGTACAGAAGAATGCTGTGTGCTACTTGGCTCCGACTAAATTAAAGTCTTAGATCTAGGAAAATATTTTACTACGGCAGACGAGGAGCGCTCTTCTAAATTTAGATAAGACTGACAGCTTGTAAAAACGTTTAATTATTATTGCATTCTGAAAACTTAATCCATTTTACTCGGAAAGATGACAGTCATTAACACTTGACTGCATTCTATGTGAGTTGCATAGATATTTTATTTGCAATGTTTCATGTAGAGGGTATTAGTAATATGAATAAAATATATGGAATAGACTTTTTTTTCGGTAGGAAAATCATCCAATGACATCCCCTGCTCTTGGGCGGAGCGTGAGGATGTGTCAGACTTTTACTGACTAAAAACTTACTCCTGTTCCTTCGTTGCCTTTCATACTAGGGCCGAGTCTTCCTTTCAGAAGCAGAGCCTTGCTAGTAAGCGTCCTCCTTGAGGCGCGCGTGGAACACTACGCGCCGTCGACGACTTGGGCTCGATCCGGACGGTTACCGGACGATCGAACGGCGAGCTACCCATTGCTCGCCGTCCCCAAGCCCGCGCCTACGGTGGCCGGAAATCGAGATCGGGATCCCAGCGGATGAGATAGCCTTAAAGTACGCAATCGTCGCGCCGGCCAGTTACTAGAGTCGTTATTTAGTAGTTCTCATGTATCATTGGTTCGTTCACAAACATGTAACAAACACCTGACTCAGAGATGGCACATCTACCTATCTCTCAACTGCTGCACCTTCTCTGCAGTCAAAACATTATTTACAATATTCGCGACCACGTAATGTGCGCTGAATACAAGTTTTATCTGTTATAGTCATCGCCGAGTTTCCGATCCCGATTTCCGGCCACGGCAGGCGCGGGCTTGCGGATGTCGAGCAATGGGCAGCTCGCCGTCCGACCGTCCGGTAACCGTCCGGACTGAGCCCAAGTCGTCGATGACACGTAGTGTTCAACGCGCGCCTCAAAGAGGTGTCAGCAACCGTAGGGGCCCAGCAGGGTAGAAGCCTACTGGGCCATGGGTGATGCGAATGAGATCCCCGAGGCCCTGGAACAATGCTGGTGTGGGTTTTTAGGCAGTAAAAGTCTGACACGCCCTCTCGCTCCGCCCAAGATTATAGCCATAATCAGAAGTTGTAACGTACCATCAATTTCTGTGTGTACACAACATCACACCAGTTCGCTCTAAAGGGGTATGCAGTGTGTAAAGTTCACCCTCACCTGGTATTTTGGATATCTGTTTTCAGTTATCAATTTGGGCATAAAGTTTCTGTTTATGGAACGATCTTGTTGACTATTCTCACAGATCAAATAAGACAGTACCTATAATTTAATTGTGATTCTTCTTGTGTTGAGTTTAATTACAACTCCGTAGTAATTCCATCACTTAAATTAGCGTAGGGCCACAGCTACACCCTACTACCACAGCTAAAAAGTGAAACAAACAATCGATTTAAAAAATAAAACTACCTGTAAGTTTGACTTCGGACGTCGATATCTAAAAATAAAACTAAAAACACGGGTTTCTGAAATTAAACTTATTTTTAACCGACTTCAAAAAGGAAGAGGTTCTATGTTCGGCTGAATGTATTTTTTTTTATGTTTGTTGACCGATTTTTCGGTCAATTTTGGACCGATTTTGAAAATTATTTTTTTGATTGAAAGGTTATGCTTCCAAATTGGCCCCAAATACATATTGTTATTTGTTATGATCTGATCTTGAACTTCGAAGATATGGAACGGAACTCCTCATAGGATCATAGCAGAACTGCCGTAACAAGTAAAATTGGTTTTGTTTATTATACGATGACTGACTGAAAAAAAGAGAGGGAGGGGATTTATAAAACTGATCTAATGACGAAGCTGGAAGGTAGGCACTGGAACTCTATAATAAACCAATGTAACCTAACCGTGTTTGGGATTATTAGATTTGTCATGAGATGCACTCTGGCTCTAAGGTACCATCGAGCTAATCTGATGATGGAAGGTAGGCACGAAATCTCCGTAATAAAAAATGTATCCTAGCCGTGGCTTGGCTTATTAGAATTGTCATGCAATGTTAAATAACGAGGATAAAAAAACTATTTTAGAAACATTGACTTCCGAAATTAAAGTTATTTTGCATTTTTTAGCGTTCTTTTAACATTGAAGTCGGTTGTATTTTGTTTTTAAAAAGTTTTTTTGAACATTTTTGAGAAATCGATAGATTTTTTTTGTTTTTTTTTTTAAATATGTTAGTTGAATAATACAAAGTTGTTCAAACAGCATTACTTTTTCATATACTATATAAATAACTTTACTATTATCTGTAACAGCACACTGTTACAGAAAATAGTTATGAAAAATAACACACTGGACACATCCAGTGTGTTTTATTTCACTGCGTTTTGGTGACAGTTTCCATCTCACTAATCAATCCATTAAGCCCCAAAGCGATGTTATTAAAACTAGATTGACGACATACCCGGAATAACCAGCCTCAGGCTACCTTACATCAATTGCTGTTCAACGAAGCTGAAAAATTGCAATGCACTCAGCTTTGTTTGCTAAATTCAGGTTTTTGTAGAAAAATATTTGTTGGATTAAAAAAATGGGCTGGTTTCAAAAACCCTAGTAGATGATAGATCGTGACTGCCGTGTTTCCATTAAATTCACTAGTGGAATGAAATCGTAAACTATGCATAACATTGTGTTTCTTTCTGTTCTATATTTCTTATTTAATGTATTATATGGGTTGGACCCACGTTGGAGCTACCTTTTATTAACTGACTTCAATAAAAAAGAGGCTCTCAATTTGGTTCTATTTTTTTTCACGCATTCCCATCTTTACAGATGATGGAAGAGAGCATTGTCAGCCCTCCTCTCCTCTTGTGCCCTTTGGACTCAAATTGGTAGAGTGGAAAACATCTTCTTATCCCTTTCTGCCGCCTCTTTACTTGCCATTTCCTGCTTCAGTAAAGGTAAAATATAGAATAGTAGATATTTTAAACGAGAAAGTTTGTGTGTATTTAAATATGTTTTTTCTTCACGTTTGAACGCCTAAACAGATTTGGATGAAAGGGCCCATGTCCTGGTCATGTCCTGGCAATAACAACAGCAAATAGGATATTTTTTTATTTTCGTGCCAGCGAAGCCGCTGGCTTGCTAGGACACACATCTGGAAACGAGAAATCAACCCACTCTGACCACCAGCGCGATGCGCTTTTCCACACAGTCTGGCCATATTTTCATGATATATGATTCTTCAAACATGACCCAACGCTTAATAACCAGGTAAACCGTACTAAAACTAATAAAATCTCCGAAAATCACATAACTTTCAATCAATACGTGACTCGGAGAACGCAACCGGATTACGTACTGAACTTAGCGCATTAATCTAACAAATAAGTGAGAGAACTTTCACAGGGGCACCCCTTAACAATGTTAATTACTTACTATTTAAGTACTTACCGGTACGTATTAAGGGGGGGATTACGGCTATTATTATTTCTATTCTTGTGTCTAACTATGAAAGTTTGGACGTGAGGATCGATTTTTAACCTCCGACTGAAAAGAGGGGTGTTTTATAACACCCCCCTTTTCAGTTTTGGCTTTGGTTTGGCGGGTCTCTTTGTGTGTCTGTCTATGTCTATCTGTGTGTCTGTCCGTGGCATCGTAGCTCCTAAACGAATAGACCCATTTTGATGCGGTTTTCTTTGTTTGAAAGCTGTCGTAATCAAGATGGTTCTTAGGTACAATTTATATAGATCTGTCTAGGTGTTCAAGGTCATCAGCTCGGTATCTTAGCTGCGGCAGGGATCTTAAACTTTACTACTTTTACTTTCAAACGTATGTGTAACTTAATAATTGAAATACTCATGAACATGCTAGTGCCATTGAGCTGGTCTGATAATGGAGCTCGAAGGTAAGAGACGTAACCCTGTATTGCCTCTTAGTAAACCTATTCAGATCTGGCTCATTTAGATTTTTCGTAACCAGTTCTATACATTTCATTCATAATTTACAAATCGATTCCAAAAAACGAGAAGTCATTTTAGTAAAATTATAAAAAAAAGAAACGTAAAATTCTGTCCTAACGTACATTAATGAGACAGGTAAGAAGTGAATGTTCCAGCGAAAATTATTCTGAATTCCATTCAACCCAACCTTGGTGTGGTTATTATAAAATGGCGGACCTTTTGATTGACGTTTATTAATTTTGCTGCCCACCTCACCGCTAGAGATGGAATGTTTTAATTTAAAACCATTTTCCCCTTTAGTTTGTTTATTTTTAGGCATTACGCTGACGGTAGGTAAGCAACTTTCGCATGATAAAATACGAGGCATTTTGTATATAACACTGAATACACTTGAATTTGGCTATAAATATTGTTTTTGGGGCTTGGACTTTTCTGCTATCCTACAGAAGGTATCTATTATAAAGACCTACCTAGCTTATTCATCATACAACATACTACTATTGAAATAAGGGATTTTTCATTGAAAGTGGTAGTGAGCCATAAACCAACGGTGCTAGTGCTGTGTGGATTGGTAGATAAACACCTTTGGTTTTGGAGTATGTCCATTTCGCCGTAGTTTTATCCATCTTCCATCACAGCGAAGCATAGTAAACCAACGGTGCTAATGCTGTGTGGATTGGTAGATAAACACCTTTGGTTTCGGAGTATGTCCATTTCACCGTGGTTTTATCCATCTTCCATCACAGCTAAGCATAGTATAAGAATGCCCAAGTTGAACCCATTGCTTAAAACTCGCATGCGTAAGGAGATATGACAAACAAGAAAATTCTAAAAATTAAAATACATAAAAACTGCATGATATCTACCTTTTAGTCAAGGAACAATTCTCACCACCACTCTCATACACCCTAAAAAAAAAAAAGAAAAAATCAAGCAATGATACTGTTACTTAGCTAAGGCATGGTACGGAGCGAGATGTAATGGAAATCAGTCACCTCACGGAATGCAAAGGGCAACTGGACGCAAGCGAGTTTTAGTTAGTGAAAGTCTGACATTAGCTCTCGCTCTGTTCAGAGTAGGAGGGGTAATTTGATGTATTCCCACAAAAAAAAGAGAGCAGTGGTGGCCGAGTGGAAACGACCCCGACTTACGAATTGTAGGTCGTGGGTTCAAACCCAGCCAGGCGTATTACTTTGTGTAATTAATTTCATCACCACTGCTCTCAAAACGGTGAAGGAAAACATCGTGAGGAAACCGGCATGTCCTAGAACCAAAAATTCGAAGACGTGTGACATTCACCAACCCAAACTGGGCCCGCGTGGTGGATTACGGCCCATTCCCTCTCCTAGAGAGAGGAGGCCTGAGTCCCAGCAGTGGGAACATTAAACAAAAGGCTGATTATGCTTATTGTTGGGGGCAGAGGATGTAAATAATTACACAACACAATGGTCACGCTTGAAAGGCCTCAGCCAATTTATTTAACACGTATAAAAATACAGACTTCACATAACACGTGTAAATATCGAGTCCTTTACGTACATACGCGTGACGCTAACTCACAAATAGTTCACAGTTACTTTACAATACTTCACTGACTCTAATACGTTAGATAACTTAGGAAATCTGGAAATCTAGGGCCGCTCCAGGAGCGTAGGGTGCCAAGACAAACTGTCGCAGTGACGCTTCGAGTCGAACTGCAGAGAGAGAACGTCGTCTTCAAGGAAAGTGCAGCTTAAGTACTTTTTCAGCCGGTCGCAAGTCGTGGGAGAGAGTCCCTTTTCCTCTAGTCTATTTCCTAATCCTGTTGAGGCCGGCTGACGTTCACCTCCCGACCCCCCGCATACGGCAAGCACACCATTGGTCATCAATAGTGGCGTGATTTTCTCCATTGTAATCTACCAATAGAAACCCAGATTATTCTTAACGGTTTTTCTGCGCTATTTACTTCTAAGAACCGCATTATGTACTTCTAAGAACTCAGTACATAGCCTTATATACTATCCCAGTAGCCGATTGGACAATAGTCTGGCCTCTGATAGGCTTGCTCTCTATTATGTACAGCGCTTATGTACATACATTACGCGCCTGTGAATGACGTAATGTTCATTATATTTAGTGATTCTAAATTACATGCTCGTGTCCGTAACAGCCTCCCCCCGGCGTAGCAACGCGAGCCTAACTTCCATCGGCCAGGACAACGAGCCTTCTAACTGGGCGTCTGAAAACGCCTCCACGCGTCTGTACCTCAGCGCTGCGTATGACACCATCAGGTCCTTGTATGGTGCGCACTATCTTCCCATATGGCCATACATTTCGCGGCAGTTGACCATCCGCAATGACTACTATATTCCCCGGTGCGAGTTGCGTGCGTGAATCTCGGACGTCGCCGCGCGGTGTCAACGTTGGTAGGTATTCGTTTATCCAACGAGTCCAGAACTTGTCCGCTAGCGCCTGTGTTGCGCGCCATGTCTTTCGATCGGCGACGTCGCACTGCCCTGTAGTTGGTAGTCCAGTAGCCGAGCCTAATAAGAAGTGGTTCGGCGTGAGCGCCTCCTCGTCGCCAGGTTCAACACTTACGTGTGTGAGGGGTCGTGAATTGACGGTGTGCTCGATCTCGATTAGCAACGTGGAAAGTACCTCCTCCTTTGGTGCGCGTTCCTTCAACACGGCCGACAACACCGACTTTACACTTCTTATTAGTCGTTCCCACGCGCCGCCCTGATTTGGGGCCCCGGGGTCAATGAACCGCCATTCCATATCTTGCTTAATTGCGAATTCATTGAGGTCATTCGCCCACTGCTTATATGCCTGTTGGATTTCAACATCGGCTCCTCGAAAATTAGTCCCGTTATCGGACATCATAGTTTTAGGCCATCCGCGCCTAGCCGCCATTCTTCTTAGCGCTAATATAGCTGAATCGATGTTCAAACTTGGCAACAACTCTATATGTATTGCTCGCGTGACAAGACAGGTGAACAACATACCCCATCGTTTTTCATGCCGTCTTCCTATTGTGACTGTCATTGGGCCGAAACAGTCTACTCCGCAACGGGTGAACGACCGCAGGTGGGTGTCCAATCGTTCAATAGGTAAGTTCCCTTTGACGGGCCGTATTGGCGGCTTCCTTCGTCGCTTACATATCACGCAATCTCTTATCAGTGCGCGCACTGTCGGTCGCACCTTTAAAATCCAAAAGCGTTCCCTCGCTTTGTTCACTATATATTCACGTCCCGCGTGATGATCCCGTTCGTGAATCTGACGTAAATATAGTGACGTCATCGGATGTTTGCCTTCCAAGATGGGTGGGCACTTCCTATCTTGAGAAACGTTCGCGGCATTTATGCGACCGTTTAAACGAATGACGTCGTCTTGAAAAATCGGGTCCAATCGGTAGAGTCGACTGGTCCTGTCTACTCTCCTACCTACAGCGAGTCGCGCTATTTCCGCTGGAAAACACTCTCTCTGAGCCTCCCTTATCAGTAGCA
Organism: Mythimna impura; assembly: GCA_905147345.3. Taxonomy (NCBI): domain Eukaryota; kingdom Metazoa; phylum Arthropoda; class Insecta; order Lepidoptera; family Noctuidae; genus Mythimna; species Mythimna impura. The sequence goes on from LR990349.1 coordinate 4,853,305, forward strand.
GCTCGGCCTCCTGCTTGTGACGCAACGTCAACCGGGTAGCGCGTTTGCGGCATTTGTCGACGAACAGCAGGACATACGCAGTCGTTCGTAGTAATCGTTCGTATGACGAGAAACGAGTCTTGTCGACGAGGCTGGTGATGTGCGCTATGTGCGTGACGATCTCATCACCCCCCTCTCCCTGCGCGATCTCCGTTGGCCAGATGTGTTCTGGTCCGCCCAGGAAGAGGGGACCAGTGGACCGTCTGCTGTCGCTTTTCAGTTGTATCATTTCGGGCCGAGTTGCGTCATCAGCTACTTTACTCGCGTACCCTTTTTCCTTGAGGTCATTGACCTGTGACACGTGTGCTTTTTTGAAGTCAGCTGACTTAACCATTTTCCTTTCAATGGTGTCGAGTCTACGAAAGGTGATATCGTGACTCGGTGGTAGGTGTGGCTCATCACTCCGCCACGGCAATCCTACCTCATGGTGACCGTTGACCAGCCGAGCAGTCTTCGTGAAAATATCCTGCGCCCGTTCGTCTGCCAGCACTGTTCTCGGCTGGTAAACTGTCCCCTGAGCGTCGATCGAGATATGCGATGTGGTGAGGTCCTTTAACTCTTCGCAATCCTTGGATATTTCCTGTGGGTGCACGTGCAATGCTATCCCGCTACTCGCCTCGAATTCAGTTACGCGCCGTGGTACCGTTCCGTGGACCACCCATCCTAGCTGCGTAAGTGAAGCGGCTGGCTCGTTCTGCCGTCCCGTGAGCAAAGTTCGCGACACTATCAAATGCCAATTATCGGCGCCTATCAATAGGCGTGGCTTCGCATTCTCGTAACACACGTCACGTGCAGGTATACGTTTCATGTGTTCGCAGCGTAGATAGCTCGCTTTCACGGTCTGACTAATTATATTTAAGCGTTTAACAGTACGCGCGCGTATGTTAAAACACTCTGAGCGTTTTCCCTTGATTCCTATTTCCACGCAACGACTGTCGTTCTCTTGTCGCGTGGCCGTAATCCCGTGGACGCGTAACGCTCGCTTAGTTCCCTTTGCGCCCATTTCGTTAGCTATCTCTTCGTCGAGTAGCGTAACAGTGGAGCCCTCGTCCAGTAACGCATGCGTCTCTATTTCCTTACCGTTTGGCCCTCGCAACGTTACTGGGCACACTTTGAGTAACACCGCGCTCATTTCGCTGCCGGCATGGGCAGATGCGGTGGTCGCCGATTCTTCCCTCACGCTCCTGGTCCCACAGTTGGTGGAGGCGCTAGCCGCGTCCGACGTTCGGTCGGCGGTGTGGAGTAGCCTATGGTGCGATCTACGACATTCCTGCTCTCCGCACTTCCTCGCGGTACACTTGAATCGACGATGTTTACTCGCCAGACATTTGAAACATGCTCCAGTTTCCTTGGCCCATTCCCATCTTTGTTGGACCGTCATGTCACCAAGTTTCTTGCAGCTTGGCGTGGCATGGCCCTCGCCACAGCACAAGCACGTCTTCTTAGCCCTCTCTCTCTCGTCCTCGCCAGGTCGCTCGGCGGCGGCGTACGTTGCGGGTACGCGCGCTTTGTTCTTCCTAATGACCGCTTGTGCTCTGGCGGGAGCTTGCTGACGCGTCGCTTCCTTTGAAGTCGTAGTCACGGTCGACGAGTACGCGTATCTTACGGCCCGATCAGCTTCCCTCATTAGGTAGCGCGACAGCGTAACGATCTCTGCTTCCACGCGACTACCATGCTCTTGGGCGTAATCACACCAACGCGCGCGCATGTGTGGGCTGAGCTTCTCTACCACGTGTCTGGACAGCATTGGGTTTTGTAGGTACCCCCTATCATCCAGACACGATAGCACGCTGACGATGTTCTGCAGCTTTATCGCGAACGCGTTGAGTTCAGCGGCCGTCGTACCAAGTCGCGGTAATTTTCTTAACTCGTCGAGCGACTTGTCGATTATAATCTCGGGACGTCCGTAACACTGTTCGAGTGTATGCATTATCACGGCGGGGTCAGCAGCGGTGCAAAGTAGCGCGGACACGGTCTCTCTCGCTTCACCTTTCAGGCTGTTGCGTAGGCGCGCTAAGTTCTCTCCTCGTGAGAATCCATACTCTCGTGTCGAGTCTCGCATTGCTGACTTGAACAGCAACCACTCGTGCGGCGCTCCCGTGAAAATGGGCAACTCTATCGCTTGACGCGGCGGCGGTCGATAACGTGTCATCCTATTTAACGCGTCGGCTAGCTTATCGATATCTCGGGATCGAGATTGAGATCTATGTCGCGACCTAGGCGGTGACCGCGACCTAGGTTCGCGGGGCTCCTTATTCTCTACGCGGGGCGGCTCCTCCCTCGGAAAGTACGCGTGTTCTCGCTCCTCATACTGTGGCGTACGTGGCCTCGTAAATTCCTGCCTACCCCGGGCGCGCTCAGCTTCCTCCCCCCGTATGTGAACCGGGGCGGGTGCGCGTATCGCTGACGACGTTTGATCTATCGCAGTCAGCGATGGTAATTCCTCGTCCCCCGTAGGCTGCGCGCATTGCAGCCAATTCGTGATTCGATTATCGGTGTCCGCGACGTCCTGGGCTATATCACTATCTCGATCTGTTTCCTCGCGAATGGTAGCTACATCTATCGCTAATCTCTTCTTAACCAGCTCGGCTTCGAGTCGCAATTCCTGGCGGCGTATCGCGGCGAGGCGCTCCTCAGCATCTAATTCTGCTTGCCTAATGCGCAGTACAGCACTAGCGGTGGATTGGCGCGATCGTACGGATTGGACGGGCGACCTACTATTTATCCTATCAACGGAGGGCGCGGGCGCTGGGATGGCGGTCGCGGCGGCGGTTGACGTTATAGCATCCATCGTAATGTTCTCGGCTGTCGGCGCGTTCGTAGGCACTGTTGCAGGAACTGGTACAGACGCGGGAATCGTAACGCGGGGGTTAGCGCGTGATAATATTGTCGCGCGGGACGACGGTGACGCGGGGGGATCTTCAAACACGCGGGCTTGCGTATCTTCGTTCTTCTGGCTTCTTGTAGTCGGCATCCTTCCTCCTCGTTTGGCACCCTAGCTCTATCAATGCCCTAGCGGCCCTATCAGACCTACCGGAGGGCCCTATGAGAGGGATATGCTCCGGCAGGGATGGAAAATGTGCAGGAAATGGAAAGGTGGGGACTACCCTGCAGAGAACTACACGCGCTACGAGGTGCTCAGCAACCGGTGGGAACGACCGGTTGCCTCGGCAGTGCCTACAGTCCGGCCCTCGCAACGTGCGCAGCCTTACAGGCGCAGTAGTGCTATTCAACCACGTTTGGTTGGCGACACCGCACAATATGTCGCACCGCCTTGAAACGGCGTTAACTCAGGCACGCACCTTTGACACCGTTAGGTGGCACGTACCTGAGCCGCGGTCCACCCGCTTAAAAGGTTCTTGACGCGACGGCGTAAAGGACCCGTGGATCCCTCTCTGCAGCTCGACACGACGGCTTGACACGATGACTTGACACGACGGCTCGACACGACGCTGGCGGCTCGAAGTTCCCGACGTGGCGACAATCCTAAGCACCTACTGGGTCGGACTTGCTGCGTTCCTGTGTTCCTTTTCCCTCTTCAGAATAGGTATTCTTCGTAACGTGACTTGCTGCGTTCCTTTTCCCACTTGAAGTATTCCTTTTCTTTCTTGAAAGCTTTCCTCTTCTTTCTTGAAAATAGGTTTCTTCGAAACGTAACTTGCCGCGTTCCTATTCTTACTTGCAGCGTTCCTGTTCGAGCTTGAAGCGTTCCCTTCTTCAATCTTCGACACCCAACTGTATTTCTTCACGTCTCCCCAAAGACGCACAATAAGCCGCTCGATATTCCTTACCAAAGGACCAATATCCGGCTCTCGAAGGACCAAAGTTCCTCTGTTGGGGGCAGAGGATGTAAATAATTACACAACACAATGGTCACGCTTGAAAGGCCTCAGCCAATTTATTTAACACGTATAAAAATACAGACTTCACATAACACGTGTAAATATCGAGTCCTTTACGTACATACGCGTGACGCTAACTCACAAATAGTTCACAGTTACTTTACAATACTTCACTGACTCTAATACGTTAGATAACTTAGGAAATCTGGAAATCTAGGGCCGCTCCAGGAGCGTAGGGTGCCAAGACAAACTGTCGCAGTGACGCTTCGAGTCGAACTGCAGAGAGAGAACGTCGTCTTCAAGGAAAGTGCAGCTTAAGTACTTTTTCAGCCGGTCGCAAGTCGTGGGAGAGAGTCCCTTTTCCTCTAGTCTATTTCCTAATCCTGTTGAGGCCGGCTGACGTTCACCTCCCGACCCCCCGCATACGGCAAGCACACCATTGGTCATCAATAGTGGCGTGATTTTCTCCATTGTAATCTACCAATAGAAACCCAGATTATTCTTAACGGTTTTTCTGCGCTATTTACTTCTAAGAACCGCATTATGTACTTCTAAGAACTCAGTACATAGCCTTATATACTATCCCAGTAGCCGATTGGACAATAGTCTGGCCTCTGATAGGCTTGCTCTCTATTATGTACAGCGCTTATGTACATACATTACGCGCCTGTGAATGACGTAATGTTCATTATATTTAGTGATTCTAAATTACATGCTCGTGTCCGTAACACTTATTATATGCCACAAAAAAAAAAAATCCGGACAAGTGCGAGTGAGACTCCCACTCAGGTTTCCGTATAAAAAATGATGCCAGGGTTTCTATGAAATCTGGGCCCACCTTCGAATAGCTATGTGTGTTATATCATTGGATAGGTATTTTTGAACTAAATAAGACCTACTATCGAACAAGAGGCTCTCTGATCCAACTCTCGAGCTTATGAAGGAGAAGTTTGAGATGAGAATGAAGAGCAAGGCGTCGTTTAAGGACGGTGTGTTGGTACTCTTCTTTAAGAAGGGCAATAATGACCTGCTTAAGAATTACAGGCCCATCTCACTTTTCAGCCATATCTACAAGCTATTTTCCAGAGTCATAACGAACCGTCTAGTCCAACCTGGGGGGTCTAGACGCCTCCTGCCGGAGGCTCTATGCAGGAATCGTTCGGTCCATGGCCCTTTATGGAGCGCCGGTATGGGCGTCGTCGCTACAAAACCGACCGGCGGCCAAGCTGAACGTAAGCCAGAAGTCATAGCCATCCAGATGGTGTGGGGATACCGCACGGTATTCCGCAAAGCGGCGAGCCTCCTTGCTGGCCTACCACTACGGAATTTGGAGGCAACAGTTCTTGCACGCATGCACGATCTGCGTCTGGAGAAGCAACACCGGGGCGAAACTCCGAGTTCCGGCGGGATGTCATGGTGGAATAGCGACAGCGACTGTTGCAATCCAGTGCTGGGCACACCACAATTATGGCCGTAAGTCCCCTCTTTGAGGAGTGGTTAGAAAGGCAACACGGCGTCCTTACCTTCCGCATGACGCTGGTCCTCACCGGACATGGTAAGTTCAGGAGATTCCTGCACCGGATTCGTGCGGAAGAAAAGCCCGGTGGTCACCATTGTGTGGACCGCTCGGAAGACACGGTGGAGCATACGGTAGAGGTGTACCCCGCCTGGGCAGAGCACCGCCGTCTTCTCGTCGGGGCGATTGGTGACAGCAATCTCTCGCGCTGGTTCTTGGTACAGGCCATGATCCGGAGCGAAGAGAAGTGGCAGGCGGACGCCTCTTTCTGCGAAGCAGTAATGCCAGCAATGGCCCTCGTGCCCCATTCCGATTCATGCGGAAGCGACGCCCGGGTATCGCCACTGTGTGGAACGCCCGGAGGACACGGTGGAGCACACAGTGGAGGTGTGCCCAGCTTGGGCAGAGCAACGCCGTGTCCTCGTGGAGGCGATCGGCGGCGGCGATCTCTCACGCCGGGCCTTGGTACAGGCCATGGTCCTTAGCGAGGAGGAGTGGCGGGCGGTCGCCTCCTTCTGCGAAGCAGTAATGCTAGCAAAGGAGGCGGCCGATCGCGTGAGGCAACGGTCTTCACGCCCCAACTGCCGCCGGGATTCCGATCCTGATTTCCGGCCATCGTAGGCGCGGGCTTGCGAACGGCGAGCAATGGGTAGCTCGCCGTTCGATCGTCCGGTAACCGTCCGGACTGAGCCCAAGTCGTGGACGGCGCGTAGTGTTACACGCGTACCTCAAGGAGATGTCATCAACCGTAGGGGCCCAGCAGGGTCGAAGCCTACTGGGGCCATGGGTAATGCCAAAGAGATCCCCGGGGCTTTAGAACAATGGCAAAGAAGGAACAGGAGTGGGTTTTAGTCAGTAGAAGTCATTAGATGATTTTCCCATCAAAAAAAAAAACACAATCCGTCTCGTGCGAAGGTTCGACGACTTTCAGCCTCCCGAATAAGCCGAATTCCGAAAAGGTTTCAGCACTGTAGACGACACACATACGCTGCAGCAGGTTTTATGGAAGACTCAGGAGTACAATTTGCCTCTCTGCTTAGCGTTTGTGGACTACAAGAAAGCCTTTGATTCGATCAAGACTTGGGCTGTACTGCAGTCACTTCAACGGTGCCAGATTGACTATCGGTACATCGATGTGCTGTAGTGTTTGTAAAAAAATGTTACCATGTCGGTCTAACTTCAGGACCAGACCTCGAGACCTATCCTTTTCCATCGGGGTGTGAGGCAGGGAGACGTAATTTCTCCGAAACTGTTCACGGCAGCAATGGAGGGGGTTTTCAAGATCATGGAATGAAGAGGGCTAGACATTAAAGTCAATGGCGGGTACATCACTCACCTTCGTATCCCGATGATACAATAGTCATGACAAGAAGTACAATGCCCGATGACCTCGTTCGAGCTTCCAAAAGAGCGGGTCTTATAATTAACACGTTCAAAACCAAAGTCATGGTAAACATCCATGTAACATCCCAGTACCTACTTCTATTAAGATTGGATAGTCTATACTCGAAGTTGTGGACGATTACGTTTACCTAGGACAGACGGTCTAGTTGGGTAGGTCTGACTTGGAAAAAGAGGTCAACCATCAAATCCGACTCGGCTGGGCAGCGTTCAAGAAGCTGCGTGGTATCTTCTCGTCCATCATACCACAGTGTCTCAAGGCGAAAGTCTTATGACCAGTGCGTGTAATATGGCTCCGAAACGTGGTCGCCCCCAATGGGCCTCATCTGAAGGCTTAAAGTCTCCCAAAGGGCTATGGAAAGGGCTATGCTTGGAGTTTCCTTGCGTAATCACATCAGGCAAGAAGATATCCGCAGGAGAACCAAGGTTACTAACATAGCTCGAAGAATCGCCGAACTTACGTACCGGAAGACGCAGCGTTGGAAGGCCTCCCGAAATGTGACCTGGTGAAGGTCGTGGGAGTCCGATAGATGCATGCGAGACGCGCAGGACCAGTCGTTATGGCGACACTTGGGGAGGCCTATGTACAACAGTTGACGTCTAACGGCTCAAATGATGGTGATGATGACCTCCACGCGTTTCTAAAAAAAAGGTCCTTGACAGATGGAGAGATAGACGGTTTTGGCGACTGAGGTACGGAACCCTTAAAAAAGAACACCTATTAAAACTTATGAAGACATAATAAAATATTTCAACTCAAGATGGATCAAAGACAGATACTGGCACGGGAGTTGGAGTCTTCTCCAATGACCTCAATATCAGAATATTCAGAACGCTAGGAAAATTCAACACCGTCTATCAGGCGGAATGTGTTGGTATAATCATAGCGGCCCACGCCATAGAAACTAGGAATGTAACGGACACACACATTCGGATACTCTCCGATAGTGTCTCAGTCCTACAATCCCTAGGCAAAAACTCTACCACCTCGAAAATTATACAAGAATGCCACTCAGCACTGGAAAGTGTCACAGTGCCGAAACGCAATACTGACACTACAGTGGATTAAAGGTCATAGCGGCTCACTGGGTAACGACGCGGCGGACGAACTGGCCAGAAGAGGATCTGGAGCGATGGCTTTAGGGCCTTAACCAATTGTGCCGGTCCCCTTTGGTCAGCTGCGTAGTTGGCTACGGGAACACACGCGTATACAAGCAGAGCGCTGTTGGTCCTCGACACCAGGATGCAGGCAGGCCAAGGAGGCCCTGCCATATCTCAATAAAGCCCTCACAAAAAAACTCATTAGACTGGACAGAGGCGGCCTGCGCCTGGTGACGGGGACCATCACCGGACACTGCACACTGAATAAGCACCTCCACACAATAGGCATCGCCGATAGTCCCCTGTGCAGAGCATACTTGGAGGGGGAGGAGACAATTGCACATGTGCTCTTAGACTGCACAGGTGTCACTGAAATACGCACACGAACCTTAGGATCCCCGAACTCCCTTATTGATGTCCTGAAAAACCTAAGAGGCCTTATCTGTTTTGGAGAGGTGGGCTGGTTGGAATAAGCCCAAGCTATGGCCGCCATGGCCCACGTACAATGGTCCACATAGGACTAAGTGCGGAAACCATACATAAATAGATAGATAGCTAGAATATTTCAACATAACACACCTACCTAATGCGTTTCACCATCAAGCCACGACAATGTTAACTGCAGAATAGAAAATTTATCAGTTTACTTAGAAATTAAATACAACGAATTTAGTAAGAATTGATAAGGCAATAATTAATGTCACTTTTCAATTAAAAAATTGGTAGATAAAAGTGAATGCAATGACAATTCGAACCCTGAAAAAATAAAATAAAGAGTAGGTAGGTTTTTTTTTAAATTATGCATAGGCTCGCATTTGGCCACTATTTCACCTGATGGTAAGCGATGATGTGGCCGACATTGGAGCGCGCTTGCTTAGAAGTAACCTATTCACTCTTGACTTAAAGATCTAAGGGTCTTTAAGTTAAAGTTTTAGTTAAATTTGTAGCTATCAGGAAAAACAGACTCCGACAGGGAATTCCACTCTTTAGCAGAACGCACAATAAACTTGTTCTCAAAAAGCTTTGTACGTATGGGTGGGATGTCCACCACGTACAGTGGCTCAAAGTCTGGCGTCTAGTGGTCCGATGATGGAACGAACTTGGCGGAATTAAATTGTGCATTTCCAATGCACACATCCCAAATGTAAACGATACAAAACCGACAGGCTAGGAACTCGGCGTCGATATCGATATCAAGATTTTAGAATTTCGACTCAACAAGTGCATTATTACCTATGATCTTCTTGGCTCGCTTCTCAATCGACTCTAGTCCATCAAGCTGGTATTTGGCAGACCCATCCGCAGGTTGATCAGCTGTTCCGACGTGAAGTACCGTCTCACCTTTGCTAAGATCCCCAATTATTTAGCAGCCAGCTTGGAGAAATTGAGGGTAGACGACTGCGTTACTCCAAGAAGCTCAAGGTTGTCGATTATCAGCACAGTTACATCTCGGAAAGATGGAGCCGGGTGAAATTGACTCCATTTAGCGGAAAAAAGACACACCTGAGTTTTAGTAGCATTGAACTTGACCAGATTGGCATCGCCCCAATCGGAGACCACCTTCAAGGAGTTCAAACGTTCAACCATAGCTTCTCGGAAAGACTAGATCTGTGACCCACTGTCTCCAGTATCGCACACGTATCTCTCAGCAACAGTGCTGTCGTCTGTATACCCAAAGGTACCGGGTTTAAGAAGATAATTTATGTGCAGCAAGAACAGTGCTACCAAAAGAAATGACCCCTGAGGGACCCCGGCATTAATAGATATTAGACCGTTGGATGGATCGATCCCTTAAGAAGTCAGCAATCCAGTCAAACAGACCGAAGAAAAGAAGGTTAGCAATAAAACTTTCGTGCCAGACCCTGTCGAAAGCCTTGAGATATCAAGGTAGACGGCAAGTACTTTCGCATGCTTCTCGATGGCCTCGCTCCAGGTGTGAATGGCATACGCTAGAAGGTCCCTAGTAGACCGGTTTTGGTGAAAACCGTATTGCCGGTCACTGAGAATGTCATGTCACGTTAGCTTGCTTCCAAGTAACGGGCACTTTTCTAGTCTCATAATTATAACAGGCAAAGTAGGCGTGTCAAAATTGGAGACCATTCAGGTGCACAAGTTTTATGTACGATTGCTGGTAACCCATTGGGGCCTGTTACGGACAAACGAACATGTAATTAAAAAGATTTACATCAGCGAATAACGTCATAAGTTTGATACGTCAGCTATATACGTAGCTAGAGTACATAACCCAAAAAAGGCAGCCAATCCGAGGCTTAACTAACCACCATCCAGAGCTATGCGAAGTATATAAGGCTATATATTAAGTTCCAAGAAGTAAATAACACAGAAAAACGGTTACGAGTAATCTGGCTTTCTATTGGTGACATTGAGTTGATGAAAACACGCCATCATTAATGGCCAATGGCGAGTTAACGGGGTGTGGGGGTCGGGAAGTGAAGTGCAGCCTGCGCTAGGAGGATTCACTAAAATAAAGTAGGAAAAGGGGAGTCTACGGCACTACTTGCGACCAGTTGTTATGGTACTGTAGTGGTACATTTTGGCAAGACGACGTTCAAGTCCGGTTAAGCAGCCGACAACCTCCTAGGTTGACCTGCGAGAGGCCACACACTAAAAAAAAAGCAAGACGACGTTCTCTCTCTGCAGTTCGACGCGAAACGTGACCACATCAGTCTGTCTTGGCACCCTAGATTTGTAAAGCGGCCCTAGATTCCAGATTTCCTAAGTTCCTAGGTTATTTAGAGTCAGTAAAATAATGTAAAGTGTCGTCACTTCTGTAAAGGAAAGGAATCCATTTTTGTATAGTGTGTTTACTGTTGTGATAAACGATGCGTTACAATAAAATGGCCGAGGCCTTTCAATGTGACCATTGTGTTTTGTTGTTATATATTAGGGGTAAAAGTATGAAATTGCCGATTTGTACTGAAAAATTTGAAATTCGTTTTTTTTTTTTTAATTTTACATGTTAATTTAATCAAAATAATTACCATTATTACCTATACATTGCTGCCATCTAATAGGAAGGTCATTTATGCCTTTGCAATAGAACTCTAGTGATCTAGATTCGACAAACCGTGCATTTTGTACTGCCTCCTGAGAAGAAAACTTTTTATCACGTAGAAAATTGTCCAAATCACGAAAAAAATGGTAGTTCGTTGGAGCAAGGTCTGGCGAATACGGAGGGTGACGAATGGTTTCTAATTGCAGTTCCTGTAGAGTTCAAGTGGTTTCTCGTGCTGTATGAGGTCTCGCGTTATCATGGAGCAATAATGGTGAAGATCGATTCATGAGTCGGGGCTGTTTCACTGCTAGTATTGGTATTATTGCTTGGAGTTCGGAACAGTAGACATCTGCCGTTATTTCTTGACCAGATCGGAGAAAGCTATAGTGAATAACACCATGCTGAGACCACCAAACAGTTACCATTACCATTTTATTGGTAAGCTTTGCTTTAGGACACTGCTGCGGCGTTTGATCTGGGGTCAGCCATTGCATTTTTTGCTGCCGGTTCTTGTAAAGAATCCACTTTTTATCACATGTCTCAATTCGATCCAATATTCTTTCTTTTCTGTATCGATTCAACAAGGCAACACAAATATCAACACACGTTTCTTTCTGCAGATCAGTCAAATCATGAGGCACCCATTTTTCACATTTGTTTTATTTTATTGATTTGACGCAAATATTGTTGGTAAGGTAACATTAAACCATGCCGCTAATTTCTGAGTAGTTTGGCTCGAATCGGCGTGTGTGTGTGGGCGGTCTTCCACGTGGTTCGTTCTTCAAATCAAAGTTTTCATCAGGAAAGCGTTTAAACCAAAATCACACGGTGCGTTCATTAGCAGTCCCCTCTCCAAACGCAACATTGATATTGCGAGCTTTTCTGCCACGTTAGTTCCGCGTCGGAAATCGTAATCAAAAAACACTCGAATTTTCGAAGTATCCATCTTTCTTGTCTTTTTCGAAGTATCTATCTTTCTTGTCTAAGCTGAATAAAAAAACAACTGAAAATCGATAATCTGGTACCTATGGAGTTCTTCTTTTAAAAAAAGTTGCACATTTTTAAAAAAAGAACTTCTTAGGTAACATGTGAAAAAAGTTTCACTCAAAAATCTCAAACCATGAAGGTTCTATGTCAATTCGAAGTACCTGTTACAATAAAACGGCAATTTCATACTTTAACCCCTATTATTTGCATCCCTCTGTCCCCAACAGGTCCACTAGCTTTGTTCACGTCGAGGTTACGTAGGACCCTACGAACGTCCTTCTGATGGATGGGAATGTCCGACATACTTGTCTCGAATCCATCATGAGAAACAGGGAGCCGCGTGCCACCAGAATCCAGGCGCGAAGATTCCGCAAAAAGAGAGGCAATTAAGTTTGATTTCTCCTCCACGGTGCTGGCCAGCGACCCATCGGGTTTTAGCAGTGGCGGAAGTGAGGGAGAGCAGAAATTCGATTCAACTGATTTAGCCAGGGACCAAAATGCTTTACTACTTGCGGAGTGTGAAGCGAGTTTGTTCCCGATTTGGTTAGTGAGGTCAAACCGAGACCTTCGCATCACCTTCATGCAGGACTTGGCATCCCTGTTAAAGATCTTCTTGTTATGAGCCACGTCGCTTGCTTTGCGCATACAGGCATCTGCCCAAGCTCAGTATGCAACGTGCTTAAGCGCGTCTGCACGATCACACTCGGCGCCAAACCATAGACGAGCTTGGCCAGACATTGTTACGTCAGAGAATGGTAATTTTTTTTTTATATTGGTATCGAATATACCTTTACATCAAGTAAAAAAATATATTTTGATATTACAAACAGACACGGTGCACAAGATAGGTGGCAAATCATCAAATAACTTAGTGAGAGGGAGTATCAAGTATATACTGATTAAAACTAAACCGAGGATGATGATGTAGGATAGGATATCTCTCAAGTTTTAACTGATCGTGTGAAATAAAATTGAATTTAACAAATTGACTTTGGTATCTAGTTGAAGAAGATATTTTTATGTATACAGTTCTTAATTAAAAACTTCTAGAATCTTATCTAACCTTGAGAATAAAACACTAAGTTTTTTTTACATACTACAAAGAACAAGTACCTTATTTAATTCGCTGAAGATAGTGACAGTCAGACACAAAAAAAAACAATAGTTTGACGTCATGCAATACCGGTAATATTCGTAATGAAAATGCAGACATTCTTAAAAAATATTAAAAAATATTATTATTTTATGTGTCAATATATCGGGTGCGTACCATTTGACATAATAACAAAAGTTCTAACGATAACATGACCTAATTTCATTTAATATAATTTTTTTTTAGTTTAACCCGGCGTCATGGGGGTGGAAAATTGTTACACGGACGTGGGGGCTGGGTCATCATTACCCGGATAAGGAATGTGAATATTTCTGTATGTATTTGAGAAAATTATTTTTTTTTGTTGCCCACAATAATTGAATGTTATAAGGGTAATAAAAAACTATAAACATAATGAAAATAGAAAATTTTATTAATAAGAACAACGTTTTGAAAACTATGCACTAAAAAATCAACAAATTTGGCTTCCTTTAGCAAAACTTAACATAAATAGAATATTAACCAGTCTTTGGTTTTCTAATGGCACTTTTATAAAATGTTCTTATATAAAATAATGAAAAAAGCTAATCAGACTCATCATTATTAATACAATTGGCGCAGAAAGGCACGATATGTTGAGGACAAATATGCTTGTTGCATCCTTCACATACGTGTGTAGTTTTGCGATCTTTGCTTGCAGGACACACCTGACACCTCTTACGAGTATTTGTTTTTTTTGCTGGGGGCTCCTCTATAGGTTTGCCAGAATATTGGCCAATTTTTTTGCGAAGTTCTCGTGGCAAACTTAGAACATTCCGGCGGACTTCCAAGTGCTCACTAACAAGAGCAAGGCCTAGATTTTTCAAATAACGGCGTCGCTTTAGGTTTGAATCATTATTTATGCGATGTATTATAAGTCCGTTAATTGCCGCCATGTTCAACATGGCATAAAAAATTGTCAGCGGCCACTTCTTTGAGTTACGACATACGTCATAAGAAGCGCACAACTCATCAGCAACGTCAACTCCACATTTTGTTATGTTGTAATAGGTGTTGATCTCTGGTTTCTTCTTTTCGCCAGTTGAACTATCAATAGTGTCATCATGGTGAAGGCTTGACATCAGCAATACAATCTTGTTCTTTTTAGGTGTATGAGAAACAAGAGTTATATCTTTTTGGAAGGCAAATTGGGAAGTAAAAACACCTTTACGCGATTTTGTAAATTCAGGTGGAATTTGCTTCTTGTTCTTACGCAGGGTACCAACGGACGTCAATTTATGTTTACTAAGTAAATGCTCAACAAGTTCATAACTGGTAAACCAATTATCAAAAGTCACGTTACGATTTGTCTTGGAAATGGGCTGCACGATTCGATCTACTATGTCAAATGGCTTGTTACTTGAAGAATAAGGACCATCGGGCTGCTTTCCAGGATATATTTCTAGGTTTTTGATGTAAAAGTTTCGAGCATCTACTAAAGCAATTATTTTTAATCCATATTTGGCAGGCTTCGATGGTATATATTGGCGAAATTTACAGCGACCTCGGAAAGCTATCAGCATTTCGTCAATTGTTAGACAGTCACTTGGAACGTAAGACTTCTTGCAGTTTTCAACAAAGGCTTCAAACAGTTCTCTAATTGGTGCTAAGTTATCAAATTCTTTCCGTTCGTCACGAGTAGAAAGATTGTCAAACGTCAAGCAGCTTTGTAGAAAATAAAAACGCTGCTTAGACATCACTAATCTATAAATTTCTACTCCAGTGCCATCAGTAGACCACAAGTCGCTCAAGTTTTGTCTACCAGAGCGGTTTAAGCCAGCAAGATAAAGAAGGCCGAACAAAGCTTTCAACTCCGCCATAGTACATTCTTTTAGATGTGTGTATTTTGATACGTTATTACACAATGCAATTTTAGGACGAATGCGTTCATTTGTATATATTAGAATAAGTTGCAACATTTCGTCAGTAAAAAATAGGTTCCAGCTGGCAAATTCCGACAAAGCAGCCTTAGCTTCCGGAGCTACCCCCGGCAACTGGTCGATTATATTTTCAGCTCTTGTTCGAACATTCTGTCGAAGAGGTTTTCGAAACCAAGCCGTACCATCTTTACCAAAATATTGCCGTGTGTACTCACAATCACGAGTCGACGAACTTGTTGATGCATATTCCTCCTGCTGCAGATTTGCATCAGACTGTACCCTACGTCTAATTGTCGCCAATGGAACCTCGTCCTCATCTGAAATCTCTTGCTCCGTATTGGTAGCATCACTACACTCGCTCACATGGTCCTCATCCTCTCCAGACTCCTGATCAGACGGCATAACATCCGAGTCCGATTCTTCAAGCATCGCCATAATACGACATCTTTCCAGTTCTTCGCGGTCCATTATTACTCGTACTACCTACCGAAAAAATAAAAAAACGTCAAAACCACAAAACAATGTAGTAACACAAATAAAAAGCATCGTAAACAATAATAAATCATTCAAACATTGATTGATAAAAATGGCATAAAATCATTACACCGAATACAGGCATGGGTCATATTTACCTTTTTTCCAAAACAACACTTGTAACTCCCAACGCGGTCCCCGCCAGACTGATTTCGCGGCAAAAACGTGTAGAGGGACTCAATGACTCCAGCTACTGAGAAGAGCGGCAACGTCGCGTGCGTCGTTTTAAAATTATAAGTGAACTACAAAAGCGCGGGTAATTTTGACCCAGCCCCCATGACGCCGGGTTAACGATGAAATGATATAATGAATTAATTGATATAATTTCAGTTTACCTAATTTTATATGGTTTAATAAACATTTTCTATAATGCACATTTGAACTAATATTCAGTTAGTATAATATTTAGTTAGTATAATATTCAAACTCTATAGTAATGTTTAATATAATTTTGAAACGTCTTGAAATTGAATTCCTTCGAGCTTTGGCCTCTAACTTAAAACTGAAATAAGGTTAGTCAACCTTAACATAGTATTTTGTCTTCATTTATAACATTGTTGTATGAATAAATAACTACGAATTAATATGATTTTTTGTTCTTTCATATTCACCTCATATATACCTGCGTCAGATCCCTTCTATTATTGGTGAATCATTTGGGTTAGATGAGGTTATAACAGTATGATATTTTCTGACATTTACTTATTCACTACAGAATTTGGGCAGAAAATGAGTAAATATAAAAATTAGGTCAAATGAAAATTAGGTCAACTGAACGTTATATAAAAAGAGCAATATACTAATTGAAAATTATATGAGATGAACGTTATACTAAATGTTATTAGAGCAAAAGAAGTTTATATGAAATGTAATATTAGATCACATGAAATTAGGTTATTAGTTTTTATAGCATATGAAAATTATATCATGTGAACGTTATTTCAAGTGATAATATATTATCTGTTATTATGGCATATATTACACACCCCAATATATCTCAGATATCCGCAGGAGAACCAAGGTCACCGACATAGCCCGAAGAATCGCCAAACTGAAGTGGCAGTGGGCAGGGCACATTGCTCGTAGAACGGATGGTCGATGGGGTCGAAAGGTTCTAGAGTGTGAGACGCGCAGGATCGGTCGTTGTGGAGACGCTTGGTGGAGGCCTATGTCCAACAGTGGACGTCTTTCGGCTGAAATGATGATGATAATATCTCAGAACCCTGAAGTTCTTGACCTTTGGAAGGCGTACGAGGAGCCGAAACCAACTCGTAGAGGCCCTTTAGACACTTAATGGAACGTGGTACTAACCAACGATTACTATCCCTGTATGGGCTATGCTAGTGCACCCAAGAACAACCCCCGGTTGATGAAAAACTATTGCGGCATATGGAAAACAAGTGAAAATTATTATTATCGTTCCATTTATTCATTTTTGTATACATATAATTTACATTTTTAAATAATTTCTTTAAAAAAATGTTCAATGAAATTTCATTTTATATGGTCTGTTTTGTAAACACCAACATTTGCATATTTATTTTTAATATTATAAAAGTACATATTATTTAAAAAAAAATATTACTTTGTATGTAGTGTAACAAATTTGCGCATTTTTTTTGTGTGACATATTTATCACACTAATATTTTTTAAAGCGAAAGTTTATGAGTGTGGGTGTGTATGTTTGTTATTTCTTTTCGCTCGGATGGCGGAACGTATTTGGTTGTGTTGTGGTAGCGATGTAGTCGATACCACCCACATGGTTGCGTTCGACGACAAAATGTGTTCAGTTTGAATAAAACTATTTATTTTTATAAAAAATAGTGCCCAACTACGTGTTTTTATTGTGGTGTGGTTTTTTTTTTCGTAAATAATCCAACCCGCTTTTGGGCGGAGCGAGAGGGTGTGTCAGAATTTTACTGACTAAAATCCCACTCCTGTTGCTTCGTTGCCTTTCATACCAGGGCCGAGTCTTCCTTAAGCTGTTGATCCCCGCATTAACGCCGGCGTTCACGCGCCATTGTCTTTCTATTGTGTCTCTAATTACGCACTCAAAAGGTTATGAACGCGCGTAGAACACTACGCGCCGTCCACGACTTGGGCTCGGTCCGGATGGTTACCGGACGATCGGACAGCGAGCTACCTATTGCTCGCCATCCGCAAGCTCGAGTCTATGGTGGCCGGAAATCGGGATCGGAATCCCGCCGGAAATCGGCGGCTGGGGTGCGATTGCTTCACGCGTGCACGTGCGGCCTCCTCCTTTTCTAGCATTACTGGTTCGCAAAAGGAGGCGACCATCTGTCACCTCTCCTCGCTCCGGGCCAACTCGAGTCTCAACTGCTGGATCCTATTAACGACCACCACAACCCTGCGTGTCGTTAATTCGACCGTCGCCCGGTACGACTCTCCCTGCGCAAGGACCAGCGTGTCGTCTGCGTAACAGACCACGCTGACCCCGTCAGGGAGGTTCTACGTCGTTCTAAGTACAAATCAGGCGTTTTACACGTGTTAGTCGGTCTAATGTAGTTCTAGCATCATTGTGTATGTTCTTTGTCATGTATGTTATGGTTCATAACATCGTTTAGAATACTTTTAGGCTAGTATTTTTTATGCTTTTTTTAAATTTTATGTCATATCTAATGTTGATTTTTATTGTTTTGGGTTTTTGTTTTTGACCATAAAACGTTTGCCTGACGAGCAGTTGATCAAAAGAACGAGTAGTGTTGGTCAAACAAACAATTCAATATTTTTATTCATCATCTTCCTGCCCTTGTCTCGTGTTATTTGAGGTCGAACTCTCCACAACAGTGCAGTCGTCTGTAAAATGCAGACGACTGCACTGTTGTTGAGAGTTACATAAACGATCTGCTTGAGCCCAGTACCTTTGGGTATCCAAAGGCTTAAGCAGATCGTTTATGTGCAGAAAGAACAATGTTGCCGAGAGCACTGACCCCTGAGGGACCCCGGCATTAATGGCCATTTGACCCGACGAGCAGCCATCGATGACCACTCAGATGGGCCGGTCGCTCAGGAAGTCTACGATCAAATACACAATTCAGCAGGTAAATCGAAAGAAGGAAGGTTACTAATGAGGTTTTCGTGCCAGACCCTATCAAAAGCCCTCAAAATGTCGAGGGAGACGGTAAGCGCTTCCCCATGCCTCAGACGTAGATGGCATACGCTAGAAGATCTCCAGTTGACCGATTTCGGCGAAAGCCGTTTTGACGGTCACTTAGGATGTCATTAGCTTCTAGGTATGCCAGGAGCTTCTTTAGTGATCACTTGTTCCATACAAAGCATGGACGTTACCGAGATAGGTCTGCATTTAGCCGGATCAGCCTGGGTAGTTTTTGGGCACGGGCTGTACGTTAGCTTGCTTCCATACAATCGGCACTTTTCCAGCCTCAACCCTCAACCGGTGTACACCACATAAACAAACAAAAAAAAATACAGGACAAGCAGTATTAAAAATAAGTGTAAAATAAGGTAGCTTTCTAAACGTAAAATAATCGGAATCGGTTCAGTTGCTTCAGAGATTACTTTTTACAAACGAAGTCACAAGCAGTAAGCTTTACATTAACTCTTTTTAATGTTATTATAAATGTGTAAATGATTAATATATTCATAAATGTAACACATAAGCACTTATGGTTATATATTTGTTTATTTAGCCTATGCTATCCCACAGCTGATCCATAGGTCTCCCATAAATCCATCCAAGTATTCTTTTCTCGAGCCAGCCCTTGTGGTAGGTCGTCTCGTCCCCTTATCCCAAATCGACCTCAGTGGAATCAAACATCTTCAGGCATTCACTTTGTGTAGACTCTTGCCCAGCGGGCAGTGTGCATGCTGCATGGGGCTGATGTGACCCCTTAAGAATCCCATTTTTAGTCATATTCTTTAAAAAAAAACAATTTTTACTGATGTTTTATTAATAAGTTATTTGGGGGCTGAGTCACCCGCGTCCGTAGGAAAATACCCATAGCTACACGTGGTCCTCGGGTGGTGCTAATCAGGTGACATTAACTGGTGGTAGGTTTCGACCGACGGCTTGTGACCACCCACTGTGCAAAGATGTACCGCCAAACGGCCTAGCCGTGTTCCGGTACGATGCCCAGTGTAGCCAATTTAGAGGAGTTGGGTCGAAGTGGTGGTTCTAATGTATGCAGACTAGCCGGACCCGCGCTGGTATTGACGTATCGGGAGACTAGTCGCGGAGGGTAGCGGGATCCGAGGCACGGTGCACCGCTGGCCGACCGCAGTTAGTTGGGGGCCCAAGTAATGTGCTAGCCACACATGAAAGGCTGCCCCGCCAACTGATGAAAAATCACGGAATGCACCATCGTGCTGGTTGGCGACCAGATGAGAAGGCCCGATGGTCTTTTCCGGGAGGGCTCGGGCGTCCCCTCAGTCTCCAGACTAGTACCCCAATGATGGTGTCCTGCCAGTGCGTGACTGAAGGTTAGCAACATGGGACTCCATTTCACTTCGTTCTCCTCTCCTACCTCACTCTCAAACATGCCAAGGTTGAAAAAGAGAAAAGTAAAACAGCGGCTGCACTCCCTCTCACTTAAAGTGCACCTCAGCAATATTAGAGGTCTGCACTCCAATCTCGCAGCAGTCCATCATCACCTGGAGACTGAAAAACCTTCCCTCTTTTTTCTTTCGGAGACGCAGATAAGAAGTCCGTCAGACGTGTCGTACCTGTCTTACCCAGGGTTTACACTGGAGCACAATTTTAAATCACACGCTGGTGTGTGTTTGTACGCCAGGGACGACATCTGCTATCGGCGTCTCCGCAACCTTGTAGATTCCAGGTTCTCAATGCCAAGCATGCAGAGCCCAAAGCAGGCATGGATAAAATTATCTATGCTTGTGTCTACCGTTCGCACAGTGGTGATCAGGAGACGACCAGGCTCACACAGTACCTTAGTGAGGCGACGGATGCGGCTCAGCAGAGGTACCCTTCCGCACAACTGGTGTTACTGGGGGATTTTAATGCCCACCATCAGGAGTGGCTTTTCCCATACCAGTGCACCGACCATGCCGGTCGAGAGACGCGAAAGCTTGCGCTAGCGTTAAATCTCACCCAGCTGGTCCAGGGTGCTTGGTAACGGTTGCGGGAGTCCGATGGATGCGAGACGCACAGGACCGTTCGCTGTGGCGACGCTTGGGGGAGGCCTATGTCCAGCAGTAGACGTCTTTCGGCTGAAATGATGATGATGATGATGATGATGGTCCAGGGAGCTACGAGGGTGCCGGATGTTGATTCGCACACGGCCAACTGATTGGACCTTCTGCTGACAACAGATCCAGACCGCTATTCAATATCGATATCATCACCGTTAGGTAGTTCCGACCACTGTCTGGTGAAATCTATATCAGTCTACTCTACGCCCGATCCCTGCCCTAGAGGCAGGAGGCGGGTTTGGCGATATAGGTCAGCAGATTGGGATGGCATGTGATCTTTCTTCGCATGTTATCCTTGGCAGCCTACTTGCTTTTCTTCGGATGATCCATTGTCGTGCGCAGATGCTGTGACAGATGTGTTGTGGCGGGGGATGGAGTACTATATTCCATTCTCTGACGTAACAATTTCTGACCAGGCCCGCCCTTGGTTTGGTGCGGAGTGTAATCGTGCTAACGCACTTAAGCACAGGGCATACCAGGCATGGGCCGATGCTCGTATGCACAAGGCGAGTGACGTAAATCAGAAGAAGAGAGCCCTCAACAGAGCTGTCAAGTTTTGCAAGAAGGTGATGCGGAGGTCTCGGTTCGACCACATTAGCCGCATCGGGAACAAACTCGCATCATACCCTGCTGGTAGTAAGGCGTTTTGGTCCCTGGCTAAGTCGGTGGAATTGAACTTCTGTCGTCCCTCACTACCGCCACTGCTGAAACCCGACGGGTCGCTGACCCATACCGCTGAGGAGAAAGCAAACTTGTTTGCCTCACTCTTCGCGGGATATTCGCGTCTAGATCCTGGTGACGCGCGGCCACCTGTTATTCCTGATGGTTGCGAGACGAGTATGTCGGATATTCGCATCCATCAGAAGGACGTCCGTAGGGTGCTGCGTAACCTTGACGTGAACAAGGCTAGCGGTCCAGATGGGATACCGGCAATTGTTCTGAGAACGTGTGCACCTGAACTGTCTCCGATCCTGACACGCCTATTTAGGCTTTCATTTGAGGCTGGAAAAGTGCCGCTTGCATGGAAGCAAGCTAACGAATAGCCCGTGCCCAAAAAGGGTAGTCGGGCTGACCCAGCTAATTACAGGCCAATCTCAGTAACGACCATTCTCTGTAAGACTATGGAACGTGTACTCAACACTAAGCTCCTGGCATACCTAGAAGCTAATGACATCCTAAGTGACCAACAATACGGCTTTCGCCGAAATCGGTCAACTGGTGATCTTCTAGCGTATGCCATCCACATCTGGAGTGAGGCCATCGAGAAACACGGGGAAGCGCTTGCCGTCTCCCTCGATATCTCGAAGGCTTTCGAAAGGGTCTGGCACGAAAGCCTTATTAGTAAGCTTCCTTCTTTCGGATTACCTGCTGGTTTGTGTGCTTGGATCGCAGACTTCCTGAGTGACCGGTCCAAGCAAGTGGTCATCGATGGCTGCTCGTCCGGTCAAATGGCCATTAATGCCGGGGTCCCTCAGGGGTCAGTGCTCTCGGCAACATTGTTCTTACTGCACATAAATGATCTGCTTAAGCCCGGTACCTTTGGGTATGCAGACGACAGCACTGTTGCTGAGAGTTACATATCCAGCGCGCAAGCTAGTGGGTCACAGATCCAGTTTCTCCGAGAGGCTATGGTCGAGCGCTTGAACTTGTCCTTGGAGGCAGTCTCTGAATGGGGCGATGCTAATTTGGTCAAGTTCAATGCTGTTAAAACCCAGGCGTGTCTTTTTTCCGCTAAAAGGAGCCAATTCAGCCCTGCTTCAACTTTCCGGGGCGTAACCGTGCCAATAACCGAACATCTTGATCTTCATGGTGTTACGCTGACGTCAACTCTCAACTTTGGGCCATACATCGAAGCAATGGCTCAACTGGCAGCAAAAAAGCTGGAAATCCTCGCGAAGGTCAGACAGTACTTCACGCCGGAACAGCTGCTCAAACTTTTTCAAGCGCAAGTTCGATCGTGTATGGAGTACTGCTCTCATCTTTGGGATGGATCTGCCCGATACCAGCTTGATGTACTTGAGGCAATTGAGAAGCGAGCCAGGAGGATCATTGGCAATGATGCACTCATTGAGTCGAGGCTTCAAAGTCTTGAGCATCGACGCCGAGTTGCTAGTCTGTCAGTTTTCTACCGGTTGCATTTCGGAGAGTGTGCGTCGGAATTGCATAACCTAATTCCGCCTAGCCCGTTTCAGCATCGGACCACCAGGCGTACGGCAATGCGCCACCGGTACATGGTGGACATCCCGCCCATACGCACGAAACGTTTTGGGAACACGTTCATTGTGCGTACAGCTAAGGATTGGAATTCCTTGCCGGAATCTGTGTTTCCTGATGGCTACAACCCGGGAATCTTTAAGTCAAGAGTGAATAGGTTACTTATCTAGGTAAGCGCGCTCCATCGTCGACCGCATCGTCGCTTTCCATCAGGTGAGATAGCGGTCAAGCGCGAACCTATCAAGAATAAAATCCATACTCCATACTAATATTATAAATGCGAAAGTAACTCTGTCTGTCTGTCTGTTACGCTTCTACGCTTATACCGCTGAACCGATTTTGATGAAATTTGGTACAAAGATAGAATAGAGCTTGAGAAAGGACATAGACTATAAATTATCACGCTATTTGCTATGGGGGGTGAGCAATAATCCAAAATGTCGGTATTAAACGACATTTTGCAGCGAGTTCGATCCTCAGCTACAGTCAAAAATTTTGTCATTATTTTATCTTATTTTTTTGTAATAAAATAATTTTGTACCATATTTTCAAAATAAAATTGACATTTCTATTCGATATCTTCTAAATATTTTGTAAAAACTAATCAAAACACATAATAAAATCAAAGCGGCGAGTAAAATCACGTACTATTTTGTTACATTATTCTATTTATCTGCAAAAGGAAAATCATCACGCTATCATCGATAAGGAGCCAACCAGTCTATTATAACGTTTATATGAGAACGTCTATTTTAAAACATAATAATCGGAGACCTCAGCACAGTTGTTTCGTATCTGGACTTGCGTGTAATATAAAGATGGTTCAAGTCCCATAATATGGCTCTCATATAAGAAATTTTTTTTCACCGTAAATAAGATTTTTTATATATATTTTTGCATGCTTACATTTTTTTTATATCTACACACAATATATCGGTAGAAGTTTTTAGTTGTGTGCGTATCACGCAAAATGTTAATAATATAAAATGTAGATAACTTTTAAATATTAAAATTGTGTGTCACTTAAAATATTACTTGGGCTTTGTTTCATCGAAATCGGTTGACTATATCGAAAGATATATGTATAAATTTAAAGTTTTCAAGAATTAAAATGTAACACCACACGCAATTCAGATACTCGCAACGCCATCTAAAGACTCAAAGTAGAAATAAAGATGACAATGGCATTTGAAATTCATATTAAAGGAGACAATTTTTTTTGGGCCCACTATTAAACGGTTACGTATATTAATCATATTAAACATGAAAAAAGTGATCATCTTATTATAATTAACAGACCAAAAATTATATAGAAATCTAACCGGAATAATGAATTAATAGTAAAAAAGTGTTACGGCAAAAATGCTTGTTTAGAAGCGTTTTCAGGTTTATTTTAACGTGAAAAATATGTTACTAAGGTGCGCAGCGGTAATGACATCGGCTTTAAATGCGTTTAAAGAGATAATAATTAATTGGTACAGCGAACTTGTTTCTAATGCTGTTATTAACAGTTAACACAAATATCAAGTAACGTACTTTAAAAATCACCGTGGAACGAAACGTAATTAATAGCCCGTTGCAGATGCTCTGGGGTCCAGTTTCAATCAGTTTGACACTGACAGACAACATTATTATTGTTTCCGATTACTAGATAGTTGCATGTTTCTTATTTATTTATTTAACAATTTATGTACACACACAAAATAAAAGATTAGAAGAAGGAAACAGAAAAACAGGTACAGAGGTGATGCTCCTAGGTGATGTTTCTTCTGTTCTTTTCGTATTTTTATTCGAAAGATTTTATGAAAATGGCATCTGTAGATACAGTGCATAATCCACAAAGCCGTTGTATCAATTGTGCAGCACGATTTCAACGGAATGTTGAATACTGCTCTTGCTGGATACTGTTGTAATTGTTTAATGGGCAGACGCACTGTTGGCTGCTGTGCATATTTGCATATAACACTATATATTGCAGGTTTTTATCATGGGCGCGGCATCAAGGTGAGGTTGAGCCACCCGCATCTTTTTTAGATGAAATACTGCTTTTAAGAGATAACTTTGAAAATGATGATGATGAACAGTAATAAATACTTCTTGTGATGTACCTATAATGTGATTTTTTTTCTCCTTACACAACCAGCTTATAAAACATCACCTTATTATTTTAGATCTACAGTAAATGGCCGGCAAAAGCCGCCCTATTTCGAAATGAATACATCTACGCATTTTCATGAATAAGTCTATCAAATCGTGTAAATCACATCAAAGTCTGTCACGTAGTAGTCAGACGTGACTTTGTTATAAACTATATATTATTGAACAGTGCACTACTTTAACTTAAAATACCAAGGAGACCTATCCACTCATTAGACAATCGCTCTTGTGAGATTTTAAGTCATTATGAGAGTCATGTTTTGACTGTTGTATTTCACGGTACTCCAGTTAGATAAAGTTTTGCTAATATTACCACTGTAATCTAGAGAATAAAAGGAATAAACTACCGTGCATTTCATTGCTATGTGCCACAATTTGTGGTGGGCCTATGCCCCAAACAAAAAAAATTGTCTCCTTTGATAGATAGATGGCATTGTGTAATTTATGTAATTTTCTGAGTGGCGGAAGAATGACCATCGCCCACGTTTGCAGACAGTTCTATTTTTTTTTCCCCCGTGGTTGTAACAAGCTAATTGACCTATATGTATTTAATTATTGAGTTTAAAAAAACACGGCCAAATTTTTGGAAGGGGTTACATGGTACCTTGCATTGGAAGGCCCCCGGGTGGACGTTACCGATGACCTGGTGAGAGTCGCGGGAATCCGATGGATGCGAGACTCACAGGACCAGTCATTATGGCGACACTTACGGAGGCCTATGTCCAAAAGTGGACGTTTTTCGGCTGAAATGATAATGATGACGATGGCACCTTTTTATTCTTTTTTTAAGGGTGGAAATTATCCAGTGACTTCTCCCGCTCTGGTTGGGACGGGAGGGCGTGTCAATCTTTTACTGACCGAAACCACACCTGTGTCCTTCTGTTGCCCTTTGCGACATCTCTTTGAGGAGCGCGTGGATCACTACGCGCTGTTGACGACTGGGCTTGGTCCGGTCAACTACTGGACGGCCGGACGGCTAGCTACCCATTGCTCGACGTCTGCAAGCCCGCGTCTACTGTGGCTGGTAGTCGGGGTCAGAATCTCGGCTCGGCGTGGAGCGGCCTCCTCCTTCGCTAGCATTAGGGCTTTGCAGAAGGAGACAACCTTCGGCCATTTCTCCTCACTTTGGACCATAGCCCGAACCAGGGCCCGGCGCGAGAGGCCACTGACGCCGATTGCCTCTACGAGGACACAGCGGTGCTCCGCTCTTGCGGGGCACACCTCCAATGTATTCTTCACTGTGTCCTCCGGGATGATGGCACCTTGCGGCCTAATAATAGCGTGTTTTATTATTTGCAGTCACTGCTTCATATAAAACGAGGTCGAATGTGTTTCTCTGATCACAGTTCGACAACGTATGATGTATCTCAGATTCCTTGCAGCCTTACGTCGACATCTGGACATTGCCTCCTTGCAGTGAGTGGTGACCAACACTGAATTTATGGTATTGGATTATGGTATTGGTACTGGTATTTCGAACGGTTTCTGTTCCGGATTCGGTAGGAATTATCCTGATATTACCATTTTGCGAATTGCCCGAAGCTCCCGGTGTAGCATGCGGTGGAGGTCTATCCAGCTTGGGTAAACCGCCGTGTCCTCATAGAGGCAATCAGCGTCAGTAATTTCTCGGTTTGGTCATCAATATGTGAGTTCGATTGGACGGGGATACACGCATTCAAGATTACGCCGAAATTCATTCAAAAGTTGGAGACTCTTTAAAGGGTAGTTCCCACTATGGAAAAAACATTTGTCTGATATACGGGGACGTCAGTTAAATACACACCAAAAATCCTAGGTAAATGAACCACCACGCCCAAAAGGATCAAGCTGCAACAATCAATGCAAGTATGCTCTCGAAAATTCTTCATAAGTACTGTTGTGGAGGAAGATAGTTGATGATGATGGTAGTTTTTGGATTCACTTAAGGCTTTGCACTATTAGTGCACGTTATCCAGCTGAAGGTCGGTGTCCCGATTATGCTCCTTCGTTTATCTTTACTAAAGCTACGAGGTAACTCTTTCAAACAATCTCGCAGCCCCAGCAGACATCGGTCCTAGAGGGCCCTATACATTTGCTGAAGGAGGCTACTGGTTGTCATTTTCTCCATCAATCGCCTCCATGAGGACACGGCGGCGCTCCGACCAAGCGGGAACGACTTCCACCGTATTCTCCGGGCGATCCGCACAATGGTGAGATCCGAGTGTTTCGTCCTGCACAAAGAGAGGATGCCGTGACGCCTCTGTAGTGATACCTCAAAGACAGGCATTACCGCTGCGATTGTGGCGGGCTCACTGTGGCGAGGGATTAAAATCATACAATATTGTTTTATCAGAACATAAACCAGAAACATACATAAACTAATGCCTTTTGGGGTAGGCAGAAATGCCAACTGCTACGACCCATACATCTGGATCTGGACGTTTACATAACATGTTGCGGACGAAGTCGCGGGGAACAGCTAGTATATATATATATATATATGTCCCAATATAATGTGACGTATATTTCAGTTGTAATAAATTATACTTGTAAAAGTCTGTATAAACAGCGTTATTAAAAACCTGTACAAATTGACTATTTCCTGCATGGCTATATTGTTTTCTGACAGTCTCAAGGTCTTCGTTTTATGTCATTTTGGGGAGCATTGGGTATGAACCAGTGAGATACTTAAGTAAAACTACCAAAAACCTGATAGTGATTATTTATTTATTTATTAATTAATTAATTAATTAATTAATTAATTTATTTATTTATTTATTTATTTTTTTATTTATTTATTTATTTTCTTATTTATTTATTTATTTAACGATTTATGTACACACACAAAATAAAATATTAGAAGAAGGAAACAGAAAAATAGGTACAGAGGTGATGCTTATTTCTAAAGAAATCTCTTCCAGCATACCTGCGAAAGGAGAGTTGGAAGAAAATAGATATGTAGAGACCGTGTGTAACAAGTAATAGGAAAATAAGTACATACAAAATAGTTATCAATAAAATAATATAACAAGCAAAAAAAAAAGATATACTATTATAATTATATAAATACACATAGTAATTGAAAAGGCATTTATGACATCATAAAAATACCTACTCACATGCCTATAAATACATTGCTCGCAGAGTAGTGACTGTGTAACGAATACTGTAGCGTTAGCGTAGCTACGTTGGAAGACCTACAAGATGGACCGATGACCTGGTAAGGGTTGCTGGGATCCCATGGATGCGTGACACACAGAACCGTTCATGGTGGTGACACTTGGGGAAGGTCTATGTCCGACAGTGGACGTCTTTTGACAGAAATGATGATAATGACATGCCTATACATGTGTATAGGAGTCTACAAATGATCATACTTGCCACATCACTCACTATTTCACCATCTTAGGATAAAGTAAACCTTAGATTAATGGTGACGTACAATGGTCCACATAGGACTAAGTGCGGAAACCATGCATAAATAGATAGATGGTGGCATAACGCTAATTGATCCGTTTCAGTACAAGACGTAATTAATGATGAAATTTAACTTTTCAATTGATGATACATGCCTTCGTGAAAAAATGGTTTATAACGCAGGTTTTCCATCTTTTCTCACTGCACCTGGCGACTTTTCTTATTATGTTGATTCAAGTGGGCTGTTCATTATATTGTTTCAATGTTTATCATTCAATGAGACGAAAATGTACATAATTATAATAATATTAAAATTAATTCGTGGAAAGTAAATATTTAATTGTAATAATTTATGCAAAATGCGTAATTGAGTGGGGTTATTGCCACTTTTTTTAAAATATGTAGACACCAAAGTAAACAGCACTTGTACAAACATATAATATTAAATGTATTATTAAAATTTTATTTGTTTTGAGTAGAGAACATGGTAAAATTGATCCCAAAAGAAACGACAAGTAATTTTTGAGCATAAAATTCTAGCTTTGACATTTTTTTTTTTTTACTTTTTCGCAAATTAACCTTACAAAAGTTCAAAATAGGTACAGAGACAATTTGACACAACTCGAAGCAATCATTGTCTCATTATAATATGAACAATGAAAAAAATAAATGACAGTCTCATTCTCCCATTTACTGTACATACGGCTAAATTAAAGTTAAGCTCACACAGATACGAGACGAATACTTAATTTACTGCACAAATAGTTGTCAAGTGGGAGTCGGATTTGAGCTTATTTATTTTCGTTCTGCGTACTTGTTTGGAGCAAATCGTTTTTATGCTCTTCTCACATGTTATTTGGGGTAAGCGCAACTCTTTTCAAATCATGTCAACTAACACGCTAACACTGACTGTTAGCATGCTATTTGACAGGATTCAATGGAAGTGACCCTTTTCTTTCATATCATACTCACGAAATTCGTTTCAAAAAGTATATATCTTTATACTGAATCGATTTGGTAGATTTGGATCAAATGGCTTCTTTAACAGATGGACACAGACTTCTGTAAGGGGTTATTTGTCTTTCGGACGTACAGATTCCTAAAGAGAGGTTTCATTGAAAGTATTGTAACAAAAATAACACACTAGAGAAGCGCAGCCTAGCGTGACGTTGAGAGACGCAACGATACATTGCCCGTGCTGCGTCTGTTGAATTCGTATAATTTTATCTTATCTTTGTGAACTGGTTTCCGCACTTAGTCCTCGATGGAACTTTGTGCATGGACCATGGTGGCCTTCATTCCAACCAGCCCCCCTCGTCAAAAATAGATGAGTCCTTTCAGTAAGTTTCTCGGACGGTTCCGATCTTCAGTGTTTGTGCGGCCTATCTCCGCAGACCATGTCCCACCTTCGATCCTGCATCACGTGCCCTGTTACCTGTTCACGTAGGGACCTTACGACAGCACCAGTGGAAAGCATTGAAGGCAAGGCCGTGGCCGAATACTGGGCCAGACAAGGAATTTAACTAGTTTTGCCATCGATACGCTAAGAAGAAGAAGTGAATTCGGTGCTCCCAAGGTTCTTGTCCTTATTTCACTGACGAGTGTGCACTCCAGAAGCACGTGTGCGACAATATCCTCCAACTCCATGCATGCTCTGCACAGAGGACTATCCGTGATACTCATTGTGAAGAAGTGTTTATTCAGTGAGCAGTGTCCGGTGATGCCCCCACCAGGCTCAGGCCACCTCTGTCGAATCGCAGAAGGAAGGAAGGTTTGAATGCATATACACACCGCGATTTGCCTTGCGGTGCAGCGCATGACTTCTAGCCTCTTCAAGTATAGTTGCGTAGCGTTGCGTCTCAGTGTGTGTTGACCCTAAAGAGACATAGAGATTCGAGATAATGATGAGTGCAATTATTACTGCCTGCTCAGCCATTATGCTGGGCTCAACACTGTGCCTATATGACTGTACGATTTTAATTTGCGCAAAAATAAGTTATCAAAAGTAGAGACAACAAGAAACAACAAAAACATTTTTCCATAAATATTCAACTACGGAAAGAACGTGTTAATCTTATTAATCAATTAAATAACTATCAGATTAAGTTAGAAGACAGTATAAATATTTATGAAATTGACACTAAGCGCTTACAGTCTGAAATACAGAGTCTTGATGAGTCACTAAAGTCTATTTATAACAAATATGTATGTTCAAAGAACCAAATAAAGGAACATATTCTTGCTACAAACGAGTTGGTAGACAAAGTAGACTCACTTACTCTTAGTAACAACAAATGTACCTGTCAGAGAGAATCTCAGTCTAACCTGGCTGGTCTCCAACTTGTGGTAACAGAGGACACATCCCAGGCCATCGGAGCTCAGGACTGTATTACCAGCCAGGTACCCCACATTCAGCAAGAATTAACTCATGGGGTAGATCCAGTAAATTGTAGTTATTCCTCCCACAACAGCGGGGATTATCAATCAATTATGTTTTCAGACAGTATAGGAAGAGGTTTAGGGCAATTAGTTAGTAATAACCTCCCTTTTTCTTCTCAAAACCATTGTAGGCCTCAAGCTTCATACCATCACATAATGTCATTAGTTAATGAACAAGTATATAGTCCCAATGCTATTATAACTATATTTGTGGGTAATAGCTTAAATGTGAATAAAGATGATATCACAAATAGTGTCACAGAACTATTGAAGATAAATTGTAAGAAGATTATCTTGTGTGCTTTTCCATACTTTGAGCATTTGCCATATAGGCAAAATAAGTACATTCACATGCTAAATATGCATATGCATTTTTTAGTTAGTCACCATAGTGATAAGTTTTTATTTTTTGACATCAACAATTTTGTTGATAAACTTTTCTCGACTAGGTATACTGTGTACCTACCTATTATATTTAGACGTCAAATAGCAAAGCTATTAGCTTATAATATTCACTCAGACATAGTTAGTATGTCGAAGTCCTCAATCATTGATTCCACCGTTAGTAATAGTACTAATGTTATGTTTGCTGACTCCAATACTTTAAACGAGCTAATAAGACAATAGTTGGTACTGTTGGCAATTTAGGTCAAGTATCTTCTAGCATTCAAGCTAAAGGGGCTAAGCAAAAATCGTTTAATTTGTTTCTTCAAAACATTCAGGGTTTTTCTTCGAAACAATTGGAAATAGAATTATTTTTAGAAAAAACTATGTTTGACATCATTTGTTTTACTGAGCACTGGTTAAAGGATTTTGAAATGCTAATCAATTTTGAGAATTATAATGTGGGCAGTTCTTTTAACCGAAAAACAATGTTACGTGGGGGTTCACTGATCCTAATTAGGAATAGTATTAAATTTAAAACTCGTAAAGATATAGTTGCACTGTCCGTTGAACATAGCATTGAACTGTCTTGTGTTGAGCTGGATAGGCATATCATAGTGTGCGTTTACAGGCCCCCTAATTATCAAAACTACTCTATTTTTGAGTCTGTCATGGAAGATGTTATGGCAAAACTTGCAACTGGTAACAAACTAGTAATAATCTGTGGAGACTTTAATGTTAATATTTTAGAAAATAATTCAGATAGCAGTAGATTATTAAATCTCTTCAAATCATTTAATTTATCTAATGTGTTTATAGAACCTACTCGAACTACGACAACTACTGCTACATGTATCGATAATGTTTTTTGTTGCTGCAACTATTTAGAAAAGGCCATTGTAAATTATCTGCCCTCTGATCATAGCGGCCTAATGGTAACTTTTGAATCCAACTTACCCATACAACAAGTGCAGATTCAGTCCAGACCAATAACATCCGGTAAACTAAATAAATTTAACAGCACTTTAATTAGCAAGTTAGGTGATTGGAATCTTGAAGTGAAGAATGGTAATTTTTTGTATAACGATTTTTTTTCAATAGTCCAAACTGAGTTCAATAAGACTTTTGAGAAAAAAACTAAAAGTATCTGCCCTAAGTTTAGATTTAGTGACTGGGCGACTAAAGGAATCAGAATAAGTAGGGAAAGACTTTTTGAGCTGTATGGCCTTAAGCCTATTATTAACACTGAAACTTTTAATAAGTATGTTGCTACATATTCAAAAATGTTTAAAAACACTTGTAAGGCAGCTAAGGCCTTGTACATTAGCAACAAAGTTAAATCGGCAGATAATAAAATAAAAACGGTTTGGAAAATTATAAATAATGAAACCAACAGGAACAAAATACATAACAATGATTACACATTGGAGACACATCATGGTCTTATTAGCGACAACAAACTAGTTGCAGAAGAATTTGTAAATTTCTTTGCCAGTATACCAATTAAAACTACTGAAGCCCTAAATTCGTCGCCATCACATGCTTTTAGTTTATTACAGGCGAATGTTGCAGCCTGTTCGACTGAATTTAACTTTAAGCATATAAACCCTATAACCGTAATAAAAGCTTTTAAACAAATCAAGGTTAAATTGACAGAAGATTTGTGGGGTATGTCTATCAAAGTTTGTACCTCAATTATTGAGACTATAGCGCCGTACTTAGCTATAATATTTAATTTGTGTATAGATCAAGGAGTTTTTCCGGATCTGATGAAATATAGTAAAGTGATACCACTTTTTAAATCTGGGGACAGTAAAGACACTAATAATTATAGGCCGGTGTCCGTGTTGCCGGTTTTTAGCAAGATATTTGAAAAGGTGATGTTAAATCAAATGCTTAATCATTTTAACACAAATAACATCTTACACGATAAACAGTATGGTTTCACCAAAGGACGTTGTACAACTGACGCTGGTGTCTCCTTACTAAAACACATTTTTAATGCGTGGGAAGAGGCACAGGATGCTATAGGCATCTTCTGTGACCTGTCTAAGGCGTTTGATTGTGTGGTTCATGAAACATTACTCCTGAAACTTGAGCATTACGGACTAGGCAAAACAGCTTTAAGCTTATTAAAATCTTATTTGATTGACAGACAGCAACAAGTTCAAATAAACGGTGTCAATTCGCCGGGATTAAATGTGAAAATGGGGGTACCCCAAGGTTCAATTTTAGGTCCTTTTTTATTTTTAGTTTATATTAATGATTTACCCTATTTGTTGCAAAATAAACTTAATATGGTGTTGTTTGCCGACGACACTTCTTTGATTTTTAAGATAAATAGAAGGACTAATAATCTGGACGACGAAAATAACGCACTACTGCAGGTCCAAAACTGGTTCACTGCTAATAATCTAGTTTTAAACGGGAAAAAAACTAAATGCATAAGATTTTCCTTACCGAATGTCAAAAGTAGTGATTGTGACGTAGTACTAAACGATGAAAAACTAGAATTTGTCGACAAAACTGTTTTCCTGGGGATAACGCTTGACTCAAGGCTACAATGGGGTCCTCATTTAACATCTCTTGCAGGACGGCTTAGCTCAGCTGCATATGCTGTTAGAAAAATCCGCCAATTTACGGATGTTGATACCGCTAGACTAGTCTATTTTAGTTATTTTCATAGTGTCATGTCATACGGTATCTTACTATGGGGACGGGCTGCAGACATCGACTCAATTTTTATTCTACAGAAAAGAGCTATCAGAGCTATTTACAATCTCCGCCGGTGCGATTCTCTAAGGGAACTGTTTAAGGATATTAACATCATGACGGTGCCTTGTCAATATATCTATGAAAACATCAAGTACGTTAGAAAAAATCTTCATCTTTTTAGCAAAAGAGGCGACAGACATAATTATGTTACAAGAAATAGGGACCAATTAGTTCAACCAGGTTTCAGACTGGCTAAAGTGGCCTCTTCTTTCATGGGGTACTGTTTGAAATGTTATAATAAAATACCTCCCCAAATATTAGAACTCAATGAAACGAAATTTAAATCTTGTATTAAACGCACACTATGCAGGCAGGCATATTATAAGTTGGAGGATTATATTCAAGATAAAAATGCTTGGCTCAATGCTGGTCCAGCTCCACTACCACCGGGGGTACAAATTGATTAGTTTTGAAACTATTATTACTATTCTTTAATGTCTTTTTTTTTTTTTTGAATTTGTTAAATTTGTAATGTACTATTGTAGTTAATTATTATTGAATTTAGTATTGTATAATGTAGAAGCATTTTTTTCAAACTTTGTAAATGTGAGTACCATGGAGCTATTTTATGGTTTTTAGGTTACTATTGGATTTGTTTGACATAAATAAGCATGGCAGTTGAGAGTTTGTCATGCTCACTCAAATGTCTCACTGATGGTGGCGCGTGTGTTGGATCATTCGGTTCCCTTCAAAATGGTTGAGCTGAGTGGTGCTAATATTCGCGTCAGGTCCGTGAACGGGCGCTATCAGTTGAGACTGGTCATCTCTTAGCTGCCAGTTGCTATTTTAATATCTATATTTAGTTTTTATTTTTACATTATTGACATTGTTCTCACATGATAGCGACAAGAAACATGTAACAGAGATATTTGTAATTGCAAAACATGATTGAAAAGAGTGTCCATGGAGTTTCTTGCACATTCTTCTCCATAGAGATCTACGCTTTGGAATGTGCAATTAGCATCATTTTTTTCTGACTGACTGACTTCTTGACATTTCAAAAGTGCCTGTAAATGGTTTATTTGAAATAAATGCTTTTGAATTTGAATTTGAATTGAATTTGATTTTTTATTTTAATTGAGTTAGATATTGATGAAAATGCGGTAGTATATATTATGTAGCCAATACAACATTTGTACTACTACTGAAAGTTCTAAAATATTATATTATAATACTAGCTTCTGCCAGCGGCTTCGCCCGCGTAAAAATAGGTTTCTCCATACAAAATTCCAACCCACGTTATACACCCTTAGGGGTGGAGTTTCGTAAAATCCGTTCTTAGCGGATGTCTACACCCTATAAGGAACCTACCTACCTAATTTTAAGTTTGTAGGTGTTATAGTTTCTGAGATTTCGTGATTAATCAGTGAGTGGTATTTCGTTTTTATATATATAGATTTTAGAACTTTCAGAAGTAGCAGCTCACTCGCAGATAATTTTTTTTAAATAGGCAATAAAAATCATCGTACAAAGGCAGATTCAATGACATAAACATTTTATACCAGTCTACATTTTTCCTCTCCACAACTTGTGGTAGCATAGGTAAGGTAGGTTGTGGTAGGTAGTGTGTCGCGGGGGGAGGACACCTCACACTCCCCTCGGCTTGAGGTGGCCCGCGTAGGCGGACCGGCACTAGCCAGGGATCATGGATGGCGTATCAGCTCCCACGATCCCCGGTCCAAGTGTGGGAGGGAACACCGAGGTGGTTTTTAGTCAGTAAGAGTCTGACAGACCCCTTCGCCTGCCCCTGGCGAAGGACATCCATGAGGATTTTCCACCCCGGCAACAAAAAAAAAAAAAAAAAAAAAGGTAGTGTGGTATGCATGCACAGAAAGTGCAAATATCGTCACTCACTGAACGCAGGTGGTGGTATCCATCTGATCTGCCCTAGAAATTGTAATGGACAGAGAAATTTGGAAAGAGAAACCGGAGGCCTCTACCTGCCTTTACTCAGTAGTCATTTCCATCATCATTTCAACCGACAGACGACGATTGTCGGACATTGGCCTCCCCCGAGTATCGCAACAATGAACGGTCATGTGCGTCCCGCATTCGTCAGATTCTCGCGACTTTCACTAAGTTATCGATCCGCCTTTTGGGAGGCCTTCCAACGCTACGTCTTCCGATGCGCGGTCGCCACTAAAGAACCTTTCAGCCCCATCGAGCATCTGTTCTGTGAGCAATGTGCATTGCCACTAAGCAGTGGCACTTATTAATACCAACTTTGTAATTAATGCTCAATAATAATTTAAAAAATAAATAATTATTATAATACTACTTTATTTATTGTAGACTATGAACACACAGCCTCGAGAGACTTTGCGTCTAGAAGATTTACTCCGTACCTACCACTAGAATTTGAAGTAGTACACTTCATTTTGAATATAATACATGCGAATTCCATGTCGTTTTCCAAAATGAAATTTGTCACAGAAAACAAACATCCCTCAACATTCACGATTCTAATACACTGAAGTGAATTCAAATATTCTTCAACGCAAATTGTGTAAACACAACTACGTACTAACTCTACGCTTGTTTACGCTACGTTTGTTTGAGTTCAACTCTAGTTGTGGGTAGTAAATTAATTAATACGTAAGTACTACGTTTCTGGATCTCATTTCTGACAATGGCCAAAGAATAGATCGGCACAGAAGGTCAGTTCAATATTATATATGTATAAAAAATATTCCTCCCAAGTGCATCTTGCATCCATCAGATTCCCACGACCCTTTTCAGATCATCGGTGGTTTGACTGGCCTATTGGTCTAGTGGTTAGTGGCCCTAACTGTTATGCCAGAGGTCGTGGGTTCAATTCCTACTCAAGACCAATGTTTGTGTGATCAACACGATAATTTTTTCTGTGTCTGGGTGTAATTTATCTATAATATGGTATGTATTTAGAAATATATCAGTATGTTTATCAGTTTTCCAGTACTTATAGCGCAAGCTCTGGCTCTGGCGTTGTGTGATGGTTATGGAATATATTGTATTATTATTGTATTGTATCGGTCCACCTTGTGACCTTCTAAAGCTGTGTCTTTCGGTACGTGGTCGCCGTTTTAGAATTGATCCTATTGAGGATCTGTTCTCTGACACTTAATTTTGACGATTCTTCGGACTAAACCAGCAACCTTGGTTCTACTGTGGATATCTTCATTCCTGATTTGATCACGCAATGAAATTCCGAGCATAGCCCTTTCCATTTTCCAAATAGACATAATGAACATTATGCCATTACTGGTAACAAGTTCTGATATTTTCATTTTATTAGTTTAGGGTATATTAGGAACAGTACCAAAATTTTATG
The DNA here is from genome assembly GCA_905147345.3 of Mythimna impura. Taxonomy (NCBI): domain Eukaryota; kingdom Metazoa; phylum Arthropoda; class Insecta; order Lepidoptera; family Noctuidae; genus Mythimna; species Mythimna impura. The sequence goes on from LR990349.1 coordinate 4,890,619, forward strand.
TAGTTTAGGGAATGTTATGTTGTTCATTAATAGTATAGAGTTTGTCGTTGTCAAGAGCCTGGTGGCAGGAAGATGATTATGTAATGAGATATCCTTCTGTACTTATCTATAATGTGGTTAGTTACTGTAGTTTTGGGTATATATAGGCTAGATACCGGTAATTGTTCGTCTATTGTACGCGAGATCTTGATGCGGATAGCTTGGATGTTGTGGTGTGATAGGATGATAGTCTTTGATGGCGTCTTTTTAAATAGGATCTGCTTTATTTATATTGTCTTAAAAACTGTAAATAGCAAACATTTCCTACAGTAATTCAAACACAGAAACCTGCTCTCCATAAAAACACATTTCATCTATCCCATAAATCAGTGAGAGGCAAAAAAATGTATGCAGCTCTATGGTGTACCTCACCTGCCCACTGTTAGTCACGCAGATATTTTTTGACGTCATCTCTGGCTACGGCGCTGTGACGTCCCAGTGAGGCATGGCCCTTACATATATCCATATACAGAGACTGTCAACTCTATTATCATGTTAATTAACAGTTCCTTAAGTTAACTAACAGCGAAGGTTAACATCCTTTGTTAGTATGTAATAAATAATATATTTACATAACAATAACGGTGACTAATCTCGGCCTGTAGACATCTACTTACTGAAATTACTGTTCCAAGCTAGCCTCTGGGAATTTCAGACAGGAGAATAGAGCGTAATAGTTTTTGAGTGGATGCTTTTTGTGCCTACAAGTAATTTGACTCTTAGAGAATTTTTGATGTAATTCTTGAAATAATTAGGTAAAGCCACTTTGCCCACGACTCCATTTGCGAGAATGTTTTCGTCAAAATTTGAACACCCCCTAAACGGAGGGAGGGTTGAAGGTAGTTTTGAAAAACTAATAATTCCAGTCTTTATCATTCATTCCAGTTAAAATTTGTACCAAGTTTCAAGTCCATTAATCCAGAAAATAAGAATCCGCCATACAATCTTTAACACCCTCTAAACGTCTCGTCTTATGGAGGTAGTTTTGAAAAACAAATAGTGAAATCTTTAGTATGTATTTAGGTTACTATTCATGCTAAGTTTCAAGTATCACGGAATAAGATTTTGTATACAAACTAAATTCCCCCTTTTCACCTCCTTAACACTCTCAGCGCCATGTATATATAAGTATTTTCTAAAGAAACGGACCATGTGGGTGGCGCGTGAGTCACATATATTTTTATGCAGCTGGCCACACTACAATTGAACTGACTTTTGTAGCAAGCCATGTGGGCGGCTGGCCCAAGCAAGCCGTGTGATACGCTGTGATCCCACAAATTCATATTGATTTTTTGTCATTGGCCTGCTAGATAAGGAAAAGTAAGTAAATGCATTTAAAACATGGCTTGCGGAGATAAGCTATAAAAAATCATATTGGCTTGCAATAAAATAATTTATGTGGGCCACATAGAGCTGAGAGTATTAAACGTTGATTCTTAAAATCCCTTCTTAGTGCTCGTCACAATAGAAAGCCTTGTGCAAAATTCCAAGTTCCTTATCCAAGTAGTTTCGCCTATTCGTTGATATGTCATTCAGTCAGTATTTCCTTTTTTAATCATCATCATCATCATCATTTCAGCCGAAAGACGTCCACAGTTGGACGTAGGCCTACGCCAAGTGTCGCCACAATGAACGGTCCTGTGCATCTCGCATCCATTGGATTCCCGCAACTCTTACCAGGTCATCGGCCCACCTTGTAGAAGGCCTTCCAACACTACGTCTTCCGGTACGTGGTTGCCATTCCAGAACCTTTCGGCCCAACGACCATCCGTACTGCGAGCAATGTGCCCTGCCCATTGCCACTTAAGTTTGGCGATTCTTCGTGCTATGTCGGTAACCTTGGTTCTCTTGCGGATATTCTCATTCCTGATTCGATCACGCAAGGAAACTCCGAGCATAGCCCTTTCCACTGCCCTTTGGGTGACTTTAAGTCTTCCAATGAGGGCCATTGTAAGCGACCACGTTTCGGAGCCATATGTCATCACTGGCAACACGCACTGGCACCTTTGTCTTGAGACACTGTGGTATATTGGACTAGAAGATACCGCACAGCTTCCCGAACACTGCCCAGCCGAGTCGGATTCGACGATTGTTATTTTTCTCGAAGTTAAACCTACCCAACTAGACCATCTGTCCCAGATAAACGTAATGGTCCACAATTTCGAGTGTAGAGTCTCCGATCTTGATAGGAATGGGTGCTACATGGCTGTTTGCCATGAATCTCATTTTGTCCATGTTCATTTTCAGTCCCACTCTTTCGGAAGCTCTACTAAGGTCAACAAGCATTGTACTGAGGTCCTCCATAGTCTCAGCCATGACTTCTATGTCGTCGACAAACTGAAGGTGAGTGATGTACTCGCCATTGATATTAATGCCTAGCCCTCTCCATTCCAGAACCTTAAAGACGTCTTCCATTGCTGCCGTGAACAGTTTCGGAGAAATAACGTCTCCCTGCCTCACGCCCCGCTGCAAGAGGCTAGGTTTCGAGGTCTGGTTTTGTAGTAGGACTGACATGGTGGCATTTTTGTACAAACACTTCAGCACTTCGATTTACCGTTAGTTAATTTGGCCCCGTTGGAGAGACTGCAGTACAGCCCAAGTCTCGATCGAATCAAAGGCTTTCTCGTAGTCCACAAACGCTAAGCAGAGAGGCTGATTATACTTCTCAGTCTTCTGTATAACCTGCCACAGCGTATGTATGTGGTCCATGGTGCTGAAGCCTTTTCGCTTTCGCTTGTTCGGGAGGCTGGAAGTCGTCGAACCTGCGCACGAGACGATTCGTGATGACTCTGGAAAACTGCTTGTAGACATGGCTCCGAAGCGAGATAGGCCTGTAATTCTTTAGCAGGCTTCCTTTTTTAATAGCAAATTAATAAAAACTGAGCACTTTTTCAATTTCAAGTAGAAACAGGTTGAAATTATAATATTTATAAACCTATAGTAGTAAACAATTTAAATGTACTTCATTTAATTATACTTTTAGCAATTAATGAACTGTTTTTGGGACAAGCAATTTACATTGATTTAAAGTAAAAATTCGTTTTCGTGTTTTTTGGCCATGGTTGCTCAATGAAACACGCCTTCAATTCAATTATAGGGTATTTTTGTAGGTGCGAAATCATGATGACTTCTCATGCTCTAGGGCGGAGCAGGAGGGCATGTCACACTTTTACAAACCCACCCACTCCTATGTTCCTTCTTGGCCTTGCGTTCCAGGACTCCGGGTTTTCCTCTCGGAAGTGAACCCCATAGCACCAGTGGGCTTCTGCCCTGATCATCCCCTACGGTTTTGCTGACAGCTCTTGAGTCGCGCGTGAAACACTACCCGCCATCGACGACTCAGGGTCGGGATTTCGGCGGCTGGAGCGTGAGGAAGTCCGTTTCGCTAGCATTACTGCTTCGCAGAAGGCGGCAGGAGGCGACCGCCTGCCATTTCTCCTCGTTCCTGACTACGGCCTGTAGTTACCAAGGCCCGGCGCGAGTGGTTGTTGCCGCCAACCGTCACAATGAGGACACGGCGATGCTCCGCTCAAGCGGGGCACATCTCCACCGTATGGTGATAACCGGGCGTTTATTCCGCTCAAATCCGTGGCAGGAACCTCCCTAACTTACATATCCGGTGAGGACCTGCGTCATGCCGAAGATGAAGAAAGAAAGAAAAACATTTTATACGACGCCGCCGCCGTTTGAGGACGCCGTGACGTCTTTCCAGCCGCTCCTCAAAGATGAGCGTCATACCACCATAATTGTGGCGTGCCCAGCACTGGTTTGCGACAGTTGCTGTCGCCATTTCACCATGAGTCCCCGCCAAAACTTTGTCCGCTATATAGCGGAGTTTCGCCCCGGCGTTGCATCTCCATGCGCAAATCGTGCATGCGTGCCAGGACTGTTGCCTCCAGATCCCCTGGTGGCACTAGTCAGCAAGGAGGCTCGCCGCTTCGTAAGAGGCCATGCGGTATATCCACACCATCTAGATGGCTATAACCCTCTGGGACGTGTTCAGCTTGGCCACAGGCAGCGACGGCGCCCACACCGGCGCTCCGTGAAGGGCCATTGATGGGTCAAAAAGCATACAATTAGCTTAACTATTGCCAGTAGAGTAGTATTATAATTACTTTGCTAACACCCACGGCAGTGCATTACTATACAAAATCATGAGTGAGGTAATAAAAGTGACTAGACTGGCATAGAATCAACTAAAGAACACAATCCATACATAACCTGCTTAATTAAACTGTCTATTGTATATTTCTTTTTATAAATGTTTGTCCTGTGTTAAGTTAAGATGTGCAATAAAGTATATAATAATTATATTTTTATATTATTAACTGAACTGTGGAGCCGTACCCGCTCCGGGTCCGTCGACCAATGTCTGTCTGTGGAAGGACCGCTGCGGTCCCCTGAGTCTCTGCCTTATATTTTGACATAAGCATGCTTATTAAACCTGTATCTATCTCCTTCAAACATGTACAGATTAAACTAGACAGATATTACTCTCTATATTTACTCTATTCAATGAGAGAGGAGGTAAGTGTGTTTATAATTTTGCCAACTATTTTCTATTGAATTTTTTTTTTTATACACAATACCGTTGCAGACATCTGTTAGTCGATAACGTCACCAGCCCACGCTGAAAACCAGCACTGTGTAATCATCGCATTTCGGCCGTTTTGCTCGGACGTGGCGCATATATTTTATTTTTTTGTCATGTAAAATGTTTGCAATATGTTGCGCCTTTTCCTCCAAATAACATGGGACAAGGGCAGTAAGATGATGATGATGATGATATATGTATTTATCTGAATAAAGAGATAATATTAATGTATGGAAAAGCAGCCCATGAAATCCCAAGTACCAATGTCTTACATCACTAACAAAACACAGTCCTTTCTCCAAAACAAAATCTATTCTATGTCAATATTATGTGACCACTTGCAGTGCCGGATCTACCTAATTAAGTGCCTGCAGTTAATGTCTCCGGAATTTATGGAGCCGCTAGAAGGCTGAACAACGACCTTTATCGCAGCAAGTGTGTGTATTTATGTTAGGTCTAAATAATTGGGGAGTTTGTTTGCCCAATTGAAGAAGGCGGAAAAGGTGATGGGCCAGAAGAATGAACGCTAATGAAGGGTGTATATTTTCTTCTTGTAAGTTGCATGGTGGCTAGGTTTAAGTTCGGTTTACATTGCGAGTGGCCATCAAAAGCGCGGGTTTGCGAACGGTGAGCAATGAGTATCTCACCGTCTGGTAAGGATCAAAACTGGGACGAGGACGCGCGGTATGTTCCACGCACGTCTCAAAGAGATATCAGTAAGATTAACCTTTGTTTTTCATTCGCCAATACTCAAGATATTTCACAAAGTGAGATGAGCAGAATTGAAGAACCAAATTCTGATTAAACCGTTTTCGTTCATGATTCGTAAATAAAAATATTTTGTTTTGCTCACCCTACCTGATTTGATTTGACAGCTGTGATGTCACAACATGGCGGTGAGTCGATCCTATTCTTTTTATATCGCATATTACAAAGAAAATTTTGTTTCACATCAGCCGTATGTTCTCTGACCGTTGGGCAAGAGTCTCCACAAAGAAAGTACCTGAAGATGGACGAAGCCGCCGAGGTCGACCTGGGAAGAGGTGACGAGACGACCTAGATGCCTACCGCAAGGACTGGTTCGAGGTAGCTCAGGAAAAGAATATCTGGAAGAAGTTGTGGGAGGCCTTTGCCCAGCAGCGGGACAGTAAAGGCTATTAAAAAAAAAAAGTACAAAGAAACGTAACAGAGCGAGTCAGGTCAGTGTAACTGATCTGGGTACAAATGACCTGACTAAAAGGCAAAAAAGTTTAAACAATTAACATACTAAAAAGAAAAAATAGGTAAGTACTGAATTATTTATATTGACTTAATAATTATAATTACATACATACTATACTTATAATTACATTGACTTAAGGGAAAATGCCTTGGTCAAAATCAAACTGAAATGATTTCAATGACTTGCTACCTAATTAGGTCTTGATTTAATATGCTTCATGTTACATACTAATTTGTCAATAACTATTAATGAGGTGCCTTTTAAAGTTAATTAATTAGTATACCTAACAGTTTTAAATAGGTACCTACAAAGTGTGTCATGTAAACAGCGATGAACAAGAAAAAAAATCGTGAAAAATAATTACCTAATATTTTTCATGATTTTTTTTCTTGAAAGTTTCAAAGTCCTTGTAGCCGATGTCTATGAATATTTTACTTATTTTCGATATTAAAGTAAACTTCCTGAAAAACATTTTCCTGGGAAAAAAATATATTTAATACTTATCATACAGGTTTTCTGTAAAACCTTTAAAATCAAACTTTACAAAAAAATACCATATAATAACGTAAAACAATACAATAACGACAAAAGCTTAAATTACCATATGTTAATTGTTACCTGGCAATTTTTTAAAGGTAGGTAATTGTTTTGTCCTAGAACCAAAAATTCGAAGACATGTGACATTCACCAACCCGCACTGGGCCCGCGTGGTGGATTACGGCCCATTCCCTGTTCCAGAGAGGAGGCCTGAGTCCCAGCAGTGGGAACATCAAAAGGCTGATTATGCTATGCTATGCTAATTATTTAGTTACTGCACGAAGAAATGGCAATCACCAAGTAGTCGTAGCCAAAAAAATTAAAAACAATAATATAATGTCTACAACTTCATACGAGTCTTTATTTTATATATTAAGACTAATATTATAAAGAGGTAAAGTTTTTTTTTTTGTCTGTAGGAGGTAATCTCTAAAAGTACTAGTCCGATTGCGTACATTTTTTCACTGATAGGTATAAAGCTGCAGCTTTATTCCTGAGTGACATAGGCTATATTTTATGTATGCAGACGAAGCTGCGGGCAAAAGCTAGTAACTTATAATTATGAAATTCCGTAATAGTTTCAGTAAACTGTTACTCTCTTCATATACAGCATCGTCCGTTTTCTTTTGCCTCATAACTTGACAAATGCATTATGCATGCTTTGAGCTATTACTGCGCAAAAACCGTTACTGACTTAAATTAAAACACGGCTGGATAATCTGTTTTATCTTTGAAATGTAGAGAATATCTGAATAAATGGGGAAGCACTATCCGTTCTGAGTATCAATTGGGCTGTGGAGCGCTTTTGATCTGGCCTAGGAACTGTAAATGATTTAACTGTTTTGGAAATACAAAGTACCGTTAGAATAACATTCAAAGCTTTAAGCCTTTGATAAATTTTAACACGAAGGTTTTGGGCACTAAAGGACATACCACTTATTATACACTGACAGTGGCTCAATTTCAATTTCAACGATTTTGGAAATTAAGGACATTTAAACAAGATCTTTAGAGGCGGACGTTCAGAAGCATATTTTACAACTAATTAGATTAAATTTTATTGAATATTCTGTTTAATATACCAAAATAAAATTGTTCTCCGACTTTTTATTTTTATAACACCAGCCACTAACCATTCCAGTGCAAAGCAAATGCATTTTGTCACACAAAAAAGGCACAAGCATTGACCACCATGCATCTTCAAGGTTGTTTGGCGATTCCAAACTTACTTATTATTTATTTGTCCTTAAAAAAAGCTTATAATTATTTATTATTTTAAGATCCTGCCCGGCGCATTACTTTGTGTAATTTATTTCATCACCACTGCAGTCTCAAAGCGGTAAAGGAAAACATCGTGAGGAAACCGGCATGTCCTAGGATCAAAAATTCGAACACATGTGATATTTACCAACCCGCACTCGGCCCGAGTGGTGGATTACGGCCCATTCCCTCTCCTTGAGAAGAGGCATTGAGATCATCGAAAGGCTGATTGTGCTTATGCTTATATAACCTTCATGCCTCTTTTCCTTTATTTCCCCACACCTAGCCAATCATTTAAGTAGAAGTCTAACTCATTACGTCATTTCCTTATGGACCTAGCCACCGTTTCCTGCTGCTCGGGACCCAGTCATTGGCTACTTTCACCTAATTTTGTTGCGACATACGTCAAATACAGCCTGCCCAGTTCCGTTTTAGTTTGGCAGCTGAGTTGCCTATTGCCGTCTGCGATTTGTGTTTTGAAACGAACGTTTTAATCTTATCTAAAGCTTTTTTTTGCGGAAACGTTTGAGTAGTTACCTTGGCCCAAGAACAAAAAAGGTAAATGAAAGAAGATAGGTGGGTTTTAGTCAGTAAATATCTGCCACGCCCACCCCGGAGCGGGGGAAATCATAAGAAACAAAACCTTGTCTTATTAGTACTCAAAGCGATTTCATTTAATAACATGCTTTTGCAGTCACGTGGAGAGGCGGCTGTAAAACGACAGTAAAAGAGCATTGGATACGATCCTCCCTGGACGAGATCTGATCTCTACCTAATGCTACCTGTTTCTGTCTGCATTTGTGTCGCCTCCCATAAGAATTTAAAATGGGGTATGAGTGTATGACTGTAAAAATTGCGAAATAAAATGAGTTGGGTAGTATTTTATGCTTTACAGGTACAGATGAAGTCCGTACACTCACAGTAAGGTATAGTTAAAAACTAGCATGAGGTAACTACTTCGCAGTTGTCTGGTATTTTTGCTGAACTGGACCTTTTGGCGCAGCCGTAAGACATGCCCCTTCGCACGTATGTTATTTGCTAATATTAATTGCGCGTTTTTTTAAAAAAGAAATAAAAAAACTTTTTCTGGATTTTTCTGGGAAAAACGAAGATATAGAGACCAAAATTTTTTGAACTGTGGTATCTTCAGATTGACTTGGAATCATTAGTTCAAATAAACTTTATGTAGAAGATATATTATTATTTTATTCTGTAATCTCGTATATAGATTACAATTACCTACTGATATTTTCTAAAACGTTTGATCTTCTCTACTCTATTAAAAATACTTAACTAACTATAATTACAGTAAAATAAAATAAAAAAGCCCTACACTAATTACAACTAACTAAAATATGGCGACAAAAAACTCTTCCACATCGCTGTCGACTTGTAATGTGCCCAAAAGATTGACAGCATTGCTACGCTGTGTGGCAATGCCTATCCTCTGACCGAGATAAAAGCCAGCCCTCGGGTCACGCGAAGTGTCGCGAAGATCTTTATACAACTTGTGAGCCCGAGGGGTCCGAGTGACCCCACGATCCGAGAGTTTCAACCCCAAATAGTTCAAAAATATCACTTCCAACTTGAAAATAATGCAGTTTGTATGTTTTGATGCATTATCACAATTATTGATATAAAAGTTTTCATCCAGGATAAGTGTATTGCATGTATTGTTAACATTATCTCTGTATTCTGATGCAAACTTATTAGAAACAATAGTTTAAAAGGTTTTATAATTGTTTCATGTATAGATTTACTGATTTACTCATATAATTTATTAATAGTTTCCCAATTTTTTTTTTTGGTTTATGAAAATTGAATTTTATCTCCTAGACACACGTATTTTACCAGTCATATTTAAGTTCCATGTAAGTTACTAATGAGAAACTACCGCCATCAATCGGCCACGAATGCCGACTCCGGGCTGTTACAGAAAAATTCCAGATAAAATAACCCTTCTGTCCGACCCGGATATCGAACCCAGAAAAGAGGTTCCGGGTTATGAAAATATATTCATAATCTATAGATACATACAGAAAATAAATCTGTAGAAGTTTTTAGTTGTGCGCGCATCACGTAAAATGTACGAAATCGATGTAGATATTTTTTTAGGTACAATAAAATTGTTTAACTTGATATATTACTTAGGCTTAGTTTCATCGCAATCGGTTGACTATATCGAAATATATACTACATTCATTTACTGTTAGGCGGCACGAAGTTTGCCGGGTTAGCTATACCCTATTCAGGGAGCCGTGAGACAATAGGTAAACAAACCGTATATAATACTACTAAATTATAGACCACAGATTGTCCTCTCCTAGAGAGGAGGCCTGAGTCCCAACAGTGGAAACATTATAAGACCGACTATGCTATGCTATAGACCACAGATACTGCAAATATTTTACATTAAAATGTGGCGTTTTGTCATCGGGCGGGTTATAATCCGCCATCTTTTTACTAGCGATCAACTTGTTGATAGATAGAGAAAAATGTCATACAAAAGTGCCGCTTTCAGATATTTTCGTTGAATTACCACCAATGAACCACCAATGATGCGCCTCACCATCAATGATTGCATCACTGCTTACCATCAGGTGGGATCGCAGTCAAGCACTGGTTTATATCAATAACAAAAAAAAAAAACTTGTTATTCGCAAGCATTCGATACTATTATTAACGTATTCAAACACGTCAAAGAAACTTGGCCGAAGGTATCTACATTGTTTTCTTTGTTCACATTTTGTCTCAAGCCCAAATGTATAGAGTATAGTAAATTCATAATTTGGTGGACCATAATTTTTAACACGATAAACTGGAACCTAAGTGTTTCTATCAGAATAACGAAATTAAAAAAAAACTAAGTTCTTTTTATTAATGATAGGCTCGCGTTTGACCACTATCTCACCTAGTGGTCAGCGATAATGAGGTTGACGATGGAGCACGCTTGCCTAGAAGTAATATCACTCTTGTCTTAACGACCCATAGATGGTAGCTATCAGGAAAACAGCCTCTAACAACGAATTCCATTACTTAGCAGTACGCACAATAAAAGTCTAAACTAAATGATTACGTATTAATCCTAACATTTGCACTAGTATCTATTAACCATAATATTATATTTATGAAATAATGTAACATCACTACATTCATATTTTAACTACAACTACACCCAAATTGAAAATCACCATAAATTCAGTCAGCTATCACATTGTAACATTGAGAACAGCGACATCTATCCAAATTCGGGTGAACCACTAAAGCCTGTCAAAGAAAACAAAGTAATTTTATGGAAACTAGCAACGTAGCTCACGTTGTAGGGATGGCGTGACGTGACGGACTGCTTGATTATCATACGAGGTGCTTCCGTTTTCACCCATTGTAGGCATTGATACTGCTGTTTTGATTTAATTTATGATTGTAGGTCATGTTCGGTGCGTCGGCCGATTTTAGTGACGTTACTCTCTTTCTTCTGCAAATCATAAATTTTAAATAAGTACCTACCTAACGTTCGTGTAGTAGATTAGTAGCTAAACGTTTAAATAGGTCAGTTAAGGTTATCGACCTATCGTCTTTTGTTTACAATGAGATCAGTAAAACAATGTATTTTTTTTTTTTAAAACGCACTTTAGAATAATGTTTACTAAGAATAAATATGGGGGAGACTTTTGAAGATTGACAATAAAGTTGTTTATTTTTGTGTTGTTGTTGTGACTTCGCCTGCGTAAAAGTAGAAAATATAGCCTACGTAATGTTAATAATTCCAGTAATTCTTACTCCAGTTTAATGTTTGAAAATGGATTAAGAATTATTAACATCGGTCCAGTAGTTTCTGAGTTCATTATCTACACTAATAATAATAGAGGTAAAGTTTGTTTTATTTGTAGGTGGTAATATCTCTGAAAGTACTGGTCCGTAAGCTAAAATTTTTTCACCAATAGAAAGCTGCTTTATTCCTGAGTGACATAGTACATACGTGACATAGACGCGGGCGAAACCGCGGGCAAAAACTAGTTACAAATAAATATACAAAAGTACTATCTTTTCTCTTTATATTTTTTTATTTTGATACGCTAGAGTCGATTGAGAGGCAAGCCAAGAGAATTATCGGCAATGATACACTTGTTGAGTCGAAGCTCCAAAGCCTTGGGCATTGCCGCCGAGTCGCTAGCCTGTCGGTTTTCTATCGTTTACATTTCGGGGAGTGTGCACTGGAATTGCACAATCTAATTCCGCCAAGTCCGTTCCATCATCGTACCACTAGACCTACGGCGTTGAGCCACCGGTACATGGTAGACATCCCACCCATACGCAGAAAGCGTTTTAAGAACACATTTATTAGATGATTTCCTACCCCCCAAAAAAAGTCCCCGAGGACGAGCAGGGGGGCGAACGAAACCCAGTGACGACGACACTCAACAAGAACTTTTTACAAAAAAGAATACAACCGACTTCAATGTTTTATTTTGGAAGTCGGTATTTCTATAATAGTTTAGTCTCTTCATTATTTCACACCGACTTCCAAAATTAAAGTGATTTTCCACTTTTTTGTGTTTTTTTTACTTTTAAGTTGGTTGTATTTTTTTTGTAAAAAGTTTTTTTTACACCACCTGCTCGATAATGCCCTTTTATACGTCATACAACCATCACTTAAAGCAAGTCATTATGTCCCTAGGGAGATAATGCAGTATGGGCGATCCCTAGGGAATAATGAGATTTGAATTTGGAACGTGAAAAACCGTCAGCATTATATGAATTAAAATGTAGTGCATCAAACAAGTTTATTCAAATTTCAAACTGGCCAAAAAGAAAAAAAAAACAGAATACAATAAGTTTCTAAAAAAAGTAAAGAACAAGCGGGAGCGTTATAGAAAATTTAAACTATAGAATCTTTGAGAAGTGAATTTTATTTGTTTCAAATCTCAAAACATTTTGAGTGATAGTTAAGATTAACTCGTAAATAATACTTATATTTCTCTATTACATGATTTGTTTTACTAAATTGTCTTTTAATTATCTCACAGATGGTGTAAAAAGTAGAGTATCCAACACGGGGATAAAGCTGTCTTTGTCTTGGGCGGCTTGAATTCCTCACTTCACTCAGGTTTCTATATTAACTCCCTCGCAGTGCTCGGGAGTTAATTATATAAATCCCTCACTCACGTTCGGGATTAAAATTAGCAACCTTCGTTTCGTTCGGAATTCAACATGCCGCCCGCGACTTAAAGACACTGCTTTATCCCCTAGTCACATAATCTACTATTATTTTACACTTTTTAGTTATGGTACCACCACTAAAAAGTACCCCTCAGCCAAACTTAAATACTTTATAGCCAGAGTGCATCTCATAAAATTTCTAGTAATCCCAAACTCGGTTAGATTACATTAATTTACCTTCCGAATTCATCATAAGATCAGTTCGAAATATCCCCTCCCTCTTTTTTTCAGTCAATCATCGACTACACGTATAGACAAAGCAATATTTTACTTGTTCCTACAGTTCTGCTGTGATACTATGAGGAGTTCTGTTCCATATCTTCGAAGTTCATGATCAAGAAACATGTAACAGACATATTTGTAATTACAAAACATGATTGAAAAGAGTGTCCATGGAGTTTCTTGCGCATTCTTCTCCATAGAGATCTACGATTTGGAATGTGCAATTAGCAAAATTTTTTTTTCTGACTGACTGACTTCTTGAAATTTCAAAAGTGCCTGTAAATGGTTTATTTGAAATAAATGCTTTTGAATCTTTGAAGATCGTATCAATATTTCTATGGAACTAATTTGGAAGCATAAGCTTTTAATCAAAAAAATATATTTTTCCAAAATCGGTCCAGAATTGACCGAGATATCCGTGAACATACATAAAAAAAAATACATTCAGCCGAACATAGAACCTCCTTCTGTTTGCAGTTGGTTTTTTTTTAACCGACTTTTAAATTAAAATAAAATTATTAAATTTCATTTAATAATTTCCTACCTTAAAAAGAAACTACATAGTAAGAATGCTAGAATAAGTAAAACGAGCTATTAAATTGGAATATGCAATATGTAATTTTCTCACCATCATCATCATCATCATTTCAGCTGAAAAAGTCTACTGTTGGACATAGGCCTCCCCCAAGTGTCGCTATAACGACCGGTCATGTGCGTTTCGCATCCATCGGATTTCCGCGACCCTCACAAGGTCATCGGTCCACCTTGTGGAAGGCCTTTCAATGCTGTGTCTTCTGGTACGTGGTCGCTACTCCAGAACCATTACTACTTCAACATATCTGATTACCATTACTACTTAAGTTTGGCGATTCTTCGAGCTATGTCGGTAACCTTGTTTCTCAAAATATGCAATTATATAGTCATTTTTAATTATAATAATATTATAATAAAAAAATACTTAATAAAAAAATTCACACACAAATACATTTTATGAAAAAATATCAAATACACAAAATTTGGCTTACAAATACAAATGATATACAATTATACTCACCACGCACAATCTATGGCAAAAAAAAAATGTACGAAGGTGCTGCACTATATAATAAATTACCAAATAATATTAAAAATGCTAAGTCAATGTCATTATTTTAAAAAATACTTAAAATTACACATCTTTAACAAACCAAGCGCACCTTAGTATATGCCGCTTCCAGTTGTTTGTACTCCGTGTACGTTTAAGATTTAACTATGCAAGTATTTATCGACTACCCTACACTTTTTGATTACTTCTCTTTAAATTGTAATTAAGTCAAAACTATTACTGTACGCTACCATAAAGTTTGTAAATTCATTTTTAAGTTTTCTCATGTAAGTGAATTGTAAATTCTTATGGGAAATAAAGATATCTCAAACCTCTTTATTTGTTTCCTACTGACCTCATAACAGTAAGATAATTTAAAGTTATGGATACACACATCTCTGCAACTTGGGGGCGGGCCCGTATTAACCCGACGTCATTGTGGCGGAAAAAAGTAACACTAGCGTTTAGGTGGGTCATTATGACCCTGTTACAATTGTTACTATTTTGCCTAGTTTATAATAATTTATAATTTTTAAATTTGATGTTTATAATATTATATACATTATATAATCAGTAGCAGCAATAAAACGCATTGGTAATAAATGAAATATTTTTTTTATTTTTAACTTTCATTAAGACTGATTGATTATGAAACAAAATGTAACTAAGTATTCTAATATTTTTTTATCAAAAAAACAATATCATTTCTTAAAAAAATATACTTAAATGAAATCTATGCTACCTAACCTTTATATCTTTGGAATTTTAATCACATATCAGGAACTTTCATAATAATCAGTTTTCCATATTAGACAGTTATCTAAAAATAAAGTAGCGTAAATAAGTACAACTAAATAAAACATGAAAAAAAATATATGGCACAAAGCAGCAACGTCGCCGTTGAGCTGGGTTATAATTACCCGGTCACAGGTTTACACACGTGTTGCTCCATGCGCGGGCGATGGACGACTGAAGTGAGGTACACGAAGGAGAGGGGTGATACTTACCTGCAGCTCCTGAGACAGACGATTGTGTGCAGCAATTGTTTCTTAAAAATTTTTCGTAAACAAAACGGCATCATCATCATCATCATTTCAGCCGAAAGACTTCCACTGTTGGACATAGGCCTCCCCCAAATGTCGTCACAATGACCGGTCCTGTTCGTCTCTCATCCATCGGATTCCCGCGACCCTCATCAGGTCATCGGTCCACCTTGTGGGAGGCCTTCCAACGCTGCGTCTTTCGGTACGTGGTCGCCATTCCAGAATCTTTCGTCCCCATCGACCATCTGTTCTGTGAGCAAACAAAACGTGGCAGGGTCATAATGACCCTGCCTCAATGACGCTGGTTTAATAATCTTCTTTGACATTTTGATGACACTATTGTTTACTTGTCTGGATTTTTAATGTATACAGTAAACCTATTTTTAACCACGCATAGGCTTATGCATATGTAACGTTAACGGATGACTTTAAACATACATTCCACCACCACTTTCGAATTTGAATTTAGGGATCCGCAGATCTAGGGCGGTGGAATTTCCCCAGTACTGAAGGATTGTTCGAAAGAGTCACCGCGGTCCTGGAACGCAAAGGGCAAAGAAAAGAACACGGATGGGTTTTAGTCAGTAAAAGTCCAACACTCTCTCGCTCCAGCCAGAGGAGGAAAAAAGTAATCCACTGATACCAACTTTTTTGCACCAAAATAATATATTACCAGAATAAGCTATTGTTAATTAATTACATATACTTACGATGACAATCTTTAAATAACAATTTATATCTGGTACGATTTTTTTAAGGTGCTATATTGAGGGTTGAATAAAAATAACATTGCTGGAGTTTCCTTGCGTGATCGAATCAGAAATGAAGATATCCGCAGGAGAACCAAGGTTACCGACATAGCACGAAGAATCACAAAACTTAAGTGGCAACAGGCACAGCATAATGCTCGCAGAACAGATGGCCGTTGCGGCCGAAAGGTTCTGGAGTGGCGACCGCTTACCGGAAGATACAGCGTTGAAAGGCCTCCTACAAGGTGGACCGATGACCTGGTAAGGGTTGTGGGAATCCGATGGATGCGAGACGCACAGGACAGTTCATTGTGGTGACACTTGGTGGATGCCCAAGTCCAACAGTGGACGTCTTTCGGCTGAAATTATGATGATGATGATGATGATGAAGTATAGTTTATACACCTACATAATAAACGTCTATGCGTGTAATTTTTATATATTATTTATAAAAAAATACACACTTATAGATTTTTAAAATTATTGATTTTCATTCTGTTTTATTAAATTACACAGAAAACCGAAAATGCTAGGCACAAAATTATGTCACGTGCATAGCCTGGCCCGCAACGTGTGGCTGGGGACTCTGAATGGGGACCCATGGGGACGCCCCTATAAGGTGGTGCGCGACAAAATCCTCCCCTGGGCTCCCCCGCTGACGCAGAGTCTCTGTGGAGGGTGTGGTGAGCACTCTGTTCCCCGTGCGAGGGGAACACTCTCCCCCGCCCATGGCTCCGCCACCAGCGGTATCCGACGTGGACCACGATTGCGACGACGACGAAAATGCTCCAGAGGTGACCAAGGTAGAGTTGAGAGTGGCGGTACGAAGGCTGAGTGCCAAAAATACCGCCCCAGGACCCGACGGCTTGCCTGGGAAGGCCTGGGTCCTGGCCATGGAGGCTCTCGGGCCTCGACTCAGAGGGCTCTTCAGCGCATGCATGGAGAGGGGCCAGTTCCCACTTCGCTGGAAGACGGGGAAACTGGTCCTCATCGCGAAGCCGGGACGCCCTGCGGACTCTCCGTCCGCGTACCGGCCCATTGTGCTGCTCGACGAGGTGGGCAAGCTCTTTGAAAGAGTAATTGCAGACCGCCTCGTCGCGCACCTAACACGGGTGGGGCCGGATCTAGCGGACGGCCAGTTCAATTTTCGCAGGAGGCGCTCCACGGTGGACGCCATCATGCGCGTGCGAGCTCTCACGACGGGGGATGCGGTGGCCCAGGGCAGGTGTGTCGTGGCGGTGTCTCTGGACATCGCCAACGCCTTCAACTCCCTGCCTTGGAGTAGCATTAGGAGGGCACTCCGGTATCACCGGACGCCCGACTACCTCTGTCGTGTGGTCGAGGCGTACCTGTCGGACAGGTACATCATCTACCCTGGTCACCAGGGAGAGTGGGAACGTCGAGAGATGTCGTGCGGTGTTCCGCAGGGATCGGTACTAGGGCCGCCCTTGTGGAACATCGGATACGACTACGTGCTGCGCGGCGACCTCCCTGACGGGGTCAGCGTGGTCTGCTACGCAGACGACACGCTGGTCCTGGCGCGGGGAGAGTCGTACCAGGCGGCGGTCGAACTAGCGACACGCGGGGTTGCGACAGTCGTGGGCAGGATCCAGGAGTTGGGATACGAGGTGGCATTGCACAAGTCCGAGGCCATGTGCTTTCACGGCCCTCGGAACGCGCCACCACGGGGTTCCTAACTAACGGTAGAAGGAGTCCACATCGGCGTCGGGTCGACGATAAGTACTGGGACTCGTTCTCGACAGCCGATGGGATTTCGAGGAGCATTTCCGACGTCTGGCTCCCAAACTAAATCGGACTGGGGCTGCCCTCGGGCGGCTCCTGCCCAACCTGGGGGCTCCAGACGCCTCCTGCCGGAGGCTTTACGCGGGGATCGTTCGGTCCATGGCCCTTTATGGCGCACCGGTATGGGCGCCGACGCTGCGGAAGCAGCCGGCGGCCCGGCTGAACGCATGCCAGAGGGTCATGGCCATACGGATGGTGCGAGGATACCGGACGATTTCCCACGAAGCGGCGAGCCTCCTTGCTGGCCAGCCACCATGGGATCTGGAGGCAACAGTCCTTGCACACATGCACGATCTGCGCATGGAGATGCAACGCCGGGGCGAAACTCCGCTGCCGCGACAAATCGCAGCATGGCGGACAGAGCTCCGGCGGGTTCTCATGGTGAAATGGCGACAGCGACTGTCTCAACCCAGTGCTGGGCACGCCACAATTATGGCGGTAAGTCCCCTCTTTGAGGCGTGGTTGGAAAGACCTCACGGCGTCCTCACCTTTCGCATGACGCAGGTTCTCACCGAACACGGTAAGTTCGGGAAGTTCCTGCACCGGATTCGTGCGGAAGCGACGCCCGGGTGTCGCCACTGTGTGGACCGCCCGGAGGACACGGTGGAGCACACGGTTGAGGTGTGCCCCGCTTGGGCAGAGCAACGCCGTGTCCTCGTGGGGGCGATCGGCGGCGGCGATCTCTCGCGCCGGTCCTTGGTACAGGCCATGGTCCGGAGCGAGGAAGAGTGGCAGGCGGTCGCCTCCTTCTGTGAAGCAGTAATGCTAGCAAAGGAGGCGGCCGATCGCGTGAGGCAACGGTCCTCACGCCCTTCCCGCCGCCGGGATTCCGATCCCGATTTCCGGCCACCGTAGGCGCGGGCTTGCGGACGGCGAGCAATGGGTGGCTCGCCGTCGGACCGTCCGGTAACCGTCCGGACCGAGCCAAGTCGTCGACGGCGCGTATTGTTCCACGCGCGCCTCAGGGAGATGTCAGCAAATCGTAGGGGCCCAGCAGGGTCGAAGCCTACTAGGGCCATGGGTAGTGTGAAAACGAAACCCGGGGCCCTGGGACGAAGGCAACGAAGGAACAGGAGTGGGTTTTTAGTCAGTAAAAGTCTGAAACTATCGCTCTGCCCAAGAGCGGGATTTGTCATTAGATGATTTTCCCACCGAAAAAAAAAACCTGCATAGCCTAGCTATCGACTACGAGTAGGTATGTCGGAAAAAAATCCTATAAAAATATAGACGGAACCAAAGGGCACATTTCATACGCCTTAAACAGTTCGACCTAATTAAATCTGTATTAACAACGATATAAATACGATCTTTCTATTTTTTGTATTTAGTTAATCATTTACTCACGAGGCAAGCTTGCTTTTCGGAGCCAATTCCTCCTTGACGGTCTTCAACAGTTTTGAAAAACCATGGCCCCATCTCCTCAAGAATCTGTGGTGGAACAGCCCCCGCAGACCATTCCTCGTGGATTGACTGGTGAAGAATGTGTGATCACTGGCATGTCTGGCTTGTTTCCTATGTCAGACAGCGTTTTGGAGTTCAAGGAGAATCTTTACAATGGGGTAAGTGAAAGTGTTTTGTAGTAGTATAAAGTGATCGAGAGCTATGGTGGTTTAGTGGTTACGGCCCCAAACTTACGAGTTGAAGACCGCGAATTCCCACTTAGGGATTTTAAGGTGTAAGGAAATCACTAAGTGCTGAAAATAATAAACCGAGGACTTTGTCCTAGCATTAGGAGTATAATATAGGTTAATTCTATAATCATTAATTGTGTATGCAGTGATAGACCAACGCTGGAATTTTTAAAAGAGTTACCGCGACCCTAAAACACAAAGGGCTGCTGAAAAAATATGAGTGTTTGTTATTAAAAGTCTGACGCTCTCTTTCAGACCACCTAGAATGGGAGAAATTGTTTGATAACTCCTCTCACCAAGATATAAATGCAGACAGTGATAGTTTAATGCTAGATTTAATAAAAAGGACCTAATTTCATTAGTCGTACTGTTTTCATTTTGTTGATTTTATTCAAAATTAAGAGAACCATAGTATAGAGTCTATTATGTAGATAAACCATGATTATTTAAGGCACCAATGATTATTCAAAAAGTAATGGCTGTAGTAAATGTTCATTAGATTGTCGATTGATACGAAATTAAGTGACAGGCAGAAATGAATTCAGCTTTATATGATAAACAAAATCAGTAAAAAATATTATATTATTATGTAATATTTTCCCGAAAACTGGCTCTAATCCCACTACAATTAGGTTCAAAATGCAATGTACATCACCCTCGTTGTTTTTTTTTTTTAATTTTGTCATGTATCTATAAACAACTGTTTAATATGCAGCGGTGATTTTATTGACGCATGTTTAAGACCTTAATATTTGATGCACATTTAAATTTTGTTTATCAACAGAATATCGTAAATAAACATGATTAATTACGCAATAATTTGCTTTTACCGACAAATTAACATTTATTTGCGTTTTAAATTTCAAAAATATTTGAATTTGTGTTTTTTAATATTTCGATGTACTCGTTCATCAGCTTCATATCCTTGCTTCTTCTTGAACCTGCAAAGGTTAAGCACGAAAAAAACAAATGAAGTCGTATAAACTTATTTATTTGAGTGTGCAAGATATTCTTCATTTTATTATTTACATAAGGCTCCATAACAGCACCCTAGCCATAGCCACCTCAGTCACTATGTACTATATTATGTAACCCTGAATATAATCCCTTAAAGACAAAGAAAAAGATCAATAATATTATCCTTTTTTCTATTCATGATAGTTTTAAGTCATTAATTTGAAGGAGCATAGTTTTACAATAAAATACTCTTGTGTATAAAAATGTAAACTAAATAACTTATTGTATGAATGTGTTTTTTTAGGGTTCCGTACCTCAAAAGAAAAATACGGATCCCTTACAGGATCACTTTGTTTTCCGTCTGTCTGTCAAGACATTTATCTCGGGAACGCGTTACGGTATCGAGTTGAAATTAAAACCATATACTCAGGTTTGCGGTCCCTTGAAGCTCTATTTCGACACTCTCAAGGGAATCAAAATGCATAGGGTAGTTCCCGTTGACCTAGAATCCTGAAATTTGCCATGAAGCAAGGTCTTATAGCACAAGTATAGAAAAAAAAAAACTGAAAACTGTTTTGTAGTTACGTTACAAAAAAAAAAACTTTTTGCGATTCGGAAAAATCTTCGTAACTCAATTCGGGAATTGAACTGTTTTCATAGGTATGTTTGTACGGAACCCTCAGTGCGCGAATCCGACTCGCACTTGCCGTTTTTTTTATAATTAAGTATTTATTTAAACGTAAAAACTTCTTGTGAATACCCATTTTTTTATCACTCGTGGTAATTTTGAAAAACGATTTCGATAAAATCGACCGGTTCGAAAATAAAATTATATCTTCCAACAAATCATTGTATTTAATCTAATACTCTTACTCCTTAGGTGGATATGGTAACCAACGAAAATATTCGTTGGGACATCGACCACCCCGAGATTCCGAAGCACTTCGGTATGATCACTGGAGTGGACCGCTTCGATGCTCAGTTCTTCAAGGTTCACTACAAACAAGCACTTATTATGGACCCGATGAGCAGGAAATTGCTGGAGCACGCATATACGGCCATTTTCGATGCAGGTCTGTATTAATGAAGTTATCGCAAAATTACTTTTTAAATTGAATTCATTGTCTAATATTAAATAAATATTATAGGCCACTCGCATTCCGCTACAGATTTTTTTAAGTGTCTTGAAATTTAAGACAAAGAAAGAAAGAAAGAAAAACATTTTATTTGCCGGAAAAGGCGCAAACTTATAACTAACATATTGAAAACATTTTGCAAGACCAAAACATAATTAATTAAAAATAACATAATTATATGCGCCACGTCCGAGCAAAACGGCCGTACGCTCAGCATAATGCCGTGTCCACACGCAAAAATGCGACGAGTCCACAGCGCTGGTTTTCAGCGTGGGCCGGTGACGTTGTCGACTAACAGACGTCGGCAACGGTATTGTGTACCAATAGTTATAGCAAACCGTTTGCTACTAATTACACATCAATTGCTATAGAACTGTGCGGGTGACAGCTGTCGGATTCATAGAATCATCATCATCATTTCAGCTGAAAGACGTCCACTGTTGGACATAGGCCTCCCAAGTGTTGCCACAATATAGCCACCTATTATTTAGCAGCCTAGCATCATCATATCCTATGACAATGTTTGCAGATGACAGCATAATACTTTTTAATAGTGACGAGGCAAGCACATTGGAGGCTGAGATTAATTCTACCTTACAATCAGTTGTACATTGGTTGCAAAACAATAATTTAGTTATAAATCTTGACAAAACAGTACTAATGAAATTTCGACAAAGACTAAACTACAATCCGGACTTGAATATTAATTACAATGCCAAAGTTATTAATGAAATAAATGTGACTAAGTTTCTTGGACTAAACATTGAAAACTCTTTAAAATCGAATTCACATATTGACCATGTATGCAGTAAGCTAAACCAACTTTCCTATGTCTTGCACATGTTAAGTAAAACGGCCAATCGAGCAACAGTCTTAACAGCGTATCATGGTTTAGTAGCCTCAACATTGAGATATGGAATCATATTTTGGGGAAATGCCACGGGTGCATAAGAGCCATATACAATTTGCAGACAACAGACAGCTGCAAACCGTTTTTAAAAAATACGAAGATATTAACAATACCGTCATTATACATTTATGAAACATCTATGTTCGTCAAAAGAAACCTATATAAGTTTGCTCCCTTCTGCGAAGCAGTAATGCTAGCAAAGGAGGCGGCCGATCACGTGAGGCAACGGTCCTCACGCCGAAGTCGCCGCCGGGATTCCGATCCCTATTTCCGGCCACCGTAGGCGCAGGCTTGCAGACGGCGAGCAATGGGTGGCTCGCCGTCCAACCGTCCGGTAACCGTCCGGACCGAGCCCAAGTCGTCGACGGCGCGTATTGTTCCACGCGCGCCTCAAGGGTGATGTCAGCAAATCGTAGGGGCCCAGCAGGGTCGAAGCCTACTGGGACCATGGGTAGTGTGAAAACGAAACCCGGGGCCCTGGCACGAAGGCAACGAAGGAACAGGAGTGGGTTTTTGGTCAGTAAAAGTCTGACACTATCTCACGCTCCGCCCAAGAGCGAAATTTGTCATTAGATGATTTTCCGACCTTAAAAAAAAAAAAACATAAGTTTGCTCGAGTGACTAGTCAGCGCCGTTGTGATCAGTTACAAACTGTCGGATCTTGTACTGCATTATACAGAAACAGTATTTTTGTAATGGCTCCAAGGGTCTATAATAAATTACCAAAATGTATAAGAAATTACCAAAATGTAAATAATGTCCGCAAATTCAAAAGTAAATTGTTTTTGTTTCTAATAGATAAGACTTATTAATCTATTGAAGAATTGTTAAATGATAAACTATGACATTACCAGCCCTTTACTATTTACTATTACCATTGACATGTATTTGAAATTGATTGTAATTTATTAATATATTTGTTTTTAATATTAAATTTATTTGACATTATTTACTATGATTTGACCGGTAAAGCGGTAACCACAAGACGCAAATAGATTATTTCCTGGTTAGGCGTAACCAACTAAAGCACGTCAAAGACTGCAAAGTGCTGCCAGGAGAAGACCTAGTCTCACAGCACAGGCTCCTGGTTATGGTGTCAGTAGTCAAGACACATAACAAAAAAAGCAAAGAGCGTCCTCCTCCTAAAATAAAATGGCATATGCTAGAGAAGAGTGACTGTGCGAAGAAATTGAGAGAGCGAGTGGTGGACAAAATGATAGAAATGGGAGACATGAATGATCGAAGTATAAATGAAAGCTGGAATGAGATTGCTGAGTGTATTAGACATGCAGCGAAAGATATTTTGGGAGAGACGAGAGGAAAGGGTACAATAGATAGGGATACATGGTGGTGGTCGATAGATATACAGAATGTGTTGAAAGAAAAAAAGAGGAAATTTAAGGAATGGCAGCGTATAGATCCGGAAAACACTAGCTTAAAGTCTGCGAAAAAAAGTGAATATGATGCTTTAAAGAAAAAAGCCAAGAAAGCCGTGGCAATAGCGAGAGCAAAAGCACAGGACAAACTATACGACACACTAGATAGTCCGGCAGGCCAGAAAGATCTATACCGGCTTGCTAGAGCAAGAGAGAGAAATGCGAGAGATGTTTGTCAGATAAGATGTATAAGGGATGAAACTGGAATGATTCTATCAGAAGATAGTAAAATCAAAGAGAGGTGGAAGGACTATTTTGAAAGACTGATGAATGAGGAAAACAACTGGAATGGGATTTTAGAGAGCAAATCAGTGAACGTGGGTTTAGTGAGAATGATTAGTATGGATGAAGTCAGAATAGCTATAAATGGAATGAAGAATGGTAAGGCAATTGGTCCAGACGGAATACCAGTTGAAGTGTGGAAGTTGCTGCGAGTGGATGGATGGATGTGGTTAGCTTTGTTCTTCAATAAGTTGTTGCAGGAAGAAGCCATACCTGATGAGTGGTGCAACAGTTCCCTGGTGCCCATCTTTAAAAACAAGGGTGATGTGCTTGAATGCAACAATTATAGAGGAATAAAGCTAATGTCACATACTATGAAAGCCTGGGAGAAAGTTATTGAAAGGAGGCTAAGAGAAGAGAGTGAAATTTCACAGAACCAATTCGGTTTTATGCCTGGTCGGGGTACAACGGATGCCATTTTTGCTATACGCCAGCTGTGCGAGAAATACAGAGGTGCGCATAAAAACTTGCACATGGTATTCGTTGACCTCGAAAAGGCATATGACCGGGTACCTCGTGAGGTTCTGTGGTGGGCCCTTAAGGAGAATGGTGTGCCTGGGAAGTATGTGCAGTTGATCCGAGCGATGTACAGCCAATGCAGTACCCAAGTCCGGTCTGCAGTGGGCAACACTGGCAGCTTCAGTGTGGCTGTCGGCTTACATCAAGGGTCGGCCCTCAGCCCTTACCTCTTCCTGATGATAATGGACGCTCTGACGTCGGGCATCCAGGAAGAGGCTCCCTGGTGTATGCTGTTTGCCGATGACATTGTGCTGGTTGCCGAGAGTGGCCTAGAGGTCCAGAGCAAATTGGAGGTGTGGTGGCACAGACTGGAGAGTGTTGGCTTAAAATTGAGCAGAACGAAAACCGAGTACTTGTTCTGTGATTTCGGTGGTCTCTCCGGTCCTATGCCCTTAGCTCTCGCTGGAACGCCCATACCAATCTGCTCCGACTTTCGGTACCTCGGGTCGCTTATCCAAGGAGATGGCGAGGTAGACCGAGACGTATCAAATCGGATCAATTCAGGATGGATGAAATGGCGACAGGTCACTGGAACAATTTGTGACCCACGGATGCCCCCCAAGTTGAAGGGTAAAATCTACAAGTCCGTAATAAGACCTGTCATACTGTATGGATCAGAATGTTGGGCTGTGAAAAAGACGGATGAAAAAAGATTGCATGTAGCGGAGATGAGAATGTTGAGATGGATGTGTGGTGTGACGAGAATGGATAAAGTGAGAAATGAGTATATTAGAGGAAGTTTGAAAGTGGCGCCAGTGACTGAAAAGTTGAAAGGGAATCGTTTGTCTTGGTATGGTCATGTAAAGAGGAGAGATGAAACGCATGTTACTAAAAGAGTTATGAGTATACATGTGGATGGGTGGAGAGGGAGAGGGAGGCCAAAGAAAAGATGGATGGATTGTGTGAACAGTGATATGAAAGAAAAGGAAGTTAGTGATAGCATGACGGTTGACAGGATAGAATGGAAGAAAAAAACATGTTGTGCCGACCCCAAATAAGATGGGACAAGGGCAGGAAGATGATGATTTACTATGATTTGACATTGCATTATATGGATTCAGACTTATTACTCACTAAAAGACTAATATATTTGTACACCAATTTCATTGGTAGGACATAGAGCACGACTAAAATGTTGTTCACAAATAAAGATTGATTGATTGATAGGGTGAGCCTAAAAATATATTCTTTAAATTAAATCTATTTACGAATCATACACGAAAAAAGTTTAATCAGAATATAGTTCTTCTGAGCAGTGGCGAATGGAAGAAGGCGAATTGTTGTCAACAATGAAAATAAGAATGAAAACAATTTTTCTATTAACTAATTATGACTTAAATAATATATTTAGCTAATTTAGTTTAAACAATAACGTTTATTCTTCACTTAGATTTAACTAAGACTCGGTAAAAGAAAGTAAAAAAAAAACCGGTATTGATTTATTATGTAAATAAGTTCTCTCTGCCAACCGTACTTTTCAAGTAACATTTGACGGATGAGTCATTGACGTTCCTATTTTTTCAATTGAAACGCATTCTATTCGATTTTTATTTTTTTTATTTTGACGACACGGTACTTTGATTATTCCATTCAAATACGAACAATTAATACTACTTTGCTAACCTAACCTAACCTTTGCGCCAACCGTGCCATTAATTATTATCTTCTGTTTATTTTTATCACTGAACTATAGCTTTTGCCAGTTGCTTTGCCCGCGTGAAAGTAGGTTTCTCATACAAACTCTGGATCCCCGTTTCATCCCCTTAGGGGGTGCATAATAATATAGTCAGCCTTATAATGTTCCTACTGCTGGGACTCAAGCCTCCTCTCTAGGAGAGGCAATAGGCCGTAATCCACCACGTGAGCCCAGTGCGGATTGATGGATGTCTTCGAATTTTTGGTTTCCTCACGATGTTTTCCTTCACCGTTTTGAGAGCAGTGGTGATGAAAATAAACTAAATAAAGTAATGCGCATGGCTGGGTTTGAACCCGCGACCTACAACTCATAAGCGGGGGCCGTTACCAATCGGCCACCACTCTCTAGGGAGTGAATTTTGGAAAATTCTCTCTTAAAAGGAAACCTCGAGCAAAATGTCATGCTCCTATTCCCAGTAGTTTCGGCTGTGCGTTGATATGTCAGTCAGTTTATCTACATATATATATAAAAGCAAAATACCACTCACTGATTAATCATGGAATCTCAGAAACTGTAACACCTACAAACTTAAAGTTTGGAAGGTAGGTTCCTTATAGGGTGTAAACATCCGCTAAGAACGAACTTTACGAAACTCCACCCCTAAGGGGATGAAATGGGTGTCCAAAATTTGTATGGAGAGACATATTTTTACGCGGGCGAAACCGCTGGCAGAAGCTAATCCTATAAGTGAACCTAGCTCAACAAGTTTTAATATTCCTATAGTAATGATTTTTTGTTATTGGCATTTCATTTGACAGGTATTAACCCGCTGCAGCTTCGTGGAAAGAAGATCGGCGTTTTCATCGGAGCTGCCTTCTCTGAGTCAGAGAAAATTGTCATCTATGAGTCCATTCAACGCAACGGATTTGGTATTACTGGGTAAGTTAAAGCATTCTTTTATTTCTTATGTCAATGGCAGTATACGTTCGTTATACAAATTGTTGATTGCATTTACTTGCAAATTAACGATGCGACAAGGCAATTTTTAACCGACATCAAAAAAGGAGGTGCCATTCGGTTATGCTTGTTTTTTGTAGGTATTGGCATCAGATTTAGTTTTCATGGCACGGTTGGCGCAACGGTTAAGTAATTGGCCGCTGCGCTACCTGTCGCACGTTTTTTTCCCGCATGGAATAAATAGAATGCCATCAAAAACATAACTTGTAAAAAAACCAAGGCTCGCAATTCAGTTCTTCTACCGTAAAAGTTGTGAGATCTATGTAATACCAAATCCGTTAATTTATTCAGTCCATACTTAAGGGACCTTGATGACCTAGATTGACTTGGCAATCGGACTAAACGATCCAATTTAATATAATACGTATTACTTGTGGTATACATACGATTGCCAAGTCAATCTAGGTCATCAAGATCCCTTAAGTACGGACTGAATAAATTAACCGACTTGGAATTACCTAACCTCTGGGGTCCAGACGCCTCCTGCCTGAGGCTTTACGCGGAAATCGTTCGGCCTAAGGCCCTTCACGGGGCACTGGTGTGGGCGACATAGCGCGGCGGCCATGCTCAACGCTTGCCAGAGAGTCATGATAGCAGACAGGGTGGACTGTCCATACGTTGTTCATTGCTGTAGTTTACATGTGCCTTGCTATAATTTTCTTTACTAACACTTAAAAATTATTGATACTAACACTATGAGAGTTTTGCTTGAATTAAAGATATTATTATCATTAATCAATCCTTATCAAAACTAGTCCCTCCTCAAAAATTTTCCTTATATTTACGTCCTTAAAATTAGCATTGCAGTACACCGCAGACTACCCCCTTTATATGTTAAGTTCTTACAGTCCATCTTAAAGTTGTCTGGTAGATATCGCTGTTAGCGATAAGACCGCCATTGTACCCATAGAAGAGAAGAAGTCTTGTTACTATTTTGGTGTATATAAAGGTTTTATTCTTCTTCTTCTTCATTTCTTCTCAAGTCCTGTATCTCAAGAAAATGTAACACTGATTTAGCGAACACACTAATTTATTTTCGTTTTCGATGGCAGTTAATTAAGCAGAACGAAGCATCGCAGGCACCGAAACTAGGAGTAATTCTATTTAGAGTTTAATTCAATCTAGTAAATTATTTTCTAAACGAATTTTGGGCGTGTTTAACTGCGTTAGTGGCGGATAGACGAAAGTTTCTACCGGTTAGTGGTTTATGTGATGAATAATATCACAAATAGGTAACGTATGATTTTTTCTTCGATTCTGTCTTGTCACCCGTCACACTATCATTATTTAATATTTTATCTATATGTATAAAATCTAGCTTCTGCTGCAACCAGTGGCTCATATTTAAACACTCTCAGATAGATCAAACAAAGATTCAAAGCATTTTATTTCAAATAAACCATTTATAGGCACTTTTGAAATGTCAAGAAGTCAGTCAGTCAGAAAAAAAAATGATGCTAATTGCACATTCCAAAGCGTAGATCTCTATGGAGAAGAATGTGCAAGAAACTCCATGGACACTCTTTTCAATCATGTTTTTTAATTACAAATATCTCTGTTACTCAGCTGCATATTAGAGCTTAGCTCAGCTCATCTAGACTAGCCTGTTGGTCTAATAGTTGGTGGCCCTGACTGCTATGCCGGCGGTCGTGGGTTCGATTCCCACCCAGGACAAATGTTTGTGTGTTGAGCACGATCATTTGCTCTGTATCTGGGTGTAATTTATCTATAATATGCATGTATAAATATGTAAGTATGTCTATCAGTTGTCTAGTACTCATAACACAAACTCTGCTTAGCTTGGGACTAGACGACGTTGTGTGATAGTTGTGGAATATTATTATATTATGTCGTAAAAAAAATAAGGCAATTGACAGATGTAGACACAGCTAGGTTACCCTTATGGTATTTTGTGGTAGGGATCTTCAGCTGATGTAGAATCAGTTTTTAAATTGCAAAAGAAATCAAATCCAGGCTATTTATTAAATAGGTTTTCTCTAGTCTCTTAGAAACATATTCAGCTACTATACTGAAACTTAACTTTATATCTAAGAA
Source organism: Mythimna impura (assembly GCA_905147345.3). Lineage (NCBI taxonomy): Eukaryota > Metazoa > Arthropoda > Insecta > Lepidoptera > Noctuidae > Mythimna > Mythimna impura. Next base: position 4,919,971 of record LR990349.1, read on the forward strand.
TGTTTTTTATACGTTCACAAAAAATTAAGGCTTTTCAAAGTTCGAAGTTATTCTTATAATATAATAAACTATTACTTTGTGTAATTTATTTCATCATAATTGCTCTCAAAACGGTGAAGGAAAACATCGTGAAGAAACCGGCATGTCCTAGGACCAAAAATTCGAAGACATGTGACATTCACCAACCCGCACAGGGCCTGCGTGGTGGATTATGTCCCATTCCCTCTCCTAGAGAGAGGAGGTCTGAGTCCCAGCAGTGGGAACATTAAAAAAGGCTGATTATGCTTATACTTAAACATTTACACAGGTAAAATGCCTCTTGTAGCCAAAATAAAAGGCTTTAATAAAAAAATTTCAAGCCCCTTGAGCTCCCAATTAACCAGGGTTCACTGTATTCATATTCTGTATGCTATCTAATCATTATTTCTTCAATAAGATTGAAATATAATGTATGTCTACCTCAAATTGAAAATTAAATGAGTTTATTATCAAAAACAAATGTTATAATGCTCATGTACAAAAGATATCTTGTTCGATCCTTCAATGAAAATTGAATGCAAAAAATCTAATAATATATTTTTTTAATTTTATTTATAGAAAAATGAGATGAGTGATGAGATATTCTTTTTATATATTTTTTTTCATTTATCTAATTTACTAAAAGAAATTAGGCAATTGGCTGCCAAAACCATTCAATTATTATAAACTAGCCACTGGCAAAACCAGTGGCTAATAAATTATTCATAATCCAGCTTCTGCCACTGGCTTCACCCGTGTGAAATGCGAAAATTATCCCAAGGGAGGACAATCCCGGGATAAAAAGTGTCCTATATCCTTTTCTACATATGTGCCAAACATCTAAATTATAATAATTAGGATAACGTGAATAATAAAAAAAATACCACCTTCAAAGAAAACTACAGTTCCACAAAATACTGGAACTCATTTCGTTACCCGTATTACCTACTTACTGAAAAATACATACCAATTACCTTAGTGTCTTCGCAAAAAACGCCTAGTACCAAGTACTGCATGTTTCTTAATTAACCTTCCATGTCCTGGTGTGTCAAGGTCAGAGGTCAGACCCCACAATTTATACGTAGATGTGGGTAAGAAGATTTACGAGGCCACCTGCGTGTGCTCTTTATCACTACCCTATTGTGGGAAGGAATATTCTGTTATCAGTATCATGGTTCTTATTTATATATACCTAGATTAGTTCATATTTCAGTCAAGAAGCGTTCATGTTTTTCTATTTGAAGGCACCGGTGTATTCACCGACACATTGTCCCAACTAAGTTGCTGCATAGCATAGCATAGTCGGCCTTATAATGTTCCCACTGTTGGGACTCAGGCCTCCTCTCTAGGAGAGGGAATGGGTCGTAATCCACTACGCGGGCCCAGTGCGGGTTGGTGGATGTCACATGTCTTCGAATTTTTGGCTCTAGGACATGCCGGTTTCCTCACGATGTTTTCCTTCACCGTTTTGAGAGCAGTGGTGATGAAATAAATTACACAAAGTAATGCGCCTGGTTGGGTTTGAACCCGCGACCTACAACTCGTAAGTCGGGGCCGTTACCACTCGGTCACCACTGCTTCTATTAAGTCGCTGGTCTAGTCATTATTATGCCCTAAATACTGTTGAGTGGCAGGTCCTGGTTTCATCTTATGGATCATGCAAGATGTTATTGTGTCTGTAATTTCTCATTTTTTAGACATAGATTAGATAGATTGCCATAGGCTTGTGCCTAATAGCAATAGACTAGGTCCCTTTTTATGTGCGAAGTCATAAAATTAATTTCTCCTCCTGTAGATGGAGTAGGATTTCGAGTATTAGATTTTTACTGTCTAAAAGCTACAGTGTTCCTTGAGTTACCCTTTGTTGTGATGGCTACCGTCTATTGTAAGGATTGTTTGAAGGAGTTTTTTAACCTAGATTAAAAAATATAAACAAAAGTGACAAAGTGTGGATGTGCTTTGGTAGTAAATCCTCTGCTTAAGCCCCCAGGTGTAATGTTTTGTATAGGCGTCGCGACTGTTACCACCTTCAATCAAACGTTTTGACAGTTGGTTTTGGAAATATTTAAGTAGTAGTAATTATAATAATATATACCAAAAAGAACTCATCGGGCTTCGAGAAAATTCGTACACATCGATGTCAATGGGAAAAGTGCCATACTTACGCTGGCAGAATTGCCACCCGACCGAAGAAAATCCAAGCCAGCTGGTCATGCGAAGAGTCGACCAGCTACTAGCTGATATCCCGAACAATTCGTTGAGCATTCGGACCCCATGGCCAGTGTTCCAACCCATTTATATATTTTCTTCGGATAAGATTATTCGCTAATTTTATTTTATCCTGTATATTTTTTTTTTGTGGGAATTTGTCATACGACTCCTCCTTCAGAACACTGTATGCTAAATTAAAAACATTATTATTAAGGGCCATCCTAGATAACTCTTTTACACCCTGAGGCTCAATTATGAATATCACAGCAAGCCTACGATGACCAATAAATTCAAAAATAAAATTAACGGCCCGCAATGAAATCAAAATCTTATTTACTGAGCTATACGCATCGTTGGTCTAGACTGATATTATAAAGCGCTAATAGATGGGTCGGTGTAGCCCCCAGCGTGTTTTGATGACCCCATAAATTATATTTACTTTGACTAAATTAATTTATGAGTAAATTTGTTTTAGACTAAATGTTGTGCGCTGATTTGGTTGTGAGGGTGTATCCCATTTTGATTGAAATTATTGAACGTTTATTTTAAAGTCATTGATAACATCGAATGAGTATTTGAAAAACTTCATTAGTGCTCACTGCTCACCTTTGTATTAAGAACAATTATGTTGTGCAAAATATCATGTTTTTAGACCCAGTAGCTTATGCAATTAAATAAATCTGAATCTGAATCTAATATATTTGCGTCTATCTAATATTAGAAAACGAAACAACTTCTGTTGATACATTTATTATAGTAAAGGCAAGCCCAAGTAGATCACTCTACTTATCAATCTTATGGGCTAAGAAACTTTATTAAGCGATGCAATATTTAGTGTTATTTTACCACTAGCCTTAGAAAATATTTGGTCCATAAAAGCCAAATTATAAAAGTCAATATATTGTAATAAAAGAAAGAAAACAATTTCGCCAAAACTTAAAACCTTTTATTACATTACGAATCTTGCTGCTGGACGAAAATTGCTGCTAGTTTTTCGCACGCGTTGCTAATATATAAAAATAAAAATGAATCCGTACTGAGATTTTACTGATCTAATTATTTTTTTTTTTTAATTTTCTAATACTTTGTAGATGGTTGATTGGTTTGGTGGAAAGAAAAACGAGTGAAAATTGGGCAGACAATTGGAAACTCAGAAAATTTCAAGACTTTTTTTTTATTCTTGACAGGTTCGCGCTTGACTACTTAAATTTTTCTCGTTTGACAGTTCACAGCTAAAATATGTCGGTTCAGCTAGTATTTAATCATAAATAATAAGAATGAATAGCTGAATGTGTTGCTAAGCGCAAAACTCGAGAATGCCTAGACCAATATCCATATAGATGATTTTTTCTTAACTATCTTTAAAGTCTCATAATAAGTCTCATGCAACGGAAGTGTCTTAACGGAAGCGGAAACGGAAACAGATGTCAAAAGTAAATATTTGCGGATGCGGAAGCGGAAACGGAAGTGTTAATACTATGAAGAACAAAAAGCACAATTTTATTTTTTAAAAACAACACGAGTTTTACGTCGTAATCACATCACGAGGCGCGGTGATGCGCAGAATAAACCAAAAAAATATAATAATAAATAAACTCGTTGCGACACGTTTGTGTACCGTCCCGTCCCCCCCACGTCTCTTCCGATGCGTCCAGTCGTCCACGTGCCCCCCACCCTCGCGCACCTCACTGTATTCTTCCGTTTAGAGTTCTGTTATAAATTTTGCGGAAGTAGAACCGGAAACGAAAGTGAAAAAGCTTGCGGAACTTCTGCAGAAGCGGAAGCGGAAGCAGACTTCTGTTGCAACACTATCTCATAGCCTTCAAACTTTGACTCGTGAAGAGAAAATTAAAAACATTTGCACAGCAAATCGTAAAAAAACACAGTTTTTTTTGAATACATTCAAACTATTTTTAGCTGTCAATATTAGGGCTAGTTATCAATCCTTGCCGCAGTCCAATAGCTTGCTTCTGTCGAGTCAGCTAGTTTAAATGAAATGTGAGTGGGTGTGATTAAAAAATATGGATGAAGTGGTTTTGCAGGAGAAAAATAAATAAGAGATTAAAATAGATCCGTAATATATAAGTAAAAATTTACAAGGAAAGTGACGTGACATATGTTTTTATTAACGCTACACTAAGGAGTTTTAAATATGGACTAAAAGAAGTTCCGCCACATGGATGATAAGTTCCGTAGGTATTTCTAGTTTCAATAACCTTCCAGCTGTTACACTAAACTTCGTTTGCATGACTAACTTTAATTCTCATTTGACCCTCGCAGTCTGTTGCAGAATTTCACAAAAACTTTTAATTGCATTTTATTTTTACTTTTATGGAGCATTACTTTCATGTTATACTCATATCTTTGATTTTGGCTGTACTGTTCCTGGCAATTACGCATTTCGTAAATTTATTTTATGGAACTGTTTTCCGTCAATTTGAAATAATACTTTTAAATGAGACTTAGCTTTATGTCTGTGTGTTTAAGAGGAAATTAATTTGGCGTAGCCGTGAGGCACATTTTATCTTTTTGTTTTTATTAATTTTACTATTTATTTTTGTTGTTGTTGTGGTTGGCATACCTTTTGTATTTATGCAAATTTTTTTTTTTCTTTTTTTCTTAAATTGCAAATGACTATAGGTAAACACTGACTAGCAGATAGGTCTTCTATCTTATTTGTCATCTATATCATCTTCATATTCCAGTAGAATCCTAAACCAAAAATGTCGATCTAACAGTGGAACGCAGGTGGCGTTCTCGACTCGACTAATAAGAAAATAATTATGAATAAAGGTCGGACTACTTGGCAATTTCGGTCGTTTATTAAAATGGAAATGAGCTGACTTGAAGTTTATAATGGGACTTCAAATATAGTGTTAGGAGATTAAGTAGACTAGTGAAGACTATGAGGGTTTTAGGGTCTTTGAAGTCCGGTTGTAGATAAAATGACGGACTTATAATAAATAATAATATATTATACCTTGTCCCAGCAAACGATTAGGACGAAAACATAAAATTTGTATGAGATACATGCATGCATATCAATTACGCTATTTATTTTTGATATTATATTATATCTATTCGTATATGTACATTAAAAGACACTAAAAAGTACTCCTCCACTTCGATGTCATCTGGAAATGTGCCTAGAAGACTGGCAGCATTGCCATTCAACGTGACAAAGTTATGTCGTAATGTTCTTCGATACTGGATGTCCTATTTTCTCTGATGAAGAGTTCCAGCATTGTTATATACAAAAAAAAAACAAATGTTTCTTTTAATAATGTCCACACTTTTAACATAAATATAAGAACCCAAAAACAACAATTGGACAGTTCTCCATCAGGTTATTAATAAACTAGTGCGCCTCACTATCAATGATTGCATCGCTGCTTGCCATCAGGTGGGATCGCAGTCAAGCACTGGTTTATATCAATTAAAAAAAAAATGTACAACATCCGTCTGGTCAGCAATATTATTAACTAATGACCCAGTTTCAACCCAAACCAAACCGAAGTGCCAAACTACAGATATGATAACAAATGACAGCACGTTCCCTCAAGAGCGATTGAGTCGTCCAACTGATTCTAACGCACGTCCATCCCTTCATTATACTCAGTATCGTATCCTTAACCTTGGAAGTGGTCGTAACTTTGACGAATACCATCATTTGTACTGCCTTTCTGAACAATAGCTGTGGAAAGAAAAGGTTAACTTGAAGTGAGCTTTTTTTTTTAGGTGGGAAAATGAATTAGGACAAATCCCGCTATTGGGCGAGCGAGAGACAGACCGACTTTTACTGACTAAAAACCCACTCCTGTTCCTTCTTTGCCCTCATCCCGGAGCCCCGGGCTTCGTTTTCACACTACCCGTGGCCCCAGTAGGCTTCGACCCTGCTGGGCCCCTACGATTTGCTGACATCTCCCTGAGGCGCGCGTGGAACAATACGCGCCGTCGACGACTTAGGCTCGGTCCGGACGGTCGGATGGCGAGCCACCCATTACTTGCCGTCCGCAAGCCCGCGCCTACGGTGGCCGGTAATCGGGGTCGGAATCCCGGCGGCGGTTAGGGCGTGAGGACCGTTGCCTTACGCGATCGGCCGCCTTATTTGCTAACATTACTGCTTCGCAGAAGGAGGTGACCGCCTGCCATTCCTCCTCACTCCGGACCATGGCCTGTACCAATGCCAGGCGCGAGAGATCACTGCCGTCGATCGCCCCCACGAGGACACGGCGGTGCTCTGCCCAGGCGGGGCACACCTCTACGTATGCTCCACCGTGTCCTTAAATTGAGCTACGACTAGAACAGTAGTGGCCAAGTGGTAACGGCCCCGACTTACGAGTTGTAGGTCGCTTGTTCAAACCCAGCCGGGCGCATTACTTTGTGTAATTTATTTCATCACCACTGCTCTCAAAACGGTGAAGGAAAACATCGTGAGGGAACCAGCATGTCTTAGAACCAAAAATTCGAAGACATATGATATTCAGTAAACCGCACTGGGCCCGCGTGGTGGATTACGGCCCATTCCCTCTCCTAGAAAGGAGGCCTGCGTCTATCTAATAATGTGTCCATCATGTTCAAAAAGGTGAAACAAAAATCGGTTAGGTTGTAAATAGTGTTAGTCGAGGTTTTTCGCTATTAAGACATTGGCTGACACTATTATCGGTACAATGATCGCCGAATCCACAACCCACATGTCGACAACCTCACGAGCCAAGTCTACATACATACTATACTTGATTTGTTTATACGTTTATAATTACTATTATTAACCTAAAAAACAAACGTGGAAACATACTTTCTAGACGTCCAGATATAATTAACGAAGCAACACGTTTCTATAAAGAACTGTACACCGACGATCAGCAAAACAACATCAACGATCTTAATTTACAAAAAAATATTTATGACCACAATACATCTGGAGCCTCAATCTTACTCGACACGGAAAGTTTTCTAACATCTGAAATTGAATACGCAATATTAACGCAGAAAAACGACAAAACCCCTGGTAGTGACAATATTGCAAACGAAGTTTTGAAATCACTGTGCATCTCATTACTGAAACCTCTACAATATCTGTTCAATAACATACTTAGGGAAGGAAAAACACCCGAACAATGGTCAAAGTCTACAATCACACTGCTTCACAAAAAGGGAGATCGGAGTGAACTTGGAAATTATAGACCAATCAGCCTTATGACAAATTTATACAAAATATTTTCTAAGGTCATTTTGAATAGATTCCCCAAAATCCTGGATGAGAATCAACCACGCGAACAGGCAGGATTTCGGAAAAAATACTCTACGATAGATCATATACAGGTGGTTACGCAAGTAATAGAGAAAGCTAACGAGTACGGGAAAACTATTTATATGTGTTTTATCGATTACCAGAAAGCTTTTGACTCTCTACATTACGATGCAATTTGGACAGCACTTTCACACCAAGGGATGGACATAAAGTATATAAATTTAATTAAGAGCGTTTACTCTAAATGTTGGGCTAAAGTGAAACTGGAAAGAGAAGGAGTAGAGTTTCCTGTACAAAAAGGTGTCCGACAAGGCGACCCGTTATCACCAAAATTATTTTCGGCGGTACTCGAGTCAGTTTTTAGGTACCTAGAGTGGGACAACAAGGGCATAAAAGTGAATGGAGAACTTCTCAGTCACTTACGTTTCGCAGACGATATTGTGATATTTGCTGAGACTGCAACCGAATTAGAATCCATGATATCCGAATTGGCAAGAGAAAGCAAGAAAGTCGGTCTATCGCTAAACGCTTCTAAAACAAAAATAATTACGAATGGAGAGAACCAGGACGTTATAATAGAGAACGCAAAGATAGAATATGTCAATGAATATGTCTACCTAGGGCAATTGGTGTCGTTCGAAAACTGTACCGAAAAAGAGATACAAAGAAGAATAGCTTTAGCATGGAAAAAGTACTGGGGGCTAAAAGAAATAATGAAAAGTAGAGAAATTAGCTTACGCATAAAAAAGAAAGTGTATGAAACAGCCATACTACCTTGTCTAATATACGGATGCCAAACATGGTCATTGAGAAAAGAAGATGAGGAGAAAATTGCCATATGCCAGAGGAAAATGGAAAGAAGCATGTTGTGCATAAAACAATCGGATAAAATAAAAAATGAAATAATACGAAAGAAAACAAAACTGACGGATGTAAACCAAAGAACTAGATTACTGAAATGGAACTGGGCAGGACATCTATGTAGGTTGGAGTGTACGAGATGGACAAAGCGGGTAACAGAATGGATTCCATTAGACGGTAAAAGAAAGCAGGGGAGACAAAGAAAGAGATGGCGTGATATATTTACCCAACGATGCGGATCAAACTGGATGCAGAAAGCGCGCGATAGGAAAGTGTGGAGCGATTTAGGGGAGGCCTACGCCGTAGAGGCGACCGCTATGAATAGCGATAACAAAACAGAATAGAAGAAACAGATGAAGGAACTAGTTTATGTGAATAGATTGAGAAGAAGAGAAGAGGGAGGGGGGGGGGGTGAGGGTTGATTTGTATATTTTTTATCGGTTTTCATAACTAAGTTTTTTTCTAAAATTGTAAGTAGTGGAATAAAGGGCATTTTTATTTTTATTTTATTTTATTTATTTTAATTACTATTATTTGGACATCTAAAAAAAAAAAAAAACAAAAAAAAACAGTTCCAAATAAGTGTATTTTCAAGCAGTCTAAAGCAGTTGGCATCAGAACTGTGATTGATCATAAGTAAATTCCACAAACTACATCAGAATGTTTTAAAAGAAGACTTCTTGTTATAAAATAAAAATGGCCAGAAGTTATAACTATCATCTTGTTTGGATTGGTCCTTCTGTACAATATTCTTTCAACCCCTAAGGCGACTTAGCGCAGTAACTTTTTATTTTTGATGTAAAACAATAAATCTCTGATATGATCCGATCGCCTCCCATTCGAGATAGTTTCGCTTTACGATACTCGTACCTTCGCCTTTTCTCTTTCAGCTTTTATTTATTTCAGAATTGTTTCGAGGCTCAATGAGAAATGGTTCACGATGAAAATGGGAACTGGATCTTTGGCTTAGGAAACGATGTGAAATATTTTTACTGTGGTGCTATCTATTTTGGTTAGTTGTGTAAGTAAATGAGGAATAAATAAATGCCTATTCACCTTTTTTTTCGGGGGAGAAGTCCTCATGGATGTCCTCCGCCCTAGGGTGAGTGAAAGGATCTATCAGACTCTTGCTGACTTAAACCACCCCGGTGTTCCCTCGTACACTTGAGTTGGGAGCTGCGAATGCAGTTTGTATTCCGCTGCCCCAACCCCCATTGGTCTTGTCCCGTATTGGAAAGTGGGTCTCCTATATGCCTAAGAGAGGCGCGCGTGAAACACTACGCCACTACGGAACACTACGTCTCTGCAAATAGTTCTGGATTGATCAATGTGGTGACCCTTTTTTTTATTTGGTGTAGCAAATCATCCAACGACTTCTTCCGATCTAGGACGAAGAGAGAGAGAGAGGGCTCTAGTGGCAGACTTTCACTGATTAAATCTACAGCTATGTCATTCAGTTGCCCTTTGCGTTCTAGGACCACGGCTTCTCTTTCAGACATCCCACGTGGCCGTGGCGCGCTGGGACCCTGCTGGGTCCCTACGGTTTGCAGATATCTCTATGAGGTGCGCGTGGAATATTACGCGTCGTTGACAACCGGAGCTCGATCCTTACCAACCGGGGATCGCCGTGCGACTCCCGATGTCCGGGCAGTGTCTAGTCTTACAGCTGGCGACTCTTAGGGAAGCCTATGTCGATCAGTTGACTTCTCTCAATCGAAATGATGAAGAAGTCTGAATCACGTTACGAAAGTAACACAACGAGTTTATTACCAACTTATTCAATCAATTTGCATCAAGTTTCACTAATGATAGACAGTGACCCTTTTAGAATTTTCGAGTAGGCAAGCACAGTTTGTTTATGCACAATCTATTTAGTACTGCCATTAACATAAAAACAAAGGCCGAAGAATAGAATAAAGAGAATAAAGTGCATACATAATAAAAAAGAACTTTAACGGAACATATTTATATTCATGATAAACGCGATTGACTCTCCGATGAACAAAAGGCTATAAAACATTTACGGCGACATGCATTAACGAGACTTCCGAATGCACTGGTAAATATTTATACGTTTCAGGAAGCGTATTTTCGAAACTAAAAACAGGTAGAAAGGTGAAACGTTGTATTATTTCTGGGATTATATCATTTTAGTAATAACTAGCTTTTTTTTTTCGTTGGGAAAATCATTTTATGACATCCCCGCTCTTGGGCGGTGTGGGAGATAGTATCAGACTTTTACTGACTGAAAACCCACTGTTGTTCCTTCGCTGCCTTTCGTACCAGGGCCGAGTCTTCCTTGCAGAATCAGATTCTTGGCCCCAGAGGCTTCGACGGCCTGCTGGGCCCCTACAGTTGCTGACATCTCCTTGAGGCGCGCGTGGAACAGTACGCGCCGTCGACGACTTGGGCTCGGTCCAGACGGTTACCAGACGGTCGGTCGGCGAGCTACCCATTGCTCGCCGTCCGCAAGCCGCTACCACCAGCAACTTCACCCACGTGATAGAATAAAAATATCCAAGTGAAGGGAACATATTCTCGAGATAAAAAGTATTCTATGTGCTATTCCAGGACATGGTTTTCCCTTGTACCAAGTTTTATCGAAATCCATTCAAGGGATAAAGGGACAAAATAAAATCATAACACCTTCTACTGTCAATACTAAAATGATAGATTTTAATTCATATCTGATGGAATTTCAACCCCGTAACAGTCTTACTGGCTTGCTATTTTATAATAATGAAATTATCACAGCGTGATTTATTCCTGCCAAAGCATTCATGTCTGTATATCATCAATATAGCTCATATAGATATTGAACACGACTAGTCGGTCCCACCTTCACACCCATATGTTTATGCATATGGATTTCCACTCGTTAGCTGTACGTACAGCTCATTATGCGTAAAACTAAGGAGTGGAATTCCCTGCCAGAGCCTGTGTTTGCATTACAACTGAAGGTCTTTAAGGCAAAAATAAATTCTTCTAGGTAAACATGTTTAATCATCGGACACACCATAATTTATCAGGTGAGATAGTGGTCAAACGCGAGCCTATTAATAGTAAAAAAGAAAAAAACCTTTTTAGAAAAAAAAAAAAATAACCGACTTCACTAAAAAAAAACACTAAAAGGATCAAAATAACCTTAATTTCGGATGTCGGTGTTTCTCGGTATTGTTTGTTTCTTATTTAACACCGACTTCCGAAATTAAAGTTATTTTGATCCTTTGTGTTTTTTTTTAGTGAAGTCGGTTATTTTTTTTTTCTAAAAAGTTTTTATTTCACACTTTTTAGTTGCGATACACTTATAAACAGAGTGCCTATTTCTCATGACAATTCCAACTAACCCAAATACTGCTAGGTTACATTGTTTTATTATAAAGTTCCCATGTCTACCTTCCTCCTTCCGGCTCCATCATCAGATCATTTCGATAGTACCTTATAGCCAAAAAGCATCTCACGACAATTCTAATAAGCCCAAACACGGCTAGGATACATTGATTAATTACGGAGTTCCTGTGCCTACCTTCCGGCTCCATCATCAGATCAGTTCGATAGTACCTTATAGCCAAAGTGCATCTCATGACAATTCTAATAAGTCCAAACACAGCTAGGTTACATTGATTAATTACGGAGTTCCAGTGCCTACCTTCCGGCTCCATCATCATCATCAGATCACTTCGATGATACCACTTTCAACGTAACTATTCAGAATCATTCATTTATTTGTATTGTCATAGTCGCTTAACTATATCTTCATTGTGATATCTATTTGAGTATGAAGTTCCGTTGACCATTTCTGGTCTTCTTCATCAGTTCCATTTCATCAAATGTTACTTTTTGACTGTAAATGCTTAAGTTCTTGATGAAAATACTAAAATTACCATAGGGTTGCCTATAATTTTTGAGGAGTTCCCTCGATTCCTCATGGATTCCATCATCAGAACTGGATTTTGAAAAAAACGGGACCAATCTGGAAGCATATAAAGGGAAAAAAACATTTTGCAAATCGGTCCACAAACGACGGAGTTCTGAGGTAACAACATAAAAAAAAAATGATGATAAGAAAAAAAAAATACAACCGAATTGATAACCTCCTCCTTTTTTTTGAAGTCGGTTAAACAATACATTGTCATCTTTCAGTTCTGTATCTATTTCACTACATAACTACTTTTTATTCGATTTACCCATAAATTAGATGCAAACAATGCCGGTTCTATGGTACCAATAGAAACAGTAGCCATTTCAGCCACTATTAAAACATTCTGAACTATGTAGTATCAATAAATACGCGTCTCAGTTTATTCGCTTCATTGAAATGTTATTTGTTTGAAAATGTTCAATTTGGTTTTCCGTTTCGGTACATTTTTGTATATTCATACCTTTTACTTTATTTGGTAATGTATATAATATACCTATAGTTAAACTGATGGAATTTGTTTATCTTAATTTATGAAGGACAATTTATTGAATAAACAGAAAAAAATTGGTTCGTACGAGTCTAAGTGTTTTGTGTATATGAGTTTACGTTTGAAAACATACCCCCGATACAGAACTAGGCCTAAATTTCTAAGCTTTATTTAAATTAAACAAAAGAATAAAACTGCATAGACGGTAGGATGTTTATTTTTTTGTTGATTTTCATTTGACTTTGCTCGAATTTTTGATACATGCACATTGTTCATATACCAAAAATCATCATAATCGGTTGATATTTAGAGGTTGCGCAAAGCCAATAAAGTTTTCTCATACAGTTACTATGTCATCAGTGTAGGGTAAATTTTTTATATTATTATTTTTTATAGTAAGAGGGTAGTAAGTGTTACTAGTGTGTTATAGTGAACCAGTCAAGCATATTTAGACTTGGAAAGTAGTAGAGAAACTCGGATGCACCTAACAGAAAAAGTTAAGAATAGAAAAGCGATCTAGCTTTTTTTTCATCATTTTAAAATGAAACACCCTCTTAGACGGTCATACAATACGGACACTTACAATATGACTTAATTAATTTACACACATAATGATATAAACATAAACATGACGCGTCCTTCAAATTTTACTCTTATCGATTTGAAATACGAATCACCGCCAAAAAAGTTTCACTTCGAAAATGTCATTATAATTATGATTAATTTAATACTGATTAGCAGATCCCAAAAGAGAATAGGCCTTTTGGATGCCTTTTCTTTTTGGAATCTACACAAAAGTGCCTAATGTGTTTTAAAATCTTAATAGACAATTTGAAATCGAATCTGCTATTCTAAATTTGAACTAATCAAGGTTATGGCCAGTTTTTTTTTAATAGCCTGTAAGTTATCATCTTGCAACTCTTAAAATTACGCAAGCCAGTACTAAAAAAAAATGGTTCTTTCACGTGCGCTACAGTTAACGCCATCTATACGTAATAACTCTAACCATTGTTTCAGATGCAACAAAGCCATGTACGCCAACCGTATCTCCTACTGGCTGGACAGCACAGGCCCTTCGTACGCCCTCGACGTAGCTTGTTCGAGCTCTATGGCCTGCTTAGAGCATGCATACAAGAGTATCAGCAGTGGATTATGTGAGGCAGCCATCGTGGGCGGATGTAACCTATGCATGCACCCTAATGTAGCGCTGAATATGAGGAAGTGAGTTGTGAATAATATTTTCTAAATTTCAAGTTCTATCTTTGAAGATCTATCACCTATCGGGCTTTGCGCCACTTAACCCTGATAATTCAAGATTCAAAGAGCATCAGCCTGTGCACAAAAACTCATGGTTTTTCCCTATAACCAAAATCAAAATCATCACATAAATACAGATAGAGATTTTTATGTATCCGTCCTATCGCATAAAGGCACACAGGATTATCTTTTTTAGGGTTTCGTACGGAAGTAGGAAAAAACGGAACCCTTATAGGATCACTTTGTTGTCCGTCGTCTGTCTGTCTACTGTCAAGACCCTTTATCTCGGGAACGCGTGAAGGTGCCGAGTTGAAATTAAAACCATATACTCAAATCTGCAGTCCCTTGAAGCCTGTGAAAAAATGAATGCGCATACGGCCGTTTATGGCGTAAAAACGTGTATTTCGACACTCCCAAGGGAATCAAAATTCTTAGGCTACTTCCCATTGACCTAAAATCCTGAAATTTGACACAAAGCAAGTAGCACAAATTTAGAAAAATATCTGAAAACTGTAAATTTGTAGTAAAGTCACAAAAAAAACTTTTTTGCAATTCGGAAAAATCTTCGTAACTCAATTCGGGAATTAAACTATTTTCAGAGTAAGTTTGTACGGAACCCACAACCAAGCATGCGCGAGTCCGACTCTCACTTGCCTGGTTTTTTAAGTGAGAAATCATCAAATACTCTCACACTCTGGTTGAAGTGATAGAGAGTGTCAGACTACTACAGCTGACTGTAACTTACCTGTCCTTTCAGTCGCCATTAGTGTTACAGCACCGTGGTAACTATTCCAAACAATCCCGCAAGTTATTTTACTTAATTTTTGAACAATCTGTTTTTGTACCGTGTTGGGAAAAAACTTGTTTGAATATGCGCCACATTTTAACGGCAATCCACAACTATTATACCTTCACCAATATTTACTAATGAAATTATTATTTCTCAGATACGGATTCCTATGCTTGGACGGTAAGACTAAATGTTTTGACAAGCATGGAGATGGCTCTGTGAGGTCTGATGCTATCAGCATTCTCTTCTTACAGAAGGCTAAAGATGCAAAGAGGTAAGCATAAAATGTTGAAATTATATGCCATTATAAACTTTAAAATTATAGTTGTGGCACGCAAATTTTAGATCGTGCTATGAAAGTTCTCTAAAAATGCTGGTAAAATTGAGTGTTAAAAATAACTAGAATTAAGGCGTATAGTACCTTGAACATCTGGCTGGTATTAAATGCACTCATACTCGTACTGTCGTTGAAGCCTAAATGTGTGCATTTAATTCCGGTCAGCTGCCCATGGATAGAGCTCCGCTGACCTTTAAATCCATTTTCTTTGCGAAATATTGATTGATTTAGATTCTGAAGAATACTTAACTGGCTATTTTTTGTGTAAACATATTTCTAAAGATCAAAGCCGTTTGAAAGGAGTAGGGAAAATAAACTATAAATATCATGTTATTAAAATTTATTTTTAGAGAAAAGTATTACTCGCACGAAAAAATCATATCTTGATAATATTGCACATGAATTTATAATAAACATATATTTTTTTCAAATCTATTAACCCAGCCCTTACCAAAGAATAGGCTTCGGAAAGGCATTGTTTTATGGCACTGCTCGGGCACTAGGGCCTTAATTCAATCTGTTAAAGCTACATTAACTATTTGTATGATTTAATCAAATATTTGTAGAACCTTATGGAAGCTGGCCTTCTGCTACTTTTTAATAAAATTAATCAATCAATACGTATAAATAAATTGTGACAATGAGCCTCGAAATGTACGTCCATTATCGGAAGTGAAACTCATTACATATTAATGAATTGATTTTAAATTATTCATTACAATATCGTTTAACATTCAGGTGAGATAATGGATGAATAAGTTTAAAATAATCTTTACTCGGTGAGGGATTTAAAAAATAATTTGGTCTTTATAATTCTTTTAGATTAAATTAATCCAAATAATTGGTTCTTGTGTTGTTTAAATATTGCTTATTTTTATTAGGTAATTTTCTTTCTGGAATGTTGTTTTTAGGGTTTTGTATCCAAAGGGTAAAAACGGGACCCCATTACTAAGACTTCACTGTCCGTCTGTCTGTCATAAAATAGAGCCTGGTGGCTGTATCACGATGACGGATTTTTGCAAACAACAATAATAATAATATATTGTTTTTTTAATAACAAATACTAAAAACAGATTAAAATAACGACAACAGGTAATCGCTTGAAATATTCACAGAATATTAGGTTATATTATATATTCATATATAAAATAAATAATTAAATAAAAATAAAATAAATATGTTAGGGGTCCTATACAACGAACGTGATTTTTTGCCGTTTTTTGCTCGATATTAGTTTTAATATTTACGGAACCCTTCATATGCGAGTCCGACTCGTACTTGATCAATTTTTAAATCTTGCTTTCCTTGTGCACACTTTTTATTTCTAAAAGTAAATAAATCAGCTAAGTTTATGAACTAATCAATAATATTTTGGCATTTTATTTCAATGTTCGTTGCATAAAATTTCGATTTTATCCACACAGCATAAATTCAAAGCGACGTCTAACAGAAATTAATTATTTCTCGTATAAAATATGTTCCCCTTATAGTATACAGTAGACTCCTTCTACACTGACGCGATAATGGAGCTGCGACATACACCATTTCTTACTCCGCTAGCAAGTGTTAGCGTCCACTTTTTCATTGTCAACCTTTATTTTCTAAAGTAAATTTTATTTTCAGTTCTAAATTAACGTATAGTTTCTGTACTCACATCCATCTGAAAGTAGGTGGCTACTCGTTATTTATTGCTTTACCGTTAATTCTAGGAGTTTGAAAGTAGTAGTTTTGGTTGCTAGTAATAACTCACGTTGAAGTCTAAAACCGTTGTTATCTGTTACCGTTTTCAGGGTACTACAGTTATTTGCATCAGATTTTTTCTTGACATGGGCCTGTTAAAAGCTTTAAATCTTAAATAGTCTACGAATTGTAAAGGATTTCTTCGAGTATTTTATCTACTGGCAAAGGTTTTCTAAAGATAATATTAGGTCTGTAACTATGGAATTGCCGTTTTTTAAAACGGGATTCTTTGAAGCGTTATATTATCTTTGGATTGACTTTATATTAAAATTACGTTATTCTTTTTTCGAAATAAGGTATTTATTTGTTACTTTGTGGTTTGTATTTTCTATAATATCGCTGTATTTATAACCATTTTTGAATGAAATCTAAGAAAACTCGCATTATTTTGTAATATGAGTTCTACCGTGGAAACAACGTGTCTCAAGCGGTATGCAGTATTGATGATGTATGCGGACTTAAAACTGTTAATGAATGGCATGTCTATTTTTGTTTCAATCACTGTCACGTGGGAAATTTTATCTCCCGAATAACTTTTCTTCTCAAGGCGGCTACAAGACAAAATTTCCAAAACGAAAGCTAATAAACCAAGAACACAGAGTTATTTTGTTAGAAGAAAGTCGTAGGTATACGTCATTAACCTTTTGACGTGCGTAATTAGAGACACAATAGTAAGACAATGGCTTGCGGGCGCCGGCTACCGCCTGAGCGTTAATGAATTAACACTTCAAAGCAACCCGTTTTCAAAAACGGCAATTTCATGCTTTAACCCCTATTATTAAAAAACGTAAACCTTAGTTACTTCGCCGTTTATAAAAAAGGGAAATTCTACTGCAGTGCCTCAAAAACTACCCACATGCCGCCTATACACTGCAAGTCAAATTACAAGGTCCATTAAAAGACCGTTTATTTTTTGCGCGGACGGCAGGACTGTTGAAATTGCACCGTGACATGACATCCCCGACAGTCGACCGTGTGACTGGATTAATGCATTTGCATCACAGTTTTTTTGTAGTGACCCATTTTAGCAACATGTTTTGATAGTTTTTGAAGAGTATATTCGTAGTAGAACTTAGAAATATATTCATATAATAGCTGATAGTATTAATGTTTTAGAAATAGGAAACTATTTTCTAATATATTTTATTTCACAACGTAGTAAATAGATGTTTCTGTGGCTATATTGTGTTGTGCAATATGTATTTAGAAACGAGGTGTAAATTCCTAGAAAATAATACAATACACATATAATTTTTCTAAATTCAACAGGATTTACTCTGAGGTATACCATGCAAAGTCAAGTTACAGTAAAAACATGCAGGACCGATTCTTGCCAATGAGACAGCCGCAAGAAATCCAAGAGTTCCTGGAAGATTTTTATAAGGAAACAGGTGTTTCGCCTCGCGATGTCGAGTATATTGAAGCTAATGCTTCAGGTAAGCAATTTCACAAAGTGATAGTAGTTTTTATATGGGATTAAGATATTACTCTAAATATCAATTAATTTATATATACCTAATCGGTAGACTGCCAGTGGTGACATATGGCTCCAAAACGTGGTCGCTTATAATGGGCCTCATAATAAGACAAGTCACACAAAAGGCAATAGAAAGGGCTATGCTTGGAGTTTTCTTGTGTGATCACGTCAGAAATGGAGATATCCGCAGGAGAAATATGGTTACTGACATAGATCGAAGAATCGCCAAACTTAAGTGGCAGTGGGCAGAACACATTTCACGCAGAACAGATGGTCGATGGGGGTGAAAGATTCTGGAGTGGCGAACACGTACTGGAAGACGCAGCGTTGAAAGGCCTCCCTCAAGGTGGGCCGATGACTTGGTAGGGGTCGCGGGAATCCGATGTATGCGAGACGCATAGGACCGGTCGTTATGGCGACACTTGGGGGAGGCCTATATCCAACAGTGGACGTCTTTCAGTTGAAATGATGCTGATGATTTGATACCATATTTTGACTATACGTATTTTCCATTGTAGTAGTTGAGAGATATTTTTAATAAACATAAAGTAAAAACCAACTAAATCAAATTCGAACGTGTCTTCTAGTTGCCAGTTATTTTTTATCAATATCCAGATTCCGTGAAATAACAAAACCTTAACTTAAATTTGTCCTAAAAAACTAATTAATTTCTTATTTCCTAAACAGCTATCGCCGAAGCAGATAATAATGAATTGGAAGTAATCGGAAAAGTGTTCGCAAAGGACACGACTATAAAGATCGGATGTGTCAAATCTAATATGGGTCACAGTGAGCCAGCATCCGGTGCATGCTCGCTAACAAAGGTAATAGCATTATCTATGTAGCTTTGAAACTATGAGAGATAGCAGGGCCATCAAATGAATAAAAAAATAACACTGATATTTTCCTCGAGCAGGCATAGGTGTACTGATAATACATCCAATTGTCATGTTTGTGTTCCATATAATATAGTCAGTCCAAGTAGCGTCAGCAACGCTGTGAGGTCTGATAGATATTGTGTAACGAGTGTTTTTTTTTTCGACTGATATGATAATAATGTTGCACACAAAATGTTGCATGAAATTAATGAAAATAAAAAAAATCGGGAAAAAAGTGAGTGCGATTTTTTTTTAAATAAACTTTGCCCCACACTAGTAACAGCTTCTGTATCGTGGGTGCGTTCATAAAGATAGAAACTCACATACTCAAGACCCAGACCCACAACACGAAATATTTGTTCTGTGTGGGAATCGAACCCGCGACACGCAGCGCAGCAGTTTATCGCTCAACTATTTCGATAATAGTGCCGACAAAATGGTTTTTGAGGTAGAAGGTTGAGGTAACAAGCCCTTCTTTTCATCTATCAATATTGTTTAACTGTACCTTTTTTTTCGGTCGGATCATCCAATGACATCCCCCGCTCTTGGGCGGATCGAGAGAGTCTGTCAGACTTTTACTGACTAAATCCGCCTGGAATGCGCATATTTTATAATTGCTTTAGTGTCCTGTTTATTCCTACCTAAAAGAACTTTTAAGTTCCTTCATGACACACATTCTAGACACTTAAGATCATCGGAAAATTTAAAACTTTTGATGGCCCTCGCATTCTACCAAGTTTTGTGACAAGCCGTTTGCAATCCAAGCGGTGCGTTTGTGGAACGCGTTGCCGTTACCAGTTAGGCAAGCCCAGTCACTAGCGTCCTTCAAAAATCAAGTTAATGACCATTTTCTTTCTCTTTAACGCTATCCTGGTTCTACTTAATTTCGTTTCTTCTACGAACCTTACTTATTTTTTTTCCTTTTTTGTCCGTTTTCCAATGAAATTGTGTAACATATAATAATATGTATATAAATTATTTCAAAGTTATGTATTGTGTTTATATAGGTATGCCATTATTTTATATGTATGCTTATCTAGTGTTTGATTAATTTGTTAGCAGTACACCGCAGACTCCGACCCCCCGACCCTGTATTATTTTAGTCCTTTCGATCCATCCTAAGGTTGTCTGTTAGATATCGCTGTCAGCGATAAGACCGCCATTGTTCCCATTGATTCAAGTTTATGTATAAGTTGTGTTACTTTTTTGGTAAACAATAAAGTTTATTCTATTCTATTCTATTCACTGATTTCTTCAGATCAACCCCTGGGTTAATGAGGTTACGAGTTCTTGTAGATTTTCAATGGCCTCTCTTTAATTTTCAGGTCTGTCTGGCATACCAAACTGGACAAATTCCTGCGAACTTGCACTTCAGTGAGCCGCACGACAACATTCCTGCAGTACGTGAAGGAAGAATCCAAGTAGTAACTGAGAACACACCTTTTAATCGAGGGTTTACTGCTTTGAACTCATTCTCATACAGTGGTACCAATATTCATGTGCTCATGAAAGGCCATTATAAGCCAAAGGTAAGAACGATGTATTTATAATATTTAATAGTCTATCCTACAGGTACTCTAAATTTTGATGAGCTTTTTTTGTTACTTCTTCATGCTCGACGGCAGAACGGTTTTCGATGACCCTTGGTACTTTAATAATAACATTTCACAACGCCATCTAGTCCCAAACTAAGCAGAGCTTGTTCTATGAGTACTAGACAACTGATAAATATACAATTATATATTTCTAAATACATAGACACAGTTATATTTTGTTTGTTTGAACGCGCTAATATCAAGAACTCCTGGTCCGATTTGATAAATTGTTTTAGTGTTAGATAGCCCATTTATTGGGGAATGGTATAAGCTATATAATATCAAGCTATGACCAAAAGAAGCGGGGTATCAACAAAAAATGTTGCGAAAACGGGAGAAAATATTCTGTTTGAGAGCTTCCGTTGCGTGCGCTGCGTAAACGGTTAAAGTTACGTAAAAAATCAGTACAACAAAATTATTCCTCTTTAAAAGTTCTAAAAAAAAATCCGCGACAGCATATATCTATCTTTTAAGATTTGCTCACAATAACCTTCTTTATGATAATGAAATTTATTCTGAAATAATGTATTATTTGCAAAGCTGTTTTCATAAACATAATAATATATTAATCTTTATCCAAATAAATATAATATTCATTCTGTGTAGGTATTTAATTTTGAACACAATTACCCTTTACATCATTTAATTTTGATGAATATCTTAGGAGATATCATAGTTTTAAAATAACGCTGCAACAAAATAATGATGTGCGAATGCTGCGACTCTTTTAGCGGGTGAACGCACCGCAGACTTTGTAGAAAGGCCATTTGGTAAAAGTTTTTCAAGATTTCAGTATAATCATATGGGTAGTCCCATATGATTATACTGAAATCTTTTAATCGTATGGGACTAATGCACTATGATTCATAGAGGTCGTGTAGTCTCTTAGAGACATAAGGAGCTGTAATAAAATCATGGGTGGAATCACTTTAAAGTTTGCTGGTGATTTTCGCCAAACATTGCCAGTGATAGTTAGGGGAACTAGAGCTGTGCAGTCTTGCTTAAAAACTTTCTTGCTATAGAAATTCGTCCTCCCCCTTAAACCATCTTCTAACATGAGTACACATATTTTGAGCAGAGGTAGTACAAATGATCCTTCAAAGTTACTTTTAATAGGAAACGGGAACCTTGTTGAGAAAACAAAATTTAAATTGATAGTGATTGGTGTGAATTGACCTAATCTCCAAAGTCTACCCAGATGTAGTCTAAATAGAAAATTAAAACTACCAACGGATGAGTCAAAACGCAATATTGGCGGCTAGAAATAGTAGCGTTAACAAAATCAATAACAAATAATTCTGGGTAAACCAGGAGTTAGCATCAGTTACATTTCCACTGATAATATTATAAGACCAATGGGTCTTGCTCTGGGTCTGGAGAGTGCTGACTCTCACCCAATGTTCTATAGTTCCACTCATACTTGTAATATCGTGATGCACCTAAAACAGCCTTTTAATGTATTTAGACTTTACAAATATTTCCAAATTCTACGCGACCGCAGTCGCGGGCAAGAGATATTGATTATAATAAAACAAAATCAATCAAAAAACCTGATAGAAACATTTTCGACTTCTACGCGGACGAAGTCACGGGCAAAAGCTAGTTATAGATAAATTATAAATGATCAAACCCACGATCTCCGGCAGAACAGTCAAGGCCTACTGGCCCTGACTGCTATGCCCAGCCATGACTGTTAGTCTAGTGGGTTAGTACCCACTAGACTAACAGGCCAATCAGTATGTTCCCTTGGGATAATATTCTGCTATCACGCGAGCGAAGTCAATGGCAGCAGCTAGTTTAAAATAAAGCAAAAATTGAAAAAAAAAGAAAAAAGAAAGAAACATATTTTATTTGGCACACATGGATACACACACTGTAAAAACAAAATTTAAGACAACTAAGAAAAAAAGAAAAAAACACAATGTGTGTCTCACGGCTGCGCCAAATATGTCCAGTTCAGCTAAAATGCCAGACAACTACATGGTAGTCAGTGGTAGTTGCCTGAAGCTGGTGGAAGATGGAGAATATTTTAAAAATAAATGTTTTGAAAACAGCCACTTACACAGCAAGGCACTCAGGTATAGGCCTCTATCAATGAAAGGATTTCCGTTATTAGATTTTTAATTTTAGTTAACCTTCTAAAATCAAAAAATGAACAACAAATAAAAAATACATGGTATTTCAGTTTTTTACTTCTTTGTTACTTTAGATTGAAAAGGTCTATTTTTATTATAAATTTCAACCAAAAACCTAAATCTTTACGTAGGCGTTTATTAGCAAAATTCTATCGAATAGAAGTAGGTACTATTTTATTATCGAGACGATTTCGATAAATGTCAATATGTCTCGTTTTGCAAGGCCTTAGTACTCTAAGATCTTGCAAAACAAGACACGATAAAATTAGATTTAATCTTACTAGATTAAATCTAATTTTATCAATAGAATAGAATAAGAATGGAATGAACTTTATTGTACACAAAAATAGTAATAATTTTACAGAATCTATCGATACAATGTCGGTCTTATCACTGACAGCAATATCTACCAGACAACCTTAGAATGGACTTAAACTAAAAAGGGGGTAGTCTGCAGTGTACTGCTAGTAAATATTGAACAAACCAAAATTTTACATTTAAATTATACAATACATAGATAAAATAAATAATTATTTAAAAGATAATACATAAACTCACAAATAATATATACTTAAATGAATTAGATAAAAAAAATCAATTTGAATAAATTATTTGGTGAATCTTGGTATGTGTAAAAAAAATCTTGTGTCCAATGACACACACACGCTATATTAGGCAGATAGAAGGTACTATTCGAAAATCAGATTGAATTCAATCTTAAATCCAATTCAATTTTAAAGCCGATATGGATGTATGGATATGGAGTCAAGTATCCAATTCTGATCTCTCTGCAAGATTGCAGAGAGACCATAATTGGATACTTGACTCATTATTTTATTGCTTATTTCAAAAACCAACTTTAATAATAATAATAAAATTCATTTATTTCGGAAACCAGTCCATATTGATTACATTTGAAATTAAAATATTGAATTTAAAAAATAAATAAAAGTTAAAAATTATATGCATTCAGAATTAAATTAAATAAAATACACAAAATAATAAAATAAAATATGTTTTATCTTAGCCTAAATTTGGGTTTGGCTCCGGAGTGCTCAACGTGCAGCCTGGTCCAGTACCGCATTATCGGGCAATCCAGATCCAAATCCATCCTCCAGGCAAACAACTGAAGGAAGCTGTTGGAACTGCCTCGTATGCGGCGCATTAGAGACACAACTCTCTTGCGAATTATCGCCGCAAATCCATCTATGTTTGCGTCCGCAAACATGCCCGACGCACTACAAAAGCGAGGCAGCTTCATCAGCGCCCTGAAGGCATTATTATAGAGGATACGCAGGGATACGCTTTAATATAAGTTGCAACAAGTTGTACATCATCATCATCATCATTTCAGCCGAAAGACGTCCACTGTTGGACATAGGCCTCCCCCAAATGTCGCCACAATGACCGTTCCTGTGCGTCTCGCATCCATCGGATTCCCGCGACCACACATGCATTTATCAAATTGGTTCAAAATTAAGTAACCTAGAATTATTTCAAATCTGGTGGACTTCCACCACTACTGAAAACTTGAAAACTGTCAAGAAACAGAATAGGATGCATACACTGAAATGTGATGTCACCGCCATTATGTTACGTGTGTACAGAAGAGATAGCAAGATGTTCCCACAACGCGCCCACTCTTCCTCATACAAAAGCACACATACACGCACACACACTACACATATTTAACTAAGTACTTTGTTCACCCACTGCGCGTACCAATGTTTTTTATTTTGTAACCATAATACGACCCCCTATAATTGGAAACTCTTTCCTAAGATACTGACAGAATTTCTGCCTAGTTTAGAAAAGGGAGTCCTAGGACCCACTTTATACAGTACTGAGTGTACTGTTTTCTTTAGTGTTTAAGACTATTCTGTATGCATTGTACAAAATACTAATTGAATAAAAATATTTATTATTATATTGTACCAATATTTAAAAAGCTAATTGCTGCATCATTTAACAACTTATTTTAATACTATTTTCAGAAAAAAAAATAGTGTTATTTGGTGCTCAGCTTAGAATATTGTATTAAAAAAAATACCCAATTATGTTTCTAACTTTTTCTTTTTAGGATCTCGACCGTTACCATAGCAGTATTCCACGCATTGTCCTCGTATCTGGCAGACAAGACCAATGCGTGAAGAGCATGATTGATAAACTCAAAAATGATCCTATAGATGCTGAACTAATCGGTCTCTTGCATGATATTCACGATAAACCCGTTGCTGGGCATACTTGTAGAGGATACACCGTACTTGGTATGTAATACTACTTTAATATTTGCCTTATATACTTTTTTATAAATATCATCTAATGACATATCGCTCTCTAAAGTGGACGAGAGGGCGTGTCAGACTTTTAACGATTAAAACCCATCTGTGACCTTCAGTGGCCCATTATGTGCCAGGGCTACGGTCACTATTTCGAATGTTACCGCAGCCTTAGCAGGCATTGGCCCCTTCAATTTTGCCTTATCTTTTTGAGGCGCGTGTGGAGCGCTGCTACTACCACTACGCGCCTCATTTTCAGATTTATAAAGCTCTAAACTTCGTATCGGAGGCTCAC
Source organism: Mythimna impura (assembly GCA_905147345.3). NCBI lineage: Eukaryota > Metazoa > Arthropoda > Insecta > Lepidoptera > Noctuidae > Mythimna > Mythimna impura. The sequence continues at coordinate 4,945,507 of LR990349.1, forward strand.
ACAAATAAATGACAGCGAGCAGGCTAAAATATACTTATGTCCTGACTTTGAAGCAATTCAAGTACTTTGGTAAAACCAGTAATAAAACATAGAGACTACACACACATAGTTATTTATTACAACAAAACCAATTTTTTTTTTAATTATTATAATATATTTAACATAATCATATTCTTAGAACACATAGAAGTTTTCAGACGTTTAAGATAATAAAAAAAAATATTTTGATGTTGGTAAATGAATGAAAAATTAAAAGTGACACAATTCCTAAATATGCGTCTCATAGGCGTGCTGTGTTGCAATAAGTCAAAAATAACGGGACTTTCATTAGTGGTATTGGTAACATCGTCCAGCTTCTGTTTGCTATTGTGTTTATAAACAGCACGCAGCAATATTTTCTACGGTTAGGAAAATGTTGAGAGATTACGATTTCGTATACGCCTCGTGGGTAGACAGCGGCCGCACTCGTGAGGGATCAGACGTCCTCATGCCCCAGCCCGGAGCCCGATCCCGATTTCCAACCACCGTAGGCGTGAGTCTGCGGAGGACAAACAATGGGTAGCTCGCCATCCGGCCGTCGGGTAACCGTACGGACTGAGTCCAAATTGTCGACGACGCGTAGTTTTGTACGCACACTTCAAAGAGATATCAGCAAAACTGTAGGGGCTCAGCAGGGCCGAAGTCTACTGAAGCCAAGGGTTGACTTCCGAAAGGGAAATCCGAGGTCCTAGAATGCAAGGGCAAAGAAGGAACACAGATAGGTGTGATTTTGGTCAGTAAAGACACGCCCTCTCGTTCTATCCTAGAGCGGATTGGATGATTCCCCTTCTTAAAAAATGGTGTAGACAAGAATAATAAAATTGATCCATGCACCAATTACTCAACAATTAATTTTTCTCCCAAACATTTAAATCTTGATTGAACATAAATTTAAGAATAACTTGGTTTCTGCTTTTGAACATTGAACACTTTCAAAGTCAGATAACTTTTTGTCTACATCACAAGTTTTACATTGACATTATTTCAGACACAAAGGAAGAAAAAGAAACAGTATGTTTGGCAAAGGAGATAGAATACATAGACGGTTTGGCTCGACCGATATGGTTCGTGTACAGTGGTATGGGATCACAGTGGGCCACTATGGGGGCTGAGTTGATGCGCATTCCGATATTTGCTGCCGCCATTGAAAAGTGAGTACTCCATCTATACTTCTATAAACTAATATTATAAAGTGAAAAAAAAAATAAGTTTTGGTTTATAATGAAAAACCTCCAAAACTACTAAGCTAATTTAAAAAATCATTTACAAGTTAAATACTACTTCATCACTGAGTGCCGTAAGTATATTTTTACTATCACGAGAGCAAAGCCACTGGCAAATGTTAATGTGACACTAATATTATAAAGAGATAAAGTTTTTTTTTTTATTATTTGTAGGACGTAATCTCTGAAAATACTGGCTAAAATTTTTTCACCGATAGAAAGTTGCTTTATTTCTGAGTGACATAGGCTATATTTTACGTACGCGGGTGAAGCTGCGGGCCAAAGCTAGTTTGAAACAAAAGTTCTAAAATCTGTCTGTCTATGTAACTCAATTTCAAATAATGGCTGTAAGGGTCTGAGTGGCATATAATGTATTCATTACTGATGATGATTTTACTAGTAAGACTAAAATATAGTTACGAGCTAATCTGATGCTATAATAGAATCAAAAGAACTTGGCTGAGCTTTTCAGAACTATTTTTGCCATTGTTGGGTTGGTACTGTAGTTTTATAAAGATATATACTGTTCATATATCATCATACTCGAGCAGATAAAACAAATAACAATGCTGCCCTACTTTCAGATGTCAACGAGCACTAGAACCCAAAGGCATCGATATTGTAAATATCTTGACCAATCCAGACAAGGCCACCTACGACAACATACTACATTCATTTGTTGGTATTGCTGCTGTGCAAATTGGTCTTACTGATATACTGACAGAACTTGGAATTGTTCCTGATAATATTATTGGTAAGTTAAAGAAACAAAATTGTATGGAAACTACTAGCGAGTTTTTAGTAAAAGGATTTATCTGAACATATCTTAAATATACAATGGTATAAATACAGATAAAAAAAAGGAAATTTCACATAAATTTATTTTGTATGATCCATATGTATAAAAAGAAAAACTGACTGACTGACATATCAACACACAGCCGAAACTTCTGGGAATAGGAACGTGAAATTTGGTATAAGGGTTCCTTTTATGATGCAAGCGAACACTAAGAGATATTACAAAATTCACCCCCTATGAAAAGGATTGTCCAGATAGCCGTGATAAATACCGCTAAATTCACCACAGGTTATATTTGCCCCACTAGGGGCCCTTCGGAAGGCGTACGAGGGGCCAAAGCCAACTCGCAGAGGCCTCTTATACACTTTTCGTAGAACGTGGTACCAAACGACGATTATCCATGCACACGCTATGCTAGTGCAAACACAATCCCTGGTTTTTGGAAAATTATTGCAACATGTAGAAAACAAAGATTTCTACATGTTGCAATAATTTTACAATTTAATTTAATTTTTTAAATTTACTTTTTTAGACTGATTACCGGGAACTATATTAAGATTATGGCCCCTATTGGAACAATGTTATTATTAATATCAATCGATAAGAAAGGCAGGGGATGACTTTATTTATTATTATTATTGTTTTTGTGTGAGAACCTTCAAATGACACGAACTCTAATATCTGCTTATTCAAATTATGTATTTTTTCATCACAGGACACAGCGTTGGAGAACTAGGATGTGCGTACGCAGACGGTTGCTTTACGGCTGAAGAGATGATTCTCTCAGCTTACAGTCGCGGACTTGTCTCTTTACAGACACCATTTATTCGTGGTTCTATGGCTGCTGTTGGACTTAGTTTTAAGGCTGTAAGTATTTTAATAAAGAACCATGATAATATTTTTCTTTAACAAATCTTTATTTTTTACATCCGTCTTTGAAGAAGTCTTGTGGGATTTTCATTAATCTCGAGTATACATCGTGATAATTATATTCTTTTTTTTTATTTATCTTAGGTAAAAGCTCTCTGCCCGCCAGAAATTGAAGTGGCTTGCCATAACAGCTCAGATTCCTCAACCATATCAGGCCCAGCTGATGTGATGAAAACTTTTGTAGCAGAACTTACAGCCCAGGGTATCTTCGCAAGAGAGGTTCCATGTTCCAACATTGCGTACCATTCTAGATATATTCAGGATGCTGGTAAGATACTTGCTTGCGACATATTGCTTGCTTTAAAATTACCTATAGATTTTTAGTAATTTTATACAGGTACAATCATTTTTCAAAATCCATCTGTGCTGGTCAGAGCCTGTTCTATAGGTCTTTTATAAAAGTCTTTTTAATGAACTTAGTGAATCTAAACACGATATATTTTATTAGGTCCTGGCCTTCTAAAATACTTGCGCGAAGTAATCAAAAACCCGAAGGAACGCAGCAAGAAATGGGTATCTACATCTGTGCCACAAGATCAGTGGAATGAAGCTGCCGCTCAATATTCCTCTGCTGAATATCATACTAACAATTTATTGGTAAGTGCTTAAATCCATGAACAAGAATTAAAAAAATAAAATATCACAAAAAGTTTGTATAGCCATCATATACACCATCTCAGTAATGGTGTTTTTAATTAGAAAAGATTACAAGAGCAAAAGTATGGTGTGCTATACTTTCAAATATTCTGTGTCTGTTGTTGATAAATAAAAATTTAAAGAACGTTTAAAAGTAGCGCCAGTGGCTAAAAAGTCGAAAAAGTCTAAGGTATTGTTTGTCATGGTATAGTCATGTGAAGAGAAGGGATGAAACACATGTTACTAAAAGAGTTATGAGTACTAAATTTGTGTGGATGGATGAAGAAGGAGACCAAAAAAAGATGGATGGATTATGTGAAGAGTGATATGAAAGAAAAGGAAGTTAATAATAGTGTGACAGGTGACAAGACAGAATTGAATACGAGACAAGGACAGAAAGATGATGATTATGTTTATAAAGAAATGGAGTTTGCAACAGAAATATGTTAACTTATATACACGTGTACATCCGACTAATACTTTTTAATTTATTGAACAGAATTCAGTCCTCTTTGAAGAGACATCCAAGCTGATACCATCGAACGCTATTGTTATTGAGGTCGCTCCTCACGGTTTGCTACAAGCCATCCTGAAGCGTTCACTACCAGATTGTACTCATATTCCACTTACCAGACGTGGTCATGCCGATCCTGTAAAATTCTTGCTTGAAGCTGTGGGAAAGTAAGTAACTGGTTGCTATTCTGTAATATAATTTTCTCTAAGTAAAACTTAAATTCAGACCATTTTTAGGGTTCCGTTCCTCAAAAGGAAAAAAAATGGAACCTATGTAGAATCATTTTGTTGTCCGTCTGTCTGTCTGTCTGTCAAGATCTTTTATCTCAAAAATGCGTAGAAGTATCGAATGGTAATTAAACTCAAGGCTGCGGTCCCATGAAGCTGTGATAAAACCAAACTTATAAATTATGAAAAAAGAGATACGGCCGTTTATGTCACAAAAAACGTATGTTTCGACACTCTCAAGGGAATCAAAATTAATAGGGTACTTTCCGTTGACCCAGAATCCTGAAATTTGACACAAAGCAAGGTCTTATAGCACAGTTATAGGAATAAATCTGAAAACAATAAATTTGTTGTTACTTCACAAAAAAAGCTTTCTTGCGATTCGACAAAATCTCCGAGACTTTATTTGGGAATCGAAGTAAGTTTGTACGGAATCCTCAATGCGCGAGTCCGGCTCGCACTTGCCTAGTTTTTTTTTTTCAGTTAACAGAATTGTCAAGATCAATAATTAAAAAAACAGCTATTTGCACGTTCAAAATCGTAGATTTCTATGGAGAAGAACTTGCAAAAAAACTCCAAAGACGATCTTTTAAAATTTACAAAATTATGGCCTGTCTCCAGAACATAAATAGAGAGTTTTCTTTTGCACCTATTTTTCACTCGAATTAATCAATACTAATATTATAAACCTGAGAAGTTTGTTTGTTTCTTTGCACACGCTAATTTCATGAAGTTCTGTTTCGTATTAATAAATACTTTTAGAATCTCATAGCCCATCTATTGAGGAAGGCTATAATAAGCATTTAAGTATACATAACGTTACGTTCCGTTACGAGCGGAGCAGTAACCGAAAACGCAGGTGATACCGCGGCGTATAACTAGTGTATTATAAATCGAATCAAAGTAGTTGAAATCAACTTCCGAAGATATCGAAAATTTATTTAACCGCAGTCCTTCATTTTACTTTTGGTAATGAAAAAAATAGTAAATCATCAAAACCATTTTTATTTCCTTATACACTTAAGGTACTTTAGTGCACATCTAGATAATTATAAATGTTTCATTATTTTATTTTTTTAGATTGTACTTAGCAGGTCTCACGCCAAAGGTAAAGGCGCTCTACCCAAGAATAGAATATCCTGTAGCAACAGAAACTCCACTGCTCTCACACTTAGTCGAATGGGAACACACTGAGAAATGGTATTTATAATTTTAATAATATTTCTAATAAATAATAAAGCTGCTTCAGTGTATGAAAAAAAATGGAGTAAAAAACACAAAGCATGTTACGATAAACATGAAATAAAAACTTTATAATTTTTTAGGCCTAAAGCAAAGTACAATGCAAAAGATAGAATAGCCATGTCAAGCAGAGATTTCGTGCTGTCTATCCATGACGATGATTACAAATGTTTTGAAAATTATAAAAGAAACGGTAAGTAAAAAATATTCTAAACCTTAAAAGATTAGGCAGAAGTCTAAAACATCAAAATTGTACCAGAAAACCAATTTTCATACTTAAAAAACGTACACATTCAAGTTGCAAGAAAGAAATGTCTAAAAAATAACAATATCTAAGAAAATTTGAGGCGTTTCTGACAGTTTGCGTCTGAATTATTAATAGAAACATTCCCCAGAAATACAAAATCACTTCTCTGATACTATTATTAGCAAGCCGAAAAGAATGCGTCTATAATGGTGATTAAGATTTTATAATAGTACAAGGTGATTTTTTTTTTTTTTTTTTTTTTTTTTTTTTTTTTTTTTTTTTTTTCGGGTGGGAAAATCATCTAATGACATCCCCCGCTCTTGGGCGGAGCGAGAGATAGTGTCAGACTTTTACTGACTAAAAACCCACTCCTGTTCCTTCTTTGCCATTTTTTTTTTTCCAGGGCCCCGGGGATCTCTTTCGCATCACCCATGGCCCCAGTAGGCTTCGACCCTGCTGGGCCCCTACGGTTGCTGACATCTCCTTGAGGCGCGCGTGGAACACTACGCGCCGTCGACGACTTGGGCTCGATCCGGACGGTTACCGGACGATCGGACGGCGAGCCACCCATTGCTCACCGTCCGCAAGCCCGCGCCTACGGTGGCCGGAAATCGGGATCGGAATCCCGGCGGCGGTTGGGGCGTGAGGACCGTTGCCTCTCGCGATCGGCCGCCTCCTTTGCTAGCATTACTGCTTCGCAGAAGGAGGCAACTGCCTGCCACTCCTCCTCGCTCCGGACCATGGCCTGTACCAAGGCCCGGCGCGAGAGATCGCTGCCGCCGATCGCCCCCACGAGGACGCGGCGGTGCTCTGCCCAAGCGGGGCACACCTCTACCGTATGCTCCACCGTGTCCTCCGGGCGGTCCACACAATGTTGGCACCCGGGCGTCTCTTCTGCACGAATCCGGTGCAGGAACCTCCCGAACTTACCATGTCCGGTGAGGACCTGCGTCATGCGGTAGGTAAGAACGCCGTGAGGTCTTTCCAGCCACTCCTCAAAGAGAGGACTTATCGCCATAATTATGGCGTGCCCAGCACTGGGTTGCGACAGTCGTTGTCGCCATTCCACCATGAGATCCCGCCGGGAGTCTTTCCGCCATGCCGCGACTTGGCGCGGCACCGGAGTCTCGCCCCGGCGTTGCATCTCCATGCGCAGATCGTGCATGCGTGCGAGGTCTTTTGCCTCCAAATCCCACGGTAGTTGGCAAGCAAGGAGGCTCGCTGCTTCGCGGGAAATCGTGCGGTATCCTCGCACCATCCGGATCGCCATGACCCTCTGGCTTGCGTTCAGCTTGGCTGCCGGTCGCTTACGAAGCGACGGCGCCCATACCGGCGCCCCATAAAGGGCCATGGACCGAACGATTCCTGCATAGAGTACAAGGTGATTTGGCAAACATTGTTCTATCATTCATATAAATTATTATCAAAGAAAAAAATGGTGGGTGGGGGTAAGAGAATACAAAGTAGCTTACGACCTATTCTCAGATCTACCAAATAATACAAAAAAAAAACATAAAAACTAGTCAAACCGTTTCGGAGGAGTTCGATAACAAACACACAACATTTTCATATATGTCAGATTATAAAAATAAACGTTTAATTTTCATAAGTAACCAGCCAAACAACTTTTAAAACATTTACAAGTAAACTTCGTCCGGTTGACTGATCATCATACGCGAGAGATAGTGCTAGAAATACATTAAAATCAAAAATTTCAGGTGTCTACATTTTCCCCGAAGCTGCGTTGTTGACCGTTATTTGGGAGACTTTTGCGATGTATAAAGGAGTAGACTACAGGACCATGTCGGTTGAATTTACTGATGTCCACTTCTATGAAGAAGTTGAAATTAAAGCTGATGACCCTTTGAAGCTTGCTGTTGTGATTAACAAAGGAAACTATCATTTTGAGGTAAACACTTGAAATTATTAATCATACACATATCATTTAAAATAAGTTGTTCTTAGTGCAATCCGTTTGTTTTTCGAGTTGGGAAATCCTCCAATGAATCCCTTTCAGAAATTCCTCGTAGCCCTAGCGGGCATTGGTCCTGCTGGGCCCGTACAGTCTTGCTGACATCTCTTTGAAGCGCGTACTGAACACTACGCGCCCCGTCAAATACTTGGGTTTATTCCTTATTGGACGGTCGAACGGCGAGCTACCCTTTGCGCGTCGTCCGCAAGCTAGCGCCTACGGTGGCCTAGGGTCACCTTGCGACTCCTATTTCTCTCTCTCTGGTTGCACTTATCTCCTTTGCTCGTATTACTGCTTCGTAGAAAGAAGCGACCTCTTCTTATTCCTTCTCGTTTCGGATTATGGCCTGAACTAAACCTGGACGTAAAAGGTCTCCGCCGCCAAACTTCAACTGTATACTTTAACCTTACCGATGCATCATTAGAAAAAATATGGCTTTAAAGCTTCGACTCATAATCAATCTTAAATTGCAGGTAAATTACAACCTAACAACGGTAGCTGCTGGCTATATTAAGGATATAAATAGTAAAATTGTTATGAAGTGTCAACTGGAACAGGCAACAGTCAAAAACAATGCTTCCTTAAGTACTAAAGAAATATATCAAATTCTACACATGAAAGGTTATTCCTACGGGTAGGTATTCGCATAAAAAATATGTATTATTCCAATCAAAGCATGATGATAGTTATTATAAAAGGCGTCAAAACTAATAATTATTTATATTTTTAGTGGTCAATTCCAATCAATTCATTCAATAACGTCAAATTCTACGACAGCAAATATCAAGTACACTCAAGAATGGATTCCATTCCTTGACTCACTTTTACAATTCAACGTGCTCCAGAGAGATTACGCAGGATTATCGAAATTGAAACAAATAAACAGTCTTATTATCAACACTGAAGAGCACTCTAAAACTGTTCCGAGAGACGTAGATGGTGTCACATGTTTGACTGCGGAGTACTATAATGTGCTTGATAGCACGAGGTAATTTAATCTCACAAAAAATATAAGAATAACGTAGGAATGGTTTTAAGCAAAATATTATAAAAAATACGTTTTTCTAGATGCGGTGGTGTAAAAATCGGTAACATTATTTATTTTGATATGCCGGTCGTCGAAACAGATCCTGATATTCTGCAAACACGGTGCTTTGTCCCACACTTTCTTCAAGGCAAAATTGACGTAAGTGAACCCAAAATATTCCACACATTTAATTTTAATCATGTTGCCGTTTAGACTCGTGTTAACACCGTTTTAATTTTATAGCTTAAATCAGCTCTTCATGTGAACATGCAAATTGTAGCTGAAAATACAACACAAAACCAAATAAAAGTAACTCAACTATTTTCAACGGATTATCCAGAAATAACAAATGCCTTGAAAGAAGTAACTGATGAAATTCCATACAAAGATTTTATATTAACCGGATCCATTAAGGATATCGTTGATACCTCAACCATTTTTGTTGTCGACAATTTATTGGAAGATGAACATGTAAGTATAATGGATAACGGATTTGATTTCATTAATTTCATATAGTATATAAGTACACACTTAGGTACTTAAACATTATAAACTAAACCTTTTTTGGTCTTACAGAAAACGAAAACAATGTCACGAGTCTTACCGAAATCTACATTCATATTAGCAGTGGAAAAAGACACAACAAAAATATTACCAAACTACGAACTATTTAACGTCATAACAACTATGAACGTCAACAACTATATCTTAATATTAGTAAACACAGTTGATTCAAGTGGTGATGAAAATATAACGTATATGCCAATCCCTAATGATAATAAATTTACTTGGATTCCAAGAATGATATCGGAGCTTGAGAGGACAAGAAAACTTATGTTGGTTTCGGAGAGGCTACCTTACTCAGGTCTCTTAGGTAAATACATAAATATATCATAGCGGCGACTACAACAATTTGGTCTATAATTATAATATACTATTATTACATTATATTGAATGTTAAATGATAACTTTTGAACAGGTATGGTGAAGAAGCTTAGAGAAAAATATAGCAATAAGATTGGTCTGGTAATAGTCGATGATTATCACGTGGAAAACTTCAATAGGGAATCTGAAATATTCAAAAATCAACTTCAGAAGAAATTGTCTATTAATGTTTTTAAAAAGGTAACAACTATGAAAATTATTGATATGCCAGACCGTTAAAAGTAAAAAAACGCATCTTGTTTGAGATTTAATAAATTAAAATTGTAACAAAATTGGGTATTTTCAGGGACACTGGGGTGGCTATTATAGCATACCAAATGCTAAAGATTTAAATATAAGGAATGTCACCTTGAAAAATACCGTGTGTGGTGATTTGGACAGTTTGAAATGGGTTGAACAGCCTGAACTGCCAGCAAGCAACACAATGGTGCAGGTAAGAAAATACATGTGATTAATTTAAGAAAAAAATAAGGGTTTAAATAAGCTTAATTTGTAGCACAGAAAGTATACCTGTGTCCCAGTAGTACATTACCCGCACAATTACTAAACGCTGATTAAATTAGGCTATATAGCACCTTTTTTTTAAATTGATATATACCAGTGTTTGACTGCAATCCCACTTAATGGTAAGCAGTGATGCAATCATTGATGGTGAAGCGCACTAGTTTATTAAGAGCCTATTCACTCTAGCCTTGAAGACGCCTAAATTATAGTTGGACAGGAAGACCGCAGCAGGCAAATGGTTCCAGTCCTTCGATGTATTCGGTATAAACGACGAAGCAAAACGCTTAGTCCAGACCGTTAAAGTTTCAACAACTTAAGGGTGGATACTCGCCGTATGTCGGGTTCTCCGATGGTAGAAAGGAGATGGCGGAATCAATTAATGCCATTCTCGCGCACACTTACCAACATGCAACCTGTAAAATACCGATATGCTGGCTACCCTGCGCCTGTGCTTGAGGCCTTGTAGATTGGACTTAACCAAATCTGGATCCCCAAGTAGCCTCTTCGCACGCCTTACCTTTCCTTAAGTTCGTTCAGTTCATGTAAGGGTTTTTGTATTGTAAGTTCTGACAGATATAGTTGTTTGCGATTTTATCGCTAAACTTACCCATTAAATTAAGAATAATATATTTTATGCTTTATTATAATACATATTTATATTGGTTTACTATAACGTATATACTATCTATTTTGCTGCGATGGGTAAATTATTTGTAAAATTATTTTTAACCTTTTACTTTTAGGTCTGTTATGTAGGACTTTCAAATGAAGATGCCCATAATGCAGCTGGTACTGCTCTAATACCAAGTAAAGGTTTTGGAAGGGAATTTAGTGGTATCAATATCAAGTAAGTCGGAATGATATTATTATGATCGGTTTAATGGATGTATTTGTACTACCACATCTAGATCATTATGAATTTTACGAGTGACTGAATACTGTGTTTCTTTCAGTGGTCAAAGAGTGATGGGATTACTTCCTGATAGTGCAATGGGCAGCATTGTGGAAGCTGATCCATCACTACTTTGGCCAGTTCCAGAACACTGGAGTTTAGAAGATGCAGCCACAGTACCCTTGGCTTATGTAAGAGCTTATTATTGTCTGGTAAGTTTTATTTTTCAAAAATTATATAATTTAAACAATTTTTTTCAAAACGTGCATTGATATTGTATTTTACGTTTTTTATCAATACTTCAGATTTCCTTTTTGGAAAGGGAAGCATACTACGAATATACTGTGTTTATAAATAACGCAGCAGAACCTTTTGGCCAAGCTGTCCTTTCTTTAGTTCTTTCAATGGGATACAAGACATATGCATCTGTTGAAGATATGGATAAGAAAGAATTATTGCTGAAAATGTTTCCACAGCTAGATAGTAAGAATCACTTTCATTTTTATTTTATATTTTACATTTACTCTGTTATTCAAATTATAAAAAAAATACTTTATTTTACAGAGAAAAACATTATCTGTTCCCGCAATGACTCTCATAGTGAAGTCATTATGGATACAAAAGGACACGGCTGCAATATTGTCATTAACTGTGCCAGTGGAGTATTGCGTCAGGTAAGTATTTTTACTAGAAATAAATTGGTTAGAATTATGATTTTTAACATAATTATAATTAAATTAGAGATAGTACTTTTACGGAGACAAGCTTTTGCTATCATATGTATAGCAGTACTTTAAAATATTTGTGTATTTATTGGCTATGTGACATTTTATTAGTCTATTTTTAGGGTACTGTACGTTTCAATGAAAAAACAAAGCATTTACATGATTACTCGTGTGTCTGTCAGTCTGTTTAACAAGCTGGCTGTCTGTCTGTTTATGTGTCACTGCTAATTTTAACGAAAACGATGATCCAGTTCTTTGGTATACATATGAAATTATTTGACGTAAACAAACGTAAATGTAACCTAAACAAATAAATTTTTAATATGTGAGGAACTTTTGGGGGACAAATTGTATTTACAGAAAATGTTTTTTAGACATATCCAATTAAAGAGCTTATTGTAAAATAAAAGCGTGTTAAAAATAATATATATATATATATATATATTTTAAAGCAGTATTCTGAAAGGTACTTAAGAAAATATGAAAATTAACCGTTCCCTTCATTTATCTACAAAACTTACAATGTTTTTTTTTTGACAAAAATACAGAAAATAGTTCTTTGCTTAAAGATTTCAGGAAAATATATAATTATAAATATATGTGATTTAAAATACATGAATTTTACAGAATCCTTCACGCCTGAGTTCAATTCGCATTATTTTTTAATATCTATTTCTTATTTTTAGTCTGCTATGAAACTCTCTGGACCACATGCGTATTTATTCGACGTATGTGAAGATGATATGAAAAATAACCACGACTTTGGAATGTCATTCTTGGTAGGAGAGAAAAGCTACAAATCCATCAGATTTTCCAGCATATTTAAACCAGAATACGAAAAAGAAAAAACGGTAAGAAAAATTCTTTTGTGATTTACAAATAAAAAAAAATACAGTTAATTTTTAAATTTGTCCATTTTAACTTCGGTGATCTTCAAACAATTAACTCCTCGAGGGCCGACTGTACAACTTGAGTGACATTGAAAAACGCTTAATTATCGTTTTGTACACACGGCTGTACGTTAGGTACGTACTGTACGTACTGTAAATTTATTAGGCCGAAAATTGTGGTCTCTATATCTTCGTTTTTCCTAGAAAAATCCCGAAAAAGTTTTTTTAATTTTTTTGGTGATTTTACGTAAATACGCGGAATAAAGTAATAATAATACGCGCGAGGGGAATGTCTCTGTCTGATTATTGACGTTCATAAGTTTATTTTATGTATCTCATTTACGTGTATTCTATTGTTGGTGAGCGAAATAAATAAAATAAAATAAATCCATCTTTATATAAGAAATACATTCTATATAACATATTTACAAAATATTATTATTTATTTTATTATTAATTTTCGTTTTGGTAAAAATAAATGAATTAGATGCTTTCAGCATGAATCACAAGTATAGAATTATTAGTTGCGTTTGCGCATTTTTACGAACTTGCCGCGGACGATGTCGCGGGCAACAGCTATTCAGTAAACCAGATAAAAAACATATTTTTTTTATCGTAAGTGTTTCTTACGTATTTTGTTGAGTCTCGACCTTTTTTCTTACAGAAAATGCAATATTTGGTAGCTGAAGGCATTGCAAAGGGCATGGTTAGACCTTTGAACCGACTAGTATATTCTCCAATGGAAGTCACCAGGGCTTTTAGAGTTCTATCCTTGAAGAGGTTCAATGGAAAATTTTTGATAAAAATGAAAGATCCTCATATGTCAAATAAAGCGTTGAATGCCACTCCAAGGTATTTATTATTTTTTTTATTCTTGTCTTACAATTTTTTTTCTAAAATGAATATGGATGAATTAATACAAAGGTCTCTCTGTCCATGCACATGGTCATGGACAGAGACCGCTGGACAAGAGTCGCCACGCTCTGGCTTCCTGCAGAGGGAAAGCGCCATCGAGGCCGGCGTAGAAAGAGGTGGCGGGATTACCTGGACGCGTACCACGTGGACTGGGGCCTAAGCCTGCTATTTTTATAAATTCGTCATTCCAACCCGATCCCATTGTCATTTTGCTAAAAGTTCGTAATCTGCTAATTCATAATGATCGATCATTGATCGGTCAGTGGTCTCGTAATAGAGTTTTGGTAGAATGACAATATCGAGTTTATTAGAAGCAATGACTGCACAATAACAGTCTAATGGTAGGTCACAGATCAAAGGAACAGTCCAAATTTTAGCAGATTACCGCATACGTCAAACATTAATTTGTCAATATGTACGAGATTACCATTCTATGCCACTTCTTTCGATGGAGGGTCAATGGTTGGCCATTGGAAAGTCATAATGACGCCATTATATTAGTAGATTACCAAACTTGTCAAAATCAACAATTATGAAATCAATGATAGACCATTCTGACACTATTGTAATAGCAGACTTGAGGCCCTGGTTTGAGACGGCGTGGGAGAAGAAAGTCTGGAAGGACTGGGGGATGGACTTTGCCCAGCAGTGGGACAGTAAGGGCTAGATAAAAAAGTACATTGGAATATGCATACATAAAGATTGTATCATTAAATTATTATCATTAAAAGAGAAAACCGATCACATTTAGACAGCTATTCGAATAATATTGCACATGGAGTTAAACTTTTGATTATACGTTATTTTTTCAGAATAAACTATTCATCTGAAGGGACCTATATCGTCGTATGCGATGAAAGCGAGCTTGGAATCGAAGTAGCTGATAGATTAGTTCAGCGGGGTGCCAGAAAGTTGGTGTTACACCTAAAATCTAACGCTTTAGATGGGTATTGCTATAAAAAATTGGCGTAAGTATTTTTTTTTATTATTATATTTTGATTTTAAGTATTCATCCTAAAGTTAAGGATGTAAAGAAAGTATGAATTTACTTTTGCGTTGAGATATGAGACTGGCAGATGGTCAAAAAACATGGCGGTAGTAGAAATAAGAGGTTGATGTAACAAATTTATTTATTTATTAAAACTTCATACAATATAAACGTATAAAGGCAGGCTTACTGCTTTAGGCATTCTATGGCAGGTAAATAAAAAAGGATTATAAAAAAATATGGATACAAAAGTTTATATATACTCGTAGTTTAAATAAACTTACATAATTAAAATAATACAATATTTATTTTATATATATAAAAATAACTATATTACCGGCAATCTGTATTATCCGTATTTTATAAAATACCTAGGCAATATATAGAATACCTGAAATGTGTAGGTAATACTTACTTACTAAAATATAGTATACTGATTGCCGGTAACATCTACACAAATGCCATAGTTGCTTAGCTAATCATTAGATTGCAATTCTCACC
The DNA here is from genome assembly GCA_905147345.3 of Mythimna impura. NCBI lineage: Eukaryota > Metazoa > Arthropoda > Insecta > Lepidoptera > Noctuidae > Mythimna > Mythimna impura. The sequence goes on from LR990349.1 coordinate 4,960,723, forward strand.
TATCAAACTTTATGGAGTGGTGTGCCCATTTTTTTCTAATTAATATTTTTTTAATTCCTTAGATCCTGGAAACAACTCGACGTATCAGTAAAGATGTCTTCTGAAAACTTAGTAACAGATAAGGAATGTGTCAATTTACTAAAAGAAGGAACAAAAATGGCTCCCGTTTTAGGAATTTTCGTTATACAGAACTATAACACAGGACCCAAAGAAGTAACTTTGGATTCCGAAAGTATGGTACAGAAATTTAATAACACTGTCCGTATTGTTGCGAACTTAGATGTGTCTTCGAGAAACCTTTGTAGTAATTTGAAGTGAGTATTATTTTTATTAAGGAAATTTGCGAAGGCTAACTTGCAACACAAATACTAAACGTTGTTTAAAACATTATTATATTTTTGTTACCATCAAATAATTCATTAAAAAAGAACGATGATTAAAATTTGTTTTGAATTAAATGTATTTAATTATTTGCATTGCAAGTGGACTAAAGAATCTTGTAATCGTAAAAATGAAAATTTTGTGTCTGTCATTTATTATATCATGTTATCATTGTCTTGTACCTACTTAAATTGTCCGATTGTAATTTAGGAGTCTTTGAGGCTAGAGTAAATAGACTCGTAATAAAATAGTCAGGTGGGATTGCAGTCAAGCACTAGTTTATATTATTAAAAAAAAAAGAATTGATTAATTCTATGTCATCGCTCCCGAACTTTAAAAATCATGTACTATTTTTTAATATTTTTTCTATCTAAATCGTATATATAAGAAACAAAACCACTACCTACTAAAGTGAATAAAGTTATACATAGGTTATGAGCACTTAAGCAGAAAGCTAGACATTCAATTTAGAAAAGTAATGTAGAGATAAGTACCACAAAATAACGCATCTATTAATATTGTTGGAATGGCAGTAGACATGAAAATACGATATAATCATTAACTTGAAAGGTATTTCAAGTTTTATAAACATGTCAGTACTCCTGCCCAGGTTTTTTTGTACTTTATTTGTTTACAAATTGGTCGTAGCATAAGTTATAACAATCGCTCAGAACGATCTCGATGTTTAAGGAATTGAGGTTAATCGATGGATAGGCGACCATTACATAACATACCAAGATTCCTCCATGCCTCTGAAAGTACGTCAGGTCCATGATAAAGGAAATTTACCTTATCGTATCAATATTGGTTTCTTAGACAGATTTTTTAATAACACTTCTACTTTTGTTGAAGCTTAGTTTCTTAAGCATGAGCTTCGTTTTCTATTAATAAAAATTTAGAGAGCAGTGGTGGCCGAATGGTAACGGCTCCGACTTATGAGTCTTAGGTCGCGGGTTCAAACCCAACCAGGCGCGTTACTTTGTGTAATTTTTTTCATCACCACTGTTTTCAAAACGGTGAAGGAAAACATCGTGAGGAAACTCGAAGACATGTGACATCCACCAACCCGCACTGGGCCTGCGTGGCGGATTACAGCTCATTCCCACTCGTAGAGAGGAGGCCTGAGTCTCAGCAGTGGGGACATTATAAGCCCGAGTATGCTACGCTATGCTAAAAACTTAGAACGAGATTGGCTGTCATTTTGGCTGTCAATTGTAGATCCTTGACAGTCGTTACGTATAGCTGAAAGCCAGGAAATTGGACACTAGTCTTAACTAGGGTATCATGTTAACTAGTTACTGGATTATGGGGACCAGATAGACAGTCACTCCATGTAAAAATACTTGGTATTCAGTTGCATCCATTTAGAATGAAAATCGAGCCCAACATACTGGCCGAAGAAAGGGAGACCAGATCGATAATGATATTGTAAAATCATATTTTGTTGGGATTGATGTGGTCCTAAATTAATTACTTTATATAAGTACTTAACTTACACACATAACAAAAAAAAATTTTGTCAAGAATCTATCAAAGAATAGGGGTTGGTAATAAAACGATGATATAGGTAAACAGTAAAGTACACCCATAGTTCTTAAAAGTAAATTATAGATAGACAGGTAGTGTAGAATAAAAACAAACGGTCGCACAGAATTAAGTTATTCACTCGATTATTAATTTACAGGCATTTTGTGGTCTTGAACTATTCTTCAAAAAGTGCCAGCGACGAGTACGCGGTTTCAGTGATTGAGAAAATATGCGAGACGCGCAATGAAGCATGCTTGCCAGCCCTCGCCTTCCACATCAAGTCGATCGATGAGGTATTCCTGTTCAAGTTATTTCAATATTTGCATTTCATTTAATGCGGTGTGAGAACGGTATTGCGAAAGGAAATTGGCATGTTGTTTGGATGTTTAAAGCTTTACGTGTGTGTGTTTAGTCGTGAAATGAGCGACATCGAAGATTTGTTTGTGGCGTAGGTATACAAAATTTTGCCTCCTTGTAAGGCCTCCGAATAAATGGGAGTTGTGTCTGGTCCAGTCAACTGCCCGATAGATTGATTTCGGGGTATTGTATATGTTGTAATTGTTTGGAGAACTCTAATATGGCGATGCAAGATTTTAAATTTAAGTACCTATGCGGCATCATAGATAGAGTAACCATGGAGTTTCTTGCCGGTTCTTCTCCATAGGAAACGACCAATTTGGAACCGTGCACTAGCTTCTGACGTTTTGTAAGTGCCCATGTAGGCCTATGTGAAATAAACATATTTTTGATTGATTGATTGATACCGCTACACTTTCATGAATACTATGACGTAATTTTGCTAATAATGGTTTGCAAATCTGTAGTTTATTGGAGTATTACTAAACGTGTGTTTTATTTGATTGGAAAAGTCATTGATGATGGTAATTTTATCAAACACGACTGCTTCTTTATATCTAATAATATAGCCTATTTTATTCAGTAAATATGTAGCTTTCTAATGATGAAAGAATTTTTAAATTCGGTCGAGTAATTTTTGAGTAAAATGGTAGCATACAAACAAACAAACAAAAAATCAAATCTTTTCTCTATATAATATTAGTTTACACATACAATCGACGGCACGGTTGAAGCAGTGATTAAGTGATTAGCTGATCGCAGGTTCAACTCCTGCATTGAACAAATATTTTTCCTACAGATATTTGTTTCGGCTCTAGTTATCTGTAGGGCCAACCACCTCGACGCTGGTATGATGCAACATTTTAAAAGGTAGGTGGGACTCCACAGCCTAAATTTAGAAAGGACGGTTGCACAGTGATCACGTGCTGCCTTGCTCGGCTAGACTCAGGCCCACCCCTTTATAGTCTCTTCAGGGATGTGCCCTAACAGATGTTGTACGAAGGAGATTTTGGGGGTGGCCTTTTGAGAGGTCACGGGGTTCATACCCTTCCATATGCTGGTGATCACCGGGGTGGTTTTAGTGAGGTAAGAATCTCACACTCCCGGGTCTTTTCTTTAAAATTCCAGGCACCTTTTGAAGGTTTCCATGCGAAATAAAAAAAGTGTCTTGTGTATGTAAGTTTAGGTGTTTGTGAGCGCACCCATGATACAGCTAGTAGTAATTCCTAGTGTGGGACAACGTTAAAAAGATAATATTCCTTATGACATTGATTTGGCTCATCATTTCAGCGAAAAGACGTCCACTGTTGGACATAGGCCTCCCCACAATGAACGGTCAATGAAGTGTCACCACAATGATCGGTCCTGTGCGTCTCGCATCCATCGGATTCCCGCAACCCTTACCATGTCATCAAAGTGGACACTTTATAGGAGGCCTTCCAACACTGCATCTTCCGGTACGCGGTCGCCACTCCAGAAACTTTTGGCCCCAACGGCCATCTGTTCTGCGAGCAATGTGCTCTGCCCATTGCCACTTAAGTTCGTTCGTGCTATATCGGCAACCTTGGTTCTCCTGCGGATATCTTCATTCCTGATTCGATCACGCAAGGAAACTCCGATGTAGCTCAAGAAAATAAAAAAGTTTTGTTCTTTTTTCTCTGTGCGACAGAACCTAATGGAACTTTTATTTTTTCAGTTCGATAACAATTTAGACGGTGAAACTAAAACAAGATCACAGAAACTGTCGACAGTTATGAACGCTTTGGAAATAAGTTTGAAACTGAATCACACGAATGTCGTGTCATTCGATTTGAAGAAACGAAACAATTATGACTTCTTGGGAAAGGTCGCAAAAATCATTGGTTAGTAACTTTTTAACTTCGTATCGCTGAAAATAAACTACTTTTTTATAAAATGTTTTAACGCGTTTGGACCAGCAACGTCCTATGACGTCTTTGTACAATTTGTTGCTAACAGACGTCCAATAAAAATATGTCATTATTTGCTCTACGTACTCTATTATATACTCTAATAACGCCAAGCAGCCATATTAAATTCTATTAGTTGAACTTTTCTGCCTCAACACTTGCAAATATCAAATATCTAGAACTGCTTGTAAAGCAGAACGTTTATCAACGTATGTCCATTTTGTATGAGAAAATATTGTGTCATAACGTGCGCACCTCACGAGAGCGGCGCTGGGCCAAACGTGTTAAGAAATCTACTGCTGAGCATGAATCTCTTGCTTGCTCTTGCTAAAGCTCTTGCTTGACTCAATCAGTTCATGTGTCGGTCAAAGTGGTTGGGTTTATCCATCTAAATTTTTTAGTTGGTAAATCAATTTTTAAATGAGATTTTAACATAATTTATAAATTTTGATGCAAACGTGATGTTCTGTCAAATTTTCATCACTGCCACCACTTTAACCTTTTAACGTAGTTTTTCTTTTCTTAAAAATCTGTGCCCTTAGCCTTCGTTCAGAAACATTTTTTATGGATTTAAATAAGCAGATTAGAAATGACAATTTTTTTTAGGTTGTATTTTGGGACCACAATAAAAAAGGCATTAAAGTACAGCTACCGAAAAAATCTATATTTATTTTATTTGTTGTCCCAAAATACTACTCAAAACAAATTATTATTTTTAAAGGTGGAAGTTGGGACCACGGTCCCGTTTCAAAGAGTCCCACAACCCAAATAAATTCGTTTTTTGCGTCTCTGTCTGTTAATCTGCAAACTCCTGTTAAACCTCGCAACGGATTTTGATACGGTTCCAATTAATAGAAAGAGCAATTAATGAAAAAGGTTTTTTTTTTGTGTAAATATTGCATGCACCCGCTCAAAGTCATGGCGGTTTACTAGATAATAATATTGTACAGGACCATATGACATTTTGCTATTTTATTTGTCGATTAAGTTTTCTCTTACTTCTATGACTCTATTGTGTTTGTTGACATATAATCGAAGTAAATACTTTTCTAATAAAACTGGCCTTTTGTATCTAGGAGTTCAACATGTTGACGATATTGGACAAAACCTCACCCTGAGCCAACTCTACCTTGATGAAACCAGCTTACAAGAAATTAAATTACTCATCAAAAAAGTCTACGACATCGACTTTTGTAATGAGAGAGTGGCACAACTGGATGTTACAAGGTAATATTATGAAATGAAATCATCCACATCTAATCGTCAAAAACAAACTGTTTTTAGGATTGGAAAATCATCAAGAATCGCTTTGGATAAACCGAAAGGAAGTGTCAAACTATTACTTAAAATCCACCCGTATTCCTTAAGTTGCTCTTTGCGTTTCAGGTCATGGTTACTCTTTCGTATAGTCCCGCAGATTGATAATAATTAATATTGAAAAAACATTTTTCTTAAGTTGATGATTTTCTTACGATTTTTGAAAGTATTTTGAATTATATAATCTGTTAGAATAAGTAATTACTGTTCAATATGTTTATTCCAGAAAAAAATTATTTAAATCACTAAATTAAATACATTATTTTCGTCTTAATATCCAATCATTGTTTTTGGGCTAACAGTGTATTTTTTCCCAGCTTGAAAAACTTCGGTACTATAAAGAAAAGAGAAAACACAAAGTTTGATGCTGGCTTAGGAGCATTTTATACATACACTGATGAAGACGAGTGCATGGCCACTGAACCTATGATTCACATGCCAACGAAGATTAGTAATGCATCTGAGGTTTGTTATATATCCAAATTCAATACTTGTAAGACGGACAGAAATTAATTTAATTTTAATCCAATTTTAGGGCCTATAATTGGTTCGTGTTATTTACTTATTGGAAATTTGTTTAAATTTACGGAATCCAAGACCTTGGATTGTTAGATACGATATCTAGATTGAATTGTAAAACTTATTTAAAGATTTTATATCTGATCCGAAAAGTTTGAAGATTCTAAAGCTTGGAAACTATGTAGTGAAACACTAAACTTGCCTCAGTAAACCAAACGATAACTGGACTAACAGAAATTTGCCAGATACGTGTGTAGTGCATACGCAAGAACGATCGATGCGACATTACTTGGAGACATCTACGTCCATATCTAGCCTTTTGACTGGATGACGATAAAACTAATTAACCTCTTATTTTTTGTTTGTTTAGGAAGAGCAAGAGTTAGATCCAAAAGAAACTTACCTGATTTTGATACCAGGTTTCGAAGGTCATCATCAAATTTTCACTCGTGTTACTGAAAGATTGAAGGTTCAAGCCATGGCCTACCAACTTGGTCCTGATATGACTGAAGACAGTATCCAGGAAATGGCTAGCAATATTTTGAAGGTATGTTTAATCACAAAAGATGAAAGTTTGTTTAGTATGTATGTATGTGAGTGTGTAAATATATATGTTTGTCACTCAAGGATTTTACTGAAATTAGACCCACGGGTAGACTATATCCTGGAATAGGATATAAAATAATCCCGAGAGTATGTTGTTTTGGGATAATTCGCAACTTTTACACGAGCGAAGACGCTAGCAAAATCAAGTTTAAATAACGATGAAAAATGTTGGGTAACAACTTTTATAGATTGTAGCATCAAAACTGTAGATTAATATTTGGGGGATCAAAACAAAGCTGAGAAAGAAACGATCTTATGAAATCGTGAAACGATTATTGAAATTGTTCAAACTTTTCCAATACCCATTGTCCAGTTGAACAGAATATCGAAAACAATCATTCTATCCTTGGAAACGTACACGAAAAATATTGCATTTACTTCTTATATATCCTAAAGAAAATCCAGCGTCTCGATTCATCTACAATTTCCCGTATATTTATTAAGTATTGAACGCTGTGACCTAGTATTGGGAGCCGTTCGTGCTTGCACGCGAGTCGTACCTAACAGTTGTCGTGCTCTTTTATTATAAAAGATTGAATTAATTCAATTGATATTTCCCAAGGAACACTGATGCAGGAACTCAGTGGACGTCGTAATAAAATGGACCGTGATTGGTGAATAAATTGTGGTAGATTTTGTTTTCTTTGTTCGTCCAACTGGGACCCCAATTCGTTTAAGTTATTCATCACTTCGTTAAATATCCATTGGAATACGGAATTTTTAAATTTCGACGTCGATTTTGGGAAAGAAAAACAGTTGGATTAATTGCAGCGTTTCGTTTACATGTTGAAATATTAGTCTTTTATCGAATTTGAAAACATAGAATGTCTTCAACTTCGATACATTTATATATATACTTTCACTATATTTTGTTTTCAGTTTGTGATGAAATGATTTTTTGTTCAAGACTTGAATCTGCCGATGATTATAATTTTCGTTTCATGCTTCGACATTAGTTTTTATCGTATTAACCTAATTTTGAGTTGCCTTTGAATGAAGAGCTTGGGAAAGTAATTAAGGAAAGAAAAACCATGAGACGCACGTCCTAATTCGACTTGTTTGTCAACTCGGTACTGCAAAGCTCGCGAGCGCTTGCAAGTTGGCACCTTCCGTTTTCACCTACTTTTTTGTCGTCAATTCACTCGCACGTATAAAGTACAGTCAAATAAAATCAAATTGAAACCAATATCTAGCTATTGCCCACGGCTTTGCCCACGCTGGTTGATTCGGTTATGTACTAACTTTATCTACTTAAATTTCGGGATACCTTAAAAGTGTGGAATGAGGCGAGTAGGATGCGGCCGACGACGCATGATACCTAAACACGCTATCCAGTTTTTGCCAGAATGTTACTTTTTAAAGAAGTGTGAAGTCCCGCAAACCTCCTTTGAAAAGGAATGGTTTTGTCAGATCCGGGCCCGATAGTTGAGTTCAGGTTATGTTCTAATCACGCGGAGAACTCTAGGTAATAGCGCGAAGCAGGATTTTGAATTTTAATTCAACTGGCTGTTAAAAAATTAGGGATCTTAGCAACGGTACTTTACGCCGGAACATCTGCTCAACTTAATCAAGCGCTAGTTCCATCGTGTATACACTAGAGTCGATTGAGAAACGAGCCAAGAGGTTCATCATTGGTAATGATGCACTTGTTAAGTCAAAACTCCAAAGTCTTGAGCATCGACACCGAGTTGCTAGCCTTTCGGTTTTCTATCATTTACATTTCGGGGAGTATACATTGGAATTGCACAATTAAATTCCGCCAAGTTCGTTCCGTCTTCGGACCACGAGACGTAGAGCGTTGCGCCACCGGTACAAGGTGGACATCCCATCTATACGCACTAAAGGGGTAGGAAACTCATTCATTGTGCATACAGCTAAGGAGTAGAATTCCCTGCCGGAGTCTGTGTTCCCTGATAGCTACAACCTAGGGGTCTTTAAGTCAAGAGTGAGTAAGTTACTTTTACGTAAGCGTGCTCCATCGTCGGCCACATCATCACTTACCATTAGGTGAGATATAGTGGTCAAACGGAAGCCTATCCATAATAAAAAAGTTCCTAGTTTCTTTTTCTTTTGTTAGGTTGCCGTTTGACCACTATCTAACCTTATTAATAACTAGCTGTTGCCCGCGACTTCGTCTGCGTTAAGTTTGTAACAACGTACAATCATTCTGAGCTTGCAATTCATTCTGAAAGCAACGCAATTTATATTGTACTTTAACATAAAACGGTTAAAAGTAAAAACGCAAATTACCTTCAGGAAACATGTTACGTACTCGTCCAGATCCAAATGTATGAATGTCAATGAATAGAAAGAGTATGTAAGGGTCGTAGCAGTTGGCATTTCTGCCTACCCCAAAAGAAAAGAAATTAGTTTATGTATGTTTCTGGTTTATGTTCTGGTGAAACAACATTGTATGATTTTAACCCCTCGCCACAGTGAGCACGTCACAATCGCAGCGGTAATGCCTGTCTTTGAAGAGTGTCTACATCGGCATCCTCTCTTTGTTCAGGACTCACCGGTATGTGGGTGTTTTGGGAGGTATCTGTATCGAATTCAACGGGAAGAAACACTCGGGTATCACCATTGTGCGGATCGTCTGGAGAATACGATGGAGCATACGGTGGAAGTCGGTCCCGCTTGGTCGGAGCGCCAGCACCGCTGTGTCCTCATGGAGGCGATTGGTGGAGAAAATGTCAACCAGTAGCCTCCTTTAGTGAAGCACTACGATCGAAGAAGGTGGCTGAAACTATGAGGGATAGGACATTCTGACTCCTTAACTGTCGCTGCAAGTGATGCTCCGGGTGTTGAAAGCCGCAGGGCGATTACCAGCCATCGCAAACCGGGATTGCGGTGGTGCCGTCCGGCCGTCTGGTCAAAGCAATCCTGAATCGACGGCGCGTTGTATTCTACACCGGACTCAAAGAGATGTCAGCAAATGGATAGGGCCCTCTAGGGCCGATGTCTGCGAGATTGTTCGAAAGAGTTACCTCCCGTAAAATTTTCGCCTCAATAATTTTTCACTGCAGAGTTTAAGCCGTAAGACAGCTTTGGTAGAGGTAAATGAAGGAGCATAATCGGGACACCGACCTTCAGCTGAATAAAGTGCACTGACAGTGCAAAGCCAAAAAGCCAGTGAATCCAAAAACTACCATCATCATCATCAACTATCTTCCTCCACAACAGTACTTATGAAGAATTTGCGAGAGCATGCTTGCATTGATTGTTGCAGCTTGATCATTTTGGGCATAAAAATTACTTGTTCATTTACCTAGGATTTTTTGGTGTGTATTTAACTGACGTCCCCGTTGAATGAATTTCGGCGAAATCTTGAGCGCGTGTATCCCCGCCCAATCAAACTCGCATATTGATGGCCAAACCGAGAGGTCACTGTCACCGATTGCCTCTATGAGGACACGGCGGTTCACCCAAATGTGATAGACCTCCACCGCATGTTACACCGGGTCCTCCGGGCGATTCGCAAAATGGTAATATCAGGATACTTCCAACCGAATCCGGAACAGAAACCGCTCGAAACACCCTCAACAGTCCTGAGCTTGTGTATCCATAAAACAATGAAATTACGGTAAACAAATGTAGCAGCCGATTAGTGTTATCCCTGAAACTGGCCTCCCTCAGAGGGTTGTTCCAGTGTTGGTCACCAATCACTGCAAGGAGGTAACGTCCAGATGTCGACGTAAGGCTGCCAGGAATCTGAGATACATCAGTGATCAGGAACGTAAACCACTTTCGACCCCGTTTTATATGGAGCAGAAACTGCAAACAATAAATCACGCCATTATTAAGCCGCAAGGTGCCATCCCGGAGGACATAGTGGAGCATACAGAGGTGTGTCCCGCAAGGGCGGATCACCGCCGTGTCCTCGTGGAGTCAATCGGCGTCAGTCACCTCTCGCGCCGGGGCCGGGGGCTATAGTCCAGAGCGAGGAGGAATGGTAGGCGGTCGCCTCCTTCTGCAAAGCCGCAATGCTAGCGAAGGAGGAGGCCGCACGCGTGAGGGAACGAACGTCCTCACGCCGAGCTGAGATTCCGACCCCGACGACCAGCCACGGTAGACGCAGGCTTGCAGACATCGAACAATGGGTAGCTAGCCGTCCGGCCGTCCGGTAATTAACCGAACCGAGCCCAGTCGTCAACAGCACGTAGTGATCCACGCGCTCCTCAAAGAGATGTTTCAAAGCGCAACTGAAGGGCACAAGTGTGGATTTAGTCAGTAAAAGTTTGACACGCCCTCTCGCTCCAACCAGAGAAGTCATTGGATGATTTCCACTCTTAAAAAAAGAAAAAAAAAGTACTATCATTATCATTATCATGGACATAGGCCACCCCAAGTGTCGCCATAATGACTGGTCCTGTGTGTCTCGCATCCATCGGATTCCCGCGACCCTCACCAGGTCATCGGTCTACCTGGGGACCTTCCAACACAAGGTGCTATGCAACCCTTTACGAAAATTTGGCCGTGTTATTTTAAAATCAATAATTAAATACATATACTTGTTTACTTTTATCGCCTTTTTTGGTTGGTATCCCTTGAATAATCATGGTCAATTATCTTGTTACAATCATGGAAAAAAAAGCAGTAGGATTGTTAAAAATGCCTCCGTCTAACACCAGTTTAACCATAACCATTTTCCTCCAATTTTGAACAATAGAACTGTCTGCAAACGTGGGTGATGGTCACTTCTTCCGCCATTCAGAAAATTACGTAAAATACACAATGCCATCTATCAAATATGAAGTTCAACTGTCATTGTCATCATTATTTCTACTTTGAGTCTTTAGATGGCGTTGCGAGTATCTGAATTGCGTGTGGTGCCATATTTTACTAATTCGATTTTATTATGTGTTTTGATTAGTTTTTACAATATATTTAGAAGATATCGAATAGAAATGTCAATTTTATTTTGAAAAAAATGGTAAAAGTAATTTTATTACAAAAAGAAGATAAAATAATGACAAAAATTTTAACTGTAGCTGGGAATCGAACTCGCGGCAAATGTCGTTCAACACCGACGTTTTGGATTATTGCTCACCCCCCATAGCAAATAGCGTGATAATTTATAGCCTAACAGATGCACTGACCTATAAGGATTATGTATGCAAAATTTAAACAGGATCGGTTCAGTAGTTTTTGCACCAATTAATACCATCGCAAAATAATTTTACTGTTTTATTATATGTATAGATTTGATTTTGCAGTAGCTAGTTGAGGAATAAGTCCCTAATTCCACACAAAAAAAGTTAGTTCCTAATCTGTAACAAAATCAATTAACCTTCTTTGGTGTAATTTGCAAGTACTTTTACCAAAGCTCGCAAGTAATATTTGACATTTTATTGATAAAATAACTTCAAATATGATGCATCTGCAAATGTATCCGGATTACAAAATAAAACAGACAATTACACTTATATAAATGTGTTATGTAATAACGGGTTTTAGTCTTTTATATTTCCTGTAAAGTTCTCTTCTTTCAAATGTGTAAGGTTTTTACCCTACGGCGACGTATCTCGGTTATAAGCACCTACAAAACGATTTCTCTATTATCTTATTTCTCATAGAATAGCTTAATCAGCCTGATATTTCCCATTGCTGGGACTCTTCTCTAGGAGAGGGAATGGGCCATAATCCACCACGTGAGCCTAGTGCGGATTAGTAATTTTTGGTTGTAGGATACGCCGGTTTCCTCACGATGTTGTCCCTTGACCGTTTTGAGAGCATGGTGATGAAATAAATTGCACAAAGTAATGCATTTGGCTGGGTTTGAACTCACGTCCTACAACTCGTAAGTTGGGGCCATTACCACCGTGCTACCACTTCTCTCACTCTTGACTTATTTTTGTAAATTACGAGTAATTTCTGTGTTTATTTCAAACTTTCTGTCAACCGTCTTCAAAGCGTCCTTTCCAACCATTGTCGAAGTCTAAACGACCAAAAATTTCGTTGTATTTACTGAATTAAACTCGACACAATAACACATTCAGATGGTATTTTTGAAGTTCCGGGAAGTTCCAAGTCATCCATGTTTGTTGTGTATCAGCTATTTATTTTGCTCGCCGGAGCTTCGGATTGTTTTTACTTTTGTAAACGGAACGGGTGGATCTCTTTTGAGTTTATTTGCAATTAATTTTACTGAATGTTTCTGCTTCGAAAGGTTGTTTATTTTGTTTTGCAAATATGTTATTTTAATAACGCAAAAGGATACTAGAATTCCCCACTGAAAATATTAATCTGGCACAAAGGCTCACGTTTTTTAAAATGAGTTATTGACAAACATGAAGTAGAGTTTTTATATTTTCATTTTTTTATTGCAAACGTTAATCATGTTGTTTTTTTTTTCCAGTTCATGAAAAAGAGATTTGAGCTTAAATCCAACTTCTATTTACTTGGATACTCTTTCGGTGTAAATGTTGCTCTGGAGTTAGCCGCAATGTTTGAAAAAGAGGGTATGTAAAATATTAATTTTCCTTAATCTCCAACCTGACCAGCAGATTTCTTATTAAATAGGAAAATAAAGCGCCTATTAACCGTTCCGTTCCACATTGAAGCTTCTTTGAGGTAAAATTAAAAACTTCCTTTACCAATTTCATTTTCTTTTGTCGTTTCCTCAAGAAATAACGTCAAAATTATTAAGACAACATTTAACAAAAGGGAAGACTTTTATAGATTGAATCCCTTGCGTCACATTATTTCAAAGTTTGACTTTTATGGAGCACATTTTAATTTAAAAAAATCGTCTTACTTATCTATTAAAACACTGGTTTCCTTTATTCAGCAATTGATCGATTTCAAACTCTTGCTTCAAAACCTGAGAGTTTACTTTCCACTGACAGAAAACTCTTCAAGATAATTATTCGTACTCATTTTTTCAGGTCGCGTGGGAACCGTGTACTGCTTGGATAGCAGCCCAGATGCATTAAGAGTACAACTAAATGCCTATGTCGGCAATTTAACTGATACGGAGTTACAAAATTCTATTGTAGAACACATGTACCGTCTCATGACTGGAAGGGAGAGTGAGGAACTGAAGAATGATTTGGAAAAGTCAGAAAGCTGGTCGGAGAAAGTTGAAGCGTGTGTTAATAGACTAAGAGAATTAGCTAGCTACTCGAATCAATACAAGAGATCCATCCTTCAAGCTGCGTACCGAAGGATTATGCTAGCAAGACAGTACGAGCCAGACTTCAAACTAGAGTCAGAACTGGTTCTTATGAAAGGTATTCCTCATCCTAAAGCTGAAGCACTGGCAGATGATTACAACCTTTCCAAGTACACCAATAAGCCAGTGAAAGTATTCCACTTAGAATCTGACCATGCATCGGCGCCATATGATTGTAGGGTCTCTAACATTGTGAATAAGTTCCTAGGACCAGAACTGTTGTCAAAGTTCGAGAAAGAAAACCTCTGCGATACTTACTTAGTTGAATCTTTTAAGATGTTGTAATATTCACGTCTTTTTTTGAATATTGTAAGACTGTTTCTTGTATGATCCACATTTTAATAGCAATTTGGTGATAATTATGACTGTATAAAAATACAAGATAATATTTTACTGTATTTTCTTGGGATGATAAATGATATTGTCGTTACCAGTTGCTAAGTTATCTTAAATACGGCCATTGATTATTATTTAAGATTAATAAATTATATTACTTTTACTAAGTTTTTTTATTAATCTCTGCCCGTCCAGAAAAAATTCAGACATCAATCAGTCATTTTAAGACTGCGAAAACTTTTTGTAATTAATTAATTAGGCTTTAAATTCCTTAATTACTGCACAACCATTTTGATATCGATTAAATATTAAACAAAACCGTTTAAAGATTGAAGAATTTGTTTATAAGACTTCGTATTCAATTAACCTTTTGAGTGCGTAATTAGAGACACAATAGTAAGACAATGGCGTGTAAACGCCGGCGTTAATGCGGGGATCAACAGCTTAATCTGGATGTAGAGCAGTGGTGGCCGAGTGGTAACGGCCCCGACTTACGAATTGTAGGTCACGGGTTCAAACCCAGCCAGGCGCATTACTTTGTGTAATTTTTTTCGTCACCACTGCTCTAAAAACGGTGAAGGAAAACATCGTAAGGAAACCGGCATATCCTAGAACCAAAAATTCGAAGACATTTGACATTCACCAACCCGCACTGGGCCCGCGTGGTGGATTACGGCCCATACACTCTCCTACAGAGGAGGCCTAAGTCCCAGCAGTGGGAACATTATAGGCCGACTATGCTATGCTAGTGGCTATCTTACGATTAGTATCGTCATGTTTAGACCAACACAATTACATCACGGATAATGTGGAAGTGAAACCCGGGGCCCTGGGACGAAAGCAAAGAAGGACCAGGAGTGGGCTTGAGCTTTTTTTTTTGTGGTGGGAAAATCATCTAATGATAAATCGCACTCTTGGGCGGAGCGCGAGATAGTGTCAGGCTTTTAATGACTAAAAATTAAAAGTCTGACACTATCTCGCGCCCCGCCCAAGAGTGCGATTTATCATTAGATGATTTTCCCACCACAAAAAAAAAAGACAATTACATAAAAAAACACGACGGTTAAACGGTTTTATTAATACCTATCAGAGGCCTTACCAGAAACACAAAATAGATAGTTACAGAAGTCAATCTCATGTATGTGAAGTACATACATGAGATTGACTTTTCATACCTACGCTCGGCGATCGCGCTAGGGTCAGCGTGTGGCGCCGAACTGTCCGAGTGCGACCGGGCGCGGTGATAAATGCCTACCTAATCTGAATTGTAAAAATATTACATTGCCACAAAATCATCTTTTCTTTCTCAGCGCGGGGCGTGTTCTGTGTTACGTTAAAACAAACCATCAAAATACAAGCTAATATCTTCTTACCTCTCTGAAACAACTGGTAGCCTAAAAAATGACAATTCACTATTTAATGTTGAATTTAAACAACCGTCGACTGAACAGTTAGAATAAGGTTTTTTTTGTTGGTCCATTTTTCCACAAACAAGTTTACAGTCTCAAACGGATAGCACTCGAGCTCGCATTGAGCTGAATTGAGCCGAGATATCATGTCTGTTAGCGGCGCTTTGTATGTAGATTGACTTCTGTACCTATCTATTTTGGGCCAGAAGCCCGACCACGAACTCTGAACGCCATCCATTTGATTACTTAAACTGAAGCGCCACCGGTACATGGTGGACATCCCGCTCATACGCACGAAACGTTTTGGGAACATATTCATTGTGCGTACAGCTAAGGAGTGGAATTCCTTGCCGGAATCTGTGTTTCCTGATGGCTACAACCCAGGAATCTTTAAGTCAAGAGTGAATAGGTTACTTCTAGGTAAGCGCACTCCGTCGTCGACCGCATCGTCGCTTTCCATCAGGTGAGATAGCGGTCAAGCGCGAACCTATCAAGAATAAAAAAAAAAGAAATTGTTAAAGGGATGGAGCTATATAGGGTGTATAGCTCCATCCCTCTTTCTGGCTGGCATGATATTTTAACACGTATAAGGTCCCTGGATGTGTAGGACCAGCTCGTAGTAGGTTGTTGATCGCCTCGAGTCAGCCACGCCTCCTATTCTTTTGTTCTAACCACATGACTGAGTGTTGAGATGACATCAGAACAAAGGAATCGGAGGCGTGGCCAACTCGAGGCGATCGACGAAAAGAGAGTCGAAACGAAACGGTTGTAAGTTGGCTAGAGGGCAGGTCACTAAAGTTGCAGAGTTTCAGTAAATAATTTATTTGGGCCCTGAATAGCTTATTAATTTTTTATTTATTATATTCTTTACACCACTTAAACACTATTAAAAATAAGGACAAACATTATTAAAAAAAATAAGTGTACAATGGGCAGTCTTATCGCACATGGCAATTTCTTACAGACAACCTTTTGATGGACTGAACGAAAGGAGATAGATTTAGGGCTGTACACTTACTTTCTGATGTTTATCAGAAATAATATACTAATAATCTATATATATAAAAGGAGAAACTGACTGACTGACATATCAACGCACAGCCGAAACCGCTGGGGCTAGAAGCTTGAAATTTTGCATAAAGATTAATTATATGTCGTAAGTGAGCACTAAGAAGGGATTTTTGGAAATTCATCCTCTAAGGGGGTAAAAAGGGGGGATTTCGTAAGTGTGCAATTTTTTTTTCCGTGGGCCAATTGACTCCAAACTTTGTACAAATATTAACCTAAATTAGTTTTAAAGTTTTCCATATTTATTTTTTAAGTACTACCCTCAGTGCAAGATTTAGGGGGTGTTAAAGTTTAGGGAGAATCTTACTCCTTGGGTTAATATACTTGAAACTTGGCACGAATACATGTTTAAATAAATAATAAAGATTCCCATTATTCGTTTTTCAAAACTACCCTCAAATTACGGTTTAGGTCGTGTTCAAGATTTTTTGAAGTCTTACTGCGCGGCCTAATTTACTCGCAACTCGGAAAACTCGCAAATTAGAAAAACAAGCCCTAATAGAGCAAATAGCGATTATTTATTTCTCAAAAATAGTTCAACAACATAAAAGTTCAAGTACATTCATGTATGTTGGTGAAATGGATTCCTCCAGGTTTGTATGAAATATCTCTTTTTTAAATGTGCTAATAGATTTTCTTTGCAACGCAACCATGTGATAACCTAATCCTATAATAACGTATCAATCATGTTATTTATATACGTACAACGACATCTACTGACCCAAATTGGTACAAACGAAAACATAAAATTAATTACAAAACAAGTTGGTGTGTCATAGTTAGCGTCTTCTTCGATAGAAATTATTATGCTAATTTAATGTTTTAAAAGTCTTAAAGCTTTGATTGATTAGTTCAGTAATACTTAAGGACACCATCGGTAGGCAAGATGTTGATGCTCATCAATTGGGTCAAATAGTGGATTGCCGTCCTCCTTCACCGGTGGGCCAAGATATATGCACGAGCACACTCAATACGCCATGACTTATGTACGTCATAATGGTCGCGCAGACTTATTTTTCACCTTCACGTGCAACCCTCGGTGAAAATAAATTAAAGAAAATTTGTTTCCAGGTTAAAAACCTCATGATCGCCACGATATCATCGCACAAATATTTCGCATCAAAGTAAAAAAAAAATGTTGGACTTGATAACTAAACGAAAAATATTTGGTGAAGTTCCGTGGTACGTACGTAAAATGTTGGTTTTCTACTGTGTACACAGTAGAATACCAACATTTTCCAGACTTCGGCACATTCATATTCTGATATGGCTAAAAAGACACATTCCTTCTGACATTACTGACAATTTTATTTGTGCCGAAATACCTGATCCCATCTAGATCCAAAGCTCTATGAGATAGTGAAATCTAATATGATACATTTCCCCTGTGGAAATTTCAACGCCAACTCGCCTTGCATGAGAGACCAGCTGTGCACTAAACGCTATCCTCGAACAATGCTTATAAAAACACTGACCGGCGATGACGGATATTCAAACTGCAGGAGACATCCTTCAGATAATGGTGGATTTACTGTGACCATAAATGGAGTAGAGCTTGATAATCGTTGATAATCCAGTTCTTTCACTTCAATGTGGAATAGTGTAACTTGGTAAAATCGATTAAATATGTTTGTAAATATGTGAATAAAGAGTCTGACCAAGGTACTCTTTCTTTAAAAAAATTAAAAGATGAAGTCAAAACGTATGAAAGTGGAAAGTATATCAGTAGTTCAGAGGCAGTGTGGTAAATTTTCGGGTTTTCTATTCATGAGAATTTTCCCACGGTGTTTCATCTTGCTGTGCACTTAGAAAAATGGTCAAAGAGTATTTTTTAATCAAGAAAACTTAGCTAATAATACCTAGTTTCCTGTCCACGAAAAACGACTCTCACGTCTTTTTTTTTAACTATGTCAAGTAGAGACTTTGCAAAGACCTTCCTGTATTGTGAAATCTGTGCATTCTATGTTTGGAACAGTAATCGGTTCGAAAGGAGGAAAAGAGGAGTAAATGTAGATGGTTGGCTACACATTAAAAAAGACAACGCTTTAGGCAGGGAATATACGGTACCTATATCCAAAAATATAATACAGAGTGTTACCACCTTCGTTTGCTTTTTTATGAAGTTCGAGGTCCAGAATCATAGAACATACGACTTTCAAATTAGCATGCAAGGCTTTAGGGTAACTTGAAGATGATCAACACTGACGTACAGTCCTAGGAGATGCAGCCATGTATCAATAGCCGTTCATGGTGAGAGAGCTTTTCATTATAATGTTAGTTTTTTGTCAACTAGCGATTCCATTCAGCCTGTGGGATATGTAAAGCAAAAATAATGGTCTGGGATGAAAGTACAATGGCAAACAAAAGAGCTATTGAAGCATTAAACAGAACTCTACAGGATAACAGGACATAAGAAGCAATGACAACTTAATGAGTGGTTTGACAATATTGCTGGCAGGAGATTTTCAGCAAAGGTTACCAGTTGTACCAAAAGGGACACGAGTGAATGAAATAAAGCATATATTAAAAGATACTGTACTAAAATCCTTCATCATTATCATCAACATCATCATTTCAGCCGAAGGACGTCCACTGTTGAACATTGGCCTCCCCGAAATGTCGCCATAACGAACGGTCCTGTGCATCTCGCATCCACCACATTCCCGCGACTCTCACCAGGATATCGGTCCACCTTGTGGGAGGCCGACAACGCTGCGTTTAACTAAATCCTTAAATTAACCAAAAACATAAGAGTACGTCTCAGAGGGGACGTCTCTGCAGGTGAATTTTCAGATCTTTTACTTCAATTAGGTAACGGTAAGTACAAACCATTAGAATGGCTAAGAGAAAGAGCTATATTGACGTCTAAGAACGACCGAGCAGCAGTTATCAGCGATATTTTGCTGACATCAATTGAAACTGAAGATATAGTGTTTAATTCTATAGACACTGTGGTAAATGCAGACGAAGCACTCCACTATCCGGTTGAGTTTCTGAATACCATTAATCCAGTCGGCCTTCCATACCATAAACGTGAATTGCATGTGGGCCGTGATGTTGCTTAGGAACTTGAAGCCTCCGAAGTTATGTAACGGTATCAGGATGCAAGTAAAAGCATTGCACCGCAGTATGGTTTAGGTTGTTATTTTAACCGGGTCTGCCCAGGGAGAAACAGAGTTCATTCCATTAATCCCGAACGATCTTCCTTTCGAATTCAAAAGACTACAATTTCCTTTGAAAGTTTGCTTTGCAATGACAATAAACAAATCACACGGCCAAACGCTTAAAACGGTGATGCGCGCGGACGTAGTCGCGGGCAAAGCGCTAGTTAATATAGGTATATGATATAAATAGGATTAATATTGATTCCTTAATACTTGATTTGCTAATTAAGAAAACTCTCGTCTCAAGAGGCAACCACGTTGCATTTTATTAAAAATCGCAATTTTCCTTGTAACGAAATGAATTTTTAAATGACCTCAAAACCGCTGAAGCCACTTAAGGCAGTATTACCTTCATTTTAAGAAGCAAAATTTTGATGAAGGTAAAAATTCCTGCAGTTTCCCTTGTAATTCCCGAGATTAGACAGGATCGGCCTACTCCTAGTGTAATGATTTTTAAAGAAAATATTCATAAATCGTTCAACTTCCATCTATAAGCGATAGATGGCGCTAGTAGTTACATGAACATAAGGCACTTGTTGTAGACATTAAGTAATGATTAATTATGGTATTAGAGTTTATGTATTAGTTTTGTATAAATATATTATAATTGTTAAAATGAAATATTTACTTGCAGTTAATTATTGATAAACCCTAGTGTATATTAGTTAGTCAATTGATATTACGTACTGTTTACTTTGCTCTGATTAGTCGGACCGAGTGTTTGTAAAAGTTTGTGGTGGGGAAACATTGAGTTTGTAACTGTCATTCTGGACAGTCAGTCTGCTTTGAGCTGTTGAACAGTGAACATGTCCTACCAATCCGTCTATTTGAAAATGATTGTTAATAGAATAATAAATATGAAATTGTGTTGATCAAAGTGAATAAAATATTTATATAGGTAACTGAAGCTTGAAGTTTATGATTCATCACATTTCAGAAGTGGTACATGCCTACAAAAAGCCTACAAATATGTGCAGTGATAACAGGAATGTTAGGTTATGTGTGCCTAAATTAAAGCTAAATGAGATCGAGATATTTTTTCCAAGTGTGCTAATGTTATTTTAGACAAGTGTTATACTCACTTAAAGGTCAATGGGCATTTTGTTCGGAGATTTGACCCACGGCGTACACAAACGAAATAGGGCAAGGTATATAGATAAATGTATCTGCAACTCAGTGGTATGGGTCGCATTCTTGTGGGCAATGGGAGAATTGAAAAAAAAAAATATATATTATTATTAAGGCATTTTTAAAGCATTTTTTTAATGAATTAACTCAAAACTACTGGACCGATTTCAAAAATACTTTTTCCAGTCGAAAGCTAGTCATCCCTAAGTGGCATCGGATATTTTCCTATGGGGAAATTCCCACGGGAAAGAAAATAGAATGTGCTAGTTTTATCAAAAGCCACTACTACTATTTAAGGGACATAAAAATAAAATCCAGTTCTACTTAAATAATATTTTTATTCAGCTTGATCAAAATCTATTGTAATTTCATCTAAAAAGGCTGCAGGTACATCTTACATCGGTATCGGTTACATCTAGATGCCTGGCTCATGATAAAAAGTAAACTACGGTTACAACATGCACACAGCTTCCAAGAGTGCGGCGGCCGTGTATACACGAGCAGTAATACTGTTCAATGCCATTTCTTCCAATTCGTGTGGGATCTACTAAAATATAGGTATAATATTGTTTGCTACAGACGTGTCGCGACTGAATTCGGCCTCTTATTAGTATTTTGTTTTCGATAATTTCTTGCTGCCGGTATATTTCGATGTGGCATACTCCATTTAAACGCATGTGCTCGTGGCAATATGACCTCGCAATTCTCAAGTGGTACGATCCCTACGGTCGGTGTTTCTCGGTATTGTTTGTTTCTTATTTAACACCGACTTCCGAAATTAAAGTTATTTGGATCCTTTTAGTGTTTTTTTAGTAAAGTCGATTGTTTTTTTTTTGTAAAAAGTTTTTTATTTTACACTTTTTAGTTGCTTACTTATAAACAGAGTGAGTATTTCTCATGACAATTCCATTTAACCCAAACACTGCTAGGTTACATTGTTTAATTATGAAGTTCCTGTATCTACCTTCTACCTTCCGGCTCCATCATCAGATCAATTCGATAGTATCTTATAGCTAAAGTGCATCTCATGACAATTCTAATAAATCCAAACACGGCTAGGTTACATTGATTAATTACGGAGTTTCAGTGCCTACCTTCCGGCTCCATCATCATCATCAGATCACTTCGATGATATCATTTTCAACGTAACTATTCAGTACCATTCATTTATTTGTATTGTCATATCGCTATCTTCTTGTGATATCTATGTGAGTATGAAATTCCGTAGACCATTTCTGGTCTTCTTCATCAGTTCCACTTCATCAAATGTTACTTTTTGACTGTAAATGCTTAAGTTCTCGATAAAAATACCAAAATCACTATATGGTTGCCTATAATATTTGAGGAGTTCCTTCCTCACGGATCCCATCATCAGAACTGGATTTTTTTAAAAAAGGGGATCAATCTGAAAGCATATCCTATCATCATTTCAGCTGAAAGACGTCCACTGCTGGACATAGGCCTCCCCCAAGTATCGCCACAATGAACGGTCCTGTGCGTCTCGCATCCATCGGACTCCCGCAACCGTTACCAAGTCATCGGTCCACGTTGTAGGAGGCCTTCCAACGCTACGTCTTCCGGTACGTGGTCGCCATTCCAGAACCTTTCGGCCCCAACAGCCATCTGTTCTGCGAGCAATGTGCCCTGCCCATTACCACTTTAGTTTGGCGATTCTTCGTGCTATGTCGGCAACCTTGGTTCTCCTGCGGATATCCTCATTCCTGATTCGATCACGCAAGGAAACTCCGAGCATAGCCCTCTCCATTGCCTTTTGGGTGACTTTAAGTCTTCTGATGAGGCCCATTGTAAGCGACCACGTTTCGGAGCCATATGTCATCACTGGCAACACACACTGGTCATAGACTTTCGTCTTGAGACACGGAGTCGGATTCGACGATTGATCTCTTTCTCGAAATTAGACCTTCCCAACTGGACCGTCTGTCCCAGGTAAACGTAGTCGTCTACAACTTCGAGTGTAGAGTCCCCGATCTTGATAGGAGTGGGTGCTACATGGCTGTTTACCATGACTTTGGTTTTGTCCATGTTCATTTTAAGTCCCACTCTTTCGGAAGCTCTACTGAGATCACCAAGCATTGTACTGAGCTCCTCCGTACAATGCTTGGTGATCTCTAATCTGATCTGGTGATCTCAAATCTGATATCCTATAAGAGGAAAAAAAAATTGCAAATTGGTCCATAAACGACGAAGTTCAAACAAAAAAAATACAACCGAATTGATAACCTCCTCCTTTTTTTGAAGTCGGTTAACAAAAGTATATTAATAACAAATAATAATAATATTCCACAACTATCACACAACGCTGTCTAGTCCCAAGCTAAGCAGAGCTTGTGTTATGGGTACTAGACAACTGATAAACATACTTAAATATTTCTAAATACATACATATTATAGATAAATTACACCCAGACACAGAACAAATGATTGTGCTCATCACACAAACATTTGTCCTGGGTGGGAATCGAACCCACGACCTCCGGCATAGCAGTCAGGGCCACTAACTACTAGACCAACAGGCCAGTCAGTTAAGTTTTTAAATGTTAAATAACTTTTTTCTCCCATTAAATACTTAAAAAAAAAATACATATTTTGAATAGTGGGATTGAATTCTTCAATTTAAAACTAATTTGGTCTGTGTACGCGAACTCTCATAAAGTGGGTCAGAAACGCCCAATGACCTTTCTTACTGATGGTGGCGCGTGTGTTGAATCATTCGGTTTCCTTCAAATGTGTGAACTGATTGGTACTGATATGTTCGAAAACGAACGCTGACAGTTAAAACTGGACATCACTTTAACTACCAGTGGTTCATTTTAGTTCCTATATTTTATATTGGGTTGTTTTTTCTTTATTTATTTTAATTGGTCATGCATAATGCTAAATTATGACAAAAGACAATTGATATGTATATTTAACCTATTTTCCATAGCGGTATTTGTCATTATGTTGCCTGGGATTACCTTGTGTGCTACGATAATTTTCTTTTCCTTTTGACATAATTGTAAATTTAAATGTTGTACCGCTTATGGGTATGTTACAATAATAATTTTATGAACTGAATTACTACCACAAAAACAATAAATGAATTTGAATTTAGAAGCGAAAAAAAAAATACGATACCGTGTTTGTGGATTTAGGGTGTAAATGGATTTCCTTGCACATAGACATCTACACTTAGGAATATGCAATTACCGTCAATTTGCTGACTGACTGACTGCCTTGGCAATTCAAGAGTATCTGGAGTGTGTAAATGTTTTATTTGAAATAAATGCTTTGATTTGATTTCGGTGCCTTGATGAGGCCGACCGTGCTTTGATGAGGCCGACCGTGCCTTGATGAGGCCGACCGTGCCTTGATGAGGCCGACCGTGCCTTGATGAGGCCGACCGTGCCTTGATGAGGCCGACCGTGCCTTGATGAGGCCGACCGTGCCTTGATGAGGCCGACCGTGCCTTGATGAGGCCGACCGTGCCTTGATGAGGCCGACCGTGCCTTGATGAGGCCGACCGTGCCTTGATGAGGCCGACCGTGCCTTGATGAGGCCGACCGTGCCTTGATGAGGCCGACCGTGCCTTGATCAGGCCGACCGTGCCTTGATGAGGCCAAAACGTGCCTTGATGAGGCCAAAACGTGCCTTGATGAGGCCAAAACGTGCCTTGATGAGGCCAAAACGTGCCTTGATGAGGCCAAAACGTGCCTTTGAAGAAGACAAGCGAGCCTTAATGAGGTCAAGTGTGCCGTTAGATAAGTCCATGTGTGCCATTTGATGCCATGTGTGCCATTTGAGGCCATGTGTGCCATTTGAGGAGCAGTGGTGGCCGAGCGGTAACGGCCCCGACTTACGAGTTGTAGGTCGCGGGTTCAAACCCAGCCAGGCGCATTACTTTGTGTAATTTATTTCATCACCACTGCTCTCAAAACGGTGAAGGAAAACATCGTGAGGAAACCGGCATGTCCTAGAACCAAAAATTCGAAGACATGTGACATTCAGCAATCCGCACTGGGCCCACGTGGTGGATTACGGCCCATTCCCTCTCCTAGATAGAGGAGGCCTGAGTCCCAGCAGTGGGAACATTAAAAGGCTGATTATGCTGTTATGCTATGTGCCATTTGAGGCCAAGTGTGCCATTTGAGGCCAAGTGTGCCATTTGAGACCAAGTGTGCCATTTGAGACCAAGTGTGCCATTTGAGGCCAAGTGTGCCATTTGAGACCAAGTGTGCCATTTGAGGCCAAGTGTGCCATTTGAGGCCAAGTGTGCCATTTGAGGCCAAGTGTGCCATTTGAGGCCAAGTATGCCATTTGAGGCCAAGTGTGCCATTTGAGGCCAAGTGTGCCATTTCAGGCCAAGTGTTCCATTTGAGGCCAAGTGTGCCATTTGAGGCCAAGTGCGCCATTTGAGGCCAAGTGCGCCATTTGAGGCCAAGTGCGCCATTTGAGGCCAAGTGTGCCATTAGAGTTGGCCACATGTAACATTGGACTAGGCCAAGTGAGCCAATAAAGATTCGGGTTAAGTGTGCCCAATGCAGACGAAATTATCATCAAGAGCGTAAGTAACGTATGAATTTACCTATTTAAGTGATTTTAGTGTGACTATGTTGGCTTGATAATGATGTTAATGAATTGAATAATTTATTAAGTTTATTTCCATATTCATTTCTTTATTATTGCTTCATATCATTTTGACCTGTTTATTGGATAAGTTTCTTTTAATTGAACATTCTGATATAGCTTATGAAGATATTATAAGTATAGATAAAATGAATTGAAAGAAGATTTTTATATTGAGATTTTATTTTTGAAAAAAAAAAGCGAGTTCTAAATGAATGGTACAAGTTATAATTCATGTAAATGTTTTTAAAACCACTGATTTCTTTTATTTTTGAGGCCTTGGAGTCCGATTGCGTCAGGACTACAGAAGAAAAACCACCAGTCTTATTGAGCAAACGGATAGTTCCTGTTTCGAACAAAACAGACTCGAAGAGGAATGATGCAAAGAGACGATCTGGAAGGAAGTGCAGAAGTTATAATTCAACCTCTTCGTCGACTACACCACCACGACGCAAGAAGCAATGAGGTACCTCATGTTGGTTAAATGATTTTCCAAAGAGAAAAACGTTACAAGTATCGAAGTTTGAACATAAAACATTAGAATAATGTGATACGGGAGTTCGATCACTCCAGTAAATTTTAAGAGTATTTAAGTTGGATTAGAAAGAGTATTTGTAATTGATTTGTATGCAAATAGGATCAGAAACTGACTATACATTTTGTCTCAAAAACTTGCTAGGCTTACCAAAAGAAAATAGAAATGTTACGAAACCCTACCAAAGTGTAGTATTTAGTTATGAAGTAGTAAACTAAACTAACAATAGTTTTTCTAATGAGCAGAATTATGGTCAGTTT
Organism: Mythimna impura; assembly: GCA_905147345.3. Lineage (NCBI taxonomy): Eukaryota > Metazoa > Arthropoda > Insecta > Lepidoptera > Noctuidae > Mythimna > Mythimna impura. The sequence continues at coordinate 4,987,058 of LR990349.1, forward strand.
CAAGCAGAAATGTTAGCTGGTACGACTTAAAGTGAAACTTATGTGAATATTTTTATGACAAATCAGTGCTTATATACGGATATTGATGACAATCAAATGCTTTACAAACAAGTAGAAATAAATGATCAATTTTATTGGGTATTATATAGATTTTAACAGCGATGTAGTCTTTTGCGTGAATCCGATATAGAAGTATTAGTTGTCAGTCAAAAGTTTATGCAGAGTTACCATCCATTGCAATTTGTAAAGGTACGTCATCCTTTCACAAGAACCTTGTACTGTTCAACAGTAAAATTGATTTAATTTTCTAAAACTTACCTTGCGCAACCAAATTCAGCTATAGATTCACATCATTCTGGAAATATTTGTATAGACGGATCTTATATCAGAGTATTTATCGTGTCAAATCTTTCTGACTATATCATCAACAAATCTATGCACAGACATCACCGCAAAAGATATACATCAATTAAATGATATTTATTTTACAAGTAGGTTAATAATAATATTAAAAGATTTAATTTGAGCTAGATATTATATTGTTATAATTCGGTTAAGAGGAAAATAGATTTAAAATGCATACACTAGAGTGGCGGGTCAATTTAAATGTTCCAAATTAAAATAAAGTTTGATAAACAGTGCGATTCAAGCATCATTATTATAACCTTAACTTGATACGAATTTGCACACAGATGCTGGGGCCTTAGATTTAGGGGAAATATTAGTACAATTAAGCCCATGGGCTCTCCAGCTGAAGAGTCGCTTTTATTCTAAACGCTTAAGTTTTGTTTTATATTATGGTTTCAAATAGTGAATGTAATGAACCCTGACTAAATAAGACGCCACACAACGTATAGCAATATGGTGGCTATACATTCATGAGTTTAGTTAACCATTGAGAGTGTAAGATCTGGGACGCGTATGTCGATACCTTAAGCCGTAATACCATGCTGTCTACAGACACTAAGACGAATCCTCTGTTTCTGTTTATAGTATTGAGACTGAGAAATAATTATCAACATTATAAATATTAGACCTAAATTCAAAGTTCTTAAGGCTGAACCAGATGAAAAACCTAATGACAAAGTATGTATAATTATGTTAAGTCGTGAATTCAGTGTGCGTAAACAACGAAGACTGTACTCTCGGACAAAAAGCTGGTCAATTTTACCTTATACTTACAGAAAGTTGACCAATTGTTTCGACTGATAGTGTTGGTTATAAAATATATTTAACATTGGTTTACTATCTCGAATAATAGTGCAATCGTGGCTTTCTTTTAGACACTTTATCTACTCTAAAGAGCTTTTACGATAGTCATGGTATTGACCTTGTTCTTAACGCTGTAAAAATGACTACCACTATTTTAAATGCCCTAGCAAAATAAAATTACTCCAACGTTTATAACGAACACCAATGAAACATATGCCTATCTTGGAAAATTCAATGGAGTCTTGTTAATTCTGGTAATTCATTCACTAGAAAGACTGCCACAAAGCTAGGATCAGAGATACTTTAAACGATAGACTACGACATTACGAAGTACGAAACGCGTTACAAAGCTTAAGAGATGAGGTGAGCTCCAATATCCAAGTTAGACAAGCAAAAGAATACTTACGTTACCAGTAAAATCCCTGCTACTACCTACAGCATAAGTGATCTGATTAAGATTAGTAGATCTGATTGCAAATAAGAAGGTAAAATTACATTAACCTCATTTTAAAATCTATAGATCCATTCAAAAACAAAAGTTTTAAGTATAAAATTACTGGAATATATTATATGGTAAGTTTTATGATCCCAGACATGTAGAAAAGCTTTTGACAAAAAACCTTACAACACTATTCTTCCAGTGATGAATGTTCTAAACATATGACGTGACGACAAACTAATTATCCGGAAGCAAACCTAAATTAAAATCAATACTAAGCCGAATGTAATGAATTTGAATGTAAAACTCATTTTCTTGTCGAACTGAATGAAGTATCATAATTTATATGAATGTAATGTGATCATTGAAATTGTAATCGTGCGTCAGGAGATCGCACGATGTCGGATGGCCGAATGTAATGATTTTTAAAGAAAATATTCATAAATCGTTCAACTTCCATCTATAAGCGATAGATGGCGCTAGTAGTTACATGAACTTATGGCACTTGTTGTAGACATTAAGTAATGATTAATTATGGTATTAGAGTTTATGTATTAGTTTTGTTTGTATGTTTTGTTAAAATGAAATATTTACTTGCAGTTAATTATTGATAAACCCTAATGTATATTAGTTAGTCAATTGATATTACGTACTGTTTACTTTGCTCTGATTAGTCGGAACGAGTGTTTGTGAAAGTTTGTGGTGGGGAAACATTGAGTTTGTAACTGTCATTCTGGACAGTCAGTGAGCTGTTGAACAGTGAACATGTCCTACCAATCCGTCTATTTGAAAATGATTGTTAATAGAATAATAAATATGAAATTGTGTTGATCAAAGTGAATAAAATATTTATATAGGTAACTGAAGCTTGAAGTTTATGATTCATCACACTAGCTACTGTGAATGTAAGGTGTAATGTAATATACTCGTATTTAAATGGTATACCTATATCTTATTTGGGTATCGGTTTGATGTTCTGAATATTTTTTAAACCTATCTTCAGGTAAGTATACTTTCAGTTTTGTATAGCTTCTATGTACCTTATATAAAAATGAAATACAACTAACTGATTAATCACGAAATCTCAGAAACTATAACACCTACAAATTTAAAATTTGGCAGTTCCTTATAGGGTGTAGACATCCGCTAAGAACGGATTTTACGAAACTCCAACCCTAAGGGGATAAAACGGGCGTTGGAAGTTTGTATGGGGAAACATTCACGCGGTCCATTTCACGCGGATGAAGCCGCTGGCAGAAGCTAGTACTGTATATGTGTATATCTATCGTATTATATAACATATCATTATCCCATAAGACGACTAATATGTCAAAGGTAGATCAATTGAGCACACGGTGGAGGTGTGCCCCGCTTAGGCAGAGCAACGCCGTGTCCTCGTGGGGGCGACGGCGGCGGCGATCTCTCACGCCGGGCCTTGGTACAGGCCTTGGTCCGGAGCGAAGAGGAGTGGCAGGCGGTCGCCTCCTTCTGCGAAGCAGTAATGCTAGCAAAGGAGGCGGCCGATCGCGTGAGGCAACAGCCCTCACGCCCCAACCACCACCGGGATTCCGATCCCGATTTCCGGCCAACGTAGGCGCGGGTTTGCGGACGGCGAGCAATGGGTGGCTCGCCGTCCTACCGTCCGGTAACCGTCCGGACCGAGTCCAGGTCGTCGGTCGACGGCGCGTACTGTTCCACGCGCGCCTCAAGGAGTTGTCAGCAAATGAAGGGGCCAAGGCAATGAGGGAACAGGAGTGGGTTTTAGTCAGTAAAAGTCTTACACTATCTCCCGTCCGCCCGAGAGCGGGATTTGTCATTAGATGAGTTTCCCACCTAAAAAAAAGGTAGATCAATCAAATGGGTATCCACTTAACGACAAGCGACATCGTGGCAGGCAAAGGGAGAAGTAGTTAGGTGAGATTGGATTGCTTCCATAAATACTACTCCAAAAGAGCCCTAGACAAAGAGAAGTGAAAAAAAGGAATAATAAATGTAGGTATATACTCGTAACACATACGTCTTTGATCATAAGCATAGCATAGCATAGTCGGCCTTATAATGTTCCCACTGTTGGGGCTCAGGTCTCCTCTCTAGGAGAGGGAATGGGCCGTAATCCACCACGCGGGCCCAGTGCGGGTTGGTGGATGTCACATGTCTTCGAATTTTTTGGTTCTAGGACATGCCGGTTTCCTCACGATGTTTTCCTTCGCCGTTTTTAGAGCAGTGGTGATGAAATAAATTACACAAAGTAATGCGCCTGGCTGGATTTGTCGCGACCTACAACTCGTAAGTCGGGGCCGTTACCACTCGGCCACCACTGCTCTAGAAGAAGAAGAATAATTAATTAGAATACAATACTCAGACGTCACTGAATGGTATTTACTCGACGTACGGCGAGTATCCATTTTTATGTTGTTGAAACCAAAAAAAGGATCTAAGTGTTTCACCTCGGTCTATAGATATCACGTAAATCGAAGGACTGGAGCAATTTGCCTGCTGACGTCTTCCCGTCGGATTATAATTTAGGTGTCACTGATTTCATCACTGCCACACACCACCAGGTGGGATCACAGTCAAGCACTAGTTTATATGAAGTAAAAAATAAAAAACAATGTTTGAGTAAATCTGTCAGAGAATTTAAAAGATTCTTTTTCTATACTAATTAATTATCCTACATTAATTGAAACAAGCTAAACCAGGGCACCCGGTAAGGTATTTTAACATTTCTGAAATATTTCGAGTTTCTAAAATCCACGAGCTGCGATCTTAGCGCAGATAATATCATAAAACTGAGAGAACTTAAGCAACTTCGTGGACTTATCTGTACGATTTAAGGGCACCCAGCAGATTTATAAGGAAAACCTTTGGAGTGGAAACTTTGATCGTATTTTCTTTTATTTACTTTTTATACAGATATACTTTGGTGTATAACTTTTGGGGTGTAAACAAAAATGTAATGATGATGAGAAAGTTCTCTTCACTTATATTGGCAATTTTTTTTCTTTCGGTGGGAAAATCATCCAATGACATCCCCCGCTCTTGGGCGGAGCGAGAGATAGTGTCAGACTTTTACTGACTAAAAACCTACTCCTATTCCTTCGTTGCCTTTCGTACCAGGGCCGAGTCTTCTTTTCAAAAGCAGACCCTTGGCCCCAGTAGGCTTCGACCCTGCTGGACCCCTACGGTTTGCTGACATTACCTTGAGGCGCTCGTGGGATAGTACGCGCCGTCGACGACTTGGGCTCTGTCCGGACGGTTGGACGGCGAGCTACTCATTGCTCGCCGTCCGCAAGCCCACACCTACGGTGGCCGGAAATCGGGATCGGAATCCCGGCGGCGGCTGGGGCGTGAGGATCATAATCATTGCCTCACGCTTGCGGCCTCCTCCTTTGCTAGCATTACTGCTTCGCAGAAGGAGGCGACCGGCTGCCACTTCTCCTCGCTTCGGACCAAGGCCTGTACCAAGGCCTGGCAGCCGCCGATCGCCCCCACGAGGACGCGGCGTCGCTCTGCCCAAGCGGGCACACCTTTACCGTGTGCTCCGCCGTCTCTTTCGGGCGGTCCACACAGTGGGGGCACCCCGTCGTCGCTTTCGCACGAATCCAGTGCAGGAACTTCCCGAACTAACCGTGTTCGGTGATAACCTGCGTCATGCGGAAGGTGAAGACGTCTTTCCAGCCACGCCTCAAAGATAGAACTTACCGCCATAATTATGGCGTGCCCTTTATATTGGCATGAACTAAATTAGAATAGCTGCTATCATGTTTTGATTAGCCTGTTAGTAAGAATATCTTTATAAGGATAATGTTTAGAATAGATCGGTTGTACGTACGTTTACCTAACTGATGTAGCGTATGTTGGTATCGCCATCCTAATATGTTTGGACAAATGTTTGTGTGATGAGCACGGTCATTTGTTCTGTGTCTGGGTGTAATTTATCTATATATGTAAGTATTTAGAAATATACACTTCTGGACACATCTATTGGCCCACCTTAGAGTTTAGGTTTCGATGGCCCCTACCGAAATATGATTGCTAGATTGAACAAAAACTGTTGATGCAGTTTTAAACCTGATACATTTTACCATCTTTTTCGATCGTATTGTTTTACATTTGAATTCAGAATACCATACGACATGGAGCTACGCCTAACAAGTCGGATATGCGCCTTGTTAAAGGCAATTGATTTTTGAATAAAAAACATGTTTTATCAAATAAAGGTTTAATTTAATAACGCGTGTTGCCTCCATGGGCATCTACCACAGCTCTCATACGATTAGGCATAGAGTTTATCAACCGCTCTATGAAATTTTGAGGGATCATCTCCCATTCCTCTTCTATGGCAGTTTTCAACTCCTGCATCGTCTGGGCAACTGGCTGACGAGCCCTAACACGTCTTTTTAGCTCGTCCCACATGTGCTCAATGGGGTTTATGTCTGGGCTTCTGGCTGGCCAGTCCATAACTGTGATGTTCACATCCCGAAGATATTCCCTGACGATGCCGGCCGCATGGGCTCTTGCATTATCATGCATAAAAAGGAAATTTGGGCCCACATAGTCCGCGTATGGTATCACGTGAGGTTCTAAGCACTCACGAATGTACCTTTCAGCATTTAATGTTGGCAGCCGTGGTCCTGTAACAACCTCAAGTTGAGTTTTGCCGCTCGCGGATATACCGCCCCAGACAGTCCATGAGCCACCGCCATAAGCAACCCTCTCTTCAAAGCAGCATTGAACGAAACGCTCTCCCTTACGTCGGTAGACCTTCTTCCTTCCATCATTGCCATGTAACACAATTTTAGACTCATCAGAAAAGAGTACACGGCTCCAATCTTGCTGTGTCCAATTTAAATGACTGCGTGCGAAATGAAGGCGCGCTGTTCGGTGGGCTCGCGTTAGTTTGGGCCCATTAGCTGGCTTATGTGGTACCATATCGCGTTCTTTTAACCTTCTCCGAACAGTTCGAGCGCTCACAGATACTCCGTGGAAGTCGCGAAGTTGGTTTTGTATCTCAATGGAGGTAAGGTGACGATTTCTCAAGCTGGTCGTCACGATGAATCGATCCTGCCTTTCAGTTGTGACCCGAGATCGTGGCCTTCCTTGGCGACGAACAAAGCCGCCAGTCTCTAGGTACCTCCGATAAACATTTCGGACCGCAGATCGACTTAAATTAAGTTGAGCACTCACGTTTCTTTGGCTGTGTCCGGCCTGAATAAGTGCCACAGCTTGGGCGGCGACTTCAGGTGAAGTATCCATAGATTATTGATAGAACCTCACCTTAATGTTAAGAATAAGTAATGTTTGTTGCAAAACCAAAGATATCAATCACTTTTTCAAGAATTAAATCCAAGTAAACCAATAAAACCAAGTTTTCTTAGTATTCGATTGTTTGATATCAACAAACAGGCTCCAAATTGTCTTTTGTTTCTTTAAATTCTGTGTTCGAAATTCAAAAAAAGACTATTGAATGAAATTGTGAATGTGCCAGGTTCAAAACTGCATAAAAACTTTTTGCTCGACCTAATATAAAATTTTAGCTAGGACCAAACGAAACTGAAAATACAAGGTGGGCCAATAGATGTGTCCAGAAGTGTATAAGTATGTTTATCAGTTGTCTAGTACCCATAACACAAGCTCTGCTTAGCTTGGGACTAGACGGCGTTGTGTGATAGTTGTGGAATATTATAAAGTATGGGGGTAGGAGGTTAAAAAATAGCCTACGACTAATTCTCAGGCCCACTAAATACAAAAAAAAAAATAAAAAAATTAAAGCTCCTTATGAAGTTCAATGAGAAAACATACGAAAATCATGATTATTTTATATTACTATTTTCATTTTCTGCGAAAGATTTTTTCCAATTACCATAACTGAAAGGATTTTTCGCAGAAAATGAACATTTACTTGTACTTAAATAAGATTCTGTTTTCAAAAGCTTCATCATAATACTCCAAGGTTTAATAAATATTGAATATAACATCTAATTTAAATATAAAAGGGTTTTTAAAAAAAGATGCAGGTAACAAATTGATGTGAAGCTATTTATTATTCTAATTTCATTTTAAGAACCCACGAATTCTGTTGCACCTGTGTCATGAATAAGAAAGTCTGCCAAATGTTTTAAATTTTCTCTAAATAAAAATAATTCTGAATAAATCTTAACAAAATTTGACAAATAATAGCAGTATCTTCTCAAAATATCGAGTACCGTTATTAGAGACACAATAGAAAGACAATGAGCGAGCGTACGCCGGCGTTCACTTGGGTTTTAATGAATTTATGCAATCACAAAACGCTAACAAATTACACTGAATACAAAAATCCCAAGATAACAACGTGGGATTGCCCAAGGTAACAACGTGGGATTGCCCAAGGTAACAACGTGGGATTGTCCAAGGTATCAACGTATTAGAGGGGTCTGAGTCCAGCAGTGGCCATTTTTTATCCAATGCTGATAATGTGATTTAATGATTCGTCAAAAAAACAACATGGGGGAAATGAAATATTAATAATCCTTTGCAAAGGCTTAGGTTTCTTCAAACACTGTTTGCAGTAATGGAACAAGATATCGGTTTCTTAGATAGACAAGAAGCCACAGTAGCAGAGATTCCGCATAGAGTCACCACGTCCCTGAAATACAAAGGGTTACTGTAGGAGCAAAGGTGAGTCAGTCAGTAAAATGCTAACACTCTCTCTCGCTTCACCCAAAGGCGTGAAAGCCCCTCGTTTGGGAGGTTTCTACCCCTGATTTGTGCGTAAGAAACGCGCGGATATCACCATAGTGCGGACCGCCTGGATGAAACGGTGGAGCATATGGTGGAGGTGTGCCCCGCTTGGGTGGAGCAAAGCCGTGTTCTCGTGGAGGATCGGCGGCAGCGACCTCTCGCATCGGACTGTGGTCCGGAGTGAAGATGAATGGCAGACAGTGGCCTCCTTCTGCAAAGCAGTAAGCTAGCGAAAGAGGTGGCCGCACGCGTGAGGGCTCAATTCAGTATCGTGTAATTGTACGGGTTTGTATCCAACAGCAGATTGGAGGATGGGATCTAGTTGTCAAACATAATTCACACTGATATACAGACTGATATTTTATGATAATGTTGTTAACATTGCCATAAAAGTAATGCTACCATTAATTATAGCGTATTGAATGTTGCACATTAAAAACACAGAATTCACAAGGTGTTAAAATGTAAATTATTATTATTGAAACATTTATCAGATGATAATTGCATTGTGAGAACGTAAATTACGAACAGAAGTATATTTATTGTTTAATAAATATTCATTACAACAAAGCTTGGTTGTAATGTGTTCGTGTTTTTTATGGGTTTAAGATGGGTTTACGTTAGTATTTAGATAATTTTAACAACAAAAATAAATAAGTTTTCTGAATGAAAAACACGTTTCTTCTACAGAAAAAAACAGTAGACGATTCATCGCGATTGTGGTTGTGAAGCAATTCACGCGGTTTACGCGAATTGAACGCGACGCGGCGCTATAGCCACTATTTATATAAACCAAGTCACTGCACTGCAAGAGCTCGCGCGAAAACGTCAAACCTACTGATCGCGACAGCTTGGCTTCGCTCATCGCTGTTTCGCATCAACGTGCGGTAGGCCACTTCTATAGTCTCATTTTTTGTTCCACTCGCGCCGAATCGCATTGCCTTCGCTGTCGCGTTGATTTTTCTACGCAAGCTTTCCCGGCCTCGACACGGTAGACACGGCCTTGCGGACGTCGAACAATGGTTAGCTCGCCGTCCAGCTGTCCGGTAGTCTACCGTACCCGGCCCAAGTCGTCGACAGCACGTAGATTCACGCGCTCCTCAAAGAGATGTCAGCAAACCGTAGGAGCCTAGCAGGGCCAATGCCCGCTTAGGCGGCTGCGATTTTCTGAAAAGAAAACCTGTCGTTTTAGAAATCAAAGGGCAACTGAAAGACACAGGTGTGGTTTTAATCAGTAAAAGTCGGACAGGCTCTTTGTTCCACCCAGAGTGGGAGAAGTCATTGGATGATTTCCAATCTTAAAAAAATGGCTTCCCCTGCCAAATATCACTACAACGACAGGTTCTGTGCATCTTGCATCTATCAGATTCACGCAGCCCTAGTAGCCATCGGCCACACACACCCCACACGATTTCAAGGTGCAGATTCTTTTGAGGGAGCCAATAAAAGCTATAAATATTATAATGAGACAATAGCCTTTGCACACATGCACGATCTGCGTATGGAGATACAACGCCGGGGCGAAACTCCGCTGCCGCGACAAATTGCGGCATGGCAGTCAGAGTTTCGGCGAGATCTCATGGTTACATGGCGACAGCGACTGTTGCAACCCAGTGCTGGGCACTTATTTGAAGAGTGGCTTGAGAGGCATCATGGCATCCTCACTTTCTTTATGATGCAGGTCCTCAACGGACATGGTAAGTTAAAGAGGTTTTTCATCGGATTCAGGCGGAAGAAGCGCCTAGGTGTCACTATTATGTGAACCGCCCAGAGGACGTAGTGGAGCATATAGTGGAGTGCCCTGTTTGGGCGGAGCACCACTGTACCCTCGTGGAGGTAATCAGTGGCAGCGACATCTCACGCCGGGCTCTGGTAAATCATAAAAATACAAAAAAGGTATAACTTAATAAAAATAGAGGAGCACGGAATCCAATAGTCGCGCACTATCGAATTATGCACACCTCTATCATTCGGTTTACAGCTACATTTTAGAATCTCCCTAAAACTATTTTAGAAACCGAAGTGCTATTTAAAACTGGGGTAAAGCGAATAACGTGAAAAATTCAGTCGTACTTTACCGGATTAGGTAAATGGTTTGAGAGGATGCATGAGCACATGGGAAACCTTCGTACTAGGATGTATTGAACCCGATTTACGCAGAGTGTTCGCAGCCCAACAAACTCTGGGAGTGTTTAAGGACACAGTGTGTAATTGTGGATTGTCGTTTAAAAAAAAACAGCAAAATAAAACTGTCTAATATTACAGGTGATTAGTGAGAAATTCGTCGGAAATCTAAACAATACCGTAGTTGGAAAACTATGTTAAATGATTGCGATGTTCCTCGGAGTCAGATATTTGAACTTAGTTATTTTGTTCCAATTTTAAATTATTGTAGCACAAAAATGTAGTAGTGATTTTTGAGAAAACTTGATTGTTTTTTTTTTACTGATATAAACTAGTGCTTGACTGCGATCCCACCTGATGGTCAGTAGTGATGCAATCGTTGATGGTGGGGTGCACTAGTTAATTAAGAGCCTATTAACTTTAGCCTTGAAGACACCTAAATTATAATCGTACGGAAACACCGCAGCATGCAAATTGTTTCAGTCCCTCGATGTACGCGGTATAAACGACGAGGCAAAATGCTTGGTCCGGACCGTAGGATTTTCAACAACGTAAGGGTGAATACTCGCCGTTCGTTGGGTTGTCCGATGGTAGAAATGAGATGGTGGAATCAAGTAATGCAATTCCCGCGCACACTCTCCAAAATGAACCCTGTAAAATACCTAAAGGCTGGCTACCCTACGCCTGTAGTGTGTGGCTTTGTAGATTGGACTTAACCAGATCTGGATCACCAATTAGCCTCTTTGTATGCCTTTCCACCGAGTCCAAAGCTGCTAGGTGGCTTTTTGCAGCACCAGCCCATGTGTGGCTGCAGTATTCCACACACGAACGGACCTGTGCTTTGTATAACATTATAAACTGTTCCAGTGTGAAGTACCACCGGAACTTTGTAAGAAGGCCGAATTTCCTAGCAGCTATCTTGGCTTTGGACTCAATGAATCGCCCAAGGTCTCAGGAAATTTCAACTCCCAAGAGCTGAAGACGGTCGGTATACTCCAGGGATACATTCTGAAAAGCAAGAGCCAAGGTGAACGAGCTCCTTTTAGCGGTGAACAGACACGCTTGTGTTTTGGCGGCGTTGAAACCCACCAGATTGACTTTCAACCCACTTGGAGACTTCCTGAAGTGAAACATTCGTACGCTCTACCATACCCTCTTTTTCACACCGCATTAGCTCCTTACTAGCCTGGTGATCTAGTTTTTGGTGAAATATATTTTTATGGCAACAAAGCTATTTTTTGTTTAACTTCATGGTTCATATTTTGTTCATGAATGTGGATTTAAAAACCTACACAGGTTTTATACTTTTTGCGTACATAGTTTTAAAATAATTGCCAAATATTTGACAAAAAAAAACCAAGAATATTTTTACAAGCTTTAGTTTCACAAGGCCCGATGTTTGTTTGTCTGTAATCAAATCTTGCAAATTAAATTTGATCAACTGCCCAGTTACTAATTGAGCTGACATTTTGCAAGCATGTGTAAATCAGATGACAATGCAATATTATTATAAAACGGAGCTGTTCTGATGATGGAACTAGAAGGTGGCCATAGGAACTCGATAGTTAAACGACACAACCCTATCGAGTTTGGAATGTATGTTAAAAACGGTACAAACAAACAACGCAAGCCTTGAAGCCTTTTAACGACGAGAAAAAGGCGAATTCATGCTGAAACCGAAGTTAACCAATAAATACGTACCGGTAAAATTCCCTAACTTTGCACGAATTTTGTTTTTTATTTTTATTATTTGCATCTTAAATAGAAAAATTCGTATGTGACATGTAAAGCCAAAAATGCAAATCAGAACCTTATATTCCAATTAAAACAGTTTATTATAGGTTATACTTCACAATTTCTAAGAAACTACCTTCGAAATGGCCAGGCAAAGTTAATAGTATTTCCTCTACTTTGCCTAGGCAAGTATATTGCAGTTGAAATGCATTTTGAAATTAACAGATTTGGTATCGTAGCGTATTGATATAGTACTCATATTTAAGCAAACTATAAAGTCTAAAACGTTTTTTATTTTTTATTTTGGGAAGCAGGCAAAGTAGAATAGTATTTTTAATTGTTTCGTCCTGTGAGTTCATTTTCGCGCTTAAAGAATCGCGGAAATGTATGTTTTGTTATCAAACTAAAAAGTCTTAACCAGCTAAGTTTTGTTAATTATTTATAAAAAATTACATACTATTGTTTTCGATTTACAACTGCAATACATATATAGAAAGATGGAGGACTAGCTTAAAACACGTATATAATCAAACTGTGAAATGCAGGAGAAAAAGCACCGATCACATTTTGTAAAATTCTGACGCTAAATTACATTTCATAACTTTCTTGTCCAAACCAAAAATGTCTGTTGCTGCGCCTGAAAACCTGTACTAGGAATAAAATTTGTTAACTATAGCAGTTTACTAACTAATTTAAAATAATCAGTTTGGGCAAAGTAACGATAGGTAGGCCAAATTATAGCAGAAGACGGTAATATTTTACTTCATTCCCAAAGAAAAAAGTTTCTACCTTTTTTCCTCATTAATTTTATGGTCCAAAGACGAAAATATCAAATTAAAATGAATGGAACTTAAATACTTAGTAATTATGCCTTCATTTTAACATAATGAATCCACTTGACTTAAATTAACACTGTCGTTTTCATTAGTCCCAAATTCAGAAATACGGAAAAACCTGAAATGTCGTGACTTAAGTCATTAAGTATTCATTTTGATATTAGAAGGTCAAAATCAAAATTCGAGCGACATCTTTGGTATAACTGTTTAATAAGAGGCTAAGTCAGTGAACTTCAACAACTAGCAATAAATTCATTTGTCAGTTAAACTGTATTTGTGAGAGAACAGAGTGTACCCCCACCATGCCAGTCCTGCTCCACAGCCACAGCCTTTTACCTACAAATTAGTTTTTTTTTAAATATTTTTATAAATATTGGAAGAGATACTATTGCCCTTTTTGTATTGTTGTTTTCGAAATGTTGAGCTTATAATAATTTATTACCTTTTCTATTTGGAACAATAGCATTGAATAATGTAGAAGCACTTTTTTTTTCAAATTTGTGAATGTGAAGTACCATGGAGCATCATTTTTTTTATGTTACAACTTGTTTGACGTTACGAGCATGGCAGTTGAGAGTTTGTCATGCTCACTCAAATATCTCGCTGATGATGGCACGTGTTATTGGATCATTCAGTTCCCTTAAAAATGGTTGAGCTGAGTGGGGCTGATGCACGCGTCATGCTCGTGAACGGATACGTCAGTTAAGACTGGTCATCTCTTAGCTGCCAGTGGCTTAATTCAATTTCTATTTTTTTATTAGTTTTTGTTTATTATTATTATTACTTATACATGTGATACATGTGTAGCATGTGAGTACAATCTTGGTTACATATTTCTTGTCGCTTCTATTATGTAATAGAAGCGACAAAAATATACCCAATTGTGGGTTAAGCTCGCCTTTGTACATCAGCTGTCCAATTTTTTTAATCATTTGTTATTTTATGTACAATAAAGAATATAAGAATATATAAGAAATATCTAACCAACATTTAGGTTTTTTTATTTTTCGGTGGGAAAATCATCTTATGACATCCCCCGTTCTTGGGCGGAGCGAGAGATAGTGTCAGACTTTTACTGACTAAAAACCCACTCCTGTTCCTTCATTTCCTTTCGTACCAGGGCCGAGTCTTCCTTTCAGAATCAGACCCTTGGCCCCAGTAGGCTTCGACCCTGATGGCCCCTACAGTTGCTGACATCTTCTTGAGGCGTGCGTAAAACAGTACGTGCCATCGACGACTTGGGCTCGGTCCGGACGGTTAGCGGACGGTCGGACGGCGACCCACCCATTGCTCGCCGTCCGCAAGCCCGCGCCTACGGTGGCCGGAAATCGGGATCAGAATACCGGCGGCGGTTGGGGCTTAAGGACCGTTTCATCACGCGATCGGCCGCCTTCTTTGCTAGCATTACTGCTTCGCAGACGGAGGCGACCGCCTGCCACTCCTCCTCGCTCCGGACCATGGCCTGTACCAAGGCCCGGTGCGAGAGATCACCGCCGCCGATCGCCTCCACGAGGACACGGCGTTGCTCTTCCCAAGCGGGGTACACATACACCGTGTGCTCCACCGTGTCCTCCGGGTGGTCCACGCAATGGTGACACCCGGGCGTTTCTTCCGCACGAATCCGGTGCAGGAACCTCCTAAACTTACCATGTCCGGTGAGGACCTGCGTCATGCGGAAGGTATGGACGCCGTGTTGCCTTTCCAGCCACTCCTCAATGAGGGGACTTACCGCCATAATTATGGTGTGCCCAAACCAAGATTTAGGTAACTCATAATATGATTTTAAAGCGTGTCCATGGAGTTTCTTGCACGTTCTTCTCCATAGAGATCTACGCTTTGGAACGTGCAATTTAGCTTCACTTTTTTTGACTGACCGACATTTTGACAATTCAAAACTGCCTGTAATTGGTCTATTTGAAATAAACGTTTCTGATTTCTTCTACTCTTGTATCCTACCAGATCTCGAAGGTTTGATTAGACGTTCTTTTTGGGTGAAATATTTCCTCAGTGCCCCGTTAAGTACACTTCAACCTAGTTTTGAATTGTAATTCCTCTTTTGTGAATGACTAGGTGGGTTGTGTCGTTCATTTTGAGGGTAGAAAATCATTAACTAACTTCTCCCGCTCTAGGTGGAGCGAGAGGGCGTTATAGCTTTTACTGACTAAAACACACTCAAGTTCCTTCAGTCGCTCTTTACGTTCTAGAGCCAGGGTAACTCTTTCGAACAATCCCGTAGCCCTGGCAGACATCGGCAACTATTACTGCCGCCAATTCTAGCGAAGGTAACGGCCGAGACCCTGGCTGCCAGCGTGTTGACTTGAGGATGTCAAGCAATGGGTAGCTCACCGTCCGGTTGTCCAGTAACCGTCCGGACTGAGCCTGAGTCGTCGATGGCGTGTAGTGTTCCACGCGCGTCTCAAAGAAGTGTCAGCAAAACCATAGGGGCCTAGCGGGGCCGAAGCCTAATAGGGTTATGGATTATTGTCTAAAAAGTTACCCGCGCAAATGGCAACTGAAGGAAAAAGGTGTGGTTTTAGCCGGTAAAAGTCTGACACGCCCTTTCACTCTGCCCTAGAGGGGGAGAAGTCATCAGATATTTTTTAAGAGCCCAGCAGGGCCGAAGCCTACTGGGACCATGAGGTTTTGCGAATGAGAACCCCGGGGCCCTGTGGAACGAAGGCAAATAAGGAACATAATATATATGATTGGGTTTTAGTCAGTTAAAGTCTGACACGCGCTCCCGCTCCGCCGCGTCTAGAGCGGAAGAAATAATTGGATGAGTTCACAACTAAAAAAAAACCTAAAATATCCTGTTTATTTAGAAATCGATCTACGCTGAATAATAGTCGAGCAATGTGGCGATTAAGCGGTTTTACCTTTCCACTGTTGATATATTCTATTTACAAAGTAAACTGCCATCTACAAAACATTAAAAACGACAAAATTTTAAATCCTTTATAATGACGAGGAAAGGGTAACAGAATTTCTCGTTTCCATCTTGCAATATTCGTCGGATAAGCATCGTCGCTGCAGCTTACTATTTGAGAGACTCGGGGTCTCACTTCTTTTGTTTCCATTTTTTGCTGCAATATTGCCATGACATCCAGCGTAACTTAACCCCTCTGATTGCCACTACACGGTCTGAATATGAAGCAAAAGTTATTTATTTCCTCCTTTAATGAGGTATCTACATTGGCTGGTCATGTTATTCAAATTGTTACATATCTCGATTGCGAATGTTTTCACCATTCATATTTACGATGCCATGTTTTATTGTTTTCTGTCATAAAAGATATTTTAACAACCTCATATTGTATTTTTGTATATTTATCTGTAAAATTCTCAATGCTAGTTTTGTTTTATGGATTTGGACATTATATCTACTTCATTTTCCTGCCCTTATCCTATATTACTTGGGATCGTCGCCCTTTCGTCCGACGTCAGAGCGTCCATTATGTCTCAAATAAATGTTTTCTTTCTTTCTTTCTTCTTTCTTCTTTCATTATCATAAGGAAGAGGTAACGGTTGACCGAAGAGCCGACCCTTAATGTAAGCAAGCCGATAGCCACATTGAAGCTTCCAGTGGTACACACTGTGGACTGGACTTGGGTCAGTTCCCAAGTCCGGTACAGTCCGGTATGTACAATCGATGCAGTCATCGGCTGTACATTGCTCGGATCAACTGTACATACTTCCCAGGCTCACCTGTCTCCTCCCTCGAGCGCCGATTGTACATACGATTGTACAACTTGAATGACCTTGAAAAACGCTTAATTTTCGTATTGTACAGCTGAAAATGTTGGTCTCTATATCTTCGTTTTTCCTGGAAAAAACCAGAAAAAGATTTTTGGCGATTTTACGTAAACGCGCAATTACGTAATAATAATATCCCCCTGCGCGCGAGGGGTCAAGGGCCCACCACAGAACCTAACAAGGTACCCGGTCATATGCCTTTTCGAGGTCAACGAATACCATGTGCAAGTTTTCATGCGCACCTCTGTATTTCTCGCACAGCTGGCGTATAGCGAAAATGGCATCCGTTGTACCCCGACCAGGCATAAAACCAAATTGGTTATGTGAAATTTCAGTCTCTTCTCTCAACCGCCTTTCAGTAACTTTCTCCCAGGTTTTAATAGTATGGGATATTAGCTTTATTCCTCAATAATTGTTGCACTCAAGCACATCACCTTTGTTTTTATAGACCAAAGAACTGCTGCACAAATCATCAGGTATGGCTTCTTCCCGTAACAACTAAGCTAACCACATCTATCCATCCACTCGCAATAACTTCCACACTTCAACTGGTATTTCATCTGGACCAATGGCCTTACCATTCTTCATTACATTTACTGCTATTCTGACTTCATCCATACTAACCATTCTCACTAACCCTACATTCACTTGTTTAAATATTTTCCTCATTCATCGGTCTTTTAAAATAGTCCTTACACCTCTCTTTCATTTTTTCACCATCCTACAGGACCATTCCAGCTTCATTCCTTGCTCATCTTACCTGACAAACATCCCTAATTTTTCTCTCTCTTGTTATAGTAAGCCAGTATAGCTCTTTTTGGCCTGCAGGACTGTACTGTGTGTCGTACAGTTTGTCCTGGGCTTTTGCTTTTGCTAATGCCACGAGTTTCTTTGCTTTTTTCTTCAATACATCATACTCAGAGTGTGTATGATGTTTTGAAGAAAAAAGCTGTTTTCAGCTTTCAAACACTATTTGGACATTATATAAAGGTAATATTTATATCTTATACTAGCACTTCTTCTTCTTTTTCTTAGCTTTGCTTTTTATGAAAGCATTGTCGCAAAGATGCGAGAATGCTTTCATAAAAACTTTGACACCCCTTAAATTATATTTTGAGGATAGTCTTAAAAAATAATAATGACAACCTCTATTAATAATAATAATAATAATAAACGTTTATTTCGGACCTTTCCGTCCATAGGTAACACTTACACCATTTTTTCAACACACACAATATTAAAAACAACACACAACAGAAAAAAAAACACAATTAAACAAAAAGAAACACATAAGAAACAAAAAACTACACACATTTAGTGCGGTGAGGGGGAACTGTCCAGTACTCACCGTACAGCGTGCAAGCGTATCCAGTGGTGCAGTAGTGGAAAGTCCTACCGGTCCGCAAACACGTTCACAATATTGTTGCTACTGGTCCTAACACGGCTCATCAGTGACGCACATTGCTTCCTAATAAAGGCATGAAAGCCATCAGTGTGCGCTTCTGCGTACATGGTGGAGGCACTGCAGAACCGTGGTAGCCCCAGCAACACCCTAAACGCGTTATTGTATTGAACACCTAAGGCGCTATGTCAGCATCATAATTATTTATATGCCAATAAGTCAGCATGTATGGTTTTTCAGAAGTTGTTATAATTGTACCGTGTTGTAAAAGTGTCTAGTCTTTAACTAAAAAAATCTAAAGTTTAAACCTCTCAATATACAACATTATTTTTAGTATATGCGAAACCTGAATATAGTTTGTTCAGAACCAGTAACTGAATCGATTCCGATAATTTTTACACCATGTTATATTTTTTCCCAAAAATATTTAAAAAAGGTCACAAGTTAGACACTATCGACACTAAGTACCACACAGGTCACGGCAAGTCATAGCTGGTATTAGGCGCCAGCGCACATCTGAGTGCGGGAACAAAACAACCCCTCAGTGACACGGATGCCCCGGTGACCATATATTTGTGTAGTTAGCCCACAGGCTACACGTGTAAAGTGTTTGGCAGTAAGACTTAAAAAGCGTAACTTTCACTTGATTACTGCTACGTGCGAACCTGCGGGACAACATATCACACCGGACAGCCAACGCCCTACGTGCTCTCTCAATGTATGTGTTGTCTCTAAGGTCTTCGGAAAGCCAGTGGCCCAGATACTTAAACTAATTAGGTTACTATTTGTACTATGTATCAAATAAGGCCCAAGGAATAAAATTTTGCATTTAAACAAATTTCCTCCTTTTCACCCCCTTAAAAGTTGAATTTTAAAAAACTCCTCCCCAATACTCGCCTATATCGTAAAAAGCAAATTTTTACGTTTTTAGGCCCAGTAGTTTTAACTGTGCGTTAATATGTTAATCAGTCAGTTTCTCCTTTAATATATATAGATTTATATTATTTATTTGACTTTACTTATGTTTCGTTGTTTAATTTTTAGAGATCGAAGGGCCTTTATTACGGTCAATTTCGATCTCGTTATAAATTCACAAAGATTGTTTGTCATTTTCCATTGCAAATATTATAAAACAAAGCTACCTTGTAATCAGTACGATACACGTAAGTATCTATTTCACTTAATAGATTAATAGAATATGCATAGTAAATACGTGCAACACTACATATCAAATACACGGATTTTTTGTTGTTTGTTCAAAATGATTGAGAAAGAGTTGATTTTACAGAGCTATATCGCATGAAATAATTACCTTTTTACGTTGCGTTGGTTATTTAATTGTAAGTTTAATAAGAAAATAAGTAAAAGACCCCAAATAAAACGGGACAAGGGCAGGAAGATGATGATGATGATGGTTATTTAATTGTAAGTTTAACCAACACATAAATAATGAACACAACGCTGCGCTTACAGACGGGAATCATAGACGTAGGAAAAGAGGCTGCCAGGCTAAAATGCGATTGTGGTCACATCAGCCGTTGGCCAAGAGTCTCCTCAAAGTGGGTACCAGAGGATGGACGACGCTACTGAGGACGACCTGGAAAGAGGTGGCAAGATGACCTAGACGCCTATCGCAAGGGCTGGTTCGAGGTGACTTGCGAAAAGAATACCTAGAAGAAGTTGGGGAAGGTCAATGGGAAAGTATAGGCTAAATAAAAGATTTAAAAAATAGTTTAAGTAAAGCTCATGCAAAATTGTTTCTTACAGTATAGCTCGTCTTGCTGAAATGAGAAAATTATACAAACAAAACTTTGTGAAAATGTTAGTTTACTGAAAAGTAGCAATTTGGAATACCAAGTAAATGTCTATAAAAACTGTGTCATCGTACATTTGTCACAACTTCTAGTCGTCTTTCACACCAAAGTTTACCTACATTCCTGAGATTTTCATAGTTGGCAGAATTTATGCACTAGTTTAATTCATTAAACCCTAAGGTAACGCATTCGCTGTCTCATTGTCTTTCTATTGTGTCTATAATTACGGTATTCGAAAGGTAAAAATACTGGATTGAAAGCCATAACATTTATTTTTGTGAGTAAAGTCATTTTTACAGTTTTGAGATTCAGTGCAATAGTTTTGGACCATCCAATTAATCGTTTAGGTTTATAAAAGCTTGAATTCTGCCACAGTTCAAGACTTTAGGTAAAGAATAGATGTAACTAAGTCAGAACACTAAAGTTTTGTTTGTTGGCGTGGACTTTTTTTATAGTGTCATGTCATCATAATTTTGCATTGTCTCAATCGTTAACCGGAAAGTGGATTAAATTAAATTTGCATGATTTGATTACAGATAAACAAATATAGGAAGAAGTGAAACTAAATAAAAGCTTGTATAATGGAAGAGCTACCCAACTTTCCCACAGAATTCCTTGAGCCTATACTGCCGTGCTTGAAATTATTAGAAAACTGTAGTGTTTATCTATACGCTGCAGCCGTAAAAAACTGTATTTTGAAGAAATACGTTCACCCAACACAAAATGTGGTGAGCTTGGTTACCTATCAGATCGCATTGACAATGTATTTAGGTAACGTGTTTAGAGGGGATCTCAAGTTGGACGAAATAGCTTACGTCGTCAGCGTTTATGTGGTCAGTATTCAAGGTAAGTTTGAAATAAATTTTTTGCCTGGTTTTTTACACACAGTTTGTCACTAAGAATTTATAGATCACCAACTTTTACTAGCAGCTCCATTAGTGTGAAAGTAGAAAAATGTCCCATTGGAACACAACCGCGATATAGAACTAATTCCTAGGGTGAGAAAAAGTTTCTTTAAAACAGTAGTAACAGCCACTCATAGGATGAACAGTATATTTCATTCCAAAATATGGTTTAACCATCTTACAAATTTTATTTAAATTCGCTCAAAAGGCTGAATTTTGAGCGTGCTTACAAACTTTTGCATAATGTAATATTATTGTGATAATGTAAGTTTGTATGGTGTCACCTGCTATATCTAGTTGAAGTCTGGGGCAGTGCGGCCAAAACCAAGCTAGCTAGTCTCCAAATTGCACAAAATAAATTAATAAAAATGATTTTTCGTTTCCCATATTTATCACCAACAAGCACAATATATGAAAAAACAAAAATAATGAACATTAGGCAGTTGTATATTTACACTGACTAACCTATTGTTCACTAAAGTGAAAAAATTACCACAACGTAACAGTCGCTGGGCTAGTTTTCTGGTCTTACCAAAGATGAGAACTAAGTTCGCCAAAAAAATGTTAACAATTGAAGGAACCCAGTTTTATAACAAAATACCCCCATTTAAAAAAAAAAAATTACGGTCATTCAATGCATTCAAGAACCAACTAGCAAAATATGTAAGAAACAATTATAAAATATTTACTTAAAGACTGAATGCATTGGATGAGTTTAACAACCTACGTACGCGGTGACGAACCCTTGTTATATATTAATTTAGTAGGAAAAATTGTTCTCAAGTAAGTGACTGTGTCTTTTTTGAGAAATAAATATTTTTAAACCTATAATACACTTTCTCAAATAATTATTTGCACTGTAACATTACTGAGTAACCCGTCTCTTCCAATCTTAGGGCGTCAAAAAAAAACTTTTAGCAATTAATATTATGAAAACATTTAATAAAATTAATTATATGCTGTCACAAATCCTGCCTAAATTCTTTGTTTTAGTAAGTTTTTTTTTTTTTTTTTTTTTTTTTTTTAATTGATATAAACCAGCGCTTGACTGCGATCCCACCTGATGGTAAGCAGTGATGCAATCATTGATGGTGAGGCGCACTAGTTTATCAAGAGCCTATTCACTCTAGCCTTGAAGACACCTAAATTATAGTTGGACGGGAAGATCGCAGCAGGCAAATTGTTCCAGTCCTTCGATGTACGCGGTATAAACGACGAAGCGAAACGCTTAGTCCGGACCGTTGAAGTTTCAACAACGTAAGGGTGGATACTCGCCGTACGTCGGGTTGTCCGAAGGTAGAAAGGAGATGGCGGAATCAAGTCATGCAATTCCCGCGCACACTCTCCAAAATGCAACCTGTAAAATACCGATAGGCTGGCTACCCTGCGCCTGTGCTCGAGGCTTTGTAGATTGGACTTAACCAAATCTGGATCCCCAATTAGCCTCTTCGCACGCCTTTCCACTGAGTCCAGAGCTGCTAGATGGCATTTTGCAGCACTAGCCCATATGTGACTGCAGTACTCCACACACGATCGGACCTGTGCTTTGTATAACATTAGAAGCTGTCCCGGTGTGAAGTACCGTCGGACCTTTGCAAGAACGCCTAGTTTTCTAGCAGCTACCTTGGCTTTGGACTCAATGAACCGCCCAAAATTGAGGTCTGAGGAAATTTCAACTCCCAAGAGCTGAAGGCGGTCGGTGCACTCCAGGGATACATTCCGAAAAGCAGGAGCCAAGGTGAACGGGCTCCTTTTGGCGGTGAACAGACACGCTTGTGTTTTGGCGGCGTTGAATTCTACTAGATTGGTTTCGCCCCACTTGGAGACTGCCTGAAGTGAGACATTCGTGCGCTCCACCATAGCCTCTCGTTCGGACCGAATTAGTTCCTTACTAGCCCGAGCACCTGGAAGGTATCTCTCTACAACTGTGCTATCATCTGCATACCCATAGATACCGTGCATCAGCAGATCGTTAATATGCAGCAGGAAAAGAGTTGCAGAGAGAACTGACCCCTGAGGAACTCCGGCATTAGTGGTCATGGGCTCTGATGAGCATCCATCGACAACAACTCGGAGAGACCGTTCACTCAGGAAGTCTTTTACCCAGTTAATCAGACCAGGGGAAATACCGTACGCTGGAAGCTTACTCAGAAGGCTGGCATGCCATACCCTGTCGAAGGCCTTCGAGACGTCTAAGGAGACAGCAATCGCTTCTCCATTCTTCTCGAGGGCCTCGCCCCACATGTGAGTGGTATACACTAGTAGGTCCCCAGTAGACCGATTGTGGCGAAACCCGTACTGTCGGTCACTGAGGAGATCGTTACCTTCCAGGTATGCCAAGAGGCGCGAGTTCAATACACGCTCCATAATCTTGCAGAGTATGGAGGTTATTGAAATCGGCCGATAGTTGGCAGGATCGGCACGACTGCCCTTTTTGGGCACGGGTTGTACGTTGGCAAGCTTCCAGGACTTGGGCACTATACCAGTCCTAAATGAGAGGCGGTACAAGCGCGTCAATACAGGAGACAACTCGGGCGCACATGCCTTGAGAACTATTGCTGGTACACCATCTGGTCCACTAGCTTTATTCACGTCTAGGCGACACAGTGCTCTCAATACTTCTTTATTTCTTATGCGAACCTCAGGCATCGAGGTGTTGCAGTGAGGTAGAGTCGGTGGAGTAGCACTGCTAGTATCAAGACGAGAATTATGGGCGAAGAGAGATGCAAAGAGAACTGCTTTCTCTCTCGCCGAGTGAGCCAGTGTTCCATCAGGCTTAACCAGCGGAGGCAATGTGGGCCTACAGAAGTTCGCTTCGACCGATTTGGCAAGGGACCAGAACGCTCTGCTACCGGACGGCTGTGCAGAGAGCTTTGCGCCGATATGAGTAATGCGGTCGAACCGAGCCTTCTTTAGTGGTTGAAAGCTCTCTTCTTTGAGCTCAGATCCGGAGCTTTGCGGTCACGAGCGTCAACCCAGGCGAGAAACGCCGAATGCTTACGCTCTTCAGCTTGAACGCAATCGGCGTTGAACCATGGGTGAGCAGAGCCTCCAACGGGTACGTCTCTATAAGGGATGAAAAACTCCATAGCTTGACGTATCACATCGGATATAGCATCCGCACAGCTCGACGGACTCTCAGAAGAGAAGCAGACCTGCTGCCAAGGATAAGATGCAAAGAAATGCCGCATCTCATCCCAATCTGCTGACCTGTAACGCCACATTCGCCGTTTACCGCGTGAGTCGCAGTCAGGTGGGGAGAAGGACGAAACAGACTTCACCAGACAGTGATCTGAAGTTCCAAGTGGTGAGGAAACTGTTACGATACATCTGTCCGGATCGGTGGTCAGCAGAAGGTCCAGACAATTGGCAGTATGACCATCTACATCAGGCACCCTAGTCGCTTGCTTGACCAGCTGGGAAAGGCCCATCGATATTGCAAATTTTCGCGCTTCTCTCCCAGCGTGGTCGGTCCTCTGGTATGGGAACAGCCAGTCTTGGTGGCAGGCGTTAAAGTCCCCCAGAGCGACGAGCTGCGCATCAGGGTGCCGTTGCAGAGCCTTATCGGCAGCCTCACTGAGGTGGTCGAACAACCGAGTCGTCTCCTGATCACCGCTGTGCGAACGGTAGACACAGGCATAAACAATTTTGTCCGTACCAGTGTCCACCAACAGCCACAGCGCAGATAAATTAGGGTCTTCAAGGTGACGGAGACGCTGGCAACAGATGTCATTACGGACGTACACACAGACCCCGGCACGCTGCAGGAAATGATGCTCCAGTGAGTATCCCGGGTAGTTGAGGTACGCCGTATCTGACGGACATCTAATTTGGGTCTCCGTCAAGAAAAGCAAGTGTGGCTTGTCAGTCTCAAGATGGTGGTGGACCGCAACGAGATTGGAGTGCAGCCCTCTAATATAGTAAGTAGTAGTATTATAATATCTTGTGAACTATTGTTATATTTAGTTATACTACTTATAATATTTAGTTCTCTTGTCGACGCATTTTCACTTATGTGTGCTTGCTAAAGCCAGGATATTTGCATCGTCACCGTTACTCCTTATTCTCGAGCATTACAATTCAAACATCACGTCCTTAGTATTACCATGTTCTCACATCACAAACTCTCGAATACACAGGAGCTTCCCAATTTCCCTTACATTTTTCCTCCATATTTTCTCGGAATTCAAAGAACAAAAGACGCTTGCGCCAACGTTTTATATCAACACCTTGCATACGGAAACACGCTATATACTCTTAACTGAACTCTGAATTTTCTTAGCCATACTCAAAGCTATGGTAGTGGTACTTAAGAAGAGCGAAATAAAGGCGATTATTCTGCAACTGGGCAGCATGTGGAGGACAGAGGATCTCACTGAAGTACAGATTAACAAGAAGAATTCGCTGCTGAAGAGACTAAAGTTTTGTTATGCAGGTGGGAACTCACATTTTAATATACGACTTTTGTTACGTAAAGTTTTGTAGTAATTCTGACCAAGGGAGCTCTTAGTGATGTTGTTGGGTGTATAGCTAATTGAGATTTGTACTTAAAACTTCTTTAGCCAGATGGTCCTACTTCAAACTAAATAGGTTGGAACGGATCATGTTGAGTGGTATTCGAGAGCAGATCAGTTCAGTAACTTAATAAATTCCATTAAAAGTGGATAAACAATTCTGTCTCGGACAGTATTTAGAAATTAATAGCTATATTTTAACGATGTAAATGACTTGTTTCTTTTTGTGGCAGGTACCTAATTTATTTTTATGAACATTCAACATTGAATTAATTATAAAGGACGAAAAACCTAAGTACTTTATATATTTACATATTACTATATATCATTTTGTACACATTACAATGTACATATAAATTTAATCCAGATATATCAAAACTGATTTTCATTCGTGAGACATATTTTTTTTATATGATATAAACTAGTGCTTGACTGCGATCCCATCTGATAGCAAGCAGTGATGCAATCGTTGATGGTGAGGAGCACTAGTTATCTACACTCAAAGGTTCAGTTGAAAGTCAGCATCAGGCAACTGCTATGTAGTTGTCTGGCATTATGCTGAACTGAACCTATTTGGCTCTGCCATGAGACACATTGTTTGTTGTTGTTTTTTTTTTACTTTTAATTTAAGTTTTCAATACTTGTTTGTTCATTGTGTGCCAAATAAACATGTTTTCTTTCTTTCTTTCTTATATTACCCACATAATTTAGGCAAAATTATTTTTTTTTAGAAAATAGTATTTCAACATCCATAAACAAAAGCAATCTTTTTTTTTTTTTATTAATGATAGGCTCGCGTTTGACCACCATCTCACCTGATGGTAAGCGATGATGTGGTCGACAATGGTGCACGCTTGCCTAGAAGTAGCCTATTCACTCTTGACTTAAAGACCCCTAAGTTGTAGCTATCTGGAAACACAGACTCCGGCAAGGAATTCCACTCCTTGGCTGTACGCATAATAAATGTGTTCTTAAAACGTTTTGTGCGTATGGGTGGGATGTCTACCATGTACCGGTGGCGCAACGCCGTACGTCTAGTGGTCCGATGATGGAACGGACTTGGCGGAATTAGATTGTGCAATTCCAGTGCACACTCCCCGAAATGTAAACGATAGAAAACCGACAGGCTAGCAACTCGGCGGCGATGCCCAAGGCTTTGGAGCTTCGACTCAACAAGTGCATCATTGCCGATGATCCTCTTGGCTCGCCTCTCAATCGACTCTAGCGCATCAAGCTGGTATTTGGCAGACCAGTCCCAAAGATGAGAGCAGTACTCCATACACGATCGTACTTGCGCTTGATAAAGGTTGAGCAGCTGTTCCGGCGTGAAGTACCGTCTCACCTTTTTTTTTTTTTTGTTGCCGGGGTGGAAAATCCTCATGGATGTCCTTCGCCTGGGGCAGGCGAAGGGGTCTGTCAGACTCTTACTGACTAAAAACCACCTCGGTGTTCCCTCCCACACTTGGACCGGGGATCGTGGGAGCTGATACGCCATCCATGATCCTCGGCTAGTGCCGGCCCGCCTAAGCGAGCCACCTCAGGCCCGCGGGGAGTGTGAGGTGTCCTCCCCCCGCGACGTCCAATAGGGGCGCGCGTGGAACACTACGCGCCGCCGCCTCGGGTCTTGCTGGATGGGGGACGGCGGACGACCCCGAGTCCGCCGTCCCTCCGGACCTCTTTATGGGGGCTGGAAGAGGGCGTTGTCTGCCCTCCGCCGACGCCCGGTTCGCCTGCTGCGGCACGGGAGAGTGGCCACGGCCTCCTTCTCCCTCTCCGCAGCCTCCTTCTGCGAAATTACGGCTTCACAGAAGGAGATCACCGCATCCCATGACTCGGCGCCCCCGACCATCGAACGAACGACAGCCGGCAGCGACAGGTCGGGGCCCACTTCAGATACAAGGGCACGGCGCTGCTCCTCCCATGCGGCACACTCTGCTAGTGTGTGTTGCGCCGTGTCCTCCCGACAGTCAGTGCAGTGATGGCACCGAGCGTCCGGCTCCCTGTTTATGCGACACAAGTACTTCCCGAAGCAGCCATGCCCCGAGAGCACCTGCGTCGCCCTAAACGACAGGGAGCCGTGTTTCCTCCCGAGCCATTCGTCGAGCACTGGTCGGATCGCATCGACCGTGGCGAGGCCGGCGGTAGGGCGCAGAAGCCTGTCCCGCCATTCCGCCACCATGACCTCGCGGAGCTGAGACCGACGCAGCTCGATCTCGCGCTGCATCGGTTCACCACCCCGCGTCCTCATCTCCTCGCGCCACCGGTACAGTGAGGCGAGGACTCTCGCCTGCAGTTCCCAGGGCGGAGATCCGGCCAGTGCACAACCCGCCTCGTAGGAGATCGTACGATACCCCCTGATAGCCCTGACGGCCATCGCCCTCTGTGGTCTTCGCAGGATTGCGATGCTGCCGGCCGTCAGGTCAGAAGCCCATACCGGGGCCCCATACAGGGCCATGGATCGCACGATCCCCAAGTACAGCCGCCTACAGGCAGTGCTCGGGCCCCCTAGATTGGGAAGCTGCGTTGCGAGCGCGCCTGCTGCGCCCATCAACTTGGGCGTCAGCCACCGAAAGTGAGGGCCAAAGTCCCACCGGCTGTCGAGCACCAATCCTAGGTACTTCATGGTGGACTCAACAGCGATTTGGACCCCCCCGACCACGATAGGTGATCCCGGCGACGGTGCCCGTCGGGGGCCATGAAAGACCATAACCTCCGACATGTTGAGAGCCACCTCCAGGCCCAGGCGTCGTTGGCTCGCTTCTCAATCGACTCCAGAGCATCAAGCTGGTATTTGGCAGACCCATCCCAAAGATGAGAGCAGTTTTCCATACACGATCGAACTTGCGCTTGATAAAGTTTAAGCAGCTGATCTGGCATGAAGTACCGTCTCACCTTCGCTAAGATCCCCAATTTTTTGGCAGCCAGTTGAGCCTTTGCCTCGATGTATGAGCCGAAATTTAGAGTAGACGACAGCGTAACCCCAAGAAGCTCAAGGTGGTCGGTTATTGGCACGGTCACACCTCGGAAAGATGGAGCCGGTTGGAATTGACTCCGTTTAGCGGAAAAAAGACACGCTTGGGTTTTAGTTGCATTGAACTTGACCAGATTGGCATCGCCCCAATCGGAAACCGCCTTCAAGGACGAGTTCAAGCGTTCAACCATAGCCTCTCGGGATGACTGGATCTGTGACCCACTAGCACGTGCGTCAGACACATATCTCTCTGCAACAGTGCTGTCGTCTGCATACCCAAAGATACCGGGTTTAAGTAAGTCATTTATGTGCAGCAAAAACAGTGTTGCCGAGAGTACCGACCCCTGAGGGACCCCGGCATTAATATCCATTTGACCGGACGAGTAGCCATCAACAACCACTCGGATGGATCGATCCCTCAAGAAGTCTGCGATCCAATCACACAGACCAGTGGGTAGGCCGAAGGAAGGAAGCTTAGCAATAAGGCTTTCGTGCCAGACCCTATCGAAAGCCTTCGAGATATCAAGGGAGACGGCAAGCGCTTCCCCATGCCTCTCGATGGCCTCGCTCCAGATGTGAATGGCATACGCTAGAAGGTCCCCAGTGGACCGATTTTGGCGAAAACCGTATTGCCGGTCACTGAGGATGTCGTTAGCTTCTAGGTATGCCAGAAGTTTCTTGTTAAGCACCCGTTCCATAGTCTTACAGAGAATGGACGTAACAGAGATGGGTCTGTAGTTTGGTGGGTCAGCTCGACTGCCCTTCTTGGGCACAGGCTGCACGTTAGCTTGCTTCCAAGCAATCGGCACTTTTCCAGTCTCATATGAGATGCGAAATAGGCGCGTCAAGATTGGAGACAATTCAGGCGCACAAGTTTTAAGCACAATTGCTGGTATCCCGTCGGGGCCACTAGCTTTGTTCACGTCGAGATTACGCAGGACCCTACGAACGTCCTTTTGATGGATACGAACGTCTGACATCCTCGTCGCGCATCCATCAGGAGAAACAGGTGGCCGTGCGTCACCAGAATTCAGACGAGAAGATTCCGCAAAAAGAGAGGCAAACAAGTTTGCTTTCTCCTCAGCGGTGTGAGCCAGCGACCCATCGGGTTTCAGCAGTGGCGGAAGTGACGGACGGCAGAAGTTCGATTCAACCGACTTAGCCAGGGACCAAAACGCTTTACTACCTGCGGGGTATGAAGCAAGTTTGCTCCCAATTCGGCTTATGTGGTCAAACCGAGACCTCCGCAACACCTTCTTGCAGGACTTGGCAGCCCTGTTAAAGGCCTTCTTCTTTTGAGCCACGTCGCTTGCTTTGCGCGTACGAGCGTCGGCCCAAGCTCGATATGCCGCGTGCTTAAGCGCGTTTGCGCGATCACATTCGGCACCAAACCATGGACGAGCTTGGCCAGACATTGTTACGTCAGAGAATGGGATGAAGTACTCCAGCAACACATCCGTCACGGCATCTACGCACGACGAAGCATCATCTGAAGAAAAGCAAGTGGGCTGCCAAGGATAGCATGCGAAGAAAGACCGCAAGCCATCCCAATCTGCTGACCTGTATCGCCAAACCCGCCGGGTGCCCCTAGGGCTGGGATCGGGCGGGGAGTAGACAGACACAGACTTAACCAGACAGTGGTCGGAACCGCCTAAAGGCGAACATATCGACACAGAGTAGCGGTCTGGATCTGTTGTCAGCAGAAGGTCCAGGCAATTGGCTGTGTGCGAATCCACATCCGGCACCCTCGTTGCCCCCTGGACCAGCTGGGTGAGATTTAATGCTAGCGCTAGCTTTCGCATCTCTCGCCCAGCATGGTCTGTGGACTGGTACGGGAAAAGCCACTCTTGGTGGTGGGCATTAAAATCCCCCAGTAACACCAATTGGGCAGAAGGGTACCGCTGCTGAGCCGCATCCGCCGCCTCACTCAGATGCTGTGTGAGCCCAGATGTCTCCTGATCTCCGCTGTGCGAGCGGTAGACACAAGCGTAGATTAGTTTATCTAGGCCTGTGTCCACCAAAGTCCAAAGCGTCGAGAACCTGGAGTCCTCAAGGTTACGGAGACGCCGATAGCAGATGTCGTCACGGGCGTACATACATACACCCGCACGTGGTTTGAAATTGTGCTCCAAGGTAAAACCTGGGTAAGAAAGGTACGACACGTCGGACGGACCTCCGATCTGCGTCTCCGAAAGGAAGAAGAGAGCTGGTTTTTCAGTCTCGAGGTGGTGGTGGACTGCGACGAGATTGGAGTGCAGACCTCGTATGTTAGTGAGGTGCACTTGATGAGAGAGGGAGTGCAGCCGCTGTTTATCTTGACTCTTTCTTTTTCTTTTCATTTTTATTTGAGTGAAGGGAGGAGAGGAGAAGGAAGTGAAATGAGGTTCCACGCAGCTAACCTTCAGGCACGCACTGAAAGGACGACATCATTGGGGGACTAGTCTGGAGACTGCGGGGACGCCCGAGCCCCCCCGGGAATGTCCATCGCACTTAATTTATTATTTCTGTTTACAATCACACTTAATTTATTATTTTTCAAAATTATACTACTGATATCCTTGACACTGATATTCCCACAAATCCTGCATATGTGATGTAATAGGGATGCAGTGGAAGTGGTTATATTGGAACCGATTTCGGAAGCGGAGTTTTTAAATTTAGTTTATCAGAATTGAAATCGGAGGAGGTGGTGGAGGTAGAAACGTCAAATGAAACACATCTAAAACTAATCAAAAACTCGGTTAAGTAGGTTTAAGAGCATTCATCCGTTAAAACCACGCAGAAGCCAAAATCAATGATTTCCGACGGAAAATATAACAATAATGTGCACTACAATACAATTAATTATTTAGTATCACTGTAGAATAGAAAGACTAAAAATCTGAAAGACCTCGGCCGGTACAAAGCGCTGACGTGATTTCGCGTCTATTATATAGTGATATTAAATAATTAATTGTAGTGTAAACAAATAAGTTATTAAAAAAAATATTGTACCATGTCATAGATCGTAAATGCGTTCAATTAATAAGTCTAAAAAAAAACAAAAATGCCTCATATATTATCCTAAACTAACACGTTTAATATCTCCAAAAACGGCTAAAAATGACAGTTTTGAGATTACTTTTCTTGAATGAAAACTTACAGCAATCGTGTTTTTTTTTGCGCCATGTACTAGTCAATGTTATCATTTTTTTTTTAAGTAAAATGTTGTAAGTTTACCATACACGGTTTAACTACTATCTCGCGTCTGCGTAGACCGTCGACCGCTAGTTTTAAAAACGGCTTGGATAAGAACTGTTCTAATGGGAAAACTATACGATCATTTGAAAATGTTTTTGGACCATACACTAGATTATGAAATTCCCAATAATATGACGTCAATATCTTATCTAGAAATTAAACACATTATTGTTATATTGTCCGTCGGAAATCATTGATTTTGGCTTCTGCGTAGTTTTAACGGATGAATGCTCTTAAGTGAAGCACAAACTCACAACGTACCAAATTTATAACGATATCTATTTAAATATAAAAAGGAAAACTGACTGACTGACATATCAACGCACAGGTGAAACTACTGGGACTAGGAACATGAAATTTTGCACAAGGTTTCCTTTTATGATGTAGGCGAGCACTAAGAGAGGATTTTTCAAAATTCATCCCCTAATTTGATGAAACGCGGCCGCGTGGGTCCAAAGTTTGTATAGAGAAACGGGTGAAGCTGCTGGCAGAAGCTAGTAACAAATGAAAAAGTAATTGACAGCAGGCAACTTTCAATGAAAATTTGTCGAAACCGAAATCGGAATCAGAGGTGCGACCTTTTGTTCGACCGCTTAACATCTCTACTATATACCATAATTCCCGTATATTCCATTATTCGCCGACAACAAGAGCGACAATGTACGGGTTACGATCATATGACGTCATAACTCACTGGCTTTGTTAGAGTTATTTGTCGTATAAAAGTTGTACCTTCATTATTATCTTGTACAATAGTTCGTCTTGTCTTGGAGTGATGCTTTTATGAGAGTCAGACGTTCGAAAGTCTGGTCTGACTAAATTAAATTTTTTTGTAATGTTCTGTCTATAATTTTGAAAGTCTAATAACAAATGCTTACCTACTTAATATATCACGTTAACAGTGGTACTCCTTTTTGTATTATTTCTATTCCTACTGTACGGGGTTTTTAAGACCTCGTTTGAAAACTATCATTATGGCAGTAAGGGGCTTATTAGGCCACGTAACGTTTAAGAAACTGAAAGTTTTTTTATTAATTAAAAAAAAATTCTTCAGTGTGGTACGAGGTCAAAGTGACCCCGTATTAAAGTAAATACACTATTTCATTCTGTTTCCTATGGCATCTTAAATATATATTCGTTTTTTTTCCAAACCAAACTAAATTGAAGATCGTCCTTGGTACGGCAGAGAAGACTATTAGATGCTTTTTTTAGCCACACCGCAACATACAAGGCGTATTATACCAAAGAATAGCTTAACACGTTCACAAATTCAAAAGTGTTTCTCTTAATGATGACAGATTAATTAAACTAAATCTACGAGTACATATTATTCGACGTAATTGATTAGAATTGTTGAAAATTTCAGAAAAAGAATTTACTTTATAATATAAAATTCAATTTGGATAATGAGTAAAACGTGGAGGAGCTTACGAGAAAATTAGTACTTCTACAGACTTAAGGTGACGTCAAACTTTTAATAGGGTTACGGATTATTTCGTCTGACATAAAAAGTAGAACAAACTAACTCTGTAGATTTACTTAACCCTTTTTGTTTTGATGCCACAATATTGAACTAAACGTGGCCAAAAAAAAACTAAAACATTTAAGTTCTAGAACATATTTTTAAATACAAGTGAACCATTTTAGTAATCATTAAAATGAGGTTTTAACACATCCATCCATTCATCCATCCATTTGACGACTTTTTTATTTTATTTTTTTTATACTTGATTGACCTAAACTGAACTGTTAAAAGGATGGAGCTATATAGGATATATAGCTTTTTTTTAGGTGGGAAAATCATCCAATGACATACCCCGCTCTTGGGCGGAGCGAGAGGGTATATCAGTGTTCGGGATTGGGATAAATAGAGATAAAGGATAGATGAAAGATGATAAGAGATGAAAGTCAGTTTTAGATTAATAAATTCAATGTATTGTCTGTTTCCACAATTATAAGATTATGATTAATTTATACTAGAATGGATGGTGAACGATATAGGATTATGAGTCACGCGAATGGTATGTCGCCGAATTACGTACTGAATTATTGCGGTGTAAGTGCAATAATGATGGAAATATACTGAGTGGGTGGCGTGAGAATGATGACCCAGGTAAACGTACTGTACGGTGGTTGACCCATACATGCTC
This sequence comes from Mythimna impura, assembly GCA_905147345.3. Classification (NCBI taxonomy): domain Eukaryota; kingdom Metazoa; phylum Arthropoda; class Insecta; order Lepidoptera; family Noctuidae; genus Mythimna; species Mythimna impura. Next base: position 5,020,875 of record LR990349.1, read on the forward strand.
CCGGAGGCAAAGATAGAGATTACTGGGATAAAGATGAAGATGAGATTTACAAGATGATAAACAATATTCAACTTATCAACTATATAACAGCGATAAGGATTAGTAATGAGTGATTACAATATTTCGAACAATTACAAGTAGTTTCTAGAGCTTAGATCGGGAAGAGAAAATACTCGAAAAACAGGGGACGAGGCCCTACCTTCTGTTTGCAATTGCTAGATTTAATAAGAGCGGAGTTTCACCGCAGCGTTGCATCTCCAGGCGCAAATCGTGCATGCGTGCAAGGACTGTTGCCTCCAGATCCCATGGTGGCAGGCCAGCAAGGAGGCTCGCCGCTTCGCGGGAAACCGTGCAGTATCCCCGCACCATCCGTATGGCCATGACTCTATAGCATGCGTTCAGCTTGGCCGCCGGTCGCTTTCGCAGCGACGGCGCCCACACTAGCGCGCCATAAAGGCCCATAGACCGAACGATGCCTGTGTGCTCTACACTCCGGTAGGAGGCGTTTGGACCCCCTAGGTTGAACAGGAGCCGCTTGAGGGCAGCCCCGGAAAATAATGCTCCTCGAAATTCTGGTGACCAAGGTAGATAATGTACCTGTCCGACAGGTAGGCCTCGACAACATGAGAGAGGTAGTCAGGCACCTGGTGATACCGGAGTGCCCTCCTAATGTTACTCCAGGGCAGGGAATTGAAGGCATTGGTGATGTCCAAAGACACTACCACGACACACCTGCCCTGGGACATCGCATCCACCATCGTGAGGACTCGCACGCGCATGATGGCTTTCACCGTGGAGCGCCCCCTGCGAAAGCCGAACTGGCCATCCGCAAGGTTAGGCCCCGCCCGTGCTGGTTGCGCGACGAGGTAGTCTGCAATTACTTTTTCAAAGAGCTTGCCCACCTCACTGAGTAGCACAATGGGCCGATACGCGGATGGAGAGTCCGCTGGGTGCCCCGGCTTGGCGATGAGGACCAGTTTCCCCGTCTACCAGCGAAGTCGGAACTGGCCCCTCTCCATGCATACGCTGAAGAGCCCTCTTAAGCGAGACCCAAGTTTCTTTCATGGGCAGGACCCAGGCTTTCCCAGGTAAACCATCGGGTCCTGGGGCAGTGTATATAGCTGCATCCCTCTGTCTTGATCGTACGACTCACATTTTAAGTCGTCATGATAAAGCCCAACGGCCATGTACAAATAGCGACGTTTAAGGTACCTACCATATTATAACCCTGGCCCATTAGTCCTCATGCATCCAATTGCTTTTCAATACACAGTGGTGTATCCATGATATAGTTTTATTCCTTTTATTTTAGATTACATTCCAAAAGATGGATCAAAAGATGAGAATGAATAATATCGTTGTAATATAAACGTTATGTAACTCGATGTAGACGATTTTCTTGCAATATGGAAATTGCGTATATTCTTTATTTCTCTTCTTTTATTTTATTAAAGTTTACGAGCAGAGGTCTGTTTATGAGCTCTCTTTTTTGAATTTTGAATTTATTATTGGTTATAATATTTAGAACGCATTTATTTTAAATTATATCGCTCGAAGTGGTTGTATGTTTTTATTCGGGTTGAAAGTAGTAACACAATATCTCCACTTATTTTTAATTTTCTGTTTATAATAAGAGCAAGTGTGCATCAACGTCTATTGTATAATATAAATTGCAATCTACCCGCACTAAATCGTCTTCAAGAATAATTACATTACAACAACCACCGAGACTAGTCCACAAGAACTTCTTACTTTTATCGCAAGTAGGAACAGCGCAACTTTATTGCATGTTACACCATTTAATTATTTTCTTTTCTTTGCAGTTTTCTACTGGATTAATATGATTGGATCCTGGCAATACATACTGGCGCCATTATTGGAAACTGTTTTCCGCAAATTTATTTTACAACAGGAATGTGGGCTGTTACTTCCATTCTGTTGTAGCTTTCCGTTTGATCCTACTGGGAACTGGGCAAGATATATCGGTGTATATATTTTTGAGACTTACAGCAGTAAGTGGGGCTTTATTGCTCTTAGAGAACTATTGTCCTTTAGGGACGCCTCTTGAGTTATCATTGCTTTATTTTTTGTTACTAGGCCAGATTATAGACGTGAGGTGTATCAGTATTGTTTGGAGTCATGTGCAGTAAAGTTTTTATTCTGTGTGATTTCTCTTTTGTATTCCTTAGAGGTCTGTATTAAGAAAATAGAATCTCTCTTCTTTCAAAAATTTATTAAAATATTAAATATGTTCTTCACGTTGGTCCAAAAAGTTAGTAGAGTACACCCTTAATAAGCGATTTTCATACAAAATTACTAATTCCGATTATTCGATTTGTCAACCCAAAACCGATTATTCAATTGGCCAATCCCACAAAAATTTTAGGATTTGCCTATATTTTTTCAAACCACTTCTATATTAAAGCCAAATAAAAACTTAAGGGTCAAGCCAGTCTCCTGTTTCAGTGAGACTATTTACTACTACCTACACAAAAAGAAATAAAATTGACGTTTATGTGTTAAGCTTACCTCAAAGAGTTATAGACTATGAGATGTGGTTTTAGCTACCCCAAACCCAAGAACCCCTAAAATACGAAAACAAACGAAATAATAATGACAATGATCAGTTAGCCATTTAACAATATCTCTTAAATACGCAAGAATAGAGCACACGCTATTAAAAGGAGACTATCACAAGAGCAAACAATAAAACTCTCAACAACGTAAAAGCTTACTCAAAGATGTTTCTTGATCATAAAATCTTTAACAGCATTTCGAGTTGTAATAACATAATTTGCTGAACTAAAATTTGTTTGTGTATGAAAGCACTAAATTAATTCAAAGCAAACATTTATATTATTCTCTTCTTCAGTAATTATTCAGTGGCACTGAAGGAGTTTCAACTATTTGCATTGTTTTTGCGTGAACAAGGTTAAGGTGTTCAAGGTTTGATGTCTACGCTTCGAACTTGCGAATACATCTACACATATTTGCATTTTACATCAATCCGTAAAATGTGTTGATCATGAAATTATTTAGGGGTGAAAGGAAAATTAATAAAAGTGTAAAAAGAAAGCTTATTCAACATTTCTTATTTTATTTTTTTCTATTTGAAATATTAGTTTATTATGCAAACCTACCACAGTGTTGTCTTTTTTAACCCAAAGGTGGACTGGTAGAGAATGCCTTGTTGCATTAAGTCCGCCTATGTACCACTACTGTACATGAAGTTTAAATAAATAAATAAAATTTAACATAATAAATGCACATCCTGAAAGTAAGATGTAATCGGCTACTGAATCAATTTCAGTTATTTTTAAAGTAAGTTCATAATTATTCACATTCTTTATTGTACTCTTTTATAGAACAATAAAAATAGGACAGTTGATGTACATAAGCGAGCTTAACCCACAATATTAGGTTATATTTTAAGTATCTAAGTATTTTTCGAGACTTTTTTTTTTAGGTATGAAATAATCTTATGTATTTCATACCTAAAAAAAATGTGTAGTGCGGTGATTTCCATATTATTTGCCTGCAACTAAGATAGCTAATTTCTTAAAACAACACCAACCTAAGTGAATTTAAGTAAAATTTCAATGCTTAAATTATGATTGTAAATGTTTTTGGAGTGTGTGAAGGGGTGTACTGTTTTAGTTACATGTTGTATAAGGGAATATTGTGTATGTGTGTTTATATGTTTGTGAACGTATCTACGATACAAAACTTATTCCTAATGTAGGGCAAATTAAACAAATAAAAATAAAAGGTAAATATAAGTGAGAACGCCGGAAAACTTGTAAATTTCACTTAAATGACCTGGAAAGAACATCCGTAAGTAACCTCACTTGGTTATGTGATCTAAGGGGATTACATAAAATATATTCGGTTTGTGCTTTTGAATAAGATTTGAATTTATTTGAAAAAAAAAAGCAATTGAATTCTTTGAGTCAATTTGTTTTTGGTAGATAATTAATGTTACTTGAGTATCCAATAAAAAACATTTTACAAAAAAAAAATACAACCAATTTCGATTTAAAAAAAAACATTGAAAAGTGCAAAATAACTTTAATTACGGAAGTCGGTGTTTCTATAATAGTTTTGTCTCTTCGTTATTTAACACCGACTTCCGAAATTAAAGTTATTTTGCACTTTTCAGTGTTTTTTTTTTACATTCTAGTCGGTTGTATTTTTTTTTTTGTAAAAAGCTTTTTATTCAACACTTTTTAGTTATAGTAACACCACTAAAAAGTACCTCTCAGCCAAACTTAAATACCTTATAGCCAGAGTGCATCTCAATCTCATGACAATTTTAATAATCCCAAACACGAATAGATTACATTAATTTGTTCCAGAGCCTAACTTCAGGCTTCATCATCAGATCAGTTCGATATATTCCCCCTCTTCTTTCAGTCAGTCATCGGCTACACGTATTAACAAAGCAATTTTACTTGTTAAGAGAGTTCTGCTTTAATCCTATGAGGAGTTCTGTTCCATATCTTCGAAGTTCATGATCAGATCATAACAATATTTCTATGGGACCAATTTGGAAGCATAATCTTTCAATAAAAAAAAAAATCAAAATCGGTCTACAATTGACCGAAAAATCGGTGAACATAAATTAAAAAAAATACATTCAGTCGAACATAGAATCTCCTTCTTTTTGAAATCGGTTAAAAACATACTCGTGTTCTATCAAAATATTACTGATGACAGTCTCTACATTGATATTTTTAAGAAGGGTTAGGTGCATAGTACCTACTCACTACCTGCGTCCCTGTATGATTAAAATGTATATTATAAAAGTAAAACGTGTATAATTATAAGAGTGATAGCTTATGGCGTTCTGTGGACTTAGCCTACACTCATGGGAAAAGGGCGTGAATTCATGTTACGCAAGGAAACTATCACGATAAATCTGTAGGTACCTATCCCTCTAACTATTTTTATCCGTCATGTCTCTAGAACACAAAAACACTGGATCAACATCGGTTATTCTGTTATTTACCAATAAAAAAGATAGGTTTTCCAGTTATTTTCCATCAAACAAATTGGTTACGGTTACGTATCGTGTTCAAGTAAGTATTTACATTATTTTAAACTTTACTTGTTCACCGCTCATTCAACAAATTCCACAAACTTTATCAAATAATTTACCTAACCGAAACAGTATTCCAAGAATACCTGCCAAAATGTATATACTGCCATGCAGAAATTCATAATATCTTATTAAAATTTCAAACACACAGTCTTAATTTGGTCCCAACTCCGAAACCCTTTTGAACTATTTAGAGAGATGAAATTTCAAAAATTCCTTTCTTCTCCGTTCTCATGTAATGAGTGAAGTGTGCCTTAAATTTTCAGGAGTCAACGGTTCCCGGAAAGCTTGATTAATCGCAAAGGACCTTTTGTGAAATTCTCACTAGTATTTAACTTGACTTTGCTTTAAATATGTGGACGTATGAACGTAATCCAAGTTTAATGTCAGCGAAAATGTTGTAGGTACTTTTTGTTATTAAGAATTCATTTCAGTGGATAAAGTTTTGTTGATTTTTGGGAGTACCTATTCAATTCTCCAGATTGGAAATTTTATACGCAAATGACAACGATTGATTCGATTGAGTTTTGTTACTAATTTGGTGTACAATAAAGTTTATTCTATTCTATTCTATTCTATTCTATTCTATTCTATTCTATTCTATTCTATTCTTTTCTATTCTATTCTATTCTATTCTATTCTATTCTATTCTATTCTATTCTATTCTATTCTATTCTATTCTATTCTATTCTATTCTATTCTATTCTATTCTATTCTATTCTATTCTATTCTATTCTATTCTATTCTATTCTATTCTATTCTATTCTATTCTATTCTATTCTATTCTATTCTATTCTATTCTATTGACTAACGATTATTGATCATCATGATTTTAGTCATAGGACGTACACTGATGAATATAAACCAAGTCATTATTTATTTATTTAAACGATGTATGTAGCAGAGATGAGAATGTTGATATATGTGGCGTGACAAGAATGGATAAAGTGAGAAATGAGTATATTGGAGGAAGATTGAAAGTGACGCCAGTGACTGAAAAGTAGAAAGGAAATCGTTTGTCTTGGCATGGCCATATGAATAGGAGGGATATATCGAAAGTTACTAAAGGATAAATATATGAGTATACATGAGAATGGATGGAGAGGGAGAGGGATGCCAAAGAAAAAATGGACGGAATTTTTTGAGAAATGACATGACAGAAAAGGGAGTTAGCGATAGCGTGACGGGTGACGGGAGAGAGTGGAACAAAAAAACTTGTTGCACAAACGGGGCAAGGGCCTGAAGATGATAATATTTTTTAAATACTTTATGCATATAAAGGTACAGAGGCGAACTTAATGCCATTGACTAGGCAAAAAGTTCAAACAAGCGGAACATTTTCGCAAATAAAAAAAAAGGTAGACCTTTAGACGGATTACTGTAGGCTATACGTTTCAGTCCTATTGGAGTCCCAAAACTTTGGTCGTATATATTCTTTCTATTTTGCTATGAAATTCAATTAGTACAATGCACCACAGGCTACCAACAAAAAGCCATTCAGTTTAGAAGCAATCCGGAAAAAGTATTTTTGCACTAAAATGATTGGCTCATGCAAGGGAGCTCTATCGCTCGCCTTGTGTTCTGAAATTCGATTGGACTGTGGTTTTGAATTTCTTAGTTTCATTGTTGACTAAGACAGGGAATTCAGTACGTTTCTAATTCTGTTTGTAGTAATAATATATTTCGATTGTAAATCAGACCAGTTAGTTTTTCATATTTATGTAGGCAAACTATGTATTGCTTACATCTTTGCATACTATAAAACAGTATGTAGGTTTATCCGTATCTGCTAACTTCCTCTAGAAACTACTCAACAGATTTTGATGCCGTTTTGATTAGTAAAGAGAGCAATAAATGAGAAAAGTAGAAACATACAATTGGTTCCCGTGCAATGTTGAGGTCACTAGTAGCCGAGTTAATTTAGGTCCACGTCTGTATCCGGAGTAAAATTTGCTTGATCTCTGATTGCCTACTAGTCTATTTTATTTATTCGGGTCTTATTATTTTCTGTTTTATCTATTATATTCGAAAGTTCAACAGACAAACAAAACACAAAGAAAGTGAATACGTGCTATAAGTATCCGGTGCTCAGTCTGAAGTACCCATGTACTCACCTACTTTCAAAAGTCAGTCTCGTTGTCAAGGTTGTTTATTAGTCTCTAAGCTATTCTCAGTTCTAAGAAATTGTATTTATATTATAGTGCTGGTTTTAATTTCGTAAGTATGTACAGTCGGGGGTCAAAAATGCAGTTGCACTCCATCAATGCTAAAGGATTTAAAATGTCTTTGTAGAACAGGGGCAATGGTTCATGCCTTATTTAATTTGTAGCATAGAATCGTATTGATTAAACTAGTTGTGGACTATGAAACTTTTACTACAAAGAAATTTTAGACACTTTAGCATTGGTAGAGTGCACTTTTGACCCCTAACTGTACTTATGCTTTCAGTTACAATCGGTGAATTTTACTGCATATAGCTTCATACAGTCGTAGTTTAAAAGCTGTTATTAAACTTGCCGGTGAAGTCAATAGTACAGGAGCTAATTTGACAACGAGATGAAAGCGATGTAACGTCAACGCTTCGACAGAGTCTAGTAACTTCCAACCGAATGGACGTAGTCCTCTTTTCTCTGTTAGCAGCCGCGTTGACAACACTAGTCTAGGAACTGTCCCACGGCTCGTTGTGTATTGAACACTTACGTATTGGATAAACTATATCGTAAAAAATCAGTTGAGTGATCTATAATAGAATTTTATTTTATTGCTCACCCATTCGTCACCCTCACAATATGTTCTCTGGAGAAAAACCCCACTCTGATCGACACCCTGAACCGATATATTTAATAGATTATTTGCTTTGATTACAGTGGGTTATGTTTTAGGACAATTATTTGTAGTTTCTTTTTTTTTGCACAATTGCATAGGTTGAATTGCATAAGTTGAAACGCATGTTACTAAAAGAGTTATGGACACATATGGTTATGGGTGTACATGTGGATGGATGGAGAGGGAGAGGGAGGCCAAAGAAAAGATGGATGGATTGTGTGAACAGTGATATGAAAGAAAAGGAAGTTAGTGATAGCATGAAGGTTGACAGGATAGAATGGAAGAAAAAAACATGTTGTGCCGACCCCAAATAAGATGGGACAAGGGCAGGAAGATGATGAATTGCATAGGTTGAATTTTAATTAAGGATGTGTTAGTAAAAATATATACCAAGTAATAAACTACCGACTTTTACCGTTTGACTGAATCTGAAATATAAAAAAATCTGCTGTTCACTATCATCATCAATTTATGTTCGATTTCATCATCATCACCATTTCAGCTGAAAGATGTCCATTGTTCAACAAAGGTCTCCCCCAAGTGCCATTACGACCTGTCCTGTGCGTCTCGCATTGATAGGATTCCCGCAACCCTCACAACGTCATCGGACCATTTTGTGGGAGGCTTTCCACCGCTTCGTCATCCAGAACGTGGTCGCCATTCTAGAACCTTTTGTCCTCATCGACCCTCTGTTCTGCGACATTCGATTATCACGACAAAATGCAAGAAACAGCTGATTTTTGTTTTCGCGATTTAATTTTGCTATCATATTATAATAAAAGTTGTTGGTACTTTTACCGCTTCAAAAATAATAAATGAATTGAAAGTTGCCCTGAAAAAGTTCTTTATCAACTTCGCTTACCAATAGTGATTATAAAATTTTATTATTTTTTCAGTGTTCCGAATCGTATATTTTTACTTAGGTACAGAGTTCCTCATGATAATACTATGCTCTCACTTAGCAACGGCATTCACTTTACTTCAAGAAGATTTACTAAACATCAAACCTGGAAACCTTGCGTCTTTGAAGTTCATTATTGACAGTCACCAGAAATTAATAAGGTACCTACGCAAAATAGTCTTCACATACTTTACCTTATATGAAGAGCTTTACCTTATATATTTTCGTGAAGCATACCACATGAGCCAAATGAGCCCCTGATTGTGGACCATGTGTGTGGATCCTGTCTGTAACCTTTTGTGGGCTGCTGTGTTCTATATTGCAAAAATCGGTATGAAAAAAAATCTATTTACAAGATACCTAACTGTCTAGTTGCGTAGCAAACCACAAAATCTCATAGTAATATTGGTGGTGGTGGTGATGATGATAATGGTAATGATTGGTCTTTCCATCACAGTTAAAAATTATTGCCGTATCAGCAATTTTTAGATACGTTTTTTGTGACATTTTTAAATTTTAATAAACTAATAGTTTAGATAAACAAATTTACATTTACAAACAATTTCTGGGCGAATAGTTTTGTTTACTTACGGAAGAATTATTTTATTTTTGTTTTTGCAGTTTAACCCAACAACTGGACGACATTTTCGACAAAGTGATCTTTATCAATTTGACTTCTGCTAGTATTTCCATATGCTTCTTTGGTTTGAGCGCAAAGGTAAATAATAAAGAACTATTTCGAAAAACTACACTATGGATAATAAAATACATTATACATATAAGTACAATGGAACTGCTTATTTCGATGGACACTTCATTCGGCAAACGTTGGCAACATTTTTAGTTCTGCCCTGTAAATCATATACGACAATTGTGTATTCACACGATGATCTCTTGCTTTTAGGACGACAGCTAATGCTTTAAACTATTAAAATATTTGTTATCTGTTTTTTTTATATTATTTTAGGTTGCTCATGGTGCTCTACAAATAGCCAACAATTTTGCAGCCGTTGTTTGTTTGACTTTACCACTATTCAATTTGTGCTATTATGGAGAAATGCTGAGGGAAGCTGTAAGTATTACAGCGCTAGTATTATTGCTGTGTGTATTTGATAGTAAAATAGTGAGTTTCATTATCATTATCATCATTTCAGCTAAAATGCATTCACTGCTCGACAAAGAGCTCTCTTAAGCGCCACATCTACCGGTTCCATACTTCTTATATCTCAAGGCCGTCAAGGGGCCATTATGGGTCCACCCTGATAGAAGCTTTCCGGCACTGAGTTGTTCTAATTTTAAATATTTACTACTATTAGAATTCCTTTTGTTTTTATTACAATTGATAGTGATAACTGAAAAAATATTATGACATTTTTAATAAATTGTATATATTCTGGAATTATATATTTGCACGCCACATGTAATGGTAGAATGTAAATAGGCATTAATAATGTTAAGATCATACTTTGTACACCTACATAGTATTCATTAATTATTATAATAAATTTATGTTTGTCCTCACAGAGTGCAGGCATGGCAGATTCGGTGTGCAACAATCCTTGGTATCAAGGCGACCTTCGCTATCAAAAACTTTTATGGTTTATAATAATGAGGTACTTATTCCCATTACTTATAACTGACCAAATAAGACTGAATTGCTAATAGAGACCACATTTGTATTCTAATCATCCGCCGAGTTGCTGGCCTGTCGGTTTTCTATCGTTTATGCGTATTGCTCATTAGTTGATTTCCTTGCCGGAGTCTGTGTTTCCTGATAATTACTATCTAAGGTTCTTGAAGTTACGAAGAACACGTTGGAACATACGGTGTAGGTCTGACCCGGTTGGGTGGAGTACTGACGTGTCTTCATAGAGACGATAGGCGGTGACGAGGCGAGAGGGAATGGAAAGCGACCGCATCCGGACGCTCCGGGCTTTGGGAGTCGCAAGGTGATTTCCAGGCTCAAAGCCCGAGTCGATAGTGTCAAAGGGCTCAGCAGGACCGATGTCTGCTAGGGCTGCGGGTACGTGATGATTTTCCACGGTAAAAATGGTCTTTAGGTTATTTGAAGGCAAGCATGCTCCATCGTCGACCATATTATTGTTTACCATGAGATAAGATAAGAAAAGAGAGAAGAAAAAAAAGGGTTTATTTGGCTCAAGACACACACATCATATTTAAGTAACACGAAACAAAAGAACGGGGTGAGTGCGAGTCGAACTCGCGCACCGAGGGTTCCGTACAAACTTACATATGAAAACCGTTCAATTCCCGAACTGAGTTACGAAAATTTTTCCGAATCGCAAAACAGTTATTTTTTTTGTGACGTAACAACAAACTTACAGTTTTCAGGTTTTTTCTTATACTTGTGCTATGAGACCTTGCTTCATGCCAAATTTCAGGATTCTAGGTCAACGGGAAGTACCCTATGAATTTTGATTCCCTTGAGAGTGTTGAAATATACGAGTACGTTTTTTCGACATAAACGGCCGTATCTTTTTTTTTTTTCGTTAACTCAGATATTTAATTTTTTTTTTCAGCTTCAAGGAACCGCAGACTTGAGTAGCATAGCATAGTGGGCCTTATAATGTTCCCACTGTTGGGACTCAGGCCTCCTCTCTAGGAGAGGGAATGGGCCGTAATCCACCACGCGGGCCCAGTGCGGGTTGGTGGATGTCACATGTCTTCGAATTTTTGGTTCTAGGACATGCCGGTGGATATGGATTTAATTTCAACTTGATACTTCCACGCGTTCCCGAGATAAAGGGTGACAGACAGACGGACAACAAAGTGATCCTTCAAGGGTTCCGTTTTTTTTCCTTTTGCGGTACGGAACCCTTAAAAGAAGCAAAAAAAAAAATACAGCTATGTGCCTCACGGCCGCATCCAAATAGGCTCAGTTCAGCATGAATGCCAAACAACTAGTGCGTGATGATGGCACATGGATGACATTAAATTATTTTCCAAAAATGAAAAAGAAATGAAAAGTCTTATAGAAGCAACAACAACATTTAGTCACGATATTAATATGCAATTTGGATTGGATAAATGTAGGACATTACATATTATAAGAGGCAAAGTAAAACCCGGAAATTATATAATAAATGACACCGACACAATAGCAGCTATGGAAGCAACAGATCTCTACAAGTATTTAGGATACAAGCAACTTAAAGGACTCGACCACATATCAATCAAACAAACACTTAATACCGAATATCGGAGACGAATGAACGCAATTTGTAAAACACAGTTATCGGGAAAGCACCTTATAAAAGCCTTGAATACTTTTGCCATACCAATATTGACCTACTCATTCGGAGTTATAAAGTGGTCAAAAACTGATATCGAACGGTTAGAAAGAGTCACCCGCACTACACTAACAAAATATAATAATCTACACCCTAAATCTGCTATCGAACGGCTCACCATTAGGCCTAATCGACATTCATCAACTGTGGCAAAAACAAATTTCTAGGCTTAAAACATTTTTCTACTCAAAATCTCGAACAAGTGACCTACATAAAGCTATCATTTATAATGATTTTAATTACACACCGTTAAATTTAAGTGATCAAAGCTGGCCAAATACAAGCGACACTAACCCACACAATGAAAAAATAGAAAAATGGAAGAAAAAAGTACTCCATGGTAGGCACCCTCATGATTTAGAACAATCGCATATTAATATCACAGCATCTAATAAGTGGCTAAAAATAGGAAATCTGTTTCCAGAAACCGAAGGTTTCATAATAGCCATACAAGACCAAATTATTAACACGAAAAACTACAGGAAATATATTATTAAAGACCCTACAATCACAAATGACAAAAGTCGTAGGTGTCATATACAATCAGAAACCATACAACATATAACCGGAGCATGCACCACCCTTACACAAACGGACTACACTCACCGACACAATCAAGTTACTAACATCATCCATCAAAAGCTAGCAATCAAGCATAGTCTTATACAAAACCCCGGCACCCCTTACTACAAATATAAACCTGAAACTATCCTAGAGAATGACGCATACAAACTTTACTACGACCGCGCCATACTTACAGATAGGACCATCCACTATAACAGACCAGACATAATACTTCAGGATAAAAGTAAAAAAGTCACTTACCTCATAGACATTGCAGTTCCTAATACACACAACCTACAAAAAACCATATCCGAAAAAATCAGCAAATACGCTGAACTTAAAGACGAAATTATAAGATTATGGAGACAAGAAAAAGTTTACATTATACCTATAGTCCTCTCCACGACAGGTGTAATTCCCAACCATCTACTCAGTAGTCTAAAATTAATAGATTTAGACGAATCCATTTACATAAACCTACAGAAAGCTGCCTTATTAAACACATGCAGAATAGTTAGAAAATTCATGCAGTTGGAAGATGAAAACACACCCATTATGAAAACACTAAACACGCTGCATTTACTTGGTTTTGGCCCGTAAATGTAGTTGATACCAGCAATGAGTTGAGAAAAAGAACACTTCCGAATAATAATAATATATTTATTTGCATAAAACATGGTATAAAATGGTGTTAAATACTATATGGCACAAACATGTTTAGCTAGGTTATGACAAAGCATGCAAAATTTTTTTTTTTTTAAAGTTAGGCAAGTAGGTAGTAGACATCAACAATGAATAATTAAAAACATCAAAACTTTTTATCTATAAATTCTTTTAAACTATAAAAATTATATTCAAGCAACCATTTATAAAATTTTGCTTTAAATATTATAGGATTTAATGTTTTAAAATGCCTCGGTATTTTATTATAAATGCGCACACACATTGCTAGGCAGTTATTATTATATTTAGCTAATCGAGGCAAATCATTCAGCACTAGTTTGTATGGATCTCGTCTGTTCCGAGGGTTCACATCATTTGCAGTCTTAAATATTTTTTTATTTTTCATTACAAACATACATACTTCGTAAATGTAAAGTGGCGGTAACGGTAACAAACCAAGTTTCTTAAATATCGGTCGACATGAGTCATCAGGTTTGAGTCCACAAATTGATCTCATGCACTTTTTTTGAGCGATGAATGCTCTCTGGAAGTCGGTGCTATTACCCCACATTATAAGCCCATAACGTAGTAACGATTCAACGTATGCATGGTATGATATTACAGCGGTTTTGACGTTAGTTACATTTTTAACTTGCTTATGTGCATATACAAATTTATTGATTTTAGTACTAACATTGTCAATGTGTTCTTTCCAATTAATGTCCTTGTCTATAATTACACCCAAAAATCTTGTATGCGTTACTTCTTTGATTTTATTAATATTGAGTTTGATGTCGTTTTTGTGATTATTTGATTGATTGAATTGAATGTACACTGATTTGTCTAAATTTATTCTTAAATGGTTAATGTCAAGCCAATGCAATAATTTGTCAATTGTATTATTAATGTCAAGCTCATGATCTAAAATGGTATTATATTTTTTATTAGATGTCACAATGATGGATATGTCATCGGCAAACAATATGCATTTATGGTTAGTTATTTTTATGATGTCATTTATATATATGAGGAATAATATTGGGCCCAGGACGCTTCCTTGCGGAACGCCACATTTATTATGTCTATACTCTGATGAGTAGGATATTATGTCATTATTTACATTTTTTTTATTGATAATAACACATTGCTTCCTATCACTTAAATAGGACGATAACCACTGGAGTGCCCTCTAATCCCATTAGCTTCTAATTTTTGCAGCAGAATGTCGTGTGAAACCAGATCGAATGCTTTCGATAGATCAAAAAAAAAGACCGGTGGTCATAAAATTATTATTAATATTTGATAATATTGCTTGCATTAGAGAATAAATAGCTAATGATGTTGATTTGTTCTTTTGGAATCCAAACTGTTTGTCACTAATAATTTGAAATTTATTACAGAAATTAATTAATCTTTTATACAAACATTTTTCATAAATTTTAGACAAGATGGGTATTAAAGTAATAGGTCGATAATTATTGATGTCACATTTTTCTCCTTTCTTGAACAAAGGCTTAATTATGGAAAGTTTTAATTTATCAGGAAAGGTTCCATGTGAAAAAGACATATTTATTAAATGAGTGAGAATACTAGTTAGTTCATCACAACAAGCTTTTATGATTTTGGTATTAATTTCGTCATAACCCTCCGACTTGGTGTTAGACAGAGACATTATTTCCTGTCGTACCTCGTTTACCAGCATTGGTCTAAGGAACATTGAGTTGGCAGATGCATTTTTGCAGGGGTTTTGACGTGCGCTTTTATCCCCTTGTGTATGCGTTACATTAACATAATGATCATTAAATACTGTGGCCATTTGTACAGGGTCTGTAATAATAGAATTATTTAACTTTATACATTCTATGTTGTCTTTGTGAGAGTTATTATTTATTTCATTCTTAATGACAGTCCATGTGGCTTTACACTTATTATCTTGGGTATGAATATATTTTATATTTGCATTCTTTTTGGAATTATAAATACATTTCTTTAACAGACTAGAGTAATTATTATATTTAGTTTTATTATCTACATTTTTATTTTTGTAGTAGCGATATCGTAGCT
Organism: Mythimna impura; assembly: GCA_905147345.3. Classification (NCBI taxonomy): domain Eukaryota; kingdom Metazoa; phylum Arthropoda; class Insecta; order Lepidoptera; family Noctuidae; genus Mythimna; species Mythimna impura. Next base: position 5,036,302 of record LR990349.1, read on the forward strand.
TCCGTTTAGTTTTGCAACTTTGTCTCAAACCCTCACTTATCCACTTTTGTGCGTTTTTATTGTTGCAATTGACTTTCACTCTTAATTTGGGAAAACAAAGATCATAAAATAGACACACCAGTTCATGAAAGTCATTGAATGCGCAGTTTGTGTCAGTATTTAGATATATATCGGACCAAGAAAGATTTTGTAGGCATTCCTTAAATTTTCGAATGTTATCTAAATTATATTCTTTTTTATAAATGTAATATACTGTTGATCTTTGCGGTTTCTGTTTAGTTGGAAAGCTCAACATTTGCGCTGTCTCATGATCTGAAAGATACAGGGGTAGTACGGAGGCAGTTGCATTTATAATGTTGCTTAGGATATGGTCTATACAAGTCAATTTGCGAGTAGGAACATTGATGTGGATTTTTAAATTATAGTTGTCAGACAAATCTTGCAATCCACTTGCGATGTTACCTTTTTTAAGTGTATTTATGTTAAAGTCACCGGGTACCACTATTTTTATTTTATATTTGTATTTGTTTAATACCTCGTGTAAAAGATGATGCAATTTTGTTAAAAACTGATTCGGATCAGATTGCGGCGTTCTATATTTATTTTATTTTATTTATTTAGGGACAATTAACAGCCACAATATATAATATGTACAAATATCAGTCATTTGAGTGGTAACAATATTGCAGCCCACTGCATCATCCGCAAATTATCAAAAAAATATATGATAAACAGTGCCACTAAATGAGCATTATTATTTAAATATTTTCTATTAATTAATTAATTAATTACATTAAAACAAAAATTGAAAAATTGAAAACATAAGAATAAATATTTCATAGACATCACAAGACAAAAACTATAATCAAAACATTAAAATCATAACCACATCAATTCATTATTTACTAAAATTAACAAGTGACTTATAAAATAATTTAAAAAAAAATGCATTAAAATAATCAAAACAAGTGAAACAATGTTTGATACCAAATTATACATTATCATTAAATAAAAGTTTCATTACATAACGTTTAAATTTTAACTTCGAGCATGCAAAAATATCAATATCAATAAAAAAATTATTATAAGTATCCACCATACGACGCATAGGGCAGCGCAAACCAGAGTTAGTTCGACAGCTATTTACAAAGAATAGGGTACCTGCACGAATGCTACGCTTGTTAACAGTACGAGGGACTGCATAGCACAACCTACATGTGAGATTAATACAGTCAAAGCTACCATGGACAATACCATACAGTACAGAGGCTTCCAAGAACTTACGTCTGGATTCTAGAGTAATAAGTTTGTATTTGGATAATAGTTGTGAGTAAGATAAGCAAGTCTTGTAACACCTGTAATGCATGGCACGTAGAAACTTACGCTGAACCTTCTCGATCTCATCTACGTACTTCCTATAGAACGGATTCCAGACTGGGACGGCATATTCTAGCTGTGATCGCACAAGTGTTTTATATAGGTAAAGGTAAGTAGAAACCCGTTTAAACTCTGCAGACGACAAATCCAAACATTTTGAATGATTTGTTAACAATATTTTCAACATGTTGATTTAATGACAGTTTATTATCAAATAATATACCAAGATCTTTTACAATATGTACATTAGTAAGCGTGCTGTTATGTAGTCTATATGCAAAATTAATGACTGATCGGTTTTTTGTAAAATTTATAACATTACACTTGGGGAGGCTGAGATGTAGTTTATTGTCAAGGCAATATCCTGCAAGTCTATCTAAGTCTTCTTGAAATATATGGCAATCATCAGCAGTTTGTATGGTTTTATATAACTTTAGATCATCAGCGTATAGGAGAAATTCAGTATTTTTAAAACATTTATTTATATCATTTATATATATAATAAATAATAAGGGTCCCAGGATTGAACCTTGTGGAACACCGGAGGTTATGGGCACAGACCCAGACTGAAATCCATTCACTACAACCTTTTGCGTTCTATTTTTAATGTATGAAGAAAACCAGCGAAACAAGTTTCCACGTATGCCATTAAACGCTATTTTATTTAAAAGAATTTCGTGGTCAACCTTGTCAAAAGCCTTTTTAAAATCTGTGTAAACGGCATCTACTTGCAGGCGTTTGTCGATGTTTTCGAAGAGATAATCAGAAAAGATAATCAGATTAGAGATAGTGGACCGCTGCTGAACGAACCCGTGTTGTTCAGGGATGATAGCGCTGTGTAAAATTGGATAAATTTCATTGTGTACGAGTCTTTCAAAAAGCTTTGACAAGGCCGACAAGATCGAAATAGGTCTATACTGCTCTATGTCGTGCTTTGAGCCACTTTTGTGCACGGGTGTGATGTTAGCCCGTTTCCATACATCAGGAAAAACACCCTCGCTTAAACACTTATTATAGATAATATAGAGTGGCCTACCCGCTGTGCTGTTACGGCGTAATTGTGCATGTGCATCATTAGTGCAGTTCGCGAATTTTTTCGCGCGCAAATTTCGCTTCAATTGGCGCTTCTGATTAAAACGATGATATCTTTGAAACTCCGTTAGTTAGCTGGCTACGAGTTATATCATTAGAATCGTTATTAAATTACCTAACAGGATATTTATGGATTAGTATAGTTTTGCCTTGTAATGTATTCGTAATTGTCATGTATGTCCACTGTGAGGGAATTTTTTACCAGTTTCTTGTGTTAAAGTAATTTTAATTAAAAAAATAGACCATATATTCATAAAGTTACTGTTTTCTTTTCACAAATACACTTTAGTTAACATATAAAAAAACAAAAGAACAGACCTTGGCATACATTTTTTTCATATCACAAGCTTAACAATAACATCACGTAAGTTATATGATGTAAGAATGCCGACGGGTTTTAAAATCAAAGAACGCGTTTGTTTACGGTTATATTTTCTGATAACGATAAACGTAGTGGCTTGGGTTTCATTTTAATAATAATGATTGGTACACATTCATAACACAGACAAAGGCTCAGCAGTTAGAAGTGTTTAATTTATTAGTATCGGATATCCAAATGAACCACTTGAAAATGGGCGCAAAAAACTACCTACTCGAGCTTTTTTGATCACTGTTTAAATTCTGTTGGCTAAATTTGAAATCTAATTCAACATCCTACATTTTGAAGATATCTACAAAACGTTAATCACATAAAAAAGGCATGCTGCTTAACAAAAACATTACACAAATACGTATTAGAATTACGTATTTCTACCTAACGTTTTACGTAATTCTAATTTCAAAATGTACACAATAAAAATACGATAACATTCAAATTAAACGCCTAATATCTATAGTAATATACATAAAAACTTACGTAAAAGTCATAGTTTGCATTTCTATCAATATTTATCGCCAAAATATCGCAAAATGTTTAGTCAACAGTAGTAACGGTTTTTCATGTTTGTTGAAATGACCATTTCTGATCGAAATATTTATCAACTACACTGTTTATGCAATGAAAAAGGTTTAACACTTACCCAGGCATTGTCGACATCACTCACTCACTGACACAATCACTATTTGTCACTTTTAAACCATTTTTCAATCGACAGCAACCATCTTTCGACCGAACCGCGCGCGAGCATAATGGCGACTGGCAAGCGACTGGTTTATGACGTGATATTTTCTGTTCGCTTAGCTTATTTATTCATTGGAAGATGGAATAGAGCAAATATATCTGTCTAGTTTACTCTGTGCAATTTTGAGCGGGATTAACACAGGTTTAATAAGCTTATTACGTCAAAAAATGAATGACAGATTTAGGGGACCGCAGCGGTCCTCTCACAGACAGCCATTTTTATAGGGAGCCGCAGCGGCGCCGCGCCACAGACAGGGGGCTACAGATACTAACAGCGGTGAGCTTAAAGAACAAAGCTGGGTAACCATCAGGGCCCGCTCCCTTGGATGGGTCCAGAGACCTCAGTTCCTTGAGAATTTTTGATTCCTCAATATACAGATTATCAATTATACTAGCATTGACATTACAGTGAGCTGGCGGAGTCCACCTCGACAGTGACGGTGATTCAGGTTCGAATACAGACAAGAAAAAATCAGAGAACATACTGCAGATCACGTCTGGGGCACTTGACTTTACGTTCTGGTACTGCATCGTGGACGGGATACTAGATTTATTTTTGCGATTTGATATGTACTTCCAGAAGTGTTTAATATTGGAGGTCATATTATCCTCAACGGACCGAATATAAGTTGAATAGCAAGTCTGACAGGCTACTTTAAAGGTAGTTCGACATTCTGCAAATTCATTGTAGTCTTTAATATTTTTAAATTTCTTCCACTTAATCCAAAGGCGTTGCTTTTTTTTGAAAATTTTAATTAAATGGGCCGAGAACCAGACTGGAAAGTCAAGTGCCCGAGACTTAACACGAGGGACGTTGGGACTGATGATGTCGTCCAGTTTGTCGTAGAAGATACCTACGGCTTCCTCTGATGTAAGGTGGTCCAGCAGCTTCGACCAATCCACCTCATCAATCTGTCTGTTGATAACATCATAGTCTGCCTTGCGAAAATCATATTTAATTAGTGATTTTCTTTTTAAAACTTGCATTGAGAGACTTGTGGGGGACATTGCAACAAACGGAGGGTGGTGAGGGTCGACTGGTAATAATGTATCTGTTGGGGAGTCTATGGTACTAACGATGTTAGAAATAAATAAATCTAGAAGTTTCCCATTCCCGTTCGGTATGTTATTATACTGCAACGCATTTAGGACCGACATAAGTTGAAGTAATTGCGAACAGATAGGTGAGGTTCCTGTGCAGGTCATACCAGTAGCTCGATGTGGACCGTGGCCGTCCTGAACGGTCGTCCACGTGATGTCGGGCAGGTTATAATCACCAACAATGAAAACACCCTCAACTTGAGGTTCATTTAAAAACTCCTGCAATGAATCAAAGTGAGATACGTACTCACCTGAGGAGGCCCACGGCGGCATGTACACAGCACTCACTATATGCATTTTGGAACTATTATTTTTATATGGAATTCCAACCATAAGATGTTCAGAGCAAGTCACGGGGCTAGTCTGTTGGCGACTGCGGTCATCAATTAAACATGATTGAAGTCCGCGTAACACCGCGATGGGGACTCCGCCACCATCCTGCTTCTTAGTTAAATTGCGGTCTCGGTCGCATCGGTACACGACGTACCGAGGATCAACAAACTCACCACTGGCAATATCAGGTATAAGCCACGTCTCAGTTAAAATTATTATGTCATAGGAAGACGACAAAATACTCAAAAACAGAGCTTGCAGTTTGGTTCTAATTCCCCTACAGTTTTGGTAGTACATAGTTAAGTTATTTTTATCCATGAACAACATACCTTAGCACAAATTCATGTACAATAAAAGAAGTTGAAGCAACGCTCAAACATATTGAACAACAATAACAAGTTATGAAACTAATCAGCACCATAATTTGGCAAGGAACACCATACTCAAACGAGAGCATAATTGAATTGAATAAATAATACATATACATAGAATGAAAGATGTAGATCAAAGACGAGTGCCACTGAATGACAATTAATTTTACAGATAATATGCTTAATTTCTTAAAAAATATTGTAATCTGAGAAACATGCAATACAAAACATACACAATTTTCCTTTTCGGCCAATAAATACAAATACAAAACATACAATTCAGGAGCAAAGAAACAACACAACGCCACCATCACGCGTATGACGAGAAGATGGAAGTATCTAATTAACTGTTTTAATTTTAATTTTATTAATATCACTGTCTCCACGTATTGCGAATGCAGCCTCACCATCACGCTCACGCACCAATATAGTACCATTTTTGACCCAAACATACTTGTAGTTAAGATTTTTTGCGACTTCGCGGGTCTTACGAAACAACTGCTTCCTCCCCAGGGTCAAATGCTCGTTAATATAGATTGGTGTAGCAGTGCCTGCGATGCCAATGTGGTCAGACTTAAGTGATTTAGCTTTACGGAACGCGCTAAGCAGGTTATCTCTTTGTAGGCGAGTAGTAAACTTCAGTATGACGTTTTTCGGTCTTGTGCTCTGTTGATGTGCATGAGGCACCCTGTGCACGGCGACAATATTACTGAGCAAAACCGGACATTTGAGGACGTTTCCTATAGCTTCAATAATGCCAGGTAAGTTCTCATTGCGCCTCTCAGGCACATTACATATCTCTACATTGCACTGCCGAGCCTGCTGCTCCAAAACGTCAATCTTAGTCACCAGGCTACTGATTGTCGATTCAACAATAGCCGATGTGGGTGAACAGCTCAGGTCATCAACACGTTTTTTGAGGATGTCATACTCCACAGCCTGGCCTTGGGAAGTAGTTTGAAGGGCAATAATATCGTCATGAAGAACAGAGACTCTTTCTTTTAAGAGGGTTTGCTCCGCACGTAACGTTTGCATTTCTTTCCGTATATCTATCAACGCGGATTTAATATCATCACTAATCTTGAACATATCTTTGCTCATATCATTACGCCATTGACTAAGAGTAACGTGCAGATTTGTAGCAAAACCCTCAAGGTCTGAAATCTTTGTAGGCTGCGATAATATTTCAGCGATCAGCGTCTTATTACAACCGAGACCGGTGGACGAGCTCAGGTTTGTGTGATCTAAGTTGTCACAGGACATATCCATGCTGTGGTCATCAGCCGGTAGCTCGGTATAGCTGCGTACAGGAGTATTTAGGTTTGACCTACCACGTCGAGTTACGTTACTACAGGAGGGACACTTCCAGACAGCTTTATATTCCGCATTCAAAGACAGGAACTGATCTGAAGTTAAATTCAAGCACTCGCAGTGGTATTTCCCACCACATACGGTGCACTGTAGGATATTATTAGTCGAGACCGAGGCATCATTACAGCATTCCATCATGTTAAAATAAACAATAACTGAATCTACGTCAGGTAATCGAAACGGTCAGTTTTATCAATTTTATAACTCCGATACACCACTAGCGCCCTCTATGCTGTGTAAGTTACAACGAAAGTCTTACTAGTGATTACAAGGACTAGATCAATGACCGACGATTAGTCGCTGTTATCGGTCAAATGGTCAACTAACTGACACCGTAATTCACAAGCTTACCAACAGATGGCGTTCTGCTAAAACTCGTCAATGACTTGCAAATTTGATTGTTCTTGTGTTTATAGAAATCTTTTAAGCACTTAGCTGCGATGTTGTATTGATACTGCGAACGCCTTCCCAGGGCACTGACAGACCAACTCCAATCCAAAAGCCCTCAGATGAAGTTCTCTTGCCAGATATGATGTCGAAACACAAAGTTTTACACCTCACAACAAAGTTCACTTCTGAGTTCTATTTTGAACAGATAATAGAATCCAACGTTATGTATCACTCAAACTTTAGGTTATGTCCAGAAAATACCAATATTTTGCACTTTTACTATTTTAAATAATTATTCAAAAACAGAGCGTTGTAAAAAGTAAACACACGGTGACGCCCTCTAGTGGCAGATGACCTATATACACATATAACTACTAATTTATTACTTGTTACTTCCAAGCCGCAAGCTTCAAACGTGTTTTGAGTTGCATAGTTTTTCACGAATAATAACTCTTTATAAAACAAGCCTTTTTTCACTAATATGCAAGTGCCACCTCTTTGTTTGCCTCTACAGAAATTAGTAGCCATTTCATAGTTGTGTATTTTCACATAGTTTTCATTGCCTTTTTTTACAAATGTTTCCGACAGGCATATTACATCAGGTTCATTCTTTGCTTCTTTTAACTCCTGCACAGTCATTTCTAAAAGCTCTTGTTTAGATAATAAACTGGCGATATTTTGATGGAATATTCTAAAATAGTGGGTTTCGTTAGTTTGAGGTACGAAAAAATGAGTCACGCTTGTTTAAGACTGGAAAGTAATAGGGTATAGTCCCTCTTTGAACATTTGCATTGTGTTGCAAAGAGGTGTTATACTCGTGGGATGTTGTGTTCTTAATACGACTAAAGTAATAGGGAATTTTCCCCTTTTTGGGTTCATTTGTAGAAATACTTAATTCGAAACTTGATTTGTTACTTGTTATTCTTTTACGAATTTCACTAGGATTTAGATATTCATCACTATAATCACAACAATCTATGAGGTAATTTATCGACTTACAAACATCAGACAGTTTCGTGGATGTTTGATTTACAAAGTGGCATTTTTTATACATATTACATATATTTTTTATAGAATGAAGGCAAGGCAAGGCTTTAGGGTAACTTAAAGATGATCAACACTGACGTACAGTCCTAGGAGATGCAGCCATGTATCAATAGCCGTTCATGGTGAGAGAGCTTTTCATTATAATGTTAGTTTTTTGTCAACTAGCGATTCCATTCAGCCTGTGGGATATGTAAAGCAAAAATAATAGTCTGGGATGAAAGTACAATGGCAAACAAAAGAGCTATTGAAGCATTAAACAGAACTCTACAGGATAACAGGACATAAGAAGCAATGACAACTTAATGAGTGGTTTGACAATATTGCTGGCAGGAGATTTTCAGCAAAGGTTACCAGTTGTACTAAAAGGGACACGAGTGAATGAAATAAAGCATATATTAAAAGATACTGTACTAAAATCCTTCATCATTATCATCATCATCATCATTTCAGCCGAAGGACGTCCACTGTTGAACATTGGCCTCCCCGAAATGTCGCCATAACGAACGGTCCTGTGCATCACGCATCCACCACATTCCCGCGACTCTCACCAGGATATCGGTCCACCTTGTGGGAGGGCGACAACGCTGCGTTTAACTAAAATCCTTAAATTAACCAAAAACATAAGAGTACATCTCAGAGGGGACGTCTCTGCAGGTGAATTTTTAGATCTTTTACTTTAATTAGGTAACGGTAAGTACAAACCATTAGAATGGCTAAGAGAAAGAGCTATATTGACGTCTAAGAACGACCGAGCAGCAGTTATCAGCGATATTTTGCTGACATCAATTGAAACTGAAGATATAGTGTTTAATTCTATAGACACTGTGGTAAATGCAGACGAAGCACTCCACTATTTATTTATTTATTTAATCTTCATGCAACAACAAGGTACAAAGGCGGACTTAATGCCTTAGGCATTCTCTACCAGTCAACCTAGGGTAGTGGAGGAGGGGTGGTAGGGTAGGGTAGTGGTGGTGGGTGGTAGGGTAGGGGAGTGGACTATCCGGTTGAGTTTCTGAATACTATTAATCCAGTCGGCCTTCCATACCATAAACGTGAATTGCATGTGGGCCGTGATGTTGCTTAGGAACTTGAAGCCTCCGAAGTTATGTAACGGTATCAGGATGCAAGTAAAAGCATTGCACCGCAGTATGGTTTAGGTTGTTATTTTAACCGGGTCTGCCCAGGGAGAAACAGAGTTCATTCCATTAATCCCGAACGATCTTCCTTTCGAATTCAAAAGACTACAATTTCCTTTGAAAGTTTGCTTTGCAATGACAATAAACAAATCACACGGCCAAACGCTTAAAACGGCGATGCGCGCGGACGTAGTCGCGGGTAAAGCGCTAGTCAATATAGGTATATGATATAAATAGGATTAATATTGATTCCTTAATACTTGATTTGCTAATTAAGAAAACTCTCGTCTCAAGAGGCAACCACGTTGCATTTTATTAAAAATCGCAATTTTCCTTGTAACGAAATGAATTTTTAAATGACCTCAAAACCGCTGAAGCCACTTAGGGCAGTATTACCTTCATTTTAAGAAGCAAAATTTTGATGAAGGTAAAAATTCCTGCAGTTTCCCTTGTAATTCCCGAGATTAGACAGGATCGGCCTACTCCTAGCTACTGTGAATGTAAGGTGTAATGTAATATATTCGTATTTAAATGGTATACCTATATCTTATTTGGGTATCGGTTTGATGTTCTGAATATTTTTTAAACCTATCTTCAGGTAAGTATACTTTCAGTTTTGTATATCTTCTATCTACCTTATATAAAAATGAAATACAACTAACTGATTAATCACGAAATCTCAGAAACTATAACACCTACAAACTTAAAATTTGGCAGTTTCTTATAGGGTGTAGACATCCGCTAAGAACGGATTTTACGAAACTCCACCCCTAAGGGGATAAAACGGGGGTTGGAAGTTTGTATGGAGAAACCTATTTTCACGCGGATGAAGCCGCTGGTTGAAGCTAGTACTGTATATGTGTATATCTATTGAATTCCATAACATATAATTATCCCATAAGACGACTAATATGTCAAAAGTAGATCAATTGAGCACACGGTGGAGGTGAGCCCCGCTTGGGCAGAGCAATGCCGTGTCTTCGTGGGGGCGATCGGCGGCGGCGATCTCTCGCGCCGGGCCTTGGTCCGGAGCGAAGAGAAGTGGCAGGCGGTCGCCTCCTTCTGCGAAGCAGTAATGCTAGCAAAGGAGGCGGCCGATCGCGTGAGGCAACGGCCCTCAAGCCCCAACCACCACCGGGATTCCGATCCCGATTTCCGGCCAACGTAGACCGTCCGGACCGAACCCAGGTCGTCGGTCAATGGCGCGTACTGTTCCACACGCGCCTCAAGGAGATGTCAGCAACTGTAGGGGCCAAGGCAATGAGGGAACAGGAGTTGGTTTTGGTCAGTAAAAGTCTTACACTATCTGCCGTCCGCCCGAGAGCGGGATTTGTCATAGATGATTTTCCCACCTAAAAAAAAGGTAGATCAATCAAATGGGTATACACTTAACGACAAGCGACATCGTGGCAGGCATAGGGAGAAGTAGTTAGGTGAGATTGGATTGCTTCCATAAATATAGGTTGGGCTCCCATTTGATGCAGCCTTGAAGCGCACACCGCACTATGCTATCTTATTGTTTGTCTCACAAAACTTTTACTAAGTACCTACCTATGTTTTTGTATTTAATTTTTTAACGTGTTTTTTTTTTGTATTTCAATGTAAGTACTTGTAACATTCATGTCTGTGATTGTTTACATTTTTTATTTTTATTTTTTTGTTAATTTAAGTGCTTAGTTTTATGTTTGTAATTTTGTTGTGCTTTTGTGAAGGTACTATTTGTTAATTTTCTGTGTTGCATCAAATAAATGTTTTATCTATCTATCTATCTATCTATCTATCTATCTATCTATCTATCTATCTATCTATCTATCTATCTATCTACTACTCCAAAAGAGCCCTAGACAAAGAGAAGTGAAAAAAAGGAATAATAAATGTAGGTATATACTCGTAACACATACGTCTTTGATCATAAGCATAGCATAGCATAGTCGGCCTTATAATGTTCCCACTGTTGGGACTCAGGTCTCCTCTCTAGGAGAGGGAATGGGCCGTAATCCACCACGCGGGCCCAGTGCGGGTTGGTGGATGTCACATGTCTTCGAATTTTTTGGTTCTAGGACATGCCGGTTTCCTCACGATGTTTTCCTTCGCCGTTTTTAGAGCAGTGGTGATGAAATAAATTACACAAAGTAATGCGCCTGGCTGGGTTTGAACTCGCGACCTACAACTTGTAAGTCGGGGCCGTTACCACTCGGCCACCACTGCTCTAGAAGAAGAAGAATAATTAATTAGAATACAATTCTCAGACGTCACTGAATGGTATTTACTCGACGTACGGCGAGTATCCATATTTATGTTGTTGAAACCAAAAAAAGGATCTAAGTGTTTCACCTCGGTCTATAGATATCACGTAAATCGAAGGACTGGAGCAATTTGCCTGCTGAGGTCTTCCCGTCGGATTATAATTTAGGTGTCACTGATTTCATCACTGCCACACACCACCAGGTGGGATCACAGTCAAGCACTAGTTTATATGAAGTAAAAAATAAAAAACAATGTTTGAGTAAATCTGTCAGAGAATTTAAAAGATTCTTTTTCTATACTAATTAATTATCCTAAATTAATTGAAACAAGCTAAACCAGGGCACCCGGTAAGGTATTTTAACATTTCTGAAATATTTCGAGTTTCTAAAATCCACGAGCTGCGATCTTAGCGCAGATAATATCATAAAACTGAGAGAACTTAAGCAACTTCGTGGACTTATCTGTACGATTTAAGGGCACCCAGCAGATTTATAAGGAAAACCTTTGGAGTGGAAACTTTGATCGTATTTTCTTTTATTTACTTTTTATACAGATATACTTTGGTGTATAACTTTTGGGGTGTAAACAAAAATGTAACGATGATGAGAAAGTTCTCTTTACTCATATTGGCATTTTTTTTTCTTTCGGTGGGAAAATCATCCAATGACATCCCCCGCTCTTGGGCGGAGCGAGAGATAGTGTCAGACTTTTACTGACTAAAAACCTACTCCTATTCCTTCGTTGCCTTTCGTACCAGGGCCGAGTCTTCTTTTCAAAAGCAGACCCTTGGCCCCAGTAGGCTTCGACCCTGCTGGACCCCTACGGTTTGCTGACATTACCTTGAGGCGCTCGTGGGATAGTACGCGCCGTCGACGACTTGGTTTCCTTGAGGCGCTCGTGGGACAAAACGCGCCGTCGACGACTTGGGCTCTGTTCGGACGGTTACCGGACGGTCGGACGGCGAGCTACCCATTGCTCTCCGTCCGCAAGCCCACACCTATGGTGGCCGGAAATCGGGATCGGAATCCCGGCGGCGGCTGGGGCGTGAGGATCATAATCATTGCCTCACCCTTGCGGCCTCCTCCTTTGCTAGCATTACTGCTTCGCAGAAGGAGGCGACCGGCTGCCACTTCTCCTCACTTCGGACCAAGGCCTGTACCAAGGCCCGGCAGCCGCCGATCGCCCCCACGAGGACACGGCGTCGCTCTGCCCAAGCGGGCACACCTTTACCGTGTGCTCCGCCGTCTCTTTCGGGCGGTCCACACAGTGGGGGCACCCCGTCGTCGCTTTCGCACGAATCCAGTGCAGGAACTTCCCGAACTAACCGTGTTCGGTGATAACCTGCGTCATGCGGAAGGTGAAGACGTCTTTCCAGCCACGCCTCAAAGATGGAACTTACCGCCATAATTATGGCGTGCCCTTTATATTGGCATGAACTAAATTAGAATAGCTGGTATCATGTTTTGATTAGCCTGTTAGTAAGAATATCTTTATAAGGATAATGTTTAGAATAGATCGGTTGTACGTACGTTTACCTAACTGATGTAGCGTATGTTGGTATCGCCATCCTAATATGTTTGGACAAATGTTTGTGTGATGAGCACGGTCATTTGTTCTGTGTCTGGGTGTAATTTATCTATATATGTAAGTATTTAGAAATATATAAGTATGTTTATCAGTTGTCTAGTACCCATAACACAAGCTCTGCTTAGCTTGGGACTAGACGGCGTTGTGTGATAGTTGTGGAATATTATAAAGTATGGGGGTAGGAGGTTAAAAAATAGCCTACGACTAATTCTCAGACCCACTAAATACAAAAAAAAAAAAAAAAAATTAAAGCTCCTTATGAAGTTCAATGAGAAAACATACGAAAATCATGATTATTTTATATTACTATTTTCATTTTCTGCGAAAGATCCTTTCCAATTACCATAACTGAAAGGATTTTTCGCAGAAAATGAACATTTACTTGTACTTAAATAAGATTCTGTTTTCAAAAGCTTCATCATAATACTCCAAGGTTTAATAAATATTGAATATAACATCTAATTTAAATATAAAAGGGTTTTTAAAAAAAGATGCAGGTAACAAATTGATGTGAAGCTATTTATTATTCTAATTTCATTTTAAGAACCCACGAATTCTGTTGCACCTGTGTCATGAATAAGAAAGTCTGCCAAATGTTTTAAATTTTCTCTAAATAAAAATAATTCTGAATAAATCTTAACAAAATTTGACAAATAATAGCAGTATCTTCTCAAAATATCGAGTACCGTTATTAGAGACACAATAGAAAGACAATGAGCGAGCGTACGCCGGCGTTCACTTGGGTTTTAATAAATTTATGCAATCACAAAACGCTAACAAATTACACTGAATACAAAAATCCCAAGATAACAACGTGGGATTGCCCAAGGTAACAACGTGGGATTGCCCAAGGTAACAACGTGGGATTGTCCAAGGTATCAACGTATTAGAGGGGTCTGAGTCCAGCAGTGGCCATTTTTTATCCAATGCTGATAATGTGATTTAATGATTCGTCAAAAAAACAACATGGGGGAAATGAAATATTAATAATCCTTTGCAAAGGCTTAGGTTTCTTCAAACACTGTTTGCAGTAATGGAACAAGATATCGGTTTCTTAGATAGACAAGAAGCCACAGTAGCAGAGATTCCGCATAGAGTCACCACGTCCCTGAAATACAAAGGGTTACTGAAGGAGCAAAGGTGAGTCAGTCAGTAAAATGCTAACACTCTCTCTCGCTTCACCCAAAGGCGTGAAAGCCCCTCGTTTGGGAGGTTTCTACCCCTGATTTGTGCGTAAGAAACGCGCGGATATCACCATAGTGCGGACCGCCTGGATGAAACGGTGGAGCATATGGTGGAGGTGTGCCCCGCTTGGGTGGAGCAAAGCCGTGTTCTCGTGGAGGATCGGCGGCAGCGACCTCTCGCATCGGACTGTGGTCCGGAGTGAAGATGAATGGCAGACAGTGGCCTCCTTCTGCAAAGCAGTAAGCTAGCGAAAAAGGTGGCCGCACGCGTGAGGGCTCAATTCAGTATCGTGTAATTGTACGGGTTTGTATCCAACAGCAGATTGGAGGATGGGATCTAGTTGTCAAACATAATTCACACTGATATACAGACTGATATTTTATGATAATGTTGTTAACATTGCCATAAAAGTAATGCTACCATTAATTATAGCGTATTGAATGTTGCACATTAAAAACACAGAATTCACAAGGTGTTAAAATGTAAATTATTATTATTGAAACATTTATCAGATGATAATTGCATTGTGAGAACGTAAATTACGAACAGAAGTATATTTATTGTTTAATAAATATTCATTACAACAAAGCTTGGTTGTAATGTGTTCGTGTTTTTTATGGGTTTAAGATGGGTTTACGTTAGTATTTAGATAATTTTAACAACAAAAATAAATAAGTTTTCTGAATGAAAAACACGTTTCTTCTACAGAAAAAAACAGTAGACGATTCATCGCGATTGTGGTTGTGAAGCAATTCACGCGGTTTACGCGAATTGAACGCGACGCGGCGCTATAGCCACTATTTATATAAACCAAGTCACTGCACTGCAAGAGCTCGCGCGAAAACGTCAAACCTACTGATCGCGACAGCTTGGCTTCGCTCATCGCTGTTTCGCATCAACGTGCGGTAGGCCACTTCTATAGTCTCGTTTTTTGTTCCACTCGCGCCGAATCGCATTGCCTTCGCTGTCGCGTTGATTTTTCTACGCAAGCTTTCCCGGCCTCGACACGGTAGACACGGCCTTGCGGACGTCGAACAATGGTTAGCTCGCCGTCCAGCTGTCCGGTAGTCTACCGTACCCGGCCCAAGTCGTCGACAGCACGTAGATTCACGCGCTCCTCAAAGAGATGTCAGCAAACCGTAGGAGCCTAGCAGGGCCAATGCCCGCTTAGGCGGCTGCGATTTTCTGAAAAGAAAACCTGTCGTTTTAGAAATCAAAGGGCAACTAAAAGACACAGGTGTGGTTTTAATCAGTAAAAGTCGGACAGGCTCTTTGTTCCACCCAGAGTGGGAGAAGTCATTGGATGATTTTCAATCTTAAAAAAATGGCTTCCCCTGCCAAATATCACTACAACGACAGGTTCTGTGCATCTTGCATCTATCAGATTCACGCAGCCCTAGTAGCCCTCGGCCACACACACCCCACACGATTTCAAGGTGCAGATTCTTTTGAGGGAGCCAATAAAAGCTATAAATATTATAATGAGACAATAGCCTTTGCACACATGCACGATCTGCGTATGGAGATACAACGCCGGGGCGAAACTCCGCTGCCGCGACAAATTGCGGCATGGCAGTCAGAGTTTCGGCGAGATCTCATGGTTACATGGCGACAGCGACTGTTGCAACCCAGTGCTGGGCACTTATTTGAAGAGCGGCTTGAGAGGCATCATGGCGTCCTCACTTTCTTTATGATGCAGGTCCTCACCGGACATGGTAAGTTAAAGAGGTTTTTCATCGGATTCAGGCGGAAGAAGCGCCTAGGTGTCACTATTATGTGAACCGCCCAGAGGACGTAGTGGAGCATATAGTGAAGTGCCCTGTTTGGGCAGAGCACCACTGTACCCTCGTGGAGGTAATCAGTGGCAGCGACATCTCGCGCCGGGCTCTGGTAAAGGATAAAAATACAAAAAAGGTATAACTTAATAAAAATAGAGGTGCACGGAATCCGATAGTCGCACACTATCGAATTATGCGCACCTCTATCATTCGGTTTACAGCTACATTTTAGAATCTCCCTAAAACTATTTTAGAAACCGAAGTGCTATTTAAAACTGGGGTAAAGCGAATAACGTGAAAAATTCAGTCGTACTTCACCGGATTAGGTAAATGGTTTGAGAGGATGCATGAGCACATAGGAAACCTTCGTACTAGGATGTATTGAACCCGATTTACGCAGAGTGTTCGCAGCCCAACAAACTCTGGGAGTGTTTAAGGACACAGTGTGTAATTGTGGATATTGTCGTTTAAAAAAAAAACAGCGAAATAAAACTGTCTAATATTACTGGAGATTAGTGAGAAATTCGTCGGAAATCTAAACAATACCGTAGTTGGAAAACTATGTTAAATGATTGCGATGTTCCTCGGAGTCAGATAGTTGAACTTAGTTATTTTGTTCCAATTTTAAATTAATTCTTGCACAAAAATGTAGTGATTTTTGGGAAAACTAGATGTTTTTTTTTATCTGATATAAACTAGTGCTTTACTGCGATCCCACCTGATGGTCAGTAGTGATGCAATCGTTGATGGTGCGGTGCACTAGTTTATTAAGAGCCTTGACTTTAGCCTTGAAGACACCTAAATTATAATCGGACGGGAAGACCGCAGCAGGCAAGTTGTTCCAGTCCCTTGATGTACGCGGTATAAAGGACGAGTCGAAACGCTTGCTCCGGACCGTAGAGGTTTCAATAACGTAAGGGTGGAACTCACCGTTCGTTGGGTTGTCCGATGGTAGAAATGAGATGGTGGAATCAAGTCATGCAATTCCCACACACTCTCTCCAAAATGCATCCTGTAAAACACCGAAAGGCTGGCTACCCTACGCCTGTGGTCAAGGCTTTGTAGATTGGACTTAACCAGATCTGGATCACCAATTAGCCTCTTTGCACGCCTTTCCACTGAATCCAAAGCTGCTAGGTGGCATTTTGCAGCAACATGTGTTGCTGCAGTACTCCAAACACGAATAGGCCTGTGCTTTGTATAACATTAAAAGCTGTTCCGGTGTGAAGTACCGCCGGACCTTTGCAAGAACGCCGAGTTTCCTAGCAGCTAGCTTGGCTTTGAACTCAATGAACCGCCCAAAGTTAAGATCTGAGGAAATTTCAACTCCCGAGAGCTGAAGACGGTCGGTGTACTCCAGGGATACATTCTAAAAAGCAGGAGCCAAAGTGAACGGGCTCCTTTTAGCGGTGACCAGACACGCTTGTGTTTTCAATCTGGTGGCGTTGAATCCCACCAGATTGGCTTCACCCCACTTGGAGACTGCCTGAAGTGAAACATTCGTACGCTCTACCATAGTCTCTTTTTCGCACTGGATTAGCTCCTTACTAGCCTGATGATCTAGTTTTTGGTGAAATATTTTTTTGTGGCAACAAAACTACTAAGACTTTTTGTTTAACTTCATGGCTCATAAACCTTTATTTCCTACGTTTAACGACGATTTATTTCGTTCATGAATGTGGATTTATAAACCTACACAGGCTTTACACTTTTTGCGAACAAAGTTTTAAAATAATTGACAAGTATTTGACAAAAAAAATAAAATAAAAAATAAATTTGATCCACTTCCCAGTTACCAATTGAGCTGAAATTTTGCATGCATGTGTAAATCAGATGACAATGCAATATTATTATGACATGGAGCTGATCTGACGATGGAACCGGAGTAGTTAAACGACACAACCCTATCGAGTTTGGACTCGTTTGATCCGTCTTGACGAGTACTTTGGTGCTAGATGGTAACCAGAGTCTGATGGTGGTGCTGGAAAATGGACATAGGAACTCAGTGATTAAACGACATAATCCCATCGAGTTTGATCTCGTATGATTCGTCTTGAAGAATATTTTGACGCTAGATAGTAAGTAACCAGGGTCTGATGATGGAGCTGGAAGATGGCCATAGGAACTCAGTAATAAGCGTAATAAGATAACCCTATCGAGTTTGAGATTTTTGGACTGGTCTGATGTGTATTAATTATATAGGTATATACAACGTATAAAAGCTTGCTATGAAAAAATAATCATTTTTTTCATTGATAACTTGTTTTGACGATAAAGTGAAAACAAGTATGTCGTAATTGACGTTTCCAGATTCCAAAAATGTGCATTATTTTAAAAACAGTACAAACAAACAACACATGCCTTGAAGCCTTTTAACGACGAGAAAAAGGCGAATTTATGTTGACACCGAAGTTTACCAACAAATACATACCGGTAAAATTCTCTAACTTTTTGTTTTTTTCTTTCACGAATTTTGTTTTTTTTTTTTTTAATTTTTGCAATCTAAATAGAAAAAATCGTACGTGACATGTAAAGAAAAAAATGCAAATCAGAACCTTATATTCTTATTAAAACAGTCCATTATAGGTTTTACTTCACAATTTCTAAGAACCTCCCTTCGAAATGGCCAGGCAAAGTTAAGTAAAGCAAAGTTAAGTATTTGCTCTACTTTGCTTAGGCATATAATATTGCAATTAAAATGTATTTTCAAATTAACCTTTTGAGTGCGTAATTAGAGACACAATAGTAAGACAATGGCGCGTGAACGCCGGCGTTAATGCGGGGATCAACAGCTTAACAGCCTGATGAGGCCTATGTCCAGCAGTTTATCGGATGATGATGATGATTGTTTTTCTTAATTTTAACAACTTAAACTCGATTTACAAGTGCAATATATAGATAGAAAGATGGAGGACTATTTTCCATTTAAAATATTACCTTAAATAAGTAAAAACCAGCTTAAAACATGTATATAATCAAAATGTGAAGTACAGGAGAAAAAGAACCGATCACATTTAGTAAAATTCTGACGCTAAATTACATTTCATAACTTTCTTGTCCAGACCAAAAATGACTGTTGCTGCGACTGAAAAACTGTACTAGGAATAAAATTTGTTAACTAGAATAGTTTACTAATTAATTTAAAATAATCAGTTTGGGCAAAGTAACAATAGGTAGGCCAAATTATAGCAAAAGACGGTAATATTTTACTTCATTCCCAAAGAAAAAAAGTTTCTACCTTTTTTTTCCTCATTAATTTTCTGGTCCAAAGACGAAAATATCAAATTAAAATGAATGGAACTTAAATACTTAGTAATTATGCCTTCATTTTAACATAATGAATCCACTTGACTTAAATTAACACTGTCGTTTTCATTAGTCCTAAATTCAGAAATACGGAAAAACCTGAAATTAAAGTCATGAAGTATTCATTTTGACATTTGAAGGTCAAAATCAAAATTCGAGCGATATATTTGGTATAACTGTTTTTTAGGAGGCTGAAAAGTCAGTGAACTTCCATAACTAGCGATAAATTAATTTGTCAGTTAAACTGTGTTTGTGAGAGAACAGAGTGTACCTGTGTTTGTATTCTTTGTTTTACGATATTTCCCCACCCTTCACAGGTAGAGAAACACCTTTTGGGGGCCGAGTCACCCGCGTCCGTAGGAGAATACCTGAAGCAAGTCCCTACACGTGGTCCCCGGGTGGTGCTAATCAGGTGACACTAAATGGTGGTAGGTTTCGACCGTTGGCTTGCGACCACCCACTGAGCAAAGACGTACCGCCAAACGGCCTGGCCGTGTTCCGGTATGATGCTCAGTGTAGCCAGTCTAGAGGAGTTGGGTCGAAATAGCTGTTCCAGCGCAAGCAGACCATCCTGGCTCGTGCTGATATGGAGGAATCGGGAGGCCCAGCGTTGAGAACAGAAGATCCATTTATACCTGTGAGAAAGGTGTGGGATCTACTAATCAGCCAATGTAAAAATAATTACATTCCAGGGCCGCACTTGACTATTGACGAACAACTGCTCGCATTTAGAGGACGCTGTCCTTTCAAAATGTATATCCCAAATAAGCCGAGTAAATATGGCATAAAAATACCAATGATTTGTGATAGTGGCACAAAATATATGATAAATGCCATGCCCTATATCGGAAAGGCCACCAACACTAACGGTTTACCTCAAGGCGAGTACTATGTCAAAGAGCTATCTAGGACTGTACATGGATCTTGTAGAAATGTGACGTGTGACAACTGGTTCACGTCTGTTCCTTTGGCAAAGAGCTTACTTCAGGAACCCTACAAACTGACATTAGTAGGTACCATAAGATCCAATAAAAGAGAGATTCCAGAAGAACTAAAGAATACTCGTTCGCGACCAGTTGGATCTTCGATGTTCTGCTATGATGGGCCGTTGACTCTTGTGTCCTACAAACCCAAACCATCAAAGATGGTATATTTATTATCATCTTGCGACCAAACAGGTACGATCAATCAAAGGACAGGCAAACCTGAGATGATCATGTACTACAACCAGTCAAAAGGTGGAGTTGACACTTTTGACCAAATGTGCTCGTCTATGTCATGTTCGAGAAAGACCAACAGGTGGCCTATGGCAGTTTTTTATGGTATGATGAATATATCGTTTGTGAATTCTTATGTCATATACTGTCATAATATGATAGCTAACAATGATAAGCCTCTAAGTCGCAGAAATTATATGATAAAGCTGAGCACAGAACTTATATCACCTTGGATGGAGAAAAGGTTAGAAGCTCCTACTCTTAAAAGACATGTCCGTGTAAATATCCAAGAGTTGCTACCAAAAACTAATACTTTAGATAATAATGAAGAAACAGTAAACAAAAAGAAGAGATATTGTGCGTATTGTCCGTCAAAAATAAGAAGGATGTCGAAAATTACATGTTATAAATGTAATAAAAGCATTTGTGGTGAACACAAAACTGATATAAAGAAAGAAAGAAAGAAAGAAAGAAAACATGTTTATTCTGCCCAAATAGACGCACAATAAAATATAGTAAACTGTCGGCCCATGTGCAAACCGAGCATAACTGTGCTGCACTATAGACTCACAATAATTTAAATATAAACACAGTTGACTGATATCTACATAGTCTGTGGTTGTCTACACAAAACACAGTCTGATCTTACAGCTTAGTCTGTGGCACAGAGTACTTTGGTAAGTCTGTGGTTATCCATTGTCATCTATTGTCTATTGCACCGACCGACAGAGACTGACATAACCTAATATAAATTAAGATAAATATAAACAATAATTTAAGAAAAACAAATAAAAATATATAAATTCAAGTTGTGCGTCGCATCTAGGCAAAAATAGGTTGTTGCTCAGCTTATACCGCGACGCTGGGCAAATCCAGCAATCTACGATGCTGATTTTCAGCAACCACCGTTCTAGTGACACTCTGGCGCTCCCTCCGCGAGCTTGTGTACTTTGACAGGTTAGTACATAATAATATATACACATAACACATAACAATTTTACAATACGAAGATTCACACTAACCAGTATACTATAGTAGTAGTCTTTGATTCACACAATGAACATAACAACAATACAAACACCATAAACAATACTAAAATTGCACAAATACACTACTTACTCAAAAAATTTCTATGCACAAAATAACAGATGCTGAACTCATAATACAATTATTGCAGTACCATTTTGATCGATGGTAGACAACAGACCATAAATTGCACCATAATATGGGGAGGCGGTATGATAGCGGCGACTCACATAGTCGGCTCGACAGGATCACTAGAATCAAATTGGAATACCATCACCACTATGGAAGACCATACTCATTGCCTGAAGTCCATGACCAAAGAGGTAAAACATAAAACTAATTACTATAATCCAATGAATGAAATAACTCAATTATATATACATATATATATTTCTTGCATATTCAACAATCTATATAAGATTGTTGAATATGCAAGAAATCCTTTTTTAAAATGGTAATGAAGTGTTTTTTTGTCTTCAGGACTCTTATTGGCGGAGACAGGACATTCCAACAATGCGTGGCACTGTATCTGAAGCTACCCCTGAATGCTGCAGTTCTGTGATGTGGTGTACAGAGAGGATATGTGAAGGATCGTGGTTCAAATTTGCTGTGTCTCCAAATTAGTTTATCGTATAAGTATTTTGGTTTCTGTGTAGTAATAACTCCAAACAGTAAACTAGCCAAATGTAACTTTCTCTTTGCTGCCATTTTCAGAATGTTATTCTCATTAATATAGGGAGTGACATGACTCCTATGTGGTACCTTTACACAAAACCTTACACATGCATTCTGAATACGTTGAATTAACTTCTCCGTTCTGGCTAATAGGCATGGCCCATACACTGTGTCACAATAGTTCAGACGTGATAAAATTAGGCTGTCTACAAGTTGTTTGCGCAGATCAACACACAAATGGGCTCTAATTTTATAAAGTAGTTTTAACCTATAAAAGCAATTACGCATGGCATTGCTAATGTGCTTCTCAAATCTCAGTTCAGGGTCCATAGTCAAACCCAGATTGCATGCCAATTCAACCCTATCTATTTTACTTCCCTTTATAAAAACTTCTGGATTGGCCGACAGTATCGCATTAATCATTTTTTTACTTCCCAAAACCATGAACTTAGACTTAAGTGGGTTTAAAACTAGTGAGTTAGCATCTGACCATTCCACCACTCTATCGAGATCTGAATTAATTTGGTCCACTGCCTCTTTTAGATCTGCTGTTTTAAAACAAATATACAACTGTATGTCATCAGCATACATGTGATATTTGCAGTGTTGGAATTAATTGACAATATCTGCACTGTAGAGAATGTACAAAAGAGGCCCCAAAATTGATCCCTGGGGCACACCACGTGACACATGCCGAGGAGAGGATGAGCTGGTTGATCCATCCTCCCTCTGGATCTCCACGAGCTGTGACCTATTCTGTAAGTAGCTAGCGAACCACTCTATTGTTTCCGTAGTAAAACCATAGTACGCTAACTTGGAAAGTAATAGAGTGGTATTAATTGCATCGAAGGCACGTGAAAAATCAAGAAGAGCAAGTAAGGTCCCCTCCCCTCGGTCTCGTGCTTCCAAGATATTTCCTACCACATCCAAAAGGGCTGTGGCTGTCCCACGACCTTTCCTAAAACCAGACTGCAGGTCAGGTAGCATGTTGTTAGATTCTAGGTACTCCAGCATTTGGTTGTAAACTACTCTCTCCAAGACTTTAGATAAACATGGGAGAATGCTTACTGGGTGTAGATCTTTAACAGTACATGGGTTACTGGTTTTAGCCAATGGACGCACTATAGCACATTTCCATGAGTCAGGAAAAGAGTTTGTATCGATAGATTTATTCACTATTGTAGTGATGGCATGGAGGGTGGTTGGTAATGTAAGCATTATCATATTGAGACTCAACCCATCATTTCCCTTAGCATTTGACCCCAAACTCTTGATAATTTTAGAAATTTCAGTTTCATTGACATTTTGCAGCTTAAAATGAGTGTCCCCATACCGGTTAGAGTCAAAATATGTCACTTGAGATGTTGACAATATGTTCTGACCAGGCACATCAAGAAATGCCCTGTTAATTTCGTCAGGGTCATTAAATTGTCCTGGGAGCATGCCATCATTATGATCTGAGAGCACATCGGACTTGAGATTTTTCCAAAGTTTTTTTGGGTTTTTCAACTGATTATTAATGTGCCTGTCAAAGTACACCTTCTTTTCCTGCATCAGTGCGGTACTAGCTTGTTTTTTTAAGTCCAAATAATATTTTTTTGTAGTGTCTTGTTTATTCTTATTATAGTTCTTTTTTGCCTCGTTTCTTAACTTAATCATTAATTTAATATTGTCTTTTATCCACGGTGTGGGACGATCTCTAACTATCTTACTTTTTATCGGTGCATGTAAATCAAATAATTGGTTTATGTGGTAATTGAAAAAATCTACCATGCTATCCACATCTGGCAGTGAGCTTATTTCCGTCCATGGCATTGATTCCAAATCTGCTGCAAAGTAGTTATCTAAAATATCCCTTAAAGGGCGATATGTAACCAGCCTAGGTTTGCTCTTTACCTTCTTTACCACAGTATCACACACAATAAACGAGTGATGGCCAAGTTCACTGATGTGATTGACCTGTACATTGCGTACTCCTATATCGGTACAGATGACATCTATCAGTGTACTACTGTCACCTAAAAAATGGGTTGGCGACAGAACCACCTGATTTAGACTAGAGTAATTCAAGAACTCCATTAACTCCTTAGTTTTACCACTTGTAGTATCCAATAAATTAACATTGAAGTCCCCCAACACTACCAAATGATCGTACGGTGCCAATGCGCTAATACTGTCAGTTATCCCATCCAAAAATCTAGAAAGCTCAAACCATGGTGGCCTATATGCTGTACCTATTAATAACTTTTTACCATTAATAGTTAGGCTCACATCTGTTCAACATCGGAACTTTTGGAATGTGGTTGTACGCGCGCCCTTACTCCCGTTTTAATATAAAAAGCTACACCCCCACCCCGCCCCCCGCGCATAGACGCAGGGCGTGGCACATGTTTCAGCCTATATCCCGGGACCTTAGGCGCGCGGCCTTCCTCCTCAGGTTTCAGCCATGTTTCATTAATTGCCATGATATCTACTGAGTGTTGTGACATGGCAATCAGGAACTCATCCTGATTAGTTGCAAGTGAGCCAGCATTAAACAAACCAAACTTCAATACTTTCGACTTAGTCATCTTATGTAATCTTCAAAAATTGTATTTATATATAATACTGAAATATAATTATATTGATTAAGTTGAAATAATATGTTAATTGTATATAAATATGTCCTGTATGTATTTTTAGTGTGTCTTCGTGTTATCAGAGCAAAATACTCACTTTCAAAAGCCCACCTCCCCACATCATGACAGATACGACGCACAAACTCGTTAAACCAGAAACTTACACTAAAAGAGCTAACATTAAGTATTAGAATAAAATGAACAGCACTAAATAACAAATTATTTATTTGTGACTGAGTACGGTCCAATAAACTTTCTGATATCATCCTTAGACGCAATCCTGTGAGTGGGGTCTCCGGGCTTACTACGGACCAATATGCGACCTCGCCTCGACCAAACGAAGCGCCAGCCGTGCTCTGCCGCAGCAGCCCTTGTTTGGCGAAATAACTGTAGGTTCAACCTGGTCAACCGTTCGTTAACAAAAAAGCGAACCGGCTTCCCCGGGAGACCGAGATTCTCAGTTGTGGCGCCTCTCCGCACGCGAGCACCATTTAATAGGGCGTCACGCTGGTCACGGCGAGCCAGACGCACTATGATAGAACGAGGGCGGGGCTCTGCCGACGCAGAAGGGCTGGTGGTCTTGATGTGTCGGCCACCTGCTCGCTCTGCACACACAATATCCCGATCCTCCAGAGTGACACCCAGCTTCGTGGCAATAAGCTGAAGCAGATGCGTGGGATTTTCTCCTTGAGCCTCAGGCACGTTCGCTATGACTACGTCATTAGCCATGAGCTCCTGATCCCGATCATTAAGATCCCGCTTCAGCTGCTCCACAATGCTCCCCACTACTCCCGAATCTGCTGACTGATCGCAACCTTCAGACTGCCGTTTTTCGAGCACCTCCAACCTGGACTCGATCCCGTCCATACGAATGTGGCACAAGTCATTTGACGCCTTCAAATCAGCCACATCTTTCCGCAGCTCCACGACCTCGAATCTCAATGTGCGTAGCTCCTCCACCACCAATTTCAGCGCAGAGCTCACATCCTGAGGGAACTCGTGAAGCGACGCCGCCGCTGACGGAGGCGACGCCGAATGAACCAGTTGAATAGAACCCACAGGGGTCCCAGGTGTCGACGTTGGCATCGGCGGCGGCGTTGACAAATCCACATCCACCGACTCTACACTCTGCAGCTCAGCTACCAATCCACGCACAGGTGTCTCGGCCTTATTGTCCCGGCGGACATTTTTCCTGCATTCGGGACACTGCCCTATGGTGGCTGCGGGACCTTTCGAAGGGAGGCCGACACACGTACGGTGATACACACTGGCACATTTCGTGCACTTTGTGGAGTCGCTTGCCGACACAAACTTGCCGCATCCACCACACTTTGCCGGCATTGTTTAAGTTCAATGAACTCTGGGATCAAAACAAACGAACTGTCAACGGAGATGTTGATAATAATATTGAAGTGCTTGAGGGTATTTTAATATTTTTAACCGATGATCAGCTGTTTTATTACACCAGATATAGACACTTTAGGAGCAAATCCGGGATTTCACCACACCAATATGTCATGTACTATGATGCTACACACTCAAATAAAAACTTTTTAAACACTTTAACGTGGTATTTTTATTTTTTAATCCGTAATATGTAGGACACCAATCTCACCAGAACAAACGTCAAAACGTCACCGATATATGTAAAGGCTGTATCTAAATGTGATTTAAACTTAAAACTTGTTGATTTTTTATATGAAGTTAATTAGTCCTTATTCTATAATATTAAGTTAAAAAAAATGTGATTTTAAACTTAAGATTAACATAATTACTCAACAAAGGAAGACTTAATATTTTTTAGTTATTTTGTAAGAGGTTTACAAAATTTCGTTATGTTTTTAAATTATATTCATTTTCTAATTGTAATTATGTTTTATTTGTCGTAGAAAACCCTAAACTAATTCAATAACTTTTTAAAAGGTTATTTATGGAAACTTGTCCCATATGCACTTATAAATGCGAATACGTCTCAAAGACGTATGATTATCTTTACCGTAGGTCAAAATAAGATTATCTTTCTAGGGTTATGTCAAGAGTGAATAGACTACTTCTAGGCAAGCTTGCTCCATCGTCGACCACATCATCGCTTACCATCAGGTGAGATGGTGGTCAAACGCGAGCCTATCAGTAATAAAAAAAAAAAACACCCTACCGGTCCTGCTCCACAGCCACAACCACTTTTACCTACAAATTAGTTTTTTTTAATATCTTTATAAATATTGGAAGAGATACTATTGCCCTTTTCGTAATGTTGTTATCGAAATGTGAGCTTATGATAATTTATTACCTTTTGTATTTGGATACAAAAGCATTGTATAATGTAGAAGCACTTTTTTTTTCAAATTTGTGTATGTGTAGTACCATGGAGTATTTTTTTTTTCAGGTTACAACTTGTAACCTGAAAAAAAAATACTTGCTCGGTCCGGACGGTTACCGGACGGTCGGACAGCGACCCACCCATTGCTCGCCGTCCGCAAGCCCGCGCCTACGGTGGCCGGAAATTGGGATCAGCATCCCGGCGGCGGTTGGGGCGTAAGGACCGTTGCCTCACGCGATCGACCGCCTTCTTTGCTGGCATTACTGCTTCGCAGAAGGAGGCGACCGCCTGCCACTCCTTCTCGCTCCGGACCATGGCCTGTACCAAGGCCCGGCGCGAGAGATCACCGCCGCCGATTGCCTCCACGAGGACACGGCGTTGCTCTTCCCAAGTGGGGCACACCTCCACCGTGTGCTCCACCGTGTCCTCCGGGCGGTCCACGCAATGGTGACACCTGGGCGTTTCTTCCGCACGAATCCGGTGCAGGAACCTCCCAAACTTACCATGTCCGGTGAGGACCTGCGTCATGCGGAAGGTATGGACGCCGTGTTGCCTATCCAGCCACTCCTCAAAGAGGGGACTTACCGCCATAATTATGGTGTGCCCAAACCAAGATTTAGGTAACTCATAATATGATTTTAAAGCGTGTCCATGGGGTTTCTTGCACGTTCTTCTCCATAGAGATCTACGCTTTGGAACGTGCAATTTAGCTTCACTTTTTTGACTGACCGACATTTTGACAATTCAAAAGTGCCTGTAATTGGTATATTTGAAATAAACGTTTCTGATTTCTTCTACTCCTGTATCCCACCAGATCTCGAAGGTTTGATTAGGCGTTGTTTTTGGGTGAAATATTTCCTCAGTGCCCCGTTAAGTACACTTCAACCTAGTTTTGAATTGTAATTTTTGTGAATGACTAGGTGGGTTTTGTCGTTCATTTTGAGGGTAGAAAATCATTAACTAACTTCTCCCGCTCTAGGTGGTGCGAGAGGGCGTTATAGACTTTTACTGACTAAAACACACTCAAGTTCCTTCAGTCGCTCTTTACGTTCTAGAGCCAGGGTAACTCTTTCGAACAATCCCGTAGCCCTGGCAGGCATCGGCAACTATTACTGCTGCCAATTCTAGCGAAGGAAACGGCCGAGACCCTGGCTGCCAGCGTGTTGACTTGAGGATGTCAAGCAATGGGTAGCTACCCGCGCAAATGGCAACTGAAGGAAAAAGGTGTGGTTTTAGTCGGTAAAAGTCTGACACGCCCTTTCACTCTGCCCTTAAGGGGGAGAAGTCATCAGATATTTTTTAAGAGCCCAGCAGGGCCGAAGCCTACTGGGACCATGAGGTTTTGCGAATGAGAACCCCGGGGCCCTGTGGAACGAAGGCAAATAAGGAACATAATATATATGATTGGGTTTTAGTCAGTTAAAGTCTGACACGCGCTCCCGTTCCGCCGCGTCTAGAGCGGAAGAAATAATTGGATGAGTTCACAACTAAAAAAAAAACCTAAAATATCCTGTTTATTTAGAAATCGATCTACGCTGAATAATAGTCGAGCAATGTGGCGATTAAGCGGCTTTACCTTTCCACTGTCGATATATTCTATTTACAAAGTAAACTGCCATCTACAAAACATTAAAAACGTCAGACATTTTAAATCCTTTATAATGACGAGGAAAGGGTAACAGAATTTCTCGTTTCCATCTTGCAATATTCGTCGGATAAGCATCGTCGCTGCAGCTTACTATTTGAGAGACTCGGGGTCTCACTTCTTTTGTTTCCATTTTTTGCTGCAATATTGCCATGACATCCAGCGTAACTTAACCCCTCTGATTGCCACTACACGGTCTGAATATGAAGCAAAAGTTATTTATTTCCTCCTTTAATGAGGTATCTACATTGGCTGGTCATGTTATTCAAATTGTTACATATCTCGATTGCGAATGTTTTCACCATTCATATTTACGATGCCATGTTTTATTGTTTTCTGTCATAAAAGATATTTTAACAACCTCATATTGTATTTTGGTATATTTATCTGTAAAATTCTCAATGCTAGTTTTGTTTTATGGTGTAGTTAATGTATTTGGACATTATATCTTCTTCTTTTTCCTGCCCTTATCTCATATTACTTGAGATCAGTGCAACACGTTTTTGTCTTCCATTCTATCCTGTCACCCGTCAAACTATCACTAACTCCCTTTCGTCCGACGTCAGAGCGTCTATTATCATAAGGAAGAGGTAAGGGCTGAGAGCCGATCCTTGATGTAAGCAAGCCGATAGCCACATTGTAGCTTCCAGTGGTACACACTGTGGACCGGACTTGGGTCAGTACCCAAGTCCAGTACAGTTCGGTATGTACAATCGATGCAGTCATTGACTGTACATCGCTCGGATCAACTGTACATACTTCCCAGGCTCACTTGTCTCCCCCTCAAGCGCCGATTGTACAACTTGAATGACTTCGTTTTTCCTGGAAAAAACGTAATAATAATATAACCCTGCGCGCGAGGGATCAAAGGCCCACCACAGAACCTCACAAGGTACCCGGTCGTATGCTTTTTCGAGAAGGTCAACGAATACTATGTGCAAGTTTTCATGCGCACCTCTGTATTTCTCGCACAGCTGGCGTATAGCAAAAATGGCATCCGTTGTACCTCGACCAGGCATAAAACCAAATTGGTTCTGTGAAATTTCAGTTTCTTCTGACAACCGCCTCTCATAGCAAGTTTTCATAGTATGTGATATTAGCTTTATCCCTCAATAATTGTTGCACTCAAGGACACCTTTGTTTTTATAGATGGGCACCAAAGAACTGCTGCACCAATCATCAGGTATAGCTTCTTCCCGCAAAAACTTATTGAAGAACGAAGCTAACCACGTCTATCCATCCACTCGCAATAACTTCCACACTTCAACTGGTATTCCATCTGAAGCTATGGCCTTACCATTCTTCATTCCATTTACTGCTATTTTGACTTCATCCATACTAACTATTCTCACTAACCTTACATTCACTGGTTTACTCTCTAAAATCCTACTCCAATTATTTTCCTCATTCATCAGTCTTTTAAAATAGTCCTTCCACCTCTTTGATTTTTTCATCATGCGACAGGACCATTCCAGCTTCATTCTTTACACATCTTACCTGATAAACATCCCTTGTCTTTCTCTCTCTTTTTTTAGCAAGCTAGTACAGCTCTTTTTGGCCTGCAGGAATGCACAGTGTGTCGTACAGTTTGTCCTGGGCTTTTGCTTTTGCTAATGCCACGGCTTTCTTAGCTTTTTTCTTCAAAACATCATATTCACTCTTTTTCAGGTTTCAAACACTATTTGGACATTATATAACGACGGCTTATAGTGAATACCTCGTAACTGTAAAATACGTAACTTTTCAGGAAGCACAAAAAACCAAACTAGACCTTTATTATTATGTAATCATAATGGGCTTCTACGTGTTTTATTCATATATAATAATTTTTAAAATTTATTGATTTATTTCAAACGCTTGTTTCTCTTGTTTTTCTTTTTTTTCCACAAGTTTTGACACGCCTTTGCGAAGTTATCACACCAAACTGACTCGAGCAAAGTATGCATTCAACATCGTAGAGTGCGCTACGAGTATCAAATGAAAATTTTGCGTGATACAAGATTATGCGTTACGAGCTTTTCTTTTCAGAAATATAATAAAACTAAAATTACCTAAAATTGCATACCCGAGGTTTTCACTCTAAGCCATCGATAAAGGTTATATTTATATCTTATACTAGCACTTCGTCTTTGAGACAATGTTTTCATAAAAACTTTGACACCCTCAAATTATATTTTGAGGGTAGTCTTAAAAAATAATAATGACAACCTCTATTAATTAGGTTACTATTTGTACTATGTTTCAAGTATATTGGCCCAAGGAATAAAATTTGGCATAAAAACGAATTTTCTCCTTTTCACCTCCTTAAAAGTTGAATTTTGAAAAACTCCTCTATATCATAAAAGGCAGTTTTTTACGCTTTTAGGCTTAGTAGTTTTGACTGTGTGTTTTCATGTTAGTCAGTCAGTTTCTCCTTTTGTACATATAGATGCATTATTTATTTGACTTTACTTATGTTTAGTTGTTTAATTTTTTAGAGATCGAAGGGCCTTTATACGGTCAATTTCGATCTCGTTATAAATTCACAAAGAGTGTTTGTTGTATTTTCCATTGCAAATATTATAAAACAGAGCTACCTTGTAATCAGTACGATACACGTAAGTATCTATTTCACTTAATAGATTAATAGAATATGCATAGTAAATACGTGCAATACTACATATCAAATACACGGATTTTTTGTTGTTTGTTCAAAATGATTGAGAAAGAGTTGATTTTACAGAGCTATATCGCATGAAATAATTACCTTTTTACGTTACGTTGGTTATTTAATTGTAAGTTTAATAAGAAAATAAGTAAAAGACCCCAAATAAAACGGGACAAGGGCAGGAAGATGATGATGATGATGGTTATTTAATTGTAAGTTTAACCAACACATAAATAATGAACACAACGCTGCGCTTAAAGACGGGAATCATAGACGTAGGAAAAGAGGCTGCCAGGCTAAAATGCGATTGTGGTCACATCAGCCGTTGGCCAAGAGTATCCACAAAGTGGGTACCAGAGGATGGACGACGCTACTGAGGTCGACCTGGAAAGAGGTGGCAAGATGACCTAGATGCCTACCGCAAGAGCTGGTTGAAGGTGGCTCGCAAAAAAAATGCCTAGAAGAAATTGGAGAAGGTCAGTGGGAAAGTATAGGCTAAATAAAAAAATAAATAAAAATGGTTCAACTAAAGCTCATGCTTAATTGTTTCTTACAGTATAGCTCGTCTTGCTGAAATGAGAAAATTATACAAGCAAAACTTTGTGAAAATGTTAGTTTACTGAAAAGTACCAATTTCGAATACCAAGTAAATGTCTATAAAAACTGTGTCATCGTACATTTGTCACAACTTCTAGTCGTCTTTCACACCAAAGTTTACCTACATTCCTGAGATTTTCTTATTTGGCAGAATATATGCACTAGTTTAATTCATTAAACCCCCAAGGTAACGCATTCGCTCTCTCATTGTCTTTCTATTGTGTCTCTAATTACAGTATTCGAAAGGTGAAAATATTGGTTTGAAAGCCATAACATTTTTTTTTCCAGTAAAATCATTTTTACAGTTTGAGATTCATTGCAATAGTTTTGAACCATCCAATTCACCATTTAGGTTTATAAAAGCTTGAATTCTGCCACAGTTCAAGACTTTAGGTAAAGAATAGATGTAACTAAGTCAGAACACTAAAGTTTTGTTTGTTGGCGTGGACTTTTTTTATAGTATCATGTCATCATAATTTTGCATTATCATCTGATTTACACACGCATGCAAAATTTCAGCTTAATCGATAACCGGAAAGTGGATTAAATTTAATTTGCAAGATTTGATTACAGACAAACAAACATCGGGACAGGAAATAAAAGCTTGTAAAATGGAAGAGCTACCCAACTTAGCCAAAGAATTCCTTGAGCCTATACTGCCGTGCTTGAAATTATTAGAAAACTGTAGTGTTTATCTATACGCTGCAGCCGTAAAAAACTGTATTTTGAAGAAATACGTTCACCCAACACAAAATGTGGTGAGCTTGGTTACCTATCAGATCGCATTGACAATGTATTTTGGTAACGTGTTTAGAGGGGATCTCAAGTTGGACGAAATAGCTTACGTCGTCAGCGTTTATGTGGTCAGTATTCAAGGTAAGTTTGAAATAAATATTTTGCCTGGTTTTTTACACACAGTTTGTCACTAAGAATTTATAGATCACCAGCTTTTACCAGCAGCTCCATTAGTGTGAAAGTAGAAAAATGTCCCATTGGAACACAACCGCAATATAGAACTAATTAAGGTGAGGCAAAGTTTCTTTTTAAAACAGTAGTAACAGCTACTCACAGGATGAACAGTATACCTATATCTCATTCCAAGATATGGTTTATCCATCTTCCAAGTTTTATTTAAATTCGCTCAAAAGGCTGAATTTTGAGCGTTCTTACAAACTTTTGCATAATGTAAAATTATTATGATGTGCTTGAAGTGATCACAATTGTGATCACTTCGAGTTAATCACATTGAAAATTGTAAGTTTACTTATAATACACGTTCTCAAATAATTATTTGCACTGTAACATTAATGAGTAACCCGTCTCTTCCAATCTTAGGGCCGGGCGTCAGAAAAAAACTTTTAGCAATTTTTATTTTTTTATTCCACAACTATCACACAACGCCGTCTGTCCCAAGCTAAGCAGAACGTTTGTTATGGGTACTAGACAACTGATAAACATACTTATATAGATAAATTACACCCAGACACAGAACAAATGATCATGCTCATCACACAAACATTTATCCTGGGTGGGAATCGAACCTACGACCTCCGGCATAGCAGTCAGGACCACTAACCACTAGACCAACAGGCCAGTCAAAATTTATTAATGTTATCAAAACATTTAATAAAATTAATTATATGTTGTCACAAATCCTGCCAAATTGTTTTGTTTTAGTAGTATTATAATATCTTGTGAACTATTTTATATTATATTTAGTTATACTACGTATAATAATTTAGTTCTCTTGTCGACGCATTTTTACTTATGTGTGCTTGTTAAAGCCAGGATATTTGCATCGTCACCGTTACTCCTTATTCTCGAGCATTACAATTCAAACATCACGTCCTTAGTATTACCATGTTCTCACATCACAAACTCTCGAATACACAGGAGCTTCCCAATTTCCCTTACATTTTTCCTCCATATTTTCTCGGAATTCAAAGAACAAAAGACGCTTGCGCCAACGTTTTATATCAACACCTTGCATACGGAAACACGCTATATACTCTTAACTGAACTCTGTATTTTCTTAGCCATACTCAAAGCTATGGTAGTGGTACTTAAGAAGAGCGAAATAAAGGCGATTATTCTGCAACTGGGCAGCATGTGGAGGACAGAGGATCTCACTGAAGTACAGATTAACAAGAAGAATTCGCTGCTGAAGAGACTAAAGTTTTGTTATGCAGGTGGGAACTCACATTTTAATATACGACTTTTGTTACGTAAAGTTTTGTAGTAATTCTGACCAAGGGAGCTCTTAGTGATGTTGTTGGGTGTATAGCTAATTGAGATTTGTACTTAAAACTTCTTTAGCCAGATGGTCCTACTTCAAACTAAATAGGTTGGAACGGATCATGTTGAGTGGTATTCGAGAGCAGTTCAGTTCAGTAACTTAATAAATTCCATTAAAAGTGGATAAACAATTCTGTCTCGGACAGTATTAAGAAATTAATAGCTATATTTTAACGATGTAAATGACTTGTTTCTTTTTGTGGCAGGTACCTAATTTATTTTTATGAACATTCTAGAACATTGAATTAATTATAAAGGGCGAAGAACCTAAGTACTTAATATACTTACATATTACTATACAGGGGTCATCTGCTATCCCTTCAGACCCCTAAACAATTCTAATGATTTTTTTTCATCGACTTTTTATTGTTTTATAAAAATAAGACCCAAATTTTTCATTCAAATACATTTTTTTTTAAATATACAAGGCGTACAATCTGAATTTTAATTTTATTTAGATGTGTGTTATATTAGAGTACTTTTAATTTAAAATTAGTTACATTAGCTATCTAGTTTTATTTTTAATTTACTCGCATAGTTTTGGACTTAAATTAAAGCTGTCCATGTTACAGCTATTTACAAGGCTATATAAAAAAAAAAGAGACCGGAATCTTCCAACTCCCTCAAAAATTCTATAGTTTATTCTCTTGCTAGTGATGTGCCACATGCCATAAAAATCTCTTTATAACTTTGTGAATTCGCTAGAATTGTGAATCGAGTCACATAAGACATTAGTCTAAAAATAGCAAAAATATTTTTTTAATCATAATTTTGAATATTAATTCAAAATTATGATTAAAAAAATATTTTTGCTTAAATGATAACTGAAAAACCTTTTTTTTTTCTACCTCCACCTCCTGGAGGTAGAAACGTCAAATGCAACACTTTCTAATCAAAAACTCGGTTAAGTAGGTTATAAAATGAAGCGCGAACTCACAACGTACCAAATATAAAACGAAATCTATTTAAATATAAAAGGGGAAACTGACTGACTGACATATCAAAGCACAGGTGAAACTACTGGGACTAGGAACATGAAATTTTGCACAAGGTTTCCTTTTATGATGTAGGCGAGCACTAAGAGAGGATTTTTCAAAATTCCCCCCCCCCTAATTTGATGAAACGCGAGTCCAAAGTTTGTACAGAGAAACGGGTGAAGCCGCTGGCGGAAGCTAGTGACAAATAAAAGAGTAATTGACAGCGGGCACGGGGGAGGCAAGACAATTATAAACTTGTTTGTACCTCCGATATTATCTCCGAAATCGGAATCAGAGGTGCGAAATCGGAATCAATCGGAAGTTCCAACCTTTCGTTCGACCGCTTAACATCTCTATTATATATCATAGTTCCCGTATATTCCATTATTCGCCAACAACAAGAGCGACAATGTACGGGTTACGATCATATGACGTCATAACTCACTGGCTTTGTTAGAGTTATTTGTCGTATAAAAGTTGTACCTTCATTATTATCTTGTACAATAGTTCGTCTTGTCTTGGAGTGATGCTTTTATGAGAGTCAGAAGTTTGAAAGTCTGGTCTGGCTAAATTCAATTTTTTGGTAATATTCTGTCCATCATTATGAAGGTCTAATGACAATTTCTTACTTATTTTAACACGTTAACAGTGGTACTCATTTTTGTATTATTTCTATTCCTACTGTACGAGGTTTTTAAGACCTCGTTTGAAAACTATCATTATGGCAGTAAAAGGCGTATTAGGCCCCGCAACGTATAAGAAACTGAAAGTTTTTTGTTTT
Source organism: Mythimna impura (assembly GCA_905147345.3). Classification (NCBI taxonomy): domain Eukaryota; kingdom Metazoa; phylum Arthropoda; class Insecta; order Lepidoptera; family Noctuidae; genus Mythimna; species Mythimna impura. The sequence continues at coordinate 5,072,544 of LR990349.1, forward strand.
AATAAAAAAACATGTTTCTTCAGTGTGGTACGAGGTCAAAGTGACCCCGTATTAAAGTAAATACACTATTGCATTCTGTTTCCTATGGCATCTTAAATATATTTTTGTTTTTTTTCGAAACCAAACTAAATTGCAGATACGGCCTCGATACGGCAGAGAAGACTATTAGATGCTTTTCTTAGCCGCACCATAACATACAAGGCGTATTTTTTTTTATGTGAAATATAATATATAAATATATTATATTTCACATAAAATTTAATTTATCTATTTAAGTATGTATTTAGAAATATATAAGTATGTTTATCAGTTGTCTAGTATCCATAACACAAGCTCTGCTTAGCTTGGGACTAGATGGCGTTGTGTGATAGTTGTGGAAAAACAAACAAACAAACAAACAAACAAAACATATTATTCCGCAACTATCACACAACGCCGTCTAGTCCCAAGCTAAGCAGAGCTTGTGTAATGAGTACTAGATAACTGATAGACATACATACGGATATTGCATATTAATATTGATTTGTTATTTTATTACATACTAATATTGATATATCTCTAAATATATACATATTATAGATAAATCACACCCAGACACAGAACAAATGATCGTGCTCATCACACAAACATTTGTCCTGGGTGGGAATTGAAGCCACGATCTCCGGAATAGCAGTCAGGGCCACTAACCACTAGACCAACAGGCTAGTCAATATAATTTTAAAAAAATATACCAAAGAACAGGTTAACACGTTCACGTTTTAAGCGATTCTTTGAAAGAATTAGATTCTAAACAAATTCAAAAGTGTTTCTCTCAATGATGACAGATTAATTACACTAAATCTACGAGTACAATATATTATTCGACGTAATTGATTAGAATTGTTGAAAATTGCAGAAAAAGATTTTACTTTATAATATAAAATTCAATTTGGATAATGAGTAAAACGTGGAGGAGCTTACGAGAAAATTAGTACTTCTACAGACTTAAGGTGACGTCAAACTTTTAATAGGGTTACGGATTATTTCGTCTGACATAAAAAGTAGAACAAACTAACTCTGTAGATTTACTTAACCCTTTTTGTTTTGATGCCACAATATTGAACTAAACGTGGCCAAAAAAAAACAAAAACATTTAAGTTCTAGAACATATTTTTTAATACAAGTGAACCATTTTAGTAATCATTAAAATGAGGTTTTAACGCAATCCTTTTGACGACCATTTTTTATTTTTATTTTTTATTCTTGATTTACCTAAACTGAACAGTAACTGTTAAAAGGATGGAGCTATATAGGATATATAGCTTTTTTTTAGGTGGGAAAATCATCCAATGACATAGCCCGCTCTTGGGCGGAGCGAGAGGGTATATCAGTGTTCGGGATTGGGATGAATAGAGATAAAGGATGAGATATGAGATGAAAGTCGGTTTTAGAATAATAAATTCACTGTATTGTCTGTTTCCACAAATATAAGAATAAGATTAATTTATACTAGTATGGAGGGTGAACGATATTGGGACTATGAGTCACGCGCTCGGTAGGTCACCAAATTACGAACTATTGCGGTGTAAGTGCAATAATATAAATGATGGAAACATACTGAGCGGGTGGTGCGATAATGATGTCCCAGGTAAACGTACTGTATGGTGGTTGAACCGTACGTGCTCCCGGAGGCAAAGATAGAGATTAGTGGGAAAAAGATGAAGATTAGATTTACAAGATGATAAACAATATTCAACTTATCAACTATATGACAGGGATGAGGATTAGTAATGAGTGATTATAATATTCCGAACGATTACAAGTAATTGCTAGAGCTTAGATCGGGAAGGGAAAATACTCGAAAAACAGGGGACGAGGCCCTATCTTCTGTTTGCAAATACTCGCTAGATTTAATAAGAGCGGAGTTTCACCCCAGCGTTGCATCTCCAGGCGCAAATCGTGCATGCTTGCAAGGACTGTTGCCTCCAGATCCCATGGTGGCAGGCCAGCAAGGAGGGTCGCCACTTCGCGGGATACCGTGCGGTATACCCGCATCATCCGTATGGACATGACATAGCATGCGTTCAGCTGAGTCGCCGCGCGCCGGTCGCTATTGCAGCGACGGCGCCCACACCGGCACCCCATAAAGGGCCATGGACCGAACGTTGCCTGTGTAGAGCCTCTGGTAGGAGGCGTCTGGATCCCCTAGGTTGGGCAGGAGCCGCTTGAGGGAACCCTAATCCGATCCAGTTTGAGAGCCAGACGTCGGAAATGCTCCTCGAAATTCTGGTGACCAGCGTAAATAATGTACCTGTCCGACAGGTAGGCCTCGACAACATGAGAGAGGTAGTCAGGCACCCGGTGATACCAGAGTCCCCTTCTAATGCTACTCCAGGGCAGGGAATTGAAGGCATTGGTGATGTCCAAAGATACCACCACGACACACCTGCCCTGGTACACCGCATCCACCATCGTGAGGGCTCGCACGCGCATGATGGCGTCCACCGTGGAGCGCCCCCTGCCAAAGCTGAACTCGGCCCCACCCGTTCTAGGTGTGCGACGAGGTGGTCTGCAATTACTCTTTCAAAGAGCTTGCCCACTTCGTGGAGCAGCACAATGGGCCGATACGTGGATGGAGAGTTCGCAGGGCGCCCCGGCTTCGCGATAAGGACCAGTTTCCCCGTCTTTCAGCGAAGTGTCAACTGGCCCCTCTCCATGCATACGCGGAAGAGCCCTCTTAATCGAGACCCGAGTTCCTCCATGGGCAGGACCCAGGCTTTCCCAGGCAAGCCATCGGGTCCTGGGGCAGTTTATTTAGCTGCATCCCTCTTTCTTGATCGTACGACTGACATTTTAACTCGTCATGATAAAGCCCGACGGCCAAGTACAAATAGCGACGTTTAAGGTGCCCACCATATTATAACCCTGGCCCATTAGTCCTCATGCATCCAATTGCTTTTCAATACACAGTGGTGTATCCATGATATAGTTTTATTCCTTTTATTTTAGATTACATTCCAAAAGATGGATCAAAAGATGAGAATGAATAATATCGTTGTAATAAAAACGTTATGTAACTCGATGTAGACGATTTTCTTGCAATATGGAAATTGCGTATATTCTTTATTTCTCTTCTTTTATAAAAGTTTACGAGCTATGAGGTCTGTTTATGAGCTCTCTTTTTTTAATTTTTAATTTATTGTTGGTTCTTATATTTAGAACGCTTTTATTTTAAATTATATCGCTCGAAGTGGTTGTATGTTTTTATTCGGGTTGAAAGTAGTAACACAATATCTCCACTTATTTTTAATTTTCTGTTTATAATAAGAGCAAGTGTGCATCAACGTCTATTGTATAATATAAATTGCAATCTACCCGCACTAAATCGTCTTCAAGAATAATTACATTACAACAACCACCGAGACTAGTCCACAAGAACTTCTTACTTTTATCGCAAGTAGGAACAGCGCAACTTTATTGCATGTTACACCATTTAATTATTTTCTTTTCTTTGCAGTTTTCTACTGGATTAATATGATTGGATCCTGGCAATACATACTGGCGCCATTATTGGAAACTGTTTTCCGCAAATTTATTTTACAACAGGAATGTGGGCTGTTACTTCCATTCTGTTGTAGCTTTCCGTTTGATCCTACTGGGAACTGGGCAAGATATATCGGTGTATATATTTTTGAGACTTACAGCAGTAAGTGGGGCTTTATTGCTCTTAGAGAACTATTGTCCTTTAGGGACGCCTCTTGAGTTATCATTGCTTTATTTTTTGTTACTAGGCCAGATTATAGACGTGAGGTGTATCAGTATTGTTTGGAGTCATGTGCAGTAAAGTTTTTATTCTGTGTGATTTCTCTTTTGTATTCCTTAGAGGTCTGTATTAAGAAAATAGAATCTCTCTTCTTTCAAAAATTTATTAAAATATTAAATATGTTCTTCACGTTGGTCCAAAAAGTTAGTAGAGTACACCCTTAATAAGCGATTTTCATACAAAATTACTAATTCCGATTATTCGATTTGTCAACCCAAAACCGATTATTCAATTGGCCAATCCCACAAAAATTTTAGGATTTGCCTATATTTTTTCAAACCACTTCTATATTAAAGCCAAATAAAAACTTAAGGGTCAAGCCAGTCTCCTGTTTCAGTGAGACTATTTACTACTACCTACACAAAAAGAAATAAAATTGACGTTTATGTGTTAAGCTTACCTCAAAGAGTTATAGACTATGAGATGTGGTTTTAGCTACCCCAAACCCAAGAACCCCTAAAATACGAAAACAAACGAAATAATAATGACAATGATCAGTTAGCCATTTAACAATATCTCTTAAATACGCAAGAATAGAGCACACGCTATTAAAAGGAGACTATCACAAGAGCAAACAATAAAACTCTCAACAACGTAAAAGCTTACTCAAAGATGTTTCTTGATCATAAAATCTTTAACAGCATTTCGAGTTGTAATAACATAATTTGCTGAACTAAAATTTGTTTGTGTATGAAAGCACTAAATTAATTCAAAGCAAACATTTATATTATTCTCTTCTTCAGTAATTATTCAGTGGCACTGAAGGAGTTTCAACTATTTGCATTGTTTTTGCGTGAACAAGGTTAAGGTGTTCAAGGTTTGATGTCTACGCTTCGAACTTGCGAATACATCTACACATATTTGCATTTTACATCAATCCGTAAAATGTGTTGATCATGAAATTATTTAGGGGTGAAAGGAAAATTAATAAAAGTGTAAAAAGAAAGCTTATTCAACATTTCTTATTTTATTTTTTTCTATTTGAAATATTAGTTTATTATGCAAACCTACCACAGTGTTGTCTTTTTTAACCCAAAGGTGGACTGGTAGAGAATGCCTTGTTGCATTAAGTCCGCCTATGTACCACTACTGTACATGAAGTTTAAATAAATAAATAAAATTTAACATAATAAATGCACATCCTGAAAGTAAGATGTAATCGGCTACTGAATCAATTTCAGTTATTTTTAAAGTAAGTTCATAATTATTCACATTCTTTATTGTACTCTTTTATAGAACAATAAAAATAGGACAGTTGATGTACATAAGCGAGCTTAACCCACAATATTAGGTTATATTTTAAGTATCTAAGTATTTTTCGAGACTTTTTTTTTTAGGTATGAAATAATCTTATGTATTTCATACCTAAAAAAAATGTGTAGTGCGGTGATTTCCATATTATTTGCCTGCAACTAAGATAGCTAATTTCTTAAAACAACACCAACCTAAGTGAATTTAAGTAAAATTTCAATGCTTAAATTATGATTGTAAATGTTTTTGGAGTGTGTGAAGGGGTGTACTGTTTTAGTTACATGTTGTATAAGGGAATATTGTGTATGTGTGTTTATATGTTTGTGAACGTATCTACGATACAAAACTTATTCCTAATGTAGGGCAAATTAAACAAATAAAAATAAAAGGTAAATATAAGTGAGAACGCCGGAAAACTTGTAAATTTCACTTAAATGACCTGGAAAGAACATCCGTAAGTAACCTCACTTGGTTATGTGATCTAAGGGGATTACATAAAATATATTCGGTTTGTGCTTTTGAATAAGATTTGAATTTATTTGAAAAAAAAAAGCAATTGAATTCTTTGAGTCAATTTGTTTTTGGTAGATAATTAATGTTACTTGAGTATCCAATAAAAAACATTTTACAAAAAAAAAATACAACCAATTTCGATTTAAAAAAAAACATTGAAAAGTGCAAAATAACTTTAATTACGGAAGTCGGTGTTTCTATAATAGTTTTGTCTCTTCGTTATTTAACACCGACTTCCGAAATTAAAGTTATTTTGCACTTTTCAGTGTTTTTTTTTTACATTCTAGTCGGTTGTATTTTTTTTTTTGTAAAAAGCTTTTTATTCAACACTTTTTAGTTATAGTAACACCACTAAAAAGTACCTCTCAGCCAAACTTAAATACCTTATAGCCAGAGTGCATCTCAATCTCATGACAATTTTAATAATCCCAAACACGAATAGATTACATTAATTTGTTCCAGAGCCTAACTTCAGGCTTCATCATCAGATCAGTTCGATATATTCCCCCTCTTCTTTCAGTCAGTCATCGGCTACACGTATTAACAAAGCAATTTTACTTGTTAAGAGAGTTCTGCTTTAATCCTATGAGGAGTTCTGTTCCATATCTTCGAAGTTCATGATCAGATCATAACAATATTTCTATGGGACCAATTTGGAAGCATAATCTTTCAATAAAAAAAAAAATCAAAATCGGTCTACAATTGACCGAAAAATCGGTGAACATAAATTAAAAAAAATACATTCAGTCGAACATAGAATCTCCTTCTTTTTGAAATCGGTTAAAAACATACTCGTGTTCTATCAAAATATTACTGATGACAGTCTCTACATTGATATTTTTAAGAAGGGTTAGGTGCATAGTACCTACTCACTACCTGCGTCCCTGTATGATTAAAATGTATATTATAAAAGTAAAACGTGTATAATTATAAGAGTGATAGCTTATGGCGTTCTGTGGACTTAGCCTACACTCATGGGAAAAGGGCGTGAATTCATGTTACGCAAGGAAACTATCACGATAAATCTGTAGGTACCTATCCCTCTAACTATTTTTATCCGTCATGTCTCTAGAACACAAAAACACTGGATCAACATCGGTTATTCTGTTATTTACCAATAAAAAAGATAGGTTTTCCAGTTATTTTCCATCAAACAAATTGGTTACGGTTACGTATCGTGTTCAAGTAAGTATTTACATTATTTTAAACTTTACTTGTTCACCGCTCATTCAACAAATTCCACAAACTTTATCAAATAATTTACCTAACCGAAACAGTATTCCAAGAATACCTGCCAAAATGTATATACTGCCATGCAGAAATTCATAATATCTTATTAAAATTTCAAACACACAGTCTTAATTTGGTCCCAACTCCGAAACCCTTTTGAACTATTTAGAGAGATGAAATTTCAAAAATTCCTTTCTTCTCCGTTCTCATGTAATGAGTGAAGTGTGCCTTAAATTTTCAGGAGTCAACGGTTCCCGGAAAGCTTGATTAATCGCAAAGGACCTTTTGTGAAATTCTCACTAGTATTTAACTTGACTTTGCTTTAAATATGTGGACGTATGAACGTAATCCAAGTTTAATGTCAGCGAAAATGTTGTAGGTACTTTTTGTTATTAAGAATTCATTTCAGTGGATAAAGTTTTGTTGATTTTTGGGAGTACCTATTCAATTCTCCAGATTGGAAATTTTATACGCAAATGACAACGATTGATTCGATTGAGTTTTGTTACTAATTTGGTGTACAATAAAGTTTATTCTATTCTATTCTATTCTATTCTATTCTATTCTATTCTATTCTATTCTTTTCTATTCTATTCTATTCTATTCTATTCTATTCTATTCTATTCTATTCTATTCTATTCTATTCTATTCTATTCTATTCTATTCTATTCTATTCTATTCTATTCTATTCTATTCTATTCTATTCTATTCTATTCTATTCTATTCTATTGACTAACGATTATTGATCATCATGATTTTAGTCATAGGACGTACACTGATGAATATAAACCAAGTCATTATTTATTTATTTAAACGATGTATGTAGCAGAGATGAGAATGTTGATATATGTGGCGTGACAAGAATGGATAAAGTGAGAAATGAGTATATTGGAGGAAGATTGAAAGTGACGCCAGTGACTGAAAAGTAGAAAGGAAATCGTTTGTCTTGGCATGGCCATATGAATAGGAGGGATATATCGAAAGTTACTAAAGGATAAATATATGAGTATACATGAGAATGGATGGAGAGGGAGAGGGATGCCAAAGAAAAAATGGACGGAATTTTTTGAGAAATGACATGACAGAAAAGGGAGTTAGCGATAGCGTGACGGGTGACGGGAGAGAGTGGAACAAAAAAACTTGTTGCACAAACGGGGCAAGGGCCTGAAGATGATAATATTTTTTAAATACTTTATGCATATAAAGGTACAGAGGCGAACTTAATGCCATTGACTAGGCAAAAAGTTCAAACAAGCGGAACATTTTCGCAAATAAAAAAAAAGGTAGACCTTTAGACGGATTACTGTAGGCTATACGTTTCAGTCCTATTGGAGTCCCAAAACTTTGGTCGTATATATTCTTTCTATTTTGCTATGAAATTCAATTAGTACAATGCACCACAGGCTACCAACAAAAAGCCATTCAGTTTAGAAGCAATCCGGAAAAAGTATTTTTGCACTAAAATGATTGGCTCATGCAAGGGAGCTCTATCGCTCGCCTTGTGTTCTGAAATTCGATTGGACTGTGGTTTTGAATTTCTTAGTTTCATTGTTGACTAAGACAGGGAATTCAGTACGTTTCTAATTCTGTTTGTAGTAATAATATATTTCGATTGTAAATCAGACCAGTTAGTTTTTCATATTTATGTAGGCAAACTATGTATTGCTTACATCTTTGCATACTATAAAACAGTATGTAGGTTTATCCGTATCTGCTAACTTCCTCTAGAAACTACTCAACAGATTTTGATGCCGTTTTGATTAGTAAAGAGAGCAATAAATGAGAAAAGTAGAAACATACAATTGGTTCCCGTGCAATGTTGAGGTCACTAGTAGCCGAGTTAATTTAGGTCCACGTCTGTATCCGGAGTAAAATTTGCTTGATCTCTGATTGCCTACTAGTCTATTTTATTTATTCGGGTCTTATTATTTTCTGTTTTATCTATTATATTCGAAAGTTCAACAGACAAACAAAACACAAAGAAAGTGAATACGTGCTATAAGTATCCGGTGCTCAGTCTGAAGTACCCATGTACTCACCTACTTTCAAAAGTCAGTCTCGTTGTCAAGGTTGTTTATTAGTCTCTAAGCTATTCTCAGTTCTAAGAAATTGTATTTATATTATAGTGCTGGTTTTAATTTCGTAAGTATGTACAGTCGGGGGTCAAAAATGCAGTTGCACTCCATCAATGCTAAAGGATTTAAAATGTCTTTGTAGAACAGGGGCAATGGTTCATGCCTTATTTAATTTGTAGCATAGAATCGTATTGATTAAACTAGTTGTGGACTATGAAACTTTTACTACAAAGAAATTTTAGACACTTTAGCATTGGTAGAGTGCACTTTTGACCCCTAACTGTACTTATGCTTTCAGTTACAATCGGTGAATTTTACTGCATATAGCTTCATACAGTCGTAGTTTAAAAGCTGTTATTAAACTTGCCGGTGAAGTCAATAGTACAGGAGCTAATTTGACAACGAGATGAAAGCGATGTAACGTCAACGCTTCGACAGAGTCTAGTAACTTCCAACCGAATGGACGTAGTCCTCTTTTCTCTGTTAGCAGCCGCGTTGACAACACTAGTCTAGGAACTGTCCCACGGCTCGTTGTGTATTGAACACTTACGTATTGGATAAACTATATCGTAAAAAATCAGTTGAGTGATCTATAATAGAATTTTATTTTATTGCTCACCCATTCGTCACCCTCACAATATGTTCTCTGGAGAAAAACCCCACTCTGATCGACACCCTGAACCGATATATTTAATAGATTATTTGCTTTGATTACAGTGGGTTATGTTTTAGGACAATTATTTGTAGTTTCTTTTTTTTTGCACAATTGCATAGGTTGAATTGCATAAGTTGAAACGCATGTTACTAAAAGAGTTATGGACACATATGGTTATGGGTGTACATGTGGATGGATGGAGAGGGAGAGGGAGGCCAAAGAAAAGATGGATGGATTGTGTGAACAGTGATATGAAAGAAAAGGAAGTTAGTGATAGCATGAAGGTTGACAGGATAGAATGGAAGAAAAAAACATGTTGTGCCGACCCCAAATAAGATGGGACAAGGGCAGGAAGATGATGAATTGCATAGGTTGAATTTTAATTAAGGATGTGTTAGTAAAAATATATACCAAGTAATAAACTACCGACTTTTACCGTTTGACTGAATCTGAAATATAAAAAAATCTGCTGTTCACTATCATCATCAATTTATGTTCGATTTCATCATCATCACCATTTCAGCTGAAAGATGTCCATTGTTCAACAAAGGTCTCCCCCAAGTGCCATTACGACCTGTCCTGTGCGTCTCGCATTGATAGGATTCCCGCAACCCTCACAACGTCATCGGACCATTTTGTGGGAGGCTTTCCACCGCTTCGTCATCCAGAACGTGGTCGCCATTCTAGAACCTTTTGTCCTCATCGACCCTCTGTTCTGCGACATTCGATTATCACGACAAAATGCAAGAAACAGCTGATTTTTGTTTTCGCGATTTAATTTTGCTATCATATTATAATAAAAGTTGTTGGTACTTTTACCGCTTCAAAAATAATAAATGAATTGAAAGTTGCCCTGAAAAAGTTCTTTATCAACTTCGCTTACCAATAGTGATTATAAAATTTTATTATTTTTTCAGTGTTCCGAATCGTATATTTTTACTTAGGTACAGAGTTCCTCATGATAATACTATGCTCTCACTTAGCAACGGCATTCACTTTACTTCAAGAAGATTTACTAAACATCAAACCTGGAAACCTTGCGTCTTTGAAGTTCATTATTGACAGTCACCAGAAATTAATAAGGTACCTACGCAAAATAGTCTTCACATACTTTACCTTATATGAAGAGCTTTACCTTATATATTTTCGTGAAGCATACCACATGAGCCAAATGAGCCCCTGATTGTGGACCATGTGTGTGGATCCTGTCTGTAACCTTTTGTGGGCTGCTGTGTTCTATATTGCAAAAATCGGTATGAAAAAAAATCTATTTACAAGATACCTAACTGTCTAGTTGCGTAGCAAACCACAAAATCTCATAGTAATATTGGTGGTGGTGGTGATGATGATAATGGTAATGATTGGTCTTTCCATCACAGTTAAAAATTATTGCCGTATCAGCAATTTTTAGATACGTTTTTTGTGACATTTTTAAATTTTAATAAACTAATAGTTTAGATAAACAAATTTACATTTACAAACAATTTCTGGGCGAATAGTTTTGTTTACTTACGGAAGAATTATTTTATTTTTGTTTTTGCAGTTTAACCCAACAACTGGATGACATTTTCGACAAAGTGATCTTTATCAATTTGACTTCTGCTAGTATTTCCATATGCTTCTTTGGTTTGAGCGCAAAGGTAAATAATAAAGAACTATTTCGAAAAACTACACTATGGATAATAAAATACATTATACATATAAGTACAATGGAACTGCTTATTTCGATGGACACTTCATTCGGCAAACGTTGGCAACATTTTTAGTTCTGCCCTGTAAATCATATACGACAATTGTGTATTCACACGATGATCTCTTGCTTTTAGGACGACAGCTAATGCTTTAAACTATTAAAATATTTGTTATCTGTTTTTTTATATTATTTTAGGTTGCTCATGGTGCTCTACAAATAGCCAACAATTTTGCAGCCGTTGTTTGTTTGACTTTACCACTATTCAATTTGTGCTATTATGGAGAAATGCTGAGGGAAGCTGTAAGTATTACAGCGCTAGTATTATTGCTGTGTGTATTTGATAGTAAAATAGTGAGTTTCATTATCATTATCATCATTTCAGCTAAAATGCATTCACTGCTCGACAAAGAGCTCTCTTAAGCGCCACATCTACCGGTTCCATACTTCTTATATCTCAAGGCCGTCAAGGGGCCATTATGGGTCCACCCTGATAGAAGCTTTCCGGCACTGAGTTGTTCTAATTTTAAATATTTACTACTATTAGAATTCCTTTTGTTTTTATTACAATTGATAGTGATAACTGAAAAAATATTATGACATTTTTAATAAATTGTATATATTCTGGAATTATATATTTGCACGCCACATGTAATGGTAGAATGTAAATAGGCATTAATAATGTTAAGATCATACTTTGTACACCTACATAGTATTCATTAATTATTATAATAAATTTATGTTTGTCCTCACAGAGTGCAGGCATGGCAGATTCGGTGTGCAACAATCCTTGGTATCAAGGCGACCTTCGCTATCAAAAACTTTTATGGTTTATAATAATGAGGTACTTATTCCCATTACTTATAACTGACCAAATAAGACTGAATTGCTAATAGAGACCACATTTGTATTCTAATCATCCGCCGAGTTGCTGGCCTGTCGGTTTTCTATCGTTTATGCGTATTGCTCATTAGTTGATTTCCTTGCCGGAGTCTGTGTTTCCTGATAATTACTATCTAAGGTTCTTGAAGTTACGAAGAACACGTTGGAACATACGGTGTAGGTCTGACCCGGTTGGGTGGAGTACTGACGTGTCTTCATAGAGACGATAGGCGGTGACGAGGCGAGAGGGAATGGAAAGCGACCGCATCCGGACGCTCCGGGCTTTGGGAGTCGCAAGGTGATTTCCAGGCTCAAAGCCCGAGTCGATAGTGTCAAAGGGCTCAGCAGGACCGATGTCTGCTAGGGCTGCGGGTACGTGATGATTTTCCACGGTAAAAATGGTCTTTAGGTTATTTGAAGGCAAGCATGCTCCATCGTCGACCATATTATTGTTTACCATGAGATAAGATAAGAAAAGAGAGAAGAAAAAAAAGGGTTTATTTGGCTCAAGACACACACATCATATTTAAGTAACACGAAACAAAAGAACGGGGTGAGTGCGAGTCGAACTCGCGCACCGAGGGTTCCGTACAAACTTACATATGAAAACCGTTCAATTCCCGAACTGAGTTACGAAAATTTTTCCGAATCGCAAAACAGTTATTTTTTTTGTGACGTAACAACAAACTTACAGTTTTCAGGTTTTTTCTTATACTTGTGCTATGAGACCTTGCTTCATGCCAAATTTCAGGATTCTAGGTCAACGGGAAGTACCCTATGAATTTTGATTCCCTTGAGAGTGTTGAAATATACGAGTACGTTTTTTCGACATAAACGGCCGTATCTTTTTTTTTTTTCGTTAACTCAGATATTTAATTTTTTTTTTCAGCTTCAAGGAACCGCAGACTTGAGTAGCATAGCATAGTGGGCCTTATAATGTTCCCACTGTTGGGACTCAGGCCTCCTCTCTAGGAGAGGGAATGGGCCGTAATCCACCACGCGGGCCCAGTGCGGGTTGGTGGATGTCACATGTCTTCGAATTTTTGGTTCTAGGACATGCCGGTGGATATGGATTTAATTTCAACTTGATACTTCCACGCGTTCCCGAGATAAAGGGTGACAGACAGACGGACAACAAAGTGATCCTTCAAGGGTTCCGTTTTTTTTCCTTTTGCGGTACGGAACTCTTAAAAGAAGCAAAAAAAAAAATACAGCTATGTGCCTCACGGCCGCATCCAAATAGGCTCAGTTCAGCATGAATGCCAAACAACTAGTGCGTGATGATGGCACTAGATAATGGTTGAAACGTGAGCCTATCAATGTTAAAAAAAATCCTCCTGCCCTGTCTCATATTAGATGCTTGTTCCATGTAACATGAACAAGGCAACAAAGGTGATTAAAATTTACTCTTTTCTTTCCAGATCTCAAAAGCCATGCTGTTTGACGTCCATGAAATACAATCCAATCACATTGAACACATTCACAACGGTAAACACATATTACAAATATTTAAAAAAGAAATTGAATTTTGTAACTACTGTAATATGTATAGTACGCTATCACAAATGAATATGCCGTAATAGCAGATTTACTAATGGGACTTGATCTTACCCGGTTTTCAAATCAACTTATTATACCCTATTTAAGTAAAATTCGGACTTCATATAACTTTGATGCTAAGCCACACAAGTATGATTAGTCGACCAAAACAAATAAATGACCAATCACAGACATCCATGACATTAGACAACACATAAAATCAATTTCACGTTTATAACCCGAGGGCCTTTAAAGTAATATGCGTGAAGATACACTAGAACAGGGATGGTGAACCTATGGCACGCTTGCTAGAGGGAAAATGATTCGGACACGCCAATGTAATATGGACAGAGTAATTACATAATTATACTTTCTAATTTTTATTTTTAATCTTTATGCTCTAGTAAATAACACTGTACAAAGGCAAAAAAAAAACAAATAAACAGAAAAATCATACAATAAAACTAAAATAAACAAACAATAAATGATATAACAAATTTCGAGTTGCAAATTAAGAGTTAATATTTTTTTTTCTTCATTTAATCACTAAATCAAGATTCTTTGGCATCATGACCACATTATTATAATTTTTTCATCTATTTTATATAAAAGGAAAAACTGACTGACTGACATATCAACGCACAGCCGGAGCTTCTGGGACTAGGGACGTAAAATTATGCACAAGGTTGCCTTTTATGTCACTAAGGGAGGATTTTCCAAAATTCTCCCTTTAAGGGGATGAAACGAGGGTCCAAAGTTTGTGTGAACAAACCTACGTTTACGCGGGAGAAGCCGCTGGCAAAAGCTAGTATACTTACTCATATTTAGTGTCATGATGGCCCAGCAGATAAGGCACCCGTCTCTCATGCATGAGGTTGCGGGTTCAAAACCGGTTGCCGTTAGTAGATCTTGTGACAGTCGTTATAGGTAATCAGACGCCAGAAAGTCTGACCATCAGTCTATCCAAGGAGTATCGTGTTGGCCAGTAACTGAGTTGTGGAGGTCTGATAGGCAGACCCCACCCGGTTAGAATGGAAGCTGACCCTCAGCTAGTTGGCAAAAGAATAGGAAGATGATGACCTTTATTATTTAGTAGCACGTTCTACAAATAAAGGTTTTCCATCCCTGCACTAGAAAGTTCTGTTCGCAAGCAAACATGACATTCTGATTCCATTTCCGAAGAGTATACGTGTCCTATTCAAATAATATTGAAAATCTAATATCTTGTGCGAGGAGAGTTAAGTTCGCGAATAGTTGGCGCTACGTGATATTGTGGGTTCTCGGAACAAGTCATATTGTTATTCGCGTGTACTATTACTTTGTATGTAGGCTTTAAGAATTTCTGGTATTTTGTCATTTAGAAAAGAGATTGCCCAAATTTGTATGTGGATCCGTACCAACTTGCGTCAAACCAAAATTACTCTCAAGAGTATAGTTATTATTTAAATTTACACTATCTAAAATTTTTTTGTTAATATTTAACCACATTTTTGAGATATTAAAAATAGTTCGAAAACGCCTGATCATATTTCATAGCAATTTTTAACCGTAGTGATTATTATAATTTGCATTCTATACTATAGGTATGCGTTTTAGGCCAAATTGCTGTGTAGTGTATTACATTATTATTGATATATGCGATAAGTTTTATAAAGTTATTAAGACCTAAAAAATCTTACTACGTGCTTTAGTTCGATTTCTCGAATCAAGAAACGCAATTCATCACTTACAGGTTGTGGGTTCTACATTCAGCTACCGAAATGTACAGTAAAGGGGTTGACTGTAGCCTATCATCACCCTTAGCTGCACCTCACAACCTAGCCCTAACCATATAGCTACAATATATACGTATATAAATAATAGTGCGGGAAGCCTGTTGCCTTGAAACCTAAGGCAACAGACGGAAGGTGGGAAGAATGAAGGGTGTATGGACGGGATTTATCACTGCCGATCCGCAACCTCACGGACGGACCAATAATTAAGGCTGGATAAGGCCAGAGCTATCGGCAACCATTTATAGGCGCAGTAACAGCGAGAGGAGCCGATGGTCTCGTCGTAATGAAACAGCGTTGCTCTTAGCGTAGAAAGAGACTTTATTACATATTTACATAGTGTTTATATTAATCTATTCACAATAGTTATTAATGCATTTGTGTGAAAAAACTGATGTACCTAGTCGAATTATTTTAGTGACAAATAACTAATATTGACGTCAATTCGGCTTTACTGCCACTTTCTCGTGTGAACATAGGTACTGAACAAGGTAACACAAATAAAGGATTTGTAATTGTTAGTCAGATAAAACATTTATTTTTAGGGTACATAGTATCAAATCGTCGTCATCTTCCTGCCCTTGGTCCATGTTACTTGAGGTACGCCCAAAACATTTTTTTCTTCCATTGTATCCTGTCAACCGTCACGCTATCACTGACTCCGTTTTCTTCACACAATCTATCCGACTTTTCTTTAGCCTCCCTCTCCATCTATTCACGTGTTTATTCTTTGGGTATATTCTATGTATAACTCTTTGGGTGTGTTCTCATCTGGCGAATACGCCGCTAGCGAGCTGCGTGCGTGCATTTCAAGTTAATGCGCCGTTCCCATGCCATCATCGTGCCCTTCGCACGCCAGCTTTGCCATGCGCGAACGGTGCAAAACCGCGCGCGAGCGGCCCGCGCGCTTCTCCTCGCGCCCGCAGAAAGCAAATGGAAATGCATGCGCGCGAATTGCGCGCCCCGAACGTGCACCGCGCCGCGCGCGCGCCCACTTTAAAAACCTTGCAACACTATGAGTCACTATCTCAACACTGTCAATAGTTATTATAGACGTATTGAATTAATTATTATTCAATAAAACTACCAGAACTACTCAAATGCAGTACAAAAACATCAAACGATATAAACGTCAGTATAACAACAAAATACCAAAATGTCATAACCAAATTGACAGTGTCAAGTTTTCAGTTTCTAATATACGCAATGTTTACTTTATAAAATGGTGAGCTAAAATAAAATAATTTAACAGAATTCATTTTTAGCAATTTAATTATTTTCTAGTATTTACTTAGATAGCAGATAAAATTAATTAGGCGAACCATTTATTTATGATCATTGTCAGATTAAAAGCGTTAGCTTTACATACTCTTTGGTCAGATTACGAAAATAACTGACAACTGTAATCGGAACGTGAAGATTTCTGAAATGACGTTATTTTTTTCGGAAGTAGGAATTGTTAATCATTTAATATCATTTTTACGATATTTTTTAATGTGGTTAAAAAAAGCGGTGAAAAATCAGTACATTGTTCATATAAATAAAACATTATTTTTGGCATTAATATACTTGTGACGCAATATGGTACGGGGTATGGGCATTCTTCTTTATACCACTGATATTGTTGATATGACTAGCTTGTTGGTCTAGTGGTTGGTGGCCCTGACTGCTGTGCCAGAGGTCGTGGAATATTATTATATACAAATTTTTAGTGTATGCAAAACCTGAATATAGTTTGTTCAGAATCAGTAATCGAATCGATTTCAATAATTTTAACATAGCATAAATTTTATTAAAAAAAGGTCACAAGTTGGACACCACCGACACTAAGTACAACATAGGTGTCGGTGTAAGGTGACGTGTCTAGTATTTTTATGTAAAGAATTTGTGTACAAAATTTCATAACTGTACGTAAAATCACGAAGTTATAAGTTTATTATGTTACCTGGTTGGCCGCACAAATACACGATCACCGGCCCACCCAGGCGACTGAGGGGTTATTTTACTCCCGCATACAGCTGTGCGCTAGTATCTAATGTCCACTATAACCTGCCGTGACCTGTTTTGTACTTAGTGTCGGTGGTGCCCAACTTGTGATCTTTTTTAAATATTTTTGGAAAAAAATATAACATGGTGTAAAAATTATTGGAATCGATTCAGTTACTGATTCTGAACAAACTACGAGTATATTCAGGTTTCGCATTTACTAAAAATAATGTTGTACATATTCACGGTGACCAAAGAATTTGTATCTATTTGTTGTATTTGAATAATTCCAGGAATAAGGGGGTCAATGATCACTGTTGTAATGTTGAAAGCATCAATTATTTTCAGATCACTTTTAGTAAATACCTCGCGTCGCTTAAGTTCTAACACCACGTAAGTCAAAATCGGAATCTTAACAGGAGTGCACTATTTAGTAGCACGTAACTCGATTTTTTCAACAAAAAAAAACTGAGTTACGCACTGTTGCTATAAGAGTACAACAGAGTTCCGTGGTGTTACTGTAGCTTTTCTCCCCCTACCCAAGTTACAACCGTTTCGTTTCGATTCTCTTTTCGTTGATCGCCTCGATTCGGCCACGTCTCCTATTCTTTTGTTCTGACCACGTGACTAAGCGTTGAGATGACGTCAGAACAAAGAAATCAGAGAATCAGAGGCGTGGCCAACTCGAGGCGATCGACGAAAAGAGAATCGAAACGAAACGGTTGTAACTTGGCTAGGGGGGTAGTTAAACACTGACTTATGTATTGTTATTGATGTTAAATGACGTGCCACCACTGTTTAAAATCCTCGTGTTTGATTCTTCAAACACTACGTTGTTTGATTTCTTATCGAATGACATATGTAACGTATTTTGACTAAAAAATGACTTACGTTGTGTTAGAACTTAAGCGACGCTATGTCATTTATTCGTATTGCACTCACAAACGTGATGGGCTAGAAAGCTGACTTTCTGGCATTGATTCAATCCGAACTTATTTTTTAATATTCCATTCCAGGTACTGAGTACAACTTGGTCGTACTTCTCCCTAGCTTCAAGTGTATACGAAAGTGAAAGTTAAGAACTTCAAATTATTCATTTTATTAGTTTAAAAGTAGTCGCACGATGTAGGATTAGGTCGAAGTTCACAGAATTCGAAAGTAAATAAAGTTTTGTTTTTTTGGGAATATAAAGTTTTTGTAATTATTTCTCGTTATTCCCGTTTTCTTACATCCACAAAATATTTTTTTCTTTATATATAATTGTAAGAACCTGATATATTGCAAGATGAAGTGCAAGTGTGAAGCGTGAGAGTGAGAGTGTGATGGAGTGCGTGCTATTCGACATCTGAAGAGCGATAAGACTGTTGGAGTAGATGATCCCCACCGGGGTGTTCAAGGCTATGGGAGAGACAGGAGTAGACTTTCTGTACACTATCTGTTGCAAGACGTGGGAATGTGGCAAATAGCCCGAAGATTGGTTCCAATCAATATTAATACCCTTGCACAAGAAAGGCTTAATTAGGAAGTGCAATAATTACAGGCTCATCTCTCTCATATCGCCAGCAACCAAAGTGTTACAATTTTAATACTAGACTGCAGGCTTACCTCATTCGCCAAATTGCAGGCTTGCAGACGGCGAGCAATGGGTAGCACGCCGTCTGGTCATCCGGTAACCGTCCGGACCGAGCCCAAATCATCGACGGCGCGTAGTGTTCCAGGCGCACCTCAAGGAGAGAAACGAGAAGGAACAAACGAGTGGGTTTTAATCAGTAAAAGTCTGACACGCCCTCCTGCTCCGCCCAAGGGCGGGAGATGTCATTAGATGATTTCCCACCCAAAAATAAATAATAATACTTCTTTCTCAAATTGTGCCTGAACAAGCTAGATTTGTAAAAGGGAATTTAACATACCACTTTCCATTTGCTTCGTTGATTTCCACAAATCATTTGACACTGTCATATGGGAATGCCTCTGGAAAATACTATTAGAGATGGGAGTACCATTGCATTTGCTACTCTTACTGAAGGGACTATATAAAGATAGCACTGCAGCAGTCCAACAAGGCCTCCTACAAGGTGGACCGATGACTTGGTAACGGTTTCGGGGGTCCGATGGATGCGAGACGCACAGGACCGTTCGCTGTGGCGACGCTTGGGGGAGGCCTATGTCCAGCAGTGGACGTCTTTCGGCTGAAATGATGATGATGATGATGACTGCAGCAGCACGAATGGATAATTTTCTTTCGAAATTTTCTAAGACAGAGTCTGGTGTTCGGCAGGGATGTATTTTGTCGCCCTCATTATATAACACCTACACAGAATACATAAGGGTACCTTAGATGATTGGAGGAAGGGTGTGTCACTGAGTGGGCGGGTCGTAAATAACTTAAAAGATGCTGATGATACGAACCTTCTTGCAAAAACTAAAGAAAATTTGGAAGAACTCTTGACTCGCCTGAAAACGATAACCCTTCCTATATTTTCATTATTCATTATTTCATATATTCTTATAACTTGCCTCTGGAGATGTCCATGTGTCGAGCCACCTCGGATGATGCTGGCAATATGTGTTGGTGATAAACATTTCATTTCATATAATCATTAACAATTTACATTGTGTCTAAATGTTTTACAAAAAAAAAATAATAATCATAGATAAATAATTAAAAATCGCTTAAACATTCCCAAAAAAAAAAACATTAGAGTAATAAATTAAATTAAATAAAAATCACAATTACACAACAATATCAACACAAAAAGAAAAAATAACATCATAACTTCATTACGTCAACCACTAGTCACTTAAAAAATAAAAACAAAGGTAAATAATAATTCTTAAAAAATAATAATAGATAGTGTACTATCCTTCAATATTGTCGGCTCTTAGCCGCGCGTGCCCTCTCACTTACACCGCTCACAGCCGACTGAGCTGTGTCGCTCGCACGTGCGCCAGAGATGACATAATGCTTCCCCCTCTTTCACTCGCATACACTACATCCCTCCCTTGTTTTATTTTTTTAAAACAAGAAAGAAACAATTAAAAACAATTGATCAAATAAATGATTCATCGTTTTACTATACTCGTAACTATTGATTACATTATTGAAAATCAACCTTTATCATCTCATATTACTTTTAATTTTAGTATTCTTAACGATAGTCCTAATCGTCACCAATATTCTCGTCTGAACTCTCTTCTTCTACAATTTCTGAATGTTGTCCTTCCGTTTCTTTATTCATAGATGTCCATTCTCCTTCCACTTTCTTTAAATGGAGTATGTTTCTTCTTAATTGTTGTCCAGTTTCATCGTTCTGTACTTCCACATCTCCTCCTGTTTTAGATTTTACAGTATGAGTAGCTGTATCAAAATTAAGACTCAATTTATTAGATTTATTGGTATTCTTTACATACACCTTATCTCCCACTTGTATATCAGTTTCGCGTGCTCTTCGTCTTTTATCTGTATATTCTCTCCCTTTTTCCAAATCCTCAAAATTTTGTTCCGCATAATCTATCATGGGAATCTTGTCCCTAAATTTCCTTTGAAAAAATAATTCTGCCGGAGTTTTTTTAGTCACACTATGGGGTGTGCTATTGTACATAGTCAGATATTTTATCAATGCTTCTTTCCAGCTTTTTCTTTCTACTTGGCATATTTTGAGTCGTTTAAGAATGTCTCGGTTCTGTCGGTATAACTATTCTTGTGCCTCTTAGTAATATGTCCCCAAAGAAACAGAACTCGTTCTCAAATAGTTTTACCTTACTTTTTATACCTTTACTTACCTTTTATACCTTTTACTGAATCATCCCTCTTTCTGCTAAATATGCCATGTTTTACTTTTTGTATGTCAGTGTCGGTCTTTGAATGTTCTTCGATGTCTTTTACTGATACGGCTATTGGTCTAGCGAGATCAATGATATCTTTTTGCTGAGTTTCATCATGTTTAAATGTACATGATCTAGACAAGGGATCAGCTATGTTATTTTTTCCTGGACGGTATATGACATTATATATTTATAAAATTGAAGTCTCAATATCCAACGTTCTATACGAGCACACGATTTGGACTACGGTCCGAATATGACCTCAAGATGTTTATGGTCAGTTATCAAGTCAAATTCCTTGCCGTACAAGAACATGTGGAAGTGTTCCACAGCCCACACCAATGCCAAAGCCTCTTTCTTAGTTTGGCAGTATCTACGTTCGCAATCACTGAGGGTCTTATTCCCAAACGCAATTATGCGTGGGCCTCTTTCATTTGTCTTCACTAAAATTGCTCCGAGTCCGACCGGACTAGCATCTGCAAATACCATGGTTTTATTTATTTATTTATTTATTTATTTAAACTTCATGTACAGTAGTGGTACATAGGTGGACTTAATGCAACAAGGCATTCTCTACCCCAAATTTGGTATATCACTCAAAGCAGCCTTTAAAGCACAAAAGGCTGTTTGTTGACTTTTCCTCCAAGAATCCCTAATATCAGCATTTCTGGCTGATCCTTGGCGAAGCAACTGCTTCAATGGTTCTGTGAGGGTTGCCATGTTGGGAATCCACTTACCAATATAGTTTATGAGCCCTAAAAAGCTTTGTAGCTCCGAAATATTGATTGGGGTTCTGAAATCTTTTATGGCCAATAAATATTTGTCTAATGGTCGAATCCCTTCGTCAGATAACTCGTGTCCTAGAAATTGAACTTTAGTTTTACCGTAAATACATTTATCTTCTCTTAACATGATGTCATTCGCCTTTAATGACTCTATCACTTTTTGTAACCGTCTGTCATGTTCTTGCTTGTCTTTTCCGTAAACTAAAATATCATTAATAAAATTAACTACACCTTCGCATTCTATTAATACTCTTTCGAGTGTTTTTTGAAACATTTCTGGCGCACAGGTTATTCCGAACATTAACCTTTTAAAACGATATAATCCTTTACCAGAAATGAATGTAGTAATGTGTCTTGATTCGGGCAGAAGCTCCAGTTGATGAAAGGCATCCTTTATATCTAATTTGCATTTTAGCATTTTGAATCTTCGGTAGTAGCTGTTCCATCGTGGGCAGTGGATGATTCTCCCACTTAATTGCCAAATTTGCGCGTCTCATATCGATACAAAGACGAACATCACCATCTGCTTTCAAAATCGGTACTACCGGAGATATCCATTCAGACGGTCCTTCTACCTTTTTTATTATGTCCTTTTGAAGTAGTTCGTCTATTTTGGAATTAATTTTTTCTTCTAAGGGAATCGGTACTCGTCTGTAAGGTTGTGCGACTGGTTTTACGTCCTTATTTATTAGTATTTTTATCTGAATGTTTTTAAATTTGGGAAAGGGTGTCATCTCGACTTGATTTATGTCTAATCCTAGTTTAAGTACGCCTAATGCAATTGCAGTTACTTTACCTAGTAAATTACGTGTCCCTTTGTCTATAACATAAAAGTTGGCGTTTTGTGTTTTTGTTCCAACACGAATATCCGTAGTAAAGGACGTCAATAATTTGAGAGGGACTTCACTTCCATATGCTACAAATGTTTTTCCTGGATTCTTTAGTTCTTTTCCTGTCTTTAAAACTTTTTCTCTTATTTCTTCCCACGTTTTATCTGTTATTAAGTTATGTTGACATCCGGAATCAATGAGCATCTCTACTTGGGTTCCTCCTACTAAACAATTGAGTGTATCGTTAGGCAGGATATTAAAAACATAATCAATCTTGTCTTCGATCGCATTGGCCTGCTTCATATCTTCAACTCTTTGATTTGGCTTCTTTCTTTTCGCATCTATACCCCTTTCCGATTTGCTATCATCATAGTTCCGTTTTTGGCCTGTTCCTCTGCACTGAGCCTGGAAGTGCCCCACCTTCTTGCATTTGTTACAAATTTTTCCTTTGGCTGGACACTTCGCATCATACGCTAGATGATTCCAGCTACCACATCGATAACACGCCCTTTTATTGTTCTTTAATGTCTTTTCTTTCTTTTGTGTCTCAATTTTGCTTACAGTGTGTTCTTTTCCTTTCTGACTAAAATCAACTAATTGACGTTTTACTACCTCTAAAGTATTAGCTTCAGTTATCACTTCTGTTAAAGTATTTTTTTCTCCTGCGCGAAGTACTTTCTTTCTCAGTTCTTCCGACGAACATTTCTCAATTATCTGATCAATTATATTATCATCTACATCTATAAATTGGCATTTCAACGCTTGTTGCCTTAGGCGAACTAAATATTTTTCAAATTTCTCGTTTTCTTCTTGTTTCATTTGCCTAAATAGATGTCTTTCATACCGTTTATTTTGCTTGGGTGCGAAGTATTCATCTAACTTTTTTATTCCTACTTCAAATACATCTATGTCTTGATCATCTTCAACCGACGTGACGTAACCACCGGGTATGTTAAACAATATTTCTTGAAGTTCTTGTCCTCCCCAATGTAACAGACTTGCGCGTTTTTTAGAGCTATTATTAATATCTGCAGCTTCCAGGTAGATATTTAAACTCCTCTTCCCACGTTCCCATCTTGCTCCCACAGAACCTGCTTCACCATCGCACTCAAATTTTTCTAATGTAAAACTTGACATTATTTAATCTGTGAACAAGGAAACAAATAAGGAATGTCTCATTTAGGTTATCAAATGGGCATTATCCTTTCAACAACCTGATACATTCATTATTTATTCCTATCAACCTGTCCTTCCAAAACCACACAAATTGTTGATAAGTTCAGTAAACGGGCGTTACCCGTATAAATATTTCAATTACGAGCATTGCCCGTATCACTTCGCATTACAGGCATCACCCGTACCAACATTACGTTACAGGTAACCCATAAAGGCATCACCCATCGGTATTTAATTACGTTACGAAGTCCTCACAGGCATCACCTGTTTATGGACTACCAGGCATCATCTGGTAACATCACAGCTTCTCTAATATACCTTCACTACATCGCACCACACCTACAGGCATCACCCATAGGTATTTAATTACGTTACGAAGTCCTCACAGGCATCACCTGTTTATGGACTACCAGGCATCATCTGGTAACATCACAGCGTCTCTAATATACCTTCACTACATCGCACCACACCTACAGGCATCACCCATAGGTATTTAATTACGTTACGAAGTCCTCACAGGCATCACCTGTTTATGGACAACCAACGACACTCTTTAATATTGTAGTTAGAAGAGACAAAATTCGAAAATAATATATTTACCTGATAAAATAATAGACAATCAGACATAGATAGTAAACGAAGTTTAAAACGGAATCATGCAACTTAGCAGTATTTTAAGGATGTTCAATGCTAATCGGACCTGGAATCGAACCCGGCCCCGTAGTTCAGGGACAAGTTTTTCATTATTATATTTACACATCAGTTAATTTATCAAAAGTAAAATTTTGCGTGTGCGTGTGCGGGTATATTTGTCACTTTGTGTACAGCCGCCGGGAATGTACTATTTAAAACACACATAAAACTTTTCCATGATAGAAAAGCAATCCACATAAATCGTACCGGTAGTTTCTAAAACCGGCCTACCCAAATGAATATATGCGCCAAGGACCAAAAGCGTTTGTAATCTAATTAATAATAATAGACTATACATATAAACGATCTCATAAGTATGTCAGTACAAAAGTAACAAATGTAAACAAACGTTGAACGTCGCTTTTGAGTCACTATCTAAGGTAGTAACTAATACCCTCCGAAAGCGCTGACGAAAAAAATAAGGAGCGGTTGCCTCGTCCCGCATGGTAACTACCACGGATATCAATGGTAACTACCTAC
The DNA here is from genome assembly GCA_905147345.3 of Mythimna impura. Taxonomy (NCBI): domain Eukaryota; kingdom Metazoa; phylum Arthropoda; class Insecta; order Lepidoptera; family Noctuidae; genus Mythimna; species Mythimna impura. Next base: position 5,097,728 of record LR990349.1, read on the forward strand.
TTAGATGTAATGAAAATAAAATAAATACTTGCTTGTATCTGCAGTAATTCGTACTGGTAACTTTGTTTACTGCATTTCATTACTTATAAAAACACTACACTGCCACAGACACACACACACTGTATTTTTTTTTTTTTTTTTTTTTATAATTATTACTCACAATAATCCCATCCTCGTCGCCAAAATGTACTATCCTTCAATATTGTCGGCTCTTAGCCGCGCGTGCCCTCTCACTTACACCGCTCACAGCCGACTGAGCTGTGTCGCTCGCACGTGCGCCAGAGATGACATAATGCTTCCCCCTCTTTCACTCGCATACACTACAGATAGTAAAATTAAAAATTCATCGGTTGTCAAAAATCATTCAAGTACATAAAATTCATTAAAATTGTAAGTAACACGGTTTTTTTCAGCCATGCGCCTCTGGTCATTCCTATCTTCCAACCCGAAATTCCCTACTATATTGCGGATATGATCGTCGTTGATAGTGTGCCCAACTTTAGCATTCCAGTTTCCAATAATTACCGTCACTTCACGATTTGGAGTTTTTTTGATAGAACATGCTAAAATATTCCTTACATATCCTTATAAAAAGGTGCAACCATAAACCACCATGATAAATTCCCATTTCCCCAAAGAAAGACACTTATTCTGTTAACACTATTGCTGCATAATCTAATTACGCCTCCAGCATCCACTATTTGCTCTTCTCATTCCTTTTAATTAGAACCTTTTTATTGTCAGCGTGAGGCCAATAAATTCAATTATTCAACTCAAAGCAGCGACCAGCTTTTTTCCACGTTTTTTTCCCCTCACAATTGGATTTCAGTTCATTGGCTTTGTAATAATTGTGCAAATTATATGGCAATGTAATTGGAAAAAATGATAGAAATTTGGTTGAAGGTCGTTTGTTCACGGATTATTATGATTTTTGTTTGGAATTAGATTTTCGTTATAATTGGTATTATTTTTTTCTTCCTCAGAGATTTGCTAAAACTAGGTTGTGGATACAATTAAGTCTGATTAATTCTCATTAACATAAAAATGTCATAGGTTTTGACAACTAGATATTTTTCATCTTTTTCAGAAGTCATCAATGATGAGTTTGAAGGTACAAAACTTATGTACTATGTTTTATTTATTATGCTCACGTTTGACCACTATCACACCTGATGGAAAGCGATGATGCGATCGACGATGGAGCACACTTGCCTAAAAAACTTTTTACAAAAAAAAAATACAACCGACTTCAAAGTAAAAAAAAAATACTGAAAAGTGCAAAATAACTTTAATTTCGGAAGTCGGTGTTTCTAAAATAGTTTTGTCTCTTCGTTATTTAACACCGACTTCCGAAATTAAAGTTATTTTGCACTTTTCAGTGTTTTTTTTTTACTTTGAAGTCGGTTGTATTTTTTTTTTTGTAAAAAGTTTTTTTTTACACTTTTTAGTTATGGTACCACCACTAAAAAGTACCCCTCAGCCAAACTTAAATACCTTATAGCCAGAGTGCATCTCATGACAATTCTAATAATCCCAAACACGGTTAGATTACATTAATTTATTACAGAGTTTCGGTGCCTAACTTCAGGCTTCATCATCAGATCAGTTCGATATATTGCCCCTCTACTTTCAGTCATCGACTACACGTATAAACAAAACAATTTTGCTTGTTACGACGGTTCTGCTGTGATCCTATGAGGAGTTCTGTTCCATATCTTCGAAGTTCATGATCAGATCATAACAATATTTCTATGGGACCAACTCGGAAGCATGACCATTCAATCAAAAAAAAATATTACAAAATCGGTCCACAATTGACCGAGAAATCGGTGAACATACATAAAAAAAAAACATACATTCAACCGAACATATAACCTCCTCCTTTTTGAAGTCGGTTAAAAAGTAACTTATCTTGACTTAAAGACCCATAGGTTTTAGCTATCAGGAAACACAGACTCCGGCAGGGAATTCCACTCCTTAGCTGCACGTATAATGAATGTGTTCCCAAAACGCTTTGTAAGTATGGGTGGGATGTTAAAAAAAAGTAAAAAAAAATCATTGTTATTTAAACCTTGCACATTTAATCCAAAGAATTTTTTGTAAATTGTCAACAGTAGGTGTTATCTCATTTTTTTTTGGCCTTGCTTCTTTATCGAACATTGCGTAGTATTATTGCGTTGGATGAAGTAACTTTAAACTATGCTCTGTTGGCAATAGACGGGTTGGGAAGAGCCCTCTTAATGTCATAATTTGATAGGGGTAATATCGCCCCTTAGCTAACAACACCGCATAAGTCATTTTTACGAACTTTACATGAAACGAAAAAAACTGTGCGGTGTTGAGAGGCCAGCCGTCTTGCACGCTATCACTACTTTTCGAATTATGGCTTCTGATTGGCTGAATTCTATATCATGTGACCAATGGTTAGACGCGCAATGAGCAGCTCCATTTAAAGGCATTCAAATGTAAAAACCGCCAATTTTTGACTTTACAGGAAACGAAAAAAACTGTGCGGTGTTGACAGGCCAGCCGACTTGCACGCTATCACTACTTTTTGAATTATAGTTTCTGATTGGCTGAAGTCTATATTATGTGTTTGAATTTTCGACTTGAGCGGTGTTGTAAGCTAAGGGACGATATTTCATTTAAATAAAATTCAATAAATAAATTGTTTATTTAATTTTCTTTAAATGTATTAAATGTATATGTTTAGATGTGTATGTTTAGATTAATTTCAAGAAAAAAAAACTTATTTGAATAGCCGTTGACTCCAAAATAAAACAAATAGTAGCGTAGTTTCGACGCTCTACGCCAAGATATTTTTCACTTTCGCTATTTTTTTCAGTATGCACGGTAAAAGAAGCTTCAAACACTCTGAAGCACTTTTATTTATATTATGTAATCTTTAAAAATGGGCTCTCCTTTCACTTCAAGCGAAGCGCGTCTTATGTGGCTACGCTCTAGTTACTTACAAAGAGAACACTCCTATAAGAATATGTACTTTAAAGTATATTACAGTAGGTAATATACTCATGGTTTAACAAGAAGGGAACATGTTACTCAGCGTCCCTTGTGACTGCAGTGTATCCCCTTCACCACCACGAAATGCGAAGAACTTCTATCTGTCAGCTGATAATGCAATAAACTGGCGTGACGATATGTTGGTTAGCTACCTGTATTAAATTGGTTTTTAAGTATTGCATTTTTAGGGTTCCGTACCTCAAAAGAAAAAACGGAACCCTTATAGGATCACTTTGTTGTCCATCTGTCTGTCTGTCTGTGAAGACTTTTTATCTCAGGAACGCGTGGCGGTATCGAGGTGAAATTAAAACCATATACTCAAATTTACGGTCCCTTGAAGCTGTGAAAAATTCAATCTTCTAAATTAACGGAAAAAAAAAATACGGCCGTTTATGTCGCAAAAACGTATATTTTGACACTCTCAAGGAAATCAAAATTAATAGAGCCCATCCCATTGACCTAGAACTCTGAAATTTGGCATAAAGCAAGGTATTATAGCACAAATATAGGGATAAATCTGAAAACAGTAAATTTGTTGTTACGTCACAAAAAAAATTTTTTTGCGATTCGAAAAAATCTTCGAGACTCCATTCGGGAATTGAAATATTTACATAGGTAAGTTTGTACAGAACCCTCAGTGCGCGAGTGTGATTCGCACTTGCCCAATTTTTTTCGAGGTGTTCGATGTTTTTTCTAAAACTACCTCCTTTGTTATGTTCGCATGTGTGGTAAGTCTTCTCGATACTCCAGCTAGGGCCTAGCAGGGCTGAAGCCTACTGGGGCCATGTGTTGTCCGAATGGGGACCCCGGGGTCCTGGAAAGCAAGGAAAAGAAAAGCGGGAGAGTCATTAGATGATTTCCCACCATAAGACAACCTACCTTCCTACTTTACCTTAATTATATTTTATTTTTTGCTTTTATAATCTTCCCTGTACGCTGGTGAAAAAAGCGAAAAAAAATTATTAAAATTGGTCAAGCCGTTCTTAAGTTATAGCGAGACCTGGAGAAATATGGGTTCATTTTTATATATATATATATTTTTTTTGGCATCAAACAGTCATATACAAAAAAATATAATTCTTAAAATAATTGTTTCCTTACAATAGACCTATAGTGCCGACAATGTTATATTTAAGTAAAATTAAGTACAATAAACTCTACTTTGAAAGGACGCGTTTGAATGATACATATTATTTTTTTTTGTACATAAACATAAATTCACTAAAACACATATTATTATCAGTTTGATAACTAAGTAAAGTGAAAAAGGTAAGGATATAATAGATATTTATGAGTGTAGTAATAAAGGAAAATCCCCGATTTATAAGAACTTCCAAAAGATTTCTCAAGAAAACAACAAATTATCAATTCCTAAATATGTATACAAAAATTTCTTAGTATCAACATTTATGTACCTACAGCTTTTTATGTTATTTTTCTATTCGCTGAAATTTTCCTCTAAGTTTTCTCCTTAAAACAAAATAAGTTTTGATAGCTAGTGATTGATATTTTTAACCGACTTCAAAAAGGAGGAGGTTATATGTTTGGTTGAATGTATGTTTTTTTTTTTTTATGTATGTTCACCGATTTCTCGGTCAATTGTGGACTGATTTAGAAAATTTTTTTTTGATTGAAAGGTTATGCTTCCGAGTTGGTCCCATAGAAATATTGTTATGATCTGATCATGAACTTCGAAGATATGGAACAGAACTCCTCACAGGATCACAGCAGAACCGTCGTAACAAGTAAAATTGCTTTTTTAAACGTGAAGTCGATGACTGACTGAAAGTAGAGGGGGAATATATCGAACTGATATGATGATGAAGCCTGAAGTTAGGCACCGGAACTCTGTAATAAATTAATGTAATCTAACCGTGTTTGAGATTATTAGAATTGTCATAAGATGCACTCTGGCTATAAGGTATTAAAGTTTGGCTGAGGGGTACTTTTTAGTGGTGGTACCATAACTAAAAAGTGTAAAATAAAAATCTTTTTACAAAAAATACAACCGACTTCAAAGTAAAAAAAAAAACACTGAAAAGTGCAAAATAACTTTAATTTCGGAAGTCGGTGTTAAATAACGAAGAGACAAAACTATTATAGAAACACCGACTTCCGAAATTAAACCCTGTTGAGGCCCCACGGATTTGCTGACATCTCCTTGAGGCGCGCGCGGAACACTACGCGCCGTCGACAACTTAGGCTCGGTCCGGACGGCAAGGGCTTACGGTTTTAAAACCGGGCACGTACCAATGTAAATTTTTTCAATTCTTATATATAAGCATAATCACAGAGCAGTGGTGGCCGAGTGGTAACAGCCCCGACTTACGAGTTGTAGGTCGCGAGTTCAAACCCAGCCAGGCGCATTTCTTTGTGTAATTTATTTCATCACCACTGCTCTAAAAACGGTGAAGGAAAACATCGTGAGGAAACCGGCTTGTCCAAGAACCAAAAATTCGAAGACATGTGACATCCACCAACCCGCACTGGGCCCGCGTGGTGGATTACGGCCCATTCCCTCTCCTAGAGAGGAGGCCTGAGTCCCAACAGTGGGAACATTATAAGGCCGACTATGCTATGCTAAGCATAATCAGCCTTTTAATGTTTCCACTGCTGGGACTCAGGCCTCCTCTCTCCAGGAATGGGCCGTAATCCACCACGCGGGCCCAGTGCGGGTTGGTTATTTTTCTAAAATCTAAGTCATTACTGATATCCCGTACCTCAGAAATCACGTAAAGTCGTGGTTCCCTGTTGTCATTCCTAGACAACAGATAGAGATACATTAAATATATTTGTATCTCTTTAAATCTCTTTGTTCCTAGATCTGATTGACAGTCGTTAGACGTAATCAAACGCCAGAAACTCTGACCATCAGTCTATCCAAGGAGTATCCTGTTGCCCAGTAAGTGGGTTGTTGAGGTCTGTTAGGCAGTCATTCTATGTAAAAAACATAGGTATATTCAACCACGTCTGGTTAGACTGGAAGCCAACCCCAAGCTAGTTGGAAAAAGGTTAAGGAGATGATAATGATGACAGTGCACTAGCTTTTGACGTTTTATAAGTGCCCATGTAGGCCTATGAGAAATATATAGCTATATTATGTTAGCTATATTATGCTATATTATGCTAGCTATATTATGTCTATGTATCTTATCTTATCTTATCTTATAGTGGGGCTGGCCCTAAAACCAGAGCACTTCGACCCTTCTGGATCTTTTGTGCCAATCCCCTCTCTTCTACTCAATCCCCAGCCTTCCGTGCACCTTCTTCATGAGTCCCAGTATGGCCTTGATGGGGCTGAGCCTATAGTCCTCAGGTCTTGGAAATGGTTGGCCCAGATACTCTAGTCTTTTGGAGCCTAGTGCTGCACAGTTGCACAGTACGTGAAGCATATTCTCCTCTGCCTCTCCACAGATCCTGCAAGTCGGGTCGCTTGCTAGTCCCATGTTGTGGAGCTGTTTGTTGGTGGCATAGTGCCCCGTGAAGACTCCTGTGATTGTTCGGAGCTGATATCTATGTATAGTCTAGTATATAATTTTAATCTAATATTTACTTTATTCATTTGCAGTACACCACAGACTACCCCCTTTTTCTATTTCAATTTCTTACAGTCCATCCTAAGGTTGTCTGGTAGATATCGCTGTCAGCGATAAGACCGCCTTTGTACCCATAGATTTAAGTTACCTAGTATAAAAGTTTTGTTACTATTTTGGTGTGCAATAAAGTTTATTCTATTCTATTCTATAAATTGTTTTTTTTTTTAATATTTATGAGTTCCATTATCTAAGTATATCCGAAGATCTTCATCATAAAATTATTAATAGGTTAAAATTAGAATATTACATGCACTAAAATCTTCCCTAAACTATGTATTTAACCTTTCGAATACCGTAATTAGAGACACAATAAAAAGTCAATGAGAGATCGAACGCGAACGTACTTGTAACTATTTTTGTATGAAATATAAGAAAACTCGTATTATTTTTTAATATGAGTCGTGGAAACAATGTGTCTCAAGCTGTATGCAATATTGATGATGTACTATAAGTATATGGACTTAAAACTAATAATAATAATAATAACCCCATCGCCGTATCTCTACGCCCCATCGCCGTATCTCTACGTTGACGTCGTGGTGGGGCTTGCGTGCTCCAATATACCCTAGGTCTGTATCGGTAAAGTTTGCTTTGCCGTAATATGCCTAGGGTGAGGGGCCAGACTAAGAGAGATACAATCCGCAGCGCAGTTTTGTGGCGAACTGTTGGGCATTAGCGACCCCACGGACCCGATCTCCCGGGAGAATTCTTGTTCTTCATCTCCGGCTTGCCTTTATTGGCCGGCCGTAGTGAACACTGACGAGGAACTGAGCTCCCACCTCTCTCTTGCCTTTATTGGCTGGCTTGAGTGGAGATTCGCAACAGCAAACGTGCTCGGGAGAAGGATGTATAATCCAGTAAGGTGCTGGTAGAGATCTTGACCGTTCTTCCGGGATTGTCCTGATAGCCGTGGTATACCTCTCCACTCCTCAAGCACCTCAGGATATGTTGCCCTCTTGTTGCTACGTCACTTCGTGCTAGCGGCCGTTTTTGGGGGCCCATTTATTGAGTGTGCAAGTCACCCCCTGCCTTTTTTCGATGCATATTAATAACGTTGTTCAGGCAGGGGCCATAGTCTTGACATAGTTCCATGTTACCAGTCCACTTAAGATTCCAAAAACCATAGCCCTATTATCTTTGTTCTCCATATGTCGCAACAGTTTTTCAATAACCGGGGGTTGTCCTTGGGTGCACTAGCATAGCGCGTACAGGGATAATCGTCGGTTGGTATCATGTTCCATTATAATTATCTAAAGGGCCTCTGCGAGTTTGCTTCGGCTCCTCGTACGACTCCCAAAGGTCCAGGACCTCAGGGTCCTGAGATAAATAAAATATATAAAAATAATAATAATAACGTTTATTTCTCACCACAAGCCAAAATATACAGACAATCTTACAATAAGAAACATTGCTAGAAAAACTGCTAATGAATGGGATGTTTATTTTTGTTCCAATCACTTCAACGTGAGAAATTTTATCTCACAAATAACATTTCTCCTCAGTGCGGCAACAAGACAAAATTTCCAAAACGAAAGCTATTAAACCAAGAGCACAAAGTTCTTTTATTAGAAGAAAGTCGTATACGTAATTGATATTGCTTGCCCTTTGAAATGCATAGTTTCTACGTTGGAACTCTTAGTATGAAAAAAACATTTTTTTTATTAGCTTTCATGGTTATAAGAACTGCGATATTACATAAAATACAAAACACAAAGAATCCAATAAATACCTAATTACGGAAACAATCTAAAGATATAACATTTCAAAGGAACCCGTTTTAAAAAACGGCAATTTAATTATTATTTTTTTTTTTTTTCGGCAATTTCATAGTTAGACCTAATACATACTGAACATAATAAATATGGTTCAAACAAAACATAATTTTTGAAATCAGTTAAAAATACAGTTAATAAACCGTGTGACATCACCCCATCATCATCATCATCATCATTTCAGCCGAAAGACGTCCACTGCTGGACATAGGCCTCCCCCAAGTGTCGCCACAATGAACGGTCCTGTGCGTCTCGCATCCATCGGACTCCTGCAACCGTTACCAAGTCATCGGTCCACCTTGTAGGAGGCCTACAAGACATCACCCCATATAATGAAAATACAAGATAGTCATGTGATGAGAGATTAAAGCGACATAACGACTGCAATTTTAGTTATTACTAACTGACCCAGCGAACTTTGTACCATCTAACAGTCAATGGATGTAGTATATCTTTCGTTGTAATCAACCGATTGCGATGAAAGAAAGAAAGAAAAGAAAGAAAAATATTTTATTTGGCACACATGGATACACACACTGTAAAAAAAAAATTTAAGACAACTAAGAGAAAAAAAAAGCACAATGTGTGTCACACGGCTGCGCCAAATAGGTCCAGTTCTGCAAAAATGGCAGACAACTACATGGTAGTCAGTGGTGACGATGAAATAAAGCCAAGTTACACACAACTTTAATTTATAAAAGTTATCTACATCGATTTCATACATTTTACGTGATGGTGCTTTGCATTATATTACGGGAGTGCTGCGTCTCCTTAAACTCAACGTGATGGATCGGTATATGTGAAGGCGGTGACGCCCGCTATTACTAAACATTCCAGTAGCCAGAACTAACCTGCTGGCAAAAACACCCCTCACCAGAACAATTCGCGTTGTGAACTAAGTTCAGGAGCGACTAGATGTTTTCTCTTGCAGTTTGAGAATTTCAAAGAGTTTTATTAAATATAGTTTGTTATATTAGACAATAAGAGAGAAAAATGTTACTCGTATTTATGTTTAATATTTATTTATTTACTATATTCTTTATTGTACACCACACAAGACAAACATTATTAAAAATAAATGTACAATGGGCGGTCTTATCGCACAGGGCAATTTCTTACAGACAACCTTTGGATGCACTGAAAAAAGAGAAGATAGATTTAGGGCTGTCAGTGTACAATATCAGAAATAATACTAATAAGACATAATAACACAAATACATACAAATTAAAAAAAAATACTAATAAATATCAAATAAATACATAATTGAGCCAGGAGAAGAAAAAATCAAAGTGAAAGGTTCTTCACTATTTTTTTAAACGTTGGTAGCGTTTGAACACGACTCACTTTTAAACATTGGTAGCGTTTGAGCACGCCTCACTCTTATGGGATATAGAATTTCTATTTGCAATATTCAGTTTTAAAAGATAATTTATTTTTTTAGATTTTATCAATACTGTATTTTTAGGTTTTCGTATAATAGTTGATAGGTGCACTATCGCATTAGGTTAAGACCTGTTAAGAGGATAAATAAATAACGTTGCCATAAATAATCGATGCGATAAAAATCAAGGTTAGTCCCCTTTTCACAAAAAACTGGGCAAATGCGAGTCGGACTCGCACACTGAGGGTTCCGTACAAACTATTTTATGTAAATAGTTCAATTCCCGAATCGAGTTTCGAAGATTTTTTCGAATAGAAAAAATATTTTTTTTATGACGTAATTACAAATTTTCAGTTTTCAGATTTATGTGCTATAAGACCTTGCTTCATACCAAATTTCAGGGTTCTAGGTCAACGGGCAGTATATAGCCCTATGAATTTTGATTTCCTTAGGAGTTTCAAATTTACGATTTTTGCGACATAAACGGCCGTATCTTTTTTTTTGGTTAACTTAGAAGTTTAATTGTTCCACAGCTTCAAGGAACAGCAGACCGAGTATATGGTTTTATTTTGAACTCGATACCTCTATGCGTTCTCGAGATAAAGAGTCTTGACAGACAGACAGACAGACAGACGGACGGACAACAAAGTGATCCTGGGTCCCGTTTTTTCCTTTAGAGGTACCCTAAAAAGCTCAACTAGTAGGTAGCTATGTGATTTACACCAAGATCAATAGTCTACGTGACTAGAAGGTCCAGAATTTCCACAAGCATACAGAATAAGCAATTCAACTGATAGGATTTGATTTAGTATTTCCAGCAGGGAAAAGATTGGTGGTTATTAGTATTCTTGAATAATACTACCAATCTGAACGTTGAATTCTATTTTGGTCTAATCAAAGGTCAATGCAAAATATTGGCATGTTTTACTTTTTTTTTCGCCAGGAATGAAACCTAAATTATATGTTAGAGGCGTGAAATCAAAAGCAAAAAGAAATAGGTCTTTAAACCGTAACGGAGTGAATATACCCATAGAACTATTGCTTGTATCTTTTTGTCAGGCGTTACCTATTTTTCTTATATATATTATAATTAAATGGAAATACTTCCGCAAGATATTTTGAGGTTTCCATTAATAAAATAGGTTAAGTTGGTTATTACTGTTATATTTCTATCATCACCAAAACTAGTAAAAAAAAAGAAGTGATAAACGAATCGAAAGGATACGCGTAGTGTTGTAATAGTGATTTATGACCGCTATTTAACGCGAGCCCACCGGAAACGCTGAAACCAAAACGATTTATTCAATAATTAGTGCTTATGGTTTTACGAAAATATTTGTTTACCTTATCAAAAAACAATAATACATGCTACTAAATTCTTATAGATAACTAAGTTAACTAAGTTCATTTTCACATTTCTCATTTCCTCTCGCTCCTGACCACGACATAAATGTATTTGATTACGATATTTAACACACTCACCATTCATTCTTTAATTACTTCCTTCTTTTATTTAAAATTCCTGAACTTGTGTTTTAATAATAACATTGTTTTCATTTGTTTATTGATCATACTTACGGACCCTTCAGGGTTTGAGGTGCTGCGTACTGAAATACAGCCCCCCTAGCCAAGTTACAACCATTTCGTGTCGAATTCCGTTCTCCAACCGTTAACGCCTCGGTGTCAGCAATTGTAGAAAACGATAAGTTGGTAGCCATGTTGACGCGCCTGAGTCGGCCGCTCGTTCTACAATAACAAAGTATGTAGCGTTGAACATTGTAGAAACGACAACATTTTATTCTATCATTTTAAACGATGTTAACTTGGCTACGAATTTTCTAATTTGATTAGTTTTCGACTAGCGTTAACGATTGCAGATTATCAACTTGGCTAGGGGTGCAGGCTCCTAGCCCAGTTCGGTAGTAGATGCAAAACTATGCACAATTTGTGGCTGTCTCGTGAGTAAATAGCTTATAGAAAAATTGAGTAAACATGTATTTTTCTCGTATAATAAATTATTATTATTGTTACTAGATAAAGGTAACCGTGTGTCAATTTACATCCAAATTCATTAAGCCTTTAAGAAGAAGTGAAGAAGTAACAAGCAGATAGATTAGACGGACTGGTTTACTTTTGCATTTATGTTATTAAGTAGAGTTGCGAGGTCTGAAAAAACCTGGAAAAATCAGCCAGTTTAGCCGAACCTTTAGGTAAAAAAAGCCTTTAAGTTTTTTTTTAAGTAAAACACGACTTTTTTGTTATTGTATAATCTAATGAAACAACAATATAATTGATTGATAAATTGCTAGTCCGCTCCGTTTGCGCTAGCGATACAAGTTTAGGCATAACACATGACAAATCAGATAAAAGCCGGACAGGTCAGACTTCGCCTAATTTGGCCGGACACGCAACCAAAAAGCCTGACCATGTCTCAAGAAACTACAGCCACACAGACCACACATTTATCTGTCACTAATTAGTTTCATTCACTTTAAAGCACACCTCATTCCACGAGCATAATTACCAAAACCAAATCCCAGAATTCACCGACTTCAAAAGCTCGGCGCTTAATAGCTGTAGTAATTACTTTGAAGCCACATGTGGTTTGAAAAGCCTCAATTTTCGCCACCACATGACATCAACATCAATTTAGAAGTCGATACATGGACTATGGAACGTTGTTTAGCAGCTGCGGTCGTGACAAATTACCTACGTAACCGTTCAGTGTACGAATACTGGGACGATGTCCAAGAAGGGACGTGACCTGAAAATTATTGTGATTAATACACTTATTGTGGTTCGGTGTATGAAATCTGAGATGGTAGGTGTAATTGGGTCCATATTATGGAGATTCTTAAACGTAAGGGGAAAACGTTGTTTCATTCATTTCAAACATTCATCCAATGATTTCTCCTGTTCTGGGCTAAGCGAGAGGGCGTGTCAGACTTTTACTGGCTGAAACCACACCTATGTTCCTTTTTTGCCTAGCGTTCGGGGTCCCCTTTTGGAATTTAACCCATAACCCATAGGGCCATGGCCCTATTAGGCTTCGGCCCCACTGGGCCCCTACAGTTTTGCTAGCATACCTTTGATGGTGGTATGCTACGTGCCGTCGATGACTCAGTCTGGACGGTTACCAGACGGCCGGAAGGCAAGCTACCCGTTACTCGCCGTTCGCAAGTCCACGCCTATGATTGCATCACTGCTTACCATCAGGTGGGATCGCAGTCAAGCGCTGGTTTATATCAATTAAACAAAAAAAAACTTATTTACTGTCTAAGGTTGGTTTTGAAATATTTCATTTTAACTGGGTTAGCCAACTAATTTACTACAATCTAGGAGAATAAATAAAAGTGAATAAGTTACTTCTAAGTAAGCGTGCTTCCATCTTCGATCACATCTTCGCTTACCATCAGGAGAGATAGGTTAAATGCGAGTCTACCCAGTTAGAATAAAAAGAAAATTCTAGTTAACAAAAATAACAGGACACCACACCAGAACCACCAGCCACCAGCCACCAGCCACCCGCCACCAGCCACCAGTATACTTATATTTAATTCTGTAAATTAAGCATGGTCTATCTTCAGTTCACTAACCATCAGCTGAGATAGTGCTCGAATATGAGCGTATCGATAATAAGGAAAAAAGTCTTCGCAGGACTTTGCTCGGTACTTAGAAACAAGGCAAACTTAAACTTTGCTGTTTACGTAATTGAAAAGTTACCATACTTTAAGAACCCAAGTCGTCGACGGCGCGTACTGTTCTACGCGCGCCTCAAGGAGACGTCAGCAAACCGTAGGGGCCCAGCAAGTACGAAGCCTACTGGGGCCAAGCGTTTGTTTCTGAAAGGAAAACTCGGCCCTAGAACAAAGGCTAAGATGGAACGGGGTTGGATTTTTAGTCAGTAAAATTCTGGCACGAAAGAGCGGGGATTGTCATTGGATGATTTTCCCACCTGCAAAAAAAAGCCATACTTTAAGAAAATAATATAGCAAAACATAATAAGCTTTATGATGTTCTCAAGAGGACTCAGGTTACCATTCTACGAGAGAGAATGGGTCGTAATTCACCATGCGGGCCCAGTGCAAGTTGGGGGATGTCACATGTCTTCGAATTTCTACATTCAAGGACATTCCAGTTTCATCACGATGTTTTCTTCATCGTTTCGAGAGCAATAATGATGAAATACATTACACAATGTAAAGTAATAGCCTGGGTTTAAGCCCGCGACGCTCAACTCATAAACCGGAGAAGTTACTACTGGGCGACCATTGCTTATTAATAATTTAGAAAATAATTGGCAGTCCATAGTATCAATTATCAAAAAATCGGTATAATTAGGTAACGTTATAAAAAAACTGGGCAAGTTCTAGTCGGACTTGCACCCTGAGGGTTCTGTACAAACTTACCTATGTAAACAGTTCAATTCCCGAATGAAGTCTCGATTATCTAAATCACAATTTTTTTTTTGTTGTGGCGTAACAACAAATTTACAGTTTTCAGATTTATTCCTATACCTGTGCTATAAGACCTTGCTTTATGCAAAATTTCAGGATTCTGGGTCAACGGGAAGTACCCTATGAATTTTGATTTCCTCTAGAGTGTCGAAATATACGCTTTTTGAGATTTAGACGGCCGTATTATTTTTTTCGTTAACTTAGAAGTTTGATTTTTCACAGCTCCAAGGAATCGCAGACTTTGGAATATGGTTTTAATTTCAGCTTGATATCTCCACGCGTTCCCGAGATAAAGGGTATTGACAGACAGGCAGACAGACAGACGGACGGACAACAAAGTGATCCTATAAGGGCTCCGTGTTTTCCTTTTGAGGCACGGAACTCTAAAAACTTCAAATAAATCAATTCCAGTAATTAAAATACTAAACAATCTCAAACGAATCTCCCCGAAATATAATTTTGCGACATAACGCTACTTGCTCTAAAATAAATAGACTAACTTCAAAGAAGAAAACAAACCGAAGAACTTTGATTTCAGTTGAAACCTCTTGGAGAACTGAAAGAAGTGGAAATTAATTTATTGCAAATAAATAAAGTTTTGATCCGAGCGCTCTGAAGTTGTTTCTGTTTACTAAAGAGAAAACAATCAAATGCCTAAATGTGGAAACTCAGATTCGTGTGAAATTGGTGCAGAACTGCAGACACGAATTTCAGTCTCTTTGGATTACAAGTCAAGTCAAGCGGTAAGTCCCCTCTTTGAGGAGTGACTGGAAAGGCACCACGGCGTCCTTACTTTCCGCATGACGCAGGTCCTCACCGGACATGGTAAGTTCGGGAGGTTCCTGCACCTGATTCGTGCGGAAGAAACGCCCGGGTGTCACCACTGTGTGGACCCCCGGAGGACACGGTGGAGCA
This sequence comes from Mythimna impura, assembly GCA_905147345.3. Taxonomy (NCBI): domain Eukaryota; kingdom Metazoa; phylum Arthropoda; class Insecta; order Lepidoptera; family Noctuidae; genus Mythimna; species Mythimna impura. Next base: position 5,112,871 of record LR990349.1, read on the forward strand.
CCATCTAGTTACAATACGGTGGTGGAGGATTAAAAAATGAACTTATAGTTTTTAATAATATTATTTAATATCAATTTTTTCTTTATACCTATTTCTCATGACCCTGGGGTTGTGGATCTTTGGAAGACACACCCACGCGTCTTTGGCATACTAGGGACTTTAACTAACTTGTAGAGGACCCCTTTTCATGGAACGTGGTACAAACCAACAATTATCCCTGTGCACGCTATGCTAGTGCACCATAGAGAAACTTCCGATTGTTGGAAACCTCACCATCATTATCGTCATTATTATTTCAGCCGAAAGACGTCCACTGTTGGACATAGGCTTCCACCAAGTGTCACCGCAATAAACGGTCCTGTGCGTCTTGCATCCATCAGATTCCCACAACCCTTACCAGGTCATCGCTCCACCTTCAAGGAGACCTTCCAACGAAAAACTCACCTAATCTACAAACCTATTGTGATATATGTGAAATAGTTCCAAAAATACCTTCAGATATAGCGTTTCTATATGCTAAACCGACGTCCAAGCTCCAACATTTCACCCGTGAGTATCAACTGATGAGAATAAATAACCACGACACTGAGTAAATATTGGCGACTCCAAATTCTACGTTTGTAGCTAACTTTCAAATGAAATCCTTTAAACAGAGCCTGTTTATGTGCTTAGCTGACTAAGAAACACAAATTGATTTATGAAAAAATACGAAGCAAAATGCTTTATCTATCTTCTAGCGACCCGCCTCAGCTTCGCACGGGTATTAGAGATCTTTGAATTTCTCGGCTTTTGTCTTCTGTAATATGCCTGTATTATACACATAAATCTTCCTCATGAATCATTCTGTCTATTGATAAAAATGGAATAAAAATCCGTTTAGTACATTTTCAGTTTATCGCTTTTATACAGACAGACGGACGTGGCAAGAAAAAAAAAACCGGGCTAGTGCGAGTTGAACTCACGCACCGTACAAACTTACCTATGAAAACAGTTCAATTCCCGAATTGAGTTACGAAGATTTTTCCGAATCGCAAAAAAAGTTTTTTCTTTGTGACGTAACTACAAATTTACAGTTTTCAGTTTTGATTCCCTTGAGAGTGTCGAAATACACGTTTTTTTGCGACATAAACGGTGGTATCTTTTTTTTCTGTAAATCAAAAGTTTGATTTTTCACAGCTTAAAATAATATCATTTTATTTTTCAGACCACAGTGAATCCATAGTGTTAGTAAAAAACTTAAAATTAATGTTAGTATCTTTATAAATATAACAATTATGATGCCCTGCAATCGAACCTCACACTATCCACGCAGTATATAATACATACTCGTAGATGTATGAAGTCCGATCCAGTGACGCAGCATTGGACAATCCCATCTATCGCACAACACGCTCAGGATGCCGTGGGAACTGGCACGCACTCGCTTCAGGATCGAGGCAGACCACTTTCGGATTATGGCATGAAGGCCATCAATCCTTGCCTCAGCAAACATCGCCGACGCGCTACAAAACCGCGGCAGCCCCGCCAGCATCCTGAACGCGTCGTTGTACTGCACACGCAGGGCGTTGTTGTTGTTGTTTAAGGGACCGCAGACTTGAGTATATGGTTTTAATTTCAACTCGATACCTCTACGCGTTCCCGAAATGAAGGGTCTTAACAGACAGACAGACAGACAGACGGACGGACAACAAAGTGGTCCTATAGGGGTTCCGTTTTTCTTTTTGAGGTACGGAACCCCAAAAATGGGTAAATTTCATTAAAATTGAGAAATTTAAAATTAATTATTTTGAATTGGAATAGTCTCTTAAAAGCAGGAAGTACTAATTTTACGAGGGTGGGACCATGAGCAGTAGCAGGTTTTAAATAAAATCTACATGCCGTCACATTGTTGGTTGGTTTTAAAACCAGAATGTACGAAACTAAACTGGCATTGGTAGGCCGCACATCATTGTTAACAAAATCAGTTTTTACTGATTTTTGCTGGAACAAGGGTGCAATACATATGTATGTGATATTGGCCTCTTATTCCAAGTTTTACAAGTTTTACTATTTCAAAAATCAGTACCAATCAAACGATTGTGAAATAAAACAATAATAACTTAAAATATTTATTTATTTATTTAATATGGACGTATCTTATACTTGAATCCTACTTAGACTTGATAACATACGTTTTACATAGATTTTTCTTCTTGAATTCTCCAAGCAGCATTGGATCAAGCATCTCATTTACTAAGTTGGACACTCGATAATCCTATAGTGCCGATGTGTGGTTTGATTCTATGTTAAATAATTTTTCAGGTTTGTTCGTGTATTTAGACAAGTTGTAGTCTTTAGGAAGACTGTCAGATTTTGGATCTTGTAGGCCTTTTATAAGGACTACTTCAGCTTGAAGTTTTGTTCGTAGTTCCTTGCAAACATAATCTTTCTGTACGCTGATTCTAAGAATGATCGCTTGTACAAGCATCGACCTTTTGTCTGCCATTCTTTAATCTATTTCAAGTCTTGGATCAATTCTTCGGTAAATCATCCAGTCAGAAGTTGTTATCAATGTCCCAATACAACGTTTTGTAGCTCTGACTCCGTCAACTTCCCTAAATGCAAATTCAGTTGTATTTTTAATGCATCTGGCCTGCTGTTTAAACAATATACAACTCCAGAATGCCTTGTAATTTTCGAGTAGTGTAAACGTGAAGATTTGAATGGAAACTAACCATTTGTTTTGGACCGCTTAAGAGAATAATTTATGAATGGAATTCATAGTGCCGTGTTTCAACGTTTAAGACTAGACTCGTGAAACCGAGTACACTTATGGTAAACAAGTCGAACAGATGGTAATCAAAGAGTTGGAATCAAGAATTAACATTTCATTAATATGCATTAGAATTGGAGTAGAAATACAAGACTATCATGATTACACTAAAAAGTAATCAGTGAATCGTAACTAACTTTACACTTTGAAATATCAAAACATATTATTATTTAGGTAATATTAATTCAGTTACAGATGAGAATTTGAGGACGAAAACAATTAAATGTTGATTGAGACAGATATTTTTTTTTAACCATTTCTAATACACATATTTGCAATAAAAAGGCAAGAAGGAAACAGAGAAATCGGTGAAAGAGATATGCTTATTTCTAAAAAAATCTCTTTCAACTTACTTTTGAATGTAGACAGTGTGCAAGGGGAATCTGCTATTAGGAAAGATAGACATGTAAAAACATTCATTTTGAAATAATACAATACATGTGAGAATATACTGTCATATATATAAATATAGATTCATACATATTGTTCAAATATCACAAGCGTATTTTTAATATTATAATGAGGTTAACTTCTTTCTCCAATAAGGCAGCCACTTCCAAAGCAACATTTACTCCAAAAGAATACCCCAGCAAATAAAACTTAGATTTGCTCTCAAACTTGGTGCTCATGAACTGAAACAATTTAGAGAATTTTTCATTTCTAAAACAAATTTGTTATAACAAATAGCCTGCCATTATTATAATAGGTAAGCTCTCGGAGGTATTTTAAAAATAAAATATTAGTAAAATTAGGTTTGAGACGCGGCTTGAGCTAAAAAAATAAATTGTGATCTATTTTCGTCACAAAAATGTAACGTTTTACAAAAATTGAGGAATATTGCAAAACAGCTATTTGATTCGATGTACAGCTATCAAATTACATTTATCTGCATGACTTGATTCGTATTCGATAAAAATGAAATCAACAAACATATTGGACAGTGAAAAATTTGAAATCTTTTTTTATCAAGATTGGTAAAGTTAGAGGAGTATATTGATTTTCCAGTAAATTGAACTTCACTTAGCTTGAAACTATATATCTACTTCATGCCTTTGAGAGTTTCGTCAGACTCCAGTTTTTGAATTTTTAAAAAGAACTGCAGTTGTCGTAGAATAGAAATCACATTACTTTTCGGACTGTAGCAGGTAATTCGAGAATATTGTTTCCTTCTATATCTGGAGCTAATTGGGCAGCTAATGTCTGTACTTTGAGCCTCTCAGCCACTGCATTGAAGATTTTGTGACGACCTTTAAAGCCAGATATCAGTGTGAAATATGTTTTGGTAGGGTCCAGGTCAATCGGCAAAATATTTTTTTTAACTAATAGATTAAGCTGTTGATCCCCGCATTAACGCCGGCGTTCACGCGTCATTGTCTTACTATTGTGTCTCTAATTACGCACTCAAAAGGTTAAGTCAAGTTGATGATCACAGTTTTTAAGAGGAAAATAGGGAGATGTTACAGTATGTCTTAATTAATATTTCTTACATGTTTTTAAAAGGTTTGCCGACGATATAGTAGTCATGACTGAGACTACGGAGGAGCTCATTACAATTCTCGATGACCTTAGTAGAGCTTCAGAAAGAGTGGGTCTTAAAATGAACATGTACAAAACCAAAGTCATGGCAAGTGTCAAAGCCAAGTACAATAAGCATGTAGGACCCACTCCGTTCAAGATCGGAGACTCTGCACTCGAAATTGTAGACGATTACGTTTACCGAGAACAGACAATCCAGTTGGGTAGATCTAACTTTGAGAAACGACCTGGTGAGAGTCGCGGGAATGCGGTGGATGCGAGACGCACAGGATCGGTCGTTGCGGAGATGCTTGGGGAGGCCTATTTATTTATTTATTAAACATTGACTATAACGACTTATTTACTAAACATTGACTATAACATATTTACGAGGGCATCCTGTGTAAAAAAGTCACTTACAGGTATGCACAGCATTTGCATTAGGTCTTATTAATTAATGATTATAATTATAAATAAGTTTAAAACTGGAAAATGTCATTACAATATAAGAACTAAAATTAAAAACTAATATACTAACAATAAATTAAAAATAAATTAAATTAAAATAACATTATTATTACCTTCAATTATAGATTAAATTACATTACATTATTATTATTCAACCTTTTTTTGAAATTAAAATATTATAAAATTACATTATTAAACATTATAATTATTCAATTATATTATGAAATTAAAATATATTATCAAATTATTATCAAATTACATTATCATAATATAAAATGAAAATTGAAAATTAAAAATAACAAGACATAGAACCAGGCGGCTGATCACAGGTTATTTAATTCAGTAATTTTGTCTTTAAATTTTGGCAGGCTATCAAAGAAGACATCGATGCTGTTGTCGGTAGCGCAGGCTCTGTTGTAGAAAGTCAACATTCTATTTAGGGGAGCATGTTGACCCAGGTTTGTGCGGCAAGGTTTAGTAGCAAACGTATTAATAGTACGCTTTGACCGGACGTGTGAATGACGAGGTACGTCTAAGTTGATTTTATTAAGTAAGCCTGGTGTTAAATATGTCCCGTTAATAGTTTTATGAAGCATCAACAAATCGTTCAAATCCCTTCGCCGCTTCAATGTATCTAATTTGAAGTAGCGCAGTCGCTCTTCGTAATTTGCTCTGTATGGGCATTTTTGGTCTTTAAAACGCAACTAGGTGCTTGCGTAAATTTCTTTGTATAGGCCTATGTCCAACAGTGGACATCTTTCGGCTGAAATGATGATGATGACTTTTAAAAGAGTTAAATTATACTTATTTAATTATATATGTACTCCTTTACTTCGCATTTCACAGAACTCACTTCCAATCTCGGTATTTATAATACTTTTAGGTTGTCAGTTAATGCTTTGTGTAGTGGTTTTGTACTCATGATTTTTTTTTATGAGTATTTCTATTACTATACAGATCGAGTATAAATATACACTCATGCCGATTTATTCTTATGATGTCTTCTATTACCATATTCATTCATTCATATTCATTTCAGTATTCATTCATATTTTTTTATAAAATATATTAGCTTCAACCCTTTATTAATTGCAAAATGTTATCTTTTACCAAAAAGGTAAAATATAATATTTTAGAATAATTATATTACGCTTTCTTAATTTCTGTTTGACACAACGCCGACGTTATCTTTACCATTATAGTTATTTATTCCTTTTACACTGGACGTTTAGTTATGGACACTAAAAAGGATTAATTATTCCAGTATTAATATTAATTCAGGATATGATTTACTAAGACCAAATCATGTGTACCTTATTACATATTGCTTTATTTTTATTCAACTTTTTCTTCTGAATTCTAATAAATATTATTCATTATTACAGATTGGCTGGTCATTCCTTTGGCTCCAGATTTAAAATTTCAAATATTGAGTCTGAAATCGGTCTGATTGTCAGCTGCGATAAATTCATGTGTCATTGGAATATTAAATAACTTGATAGTTGTGGCGATTTAAGACGGTCATGAGGGCCTCTTCACTGGTTTCGTCTTTCAAGATTCTTTAAGATCATGCGGGATTTGCTTCGTTTGCCAATTATCCTCCTGGCCTCTGATGGTCGCTTGGAGGGCCCTGTTTTTAACCCTCATGGCCTCGTACGTGGCCATGAGGGTTAAATTAGAGGTTGTGGCCTTGAAGGCCCTTGTCTTTTTTTCTCTAAACTGCAACTCTCCTCTTATTTTAAAAAGTTAAAGTTACATAGCTGGTTATCAAACTTCCCGTGTCGAGTTGCTCACATTTCTGAGTTGGAACGCTTTTCTCAAGATAAAAATATTATAAAGGCTTCGTCTCACTACCAGCTGGAGGAGAGTCGAAATCAAAACCTTATTTGATGTTTCAGTTCGTAGCCAGAGTTGATTAAGTTCGATATCGAGCGACTGACGCTTGCAATGGCTAACCGAACAGTTTGCCTCACTGTCAACAAAACTGAACCCATCACGAACACAACTTAGTCATCGTCGTAATAGAAAGTGACTCTAAGGGGAATAGGCAATTCTGCCCCATTCCCAATAGCGTTAATATTGATATACATACCGTTTGATATATCTTTTCAAGTGGGTCATTTCTTATACTAATAATTACAACTTTCCTGGCCAAAAATCTACTGAACTCTAAATTCAAGTTATCAAATCTCGTTTAAATAATAATTAGATATTTTTATTAGCACGGTACCTTTCAATCATTTTTGTGAAAGCATTCATTTGGAAATATTGGCTTCGTAGATGTCATTCCGTCTTATTATAAAACTTCCGTAAGTACCAGGTTTAAACCAGGACTAAAAGGTCTAGGTTTGTTACGGTACTAACGTTAATTCTGTCATTCGTATTACAAATCGTAGACCAACAAAGGACTACTTAGTACCAAAGATAGTCCCTTGTCTAAACATTATCCACAGATTATAAGCAACAAAATATTTAAACTATTCAATCATTCGTTCAGCGTTCTATGCGCCGTTCCTTTTAACAAAATGTTGTTACGTAATTGAAAGAAAAAATATTCAATAAATTGCTATTTGTAGTGGTAAAATATAAAGTTTTGCTATTTAAAGGTAGTTAAATAATCCGACTTTTAATTTTTTGAATGCATGTTCACAATTTAATTGTTCTGGTTTGGATCAACTATCGAGAACCGTATAACGAAGTGAACTTGACAGCGCGCGTAATTCGAGTAATGTTATCGAAATGTTTATGTTACAACTTAAAAGTAAACTAGATGTCCGGTTTCACATCAAGATTAATAATCTAAATAAAGGCACAGTTCTTTGGGCACTTTGTGGTGAGTGAGATCGTGTGTGCATTTTAGGAAAATGGAACAACCAAAGAAAAAAAGGGGTGTTAATTGGACTCCAGAAGAAAAGGTTAGTGATAACGGACATAGATTACGTACACACAGTTTTTTTGATGCACTAAACTAAGTACATAAGCCATACTACTTCCATTAATTTCTACCGAAAATCTTTGTCAGGTAACTCAAATGGATTTCGTCGCTGACGAACTCTGTTACATCCCCGGGCACTCTCAAGTGTATCCCACAACTCCAAATCTTCCAAATCAACTATATCAATCATGTCAATATCCATTTTTGGTTAAAATCACAAAATAATAATTTCCGAAAGCTAACCTCAAAATTAAGAATTTGACGTGTAACAATTTAGTACCATAGTTAAACTAGGGGTTACGATGGTCTAACTTTGGTACCATAGATAGTTCTAGGACTAGCGATAAACTTCTTTTTATAATAACGTTTATTCAAGGTCATGGTTTAAACCTAGTACTAAACCCGGTACTTTTTTAAGACCACGTTTTATAATAAGAGGGATTTAGTTTAGTAAGAAGCAATGTTTAAAGAGTCGGCTTGATCAGTATGCCCTTTTGTTGCATTAAGATAAGATATATCATGTAGGTATATCACCAAAAGTCAAGTTAATAGCATAAAAACTAATTACTTCATTACAACTAATATATACTTTATAGCTATTAAGCATAACAACATCTTTCGATTGGTGTAGGTATATATTATGGCTACATCAGACGACAAAAATTCTTAAATTGTATTTAGGTCATCAATTCTGAAGACACTAACAATTGCCAAAAATCAAGGATTATCTTATAAAACGACCTGATAACCAAACCAGTTCTAGTAGAGAAACCATAAAACAAAACCTTACTTTTGTTAAAAAAAATAAAATCCAATCAACAGTACCTACCTCTGTTCCATTGTTATGTAGTGTAATTATTGGCACAATTGGATATCATATTGCTAAATGCTTTTCTTCATCATCAATGCTGGTATAAAATGCTCTCAAACCATCGTGATTCTTCGGATTTGCTGAAGTGTCATTTCCAATATTCTTAAGACTGTAATAAAAAATAAAAATTTAAAAACAATAAATCCATTAACCAAAAACAGAGAATCTGCAAAGTTATAACAGCAAGATCTATATCAAAACTTATTGGTATAGTATTTTAAAATACTATCAAACTAAAGTCATAAACTGGACTCAATCAGAGACCGTATGGACATGCACCAAATCTAGGTTACTACAAAGTACCAAATACTACCATCTCATCACTATCCTATGCACGTTGCGTAGAAACATAAAAACTTTGCTCACTCAATCCAATTTTCTGTAAAATTTTACGACTGAACGCAAAAAGTAGCTGAGACTTTGTTTCTTATTATCTGTATTTATACCTATGTATTTTATATCAGTGTCAAAGCTTTTGTTTTTATGGCATAAAGGAGATTAGAATTACAAATTGAAATTTTTTGATTCCATTCTAGAGAAAAACGGGGTTAAATGTTCCAATTTTTAAACAACCTACAAAAAGTACATTACTTTTAGTAAACACTTCATCTATCTAACAATCAAATGAGATCGTAAAGCTTATCACGCTTGATCTCCTTGAAGGGAGCAAAGGTAGACCTACAATACGTACAATAGGCTATTCGACTGTTTAAGTATTGTATTTTTAAGTATTGTTAAGAGTCCAGAAAAAGTGTTTTATTTCAATTCTTGTAAATATTAACATAAATAATAGCATGTAAAGTTGTATTATTCAATTAAGCCGCCAAAACGCCATATTTGACAAAACGCGTCAAATTGTATTCGTAGACGTCACACGTCAGTAAATAAACATTGCAGTGAACTAGTTGACTTAGTATTTTGCTGTTAGTGTTCATTTTAACAGTGAGTTCCCCCAAAAATGAGTTACAAATGGTGTGTAGTGCCAGCGTGTACAAACACGTCGATAAAAATGCCGGAAAACTATTTGTATGTGTTCCGAAAATGTCAAAATGCGTAAAAAGTGGTTGCAACTGGCTCGCAAGTTATCACGTGAGTTGATAAGGGGTACTTACATTGCTGTCTTCATATTTCTAAGCTCGGCGGCATAAAAATTGGGGTTATTCTTAAAGAAATCACCAACCATAAGAGCATCAACTTTAGGAAGGTTCCCGCAGTTTATTTTAACGTAATTTCTCTCCATTTTATAGTATTACCTATATATTTGGTATCCAAATATTACCGTAGGTAATGTAAAAAATCGTAAATTAATCAGCAAAATATCATTAATAGCACAGCGTCAAAATTGTATCATAGGCAAAACAATAGTAGTCAATGACAGACATATTTACAAACTTGTGACGTTTAAATAGATTCAGCCAATAGCGATCGTTTTCAAAAACATGACGATAGGTAAAATAAAATAAAGTTTATTTCGTATTTTTTTTTATAAATCGTCCATTATTTTTCCTGATGGCTACAACCCGGGAATCTTTAAGTCAAGAGTGAATAGGTTACTTCTAGGTAAGCGCGCTCCATCGTCGACCGCATCTTCGCTTTCCATCAGGTGAGATAGCGGTCAAGCGCGAACATATCAAGAATAAAAAAAAAAGATATATTGGTACAAATCGCTTTTAAAACCTATAATCTATGCGGATGGCAATAAATATGAACTTACTTTTCGCACTGTCAAATACCCTATTTAATAGGTAGCCTATTGCCACTCAGCGGTCATAAAATATTAACTCTGAAATTTCATAAAGAAATAGCTATAAGTAAAGCAAATAACACATTAAATGAGTTGAGAGTCGAAATCTTGATTAGCTGTAGGCTTGTCTTATGGTCAACCAAGTAGTCTAGAAGACTGCCTTATAATATTATAGTTATTGATTTCCATCTTCTGCCAGCAGCTTCGTCCGCGATAAAGTAAAAAATATATCCCAAAAGAATCCCAATCCAAATAAAAAATATACTATTCTAGAACACACTCTACTTGTGTGTCAAATTTAACCATGAAAGAGTAATCAACATACAAACATACACATATTATATATTTAGACTACTATAAATAAACTTTCATCTTTAAATCATTAAAGGTGATGTATGGTACATACCAACCATAATCTGAAACGTAATTGATTATTATGATTATAAGCTTTCTGCTTCATTTATTATAATAATTTATAAGATTAAATCAGAATCAAAATGTTTTATTTGTAAACATAGGTCAGATTACAGCAGTGTGAGGTGTTAAAGATTGATTTATACTCTATGTTTTTCCCAACGGCGTACAAATGTATATAATTAACGTTGACAATTTTTTAACACTTTAAATCCTAGGATTATGTAAACTTTCACATCATTAATAGAGTCAAGGCACATGTGCCTATTAACATTATTAGTATAATACATTACGTGGTCTTATTTTAAACTGTTAGTCTCGTCACTTTCCACTTCAATTAAAATAAAATAATAATTAATAAATAAGAATAGAATTAAAATGTCTACAGTGTTTATTTTGTTTTATTTAGGTAGCAATTTAAATTATAATAGCATTAATTACAATAATGTATAAGTAACTTTTTTAAACCAGTTTACTTCTAACCTCTAATTGATTTTTACGCTAATATTAGTAAGATTATTGGTTGTTAGTATTTATTTTTGTGATCTTCGGACACTATTAATATCCATTGATAATCGTAGCAGCTTACTCAACAACAATGTTTAAAAGATGTTATTTTTTGGTGTCTACAACTTTTTCACATCAAGCTTCTCGAGCCAATACATTAAAATTTTATTAGCAAATAGTGAATAAAATTAGTCTTTAAATTCTAAATTTCTACAACGGATTTTCGTGTAATCAAAGTAATTACTTAAAATATTAACTTACCTTTCAATAGTCATGCATTGAATATTTTCAATAGGATAGTCGAATTTGTGTACAATTCTGATAAGAGCTTGTAATTCCAATAAATTCACTTTATTTAGCTTCAAATTATTTATTAAAGCGTCATTCTGAAGATTATCTATTTTCGCAACACCTAAAATATTAATGAGTTTTATTATTTCAACGAATAATTTATTTTCTTTTTCATTATTTTATGCAGTGGATATCAAAGGGTTTACATTTTATTAAAGTAATTAAGGGATTTAAATAAATCAGACATTGAATCAAATGGTTTAGACTTGCATATTCTAATGATACATAATTTTAAAGGTTTCTTCTACTTAGCGTTTCTAATAATTTATTTGGTCAAATTAAATACCCCCTTTATAAGTTAGAGGTGATATTTTCACCACCATGATTTTTATTTTTTTTTCGCCGAAATTACGTCCCACCAGCGGTATTTTTCATTCAGGTAAGTTTTATGATTGTCAATAGACATTTTGACAATGACAGGTTTGACAGTTGACATAAATATTTTTTTCATGAGAGCACAGAGAAGTTGTAAAAGTGTACTTTTTTTTTCGACTAGTTTGAAGCAGGGTTTATCTCGAAGATCTACAAATTTCGAAAGGTAAGTTCTTTTATTTATGGTTTACGTGAGCTTCTTCTAATAAAAAATGTAAATATTTTCAAGTTTGCTATACGCGGTTTTGGACAATCTTGATTTTTTGTGGTGGGTTGTATATTCCCTTTGCCCTTCTGCCTGTAAATTTTACGGTGGTTTGAATATTCCCTCTGTCTGTGTGGCGTTCGTTTTTGTGTTGCTTGGTATGGCTTGAAACTCTTTTTTTTTGCTTTGTTTTAGAAATGGATCGTCACTTGAAGGATTACGAAGTAGAGGAGGCCCTTCAAGACATGTTTGGCCTACCCGATGACCCTGATCAATCGGACGATAATTTAGAATCTGACGACGAATGCCCAAATTTTAGTGTAATCCGCCTTCAGCACATTCTAGAAGATATAGATGACCCTCGTCCCGCAAATTCATTAGTAGATAACATACCAATACCTAGTCCGTCGTCTGTTGATGAACAGATTGATCAGCCTTGTTCGCCTTTACTAGTTCAGGAAGTTGATAATAATCCCGATAATTTCAGTCCAATTCTTGATTCAAACAGAAGAATAACACGTCCTCGGCGAGTTACACCTATTCCCAGTACTTCCGATTTACAAAGACCAGTACCATCAGTACCAGTCCTTCCTGTTATTGATGATTTTTCTGATTCAGATCAGTCAGATACTGAGGAGGTATTATGGAAAAAAAAAACTTTTACTACAGTTAGCAGACCAAATCCTTGTAGCTTTGACGAACCCCGAATGCAACCAGTCCAAGGGTTCAATAGCAAAACCAGACCAATTGTTTATTTTGAAAAATATTTTACCGAGGAAGCATATGATCTGATAGTATGCCAAACAAATTTATACGCTCAGCAACAAAACTTTGGATGGTGGACACCCATTGATAAAAATGAACTGAAGGCATTTTTAGGCATACTTATTATCATGGGTTACCATATTCTTCCGAGCATTGATTTATATTGGTCATCAGCCCCAGGTTTTCGAGTGGAAGAAGTAGCTGCAACAATGCCTCTTAGAAGGTTCAAAAATATTATGCGTTGTCTACATATTAATGACAACTTGTTGACCCCAGAGAAGTCTAGCCCAGATTACGACAAACTATACAAGATCCGACCCCTTGTAAATATTATCAATAACGCTTGCCAAATCAACGCTAAAAACTCCTCGTCCCAGAGTATCGACGAGTCCATGGTCCTTTTCAAAGGCAGAAGTACCATCAAACAGTATATGCCTTTGAAGCCCATCAAACGAGGCTATAAAATCTGGTGTCGTTGCGACAGTGCGAGTGGGTACCTATACGAGTTCGACATATATACCGGTAAGACCAATGATGGAGTTGAAGAAGGATTAGGAGCAAAAATTGTGAAAAAGTTGTCTGAAAAATTAATACAACTAGAGGTGAAGAATGTTCACTTAACATTTGATAATTTTTTCTGTGATTATAAGCTGTTGGATTACTTACATGAAAAAGGAATTTATGCGACGGGAACAGTACGCAGGCACCGGGCGGAAATGCCGCTAATAATAAAAAATAAAACAAAGCTGAAACTGCCGAAAGGACACTTCAAATGGAGAGTACAAAAAAATGTTGCATTTGTAGTTTGGCAAGACAGTAAAGAGGTACTTCTCATGAGTAACGCGTTCCACCCTAAAGTTGCTCAAACACATGTAACACGAACTGAGAAAGACGGTTCAAAAAAGAATGTACCTTGCCCACTTGTCGTAAAAGAATACAACAAGCGAATGGGTGGCGTTGATCATTTTGATCAGCTGAAAGGCACGTATTCAGTGGGCAGGCGGAGTAAGAGATGGTGGCTGCGACTTTTCTACTTCCTCATTGACACGAGCATAACTAATGCTTTCTTGTTGTACAAAAGCAATAAAAAATGTACGCTTTCCCATCTTGAATTTAGAGTCGGCTTAGCACGAGGATTGATAGGTGGTTTTACCAGCAGGAAGAGACGCTCGACCGGCGGTATGCCATCTTATGTTAGCAGGCGGAAGCTCGCGAATGAAAACCGTCAAAAAACTATCAGTGCTGTCCCCGAAGAAGTACGGTATACCAACGTGGGCGATCACATGCCGTGCCAGTTGCAGTCATACAAGAGATGTAAAATGTGTAGCACTAAAACGAACGATAAACGATCGAAAATTATGTGTGCGAAATGCCAAGTCGCACTATGCATAGCACCTTGTTTCAGTGAGTTTCATCAAAAATAAGATTAGATTTTTGTTATACGTAAAAATACTAATAAATAATAAAAAAAGTGATTTTTGTAATAAATAAAAAAACTAAAATTTTGTTATAAATAAAAAAAACTTGATTTTTTGTAATAAATAAAAAAACTTGATTTTTGTAAAGATGTTTATTTGATATACTACCAAAAAAATAATTGTATATTACTGCAATAAAATAGGTCTAGCGCGAGAAAAGAGCATGCAATAGAGATTAGTTATTGATAGAATCTGACCGGTAAAGGGAATATATTTCCCACCATAGAAATATATATATATACATATATATTTATATGTACATATATTTTTAGTTCTATTATATACCCATAATCATAATAATTATTTTATTTCCACTGTCCACTTCTTATGACCTTTAAAGGGATAATAATATTATGTGATCGACTAAACTGTCGCACAATGATTGTTAGTATAGCGGTCTTTTTATCAATTTTGGTTACGTATTTCTTGTCACTTTTGTTATGTGAGCACAATATTGTAATAAATAAATACCGAGGGTAACTCTCTAAGTGATCTCAATATTCAAATACAATTAATTTAAGGTCGTGCAAATTACAAATTCGACCGACAGATACTGTTGAACTTCACCGCTCTCTAAATACGTGTTCAATGCCCCTATTGGGTAGTATTTCCGCTCATTGCACCGCACTTACCAATACCAGATGCATTAATTCCGTTTGAAATCCCGTACGGCAAACTCATTAGGTTCCAACATTATAGCACTTTAGAATTGGGAGCATGTTGCTATGGTACTGTAAGCAACGTTGAATGGGCTGTTTATATTGATTTTGATTCATTGGACTAGTTGAACAGATGACGAGCTTTTATATTATTTAGTAAATGGACTCACAGTTTTGACATTATTCTAAATTTATGGCAGTCATTTTATTATATATTTGAAAAGATCTAAAAAAGAGGGATAAAATTATTCCACAAGCCTTTAAATTCGTCTGCCCTAGGCAACCTTATACCTAGGGCAGACTACGTGTATAGTACTTTTCTAAAATATGTGAGGTTGCTAGGTGGTGCCAAAATGTTTAGTGATACTGTGAAGATATGAGGTTTATTCTAACAAAACTGTACGAGAAACGGGCACCGAGCGGACTTTTTAAGCTATGTTCGGAGTGCAGCGTGGGGGAGATAACGGCAAACAATTACATTACATTATTCTTGACGAAGGATCGTACACTTTCCTCGCACATATTCCTCGCTTACATCTATCCTATAAATTTTTAGCTGTTTGGATAAAAGAAAACCTAAATCCACTAGCCGTTTCCACATGAGCTGCACCCAAACCAAGTTTGAAAAATTAAGTTAACTACTGGTGAAATTTCCTAGCGCACTGACATACCTACCTCGCGGCCTCGCCTCGCACATCTCTGATAGAAAATTCTTCTTTATCAGTTCCATGTCATCAATACTTTCTGAATGCAAATGACTAACTTTTTGACAACAATACCACAGTCCCTGTGTGCCTATAATCATCATCATCGTCTTCGTGCCCTTGTCCCGTCTTATTTGGGGTCGGCGCAACACGTTTTTTTTTCTTCCATTCTATCCTGTCACCCGTCATGCTATCACTAACTTCCTTTTCTTTCTTTTCCCTGTGTACCTATAATATTTTAGGAATTCCCTCTAATCCTCATGGACCCGAGACCATTCTGGAAATATTATATTATATCCTTACAAATATAAAAAAACCGTACTTATTGGTTCATAATGGAGTTCTGAGATAATACTTGTAAAAACTTACCAAAATATTTTCACTACTTTGTTCCAATAATTTTGACTGGCCTGTTGGTCCAATGGTTAGTGACCCTGACTGCTACGCTGGAGGTCGTGGATTCGATTCCCACCCAGGACAAATGTTTGTGTGATTAGCATGATCACTTGTTCTGTGGCTGGGTTTTTTTTGGTGGGAAAATCATCTTATGACAAATCTCGCTCTTGGGCGGAGCGGAAAATAGTGTCAGACTTTTACTGACTAAAAACCCACTCCTGTTCCTTCCTTGCCATCGTCCCAGGGCCCCGGGTTTCACTTTCACACTACCCGTGGCCCCGGTAGGCTTCGACCCTGTTGGGCCCCTACGATTTGCTGACATCTCCCTGAGGCGCGCGTGGAACAATACGCGCCGTCGACGACTTGGGCTCGGTCCGGACGGTTACCGGACGATCGGACGGCGAGCCACCCATTGCTCGCCGTCCGCAAGCCCGCGCCTACGGTGGCCGGAAATCGGGATCGGAATCCCGGCGGCGGTTGGGGCGTGAGGACCGCTGCCTCACGCGATCGGCCGCCTCCTTTGCTAGCATTACTGCTTCGCAGAAAGAGGCGACCGCCTGCCACTCCTCCTCGCTCCGGACCATTGCCTGTACCAAGGCCCGGCGCGAGAGATCGCCGCCGCCGATCGCCCCCACGAGGACACGGCGTTGCTCTGCCCAAGCGGGGCACACCTCCACCGTGTGCTCCACCGTGTCCTCCGGGCGTTCCACACAGTGGCGACACCCGGGCGTCGCTTCCGCACGAATCCGGTGCAGGAACTTCCCGAACTTACCGTGTTCGGTGAGAACCTGCGTCATGCGGAAGGTGAGGACGCCGTGAGGTCTTTCCAACCACGCCTCAAAGTTAGGACTTACCGCCATAATTGTGGCGTGCCCATTCTGTAGCTGGGTGTAATTTATCTATATATTATGAAATACACTAGTTGTCAAGTACTCATAACACAAGTTCTGCTTAGCTTGGGACTAGACGGCTTTGTGTGATAGTTGTGGAATATTATTATTATTAGCATTTTGTTTGTTTGGATTGTTGGTCAACACGTTATTTTATTTTAATTTCAAACTTTTCTCCATTGCATTTAAAAATGCTTTCAACACTTGCGGTTCCAAAATTATTTTTTGAATCTCGTTATCTTGTTCGACGACGAATGAAAATTAAATAATTCTTGTCAAAATAAAGTGAAGTTGGAAAATAATTAACATACAAGTGCATCTTACAACCATATTTAAAAAAAAAATGCAAAGTGATTCGAAGTAATAAAAATATATTACTAAAACGATGTGTATTCCTTACCCCTATAAGAGCATCTGTTCGCATAGGAAGTGCCGGGAAACCAATTTTGGATCTTGTTTGGCAAAGCCCTTCTGATACTGAGAAGGAAAACTCATTGCTGGCACTTTGTGATGACATTGTTAGTATGGCAAAATGGCTAAAAATATAAACTAAAATTCAATATAAGTACGCCTTAATCTTACGCTTTTGGCTTTAGCGGTTGGCATAAATAATAGAACGCCACCAGTAGTCATCATAAAAATTAAAAGTATAAATTAAGTGTCACCGACGTTTCTCAGAATCGTTGTTGGCAAAGCATCTCTCATACCAAAGTGCCCACTTATTTAATGTGAAGAAAAGCATAATTATTAATAAAACATTTTGACTGTACGGTCTGCAATCGCATACACGTAGTTAGCAAATCATGACGATGTGTGTTCACGTGTAGAAACAGTTGAGATACAATTCCATAAACTAAGGCCACATTATACATTTTAAAATGGACAAGAACATTAAAATCGTAAACCATTTCTCTTGTAACGTTCTTTCTCTAAAACGGTAAAAGCATTCCAGTAATTTATCTGAAAGAATAAGCTTTAACTTTTACCTCAAGTCATTACAATAGTTTTTAGACGTCAACTCAATATTTATAACAAAAAGGGCAGCCTTATTGAACATTTCAACAAAATCTAGTGCATTATTGTCGTTTTTATCTTCAAAATCTGGAACTATTAAACTTCCTTTGATAGATCCTATTTTGGAAGCTTCTTTTAACATTTTGATGCAGCCGTTCTGTGTTTAGAGATTCTCGGTGGATATTTTTATAGTAACATTGTGCTCGTTCAACGATCTGGTAAAATGAAAAATGTTATGAAACACAATTTTGTTCTTTCTAAATTGTTTCAAATGTGTTGTAGTAGTGGAACCACATATGTGTCAAATAACACTAATGAACAAAAGGATATTAATTTGTAGTTCCACCCTTTGTAGACTTTAATTCTTTCTATTGTGTCTCTAATTACGGTAATCGAAAGGTTAATTTGTTTTGTTAATTTATTAATTCAAGTCTCCTTAATAATATTATGTCAAGATTTTTTTTTATAGTTTTATATATTATTTTACCCATGACTACATTAAATTAGTCATTCCAGTAGGTATAGGTATAGGTTCCAATAAGAAATAAGTTCTAACAATTCGGCGTTATTAATTTGAAAAAAAAAAAGAAACTCACACAAACTTCGTTTGTCAATATCCACTGATATTAGACCTAGCACCACTATACATCTGGCTCTAGTTCTTGACTAGCCTGTCAGCAACTTCGATTCTAATACCATTTTTGTCACAAACTAATATGACACACCATTTGAGCTGTATTTCATTCTGAAATATTGCATATAATTTAATATAACTTAAATAAAAGTGTGAGTTAAGAGCTAGCGACAATGCTAAATTTATTCCACTTAAGTATTGTGAAAAAATATCAAAGTCACACAACAAACTGTTGAGTTTGATATTACCACTGCAATGTGTAACACTTAAATAATTATGATATGTAAATGGCAGACATTTTTTTGAGGAATGCATTTTTATTAATGTCTAAACATATGATGGTACCCATCATCTTAATGCCCCTGTTCCGTGTAATTCGTGGTTGGCGTAACAATTTTTTTTCTTTCATTCTGTCCTGTCACGCGTCATACTATCATCAACTAACGTTTCTGCCTTAACAATCTTCAAATAATTCATATTTTCTTTAGCCTCCCTCTCCATTCATCCTCATGTATACTCATAACTCTTTTAATAACATTATATAGTACTAAGGTATTAAAATATACTATTATAGTTTTCTATTGGAAATATAAAATTGGCAGTCACAATAGCGATCATTCCACAAATCATAAAGATATTGAAAAAATAGTAAACAAATACATTCAAAATGATAAAATGAAAGTATAATACCAAAATGATAACCACTCTTAATGTTACGAAGGGCTGCTACAATGGAACTATCGCGTGGCGTCGTATTGACGCCTACAAATAAATATTTGTGAAGACTTCAAAAACAAATGAATGTCGTAGGTTTATTGACCTGTATCTTAGTAATACAGATAAATAACCCTTAACGATAGGGTTGAGAGATAATTGAGTTTATTTATTAAGTGTTAAAGAAAAAGATTAAATAAATGTATTGCAATTCTTGCTATTTTATTGCCTAATCCGAAGCTTTTGATGGGATTCAAGAAATTAATATCAAAAAATTATCTTTTTGTCGTTCCATTTGCTGTGCGAACGCGCCACCGACGACTCGAGGTCGGTCCAGACGGTTACCGGTCGGCCGGACGGTGAGCTACCCATTGCTCACCGTTCGCAAGCCCACGGCTACAGTGGCTAGAAATATGGGTCAGGATCCCGGCGGTTATGGCATGGGGGCCGTTCTGTCACGCGTGCGGCCGCCTCCTTCACAATAATTAGGGTGTATGTAATGTGTTATAAATTATTGTTTAAAAAATGCGCGCGAATGAAATAAATAACTGTGCAAGTTGTCGTTTTCGAGAAACATAGGAAAAATGAATTCAACTGGAGTAACGTTGTTCCAGCAGATAGCTTCTAAAGGAATGACTGGAGAGATAAACAACGTATATAGATAGGTAGCTAATATTTATGTATCCTTTTAGATTAATTAAAGGTCCGTAATGAATTTACTAAAGAAAGTTTTCATTGAAATAAATTGAGTGCACAATGCAATTGGTTAATTTACATTGACGAATAAAGTATATATTTTTAAATTACTGTATATTCACAGTTGTACCACAAAATTATTAATCCGAAGATTCAAAGATTCAAAGCTGGAATTGCACAATCTAATTCCGCCAAGTCCGTTCCATCATCGGACCACTAAACGCACGGCGTTGCGCCACCGGTACATGGTAGACATCCCACCCATACGCACAAAACGTTTTAAGAACACATTTATTATGCGTACAGCCAAGGAGTGGAATTCCTTGCCGGAGTCTGAGTTTCCAGATAGCTACAATTTCGGGGTCTTTAAGTCAAGAGTGAATAGGCTACTTCTAGGAAAGTGTGCTCCATCGTCGACCACATCATCGCTTACCATCAGGTGAGATGGTGGTCAAACGCGAGCCTATCATTAATAAAAAAAAAGCATTTTATTTCAAATAAACCATTTATAGGCACTTTTGAAATGTTAAGAAGTCAGTCAGAATAAAAAAATGATGCTAATTGCACATTCCAAAGCGTAGATCTCTATGGAGAAGAATGTGCAAGAAACTCCATGGACACTCTTTTCAATCATGTTTTGTAATTACAAATATCTCTGTTACACGTTTCTTGTCGCTATCATGTGATAACAATGTAAATAAAGTAAAAATAAAAACTAAATATAGATATTAAAATAGCAACTGGCAGCTAAGAGATCACCAGTCTCAACTGACAGCGCCCGTTCACAGACATGACGCTAATATTAGCACCGCTCAGCTCAACCATTTTGAAGGGAACCGAATGATCCAACACATGTGCCACCATCAGTGAGACATTTATAGAGCATGATAAAAAATATGTCGTTATAACTTACTTAATTAAAGTCTTTATTTCTATTTTATTCAGTATTCAGTAGAAGTTTATGGTCTTAACTTAAACTGATCTTCAGAAGAACCCGGGACAGGCGTTATGTACAAATTGCATAAAGATCCCTAATAATTACATATCCTTACATATCCCCAATAATTATACCGACTTGAATGCTATATAGCATAGCATAGTCGGCCTTATAATGTTGTGTCTAGGAGAGAGAATGGGCCGTAATCCACCACGCGGGCCCAATGCGGGTTGGAATGAATAATGTTGAATGCTATAAATCCAAATTATTATTAAAAAAAAAACCGTCAAGGAAAACATCTTTGTTAGCTCTGTCCATACAAATAGCAAAAAAAAAATACCTACGCTTGGCAAACACCCAGTTTTGTTGATAGATTAATTACTTATAAAAAGGTAGGCTCTTACGCGATTATGACGTTATTACACATAAACACACACAAACACAAACTTCATTTTATATTTTGGAAACACAGTATCTTGTGGATATTATCTAGGCTTCTTTTGAAATCAATTTATAAATTTGTGTAAAACTAATCCAGTAAAGACTTCTGAAAATCTTCTATTTTGCATGAACGTTGACATTTCATAATTTACACAAAAATTAAAAATGTAACAAAGATTCTAAATGACGACAATTATTTCTAAAACCTTAAAAAACACGTATTTCCTGGAACAAGTTTTGTAAAATATTCAAGTAAATCACGGAAATACCGAATGCTAACACAGTTTTCAGGCGTTATCTCTCTTTTTTCGCGTTACCTGAATAGGTAACGCGAAAAAAACGCGCGAAACGTGTTTGACGAATGTCAAACATCGCGTTGGATTGCATTAGATGAAGTACCTAACAAGCTTTTGAACCATCCTCGATGTTGACGATAGGTGAGTGAAAAAGGACCCTCTTAAGAAAATATAGCATTGAAATCGAAAAAAGTGAGGCAGGTTTTATGTTTGTGTGTTTGTGTTTTTAGCCGACTTCAAAAAAAGGAGGTGGTTATCAATTCGGTTGTACTGTTTTATGTTTGTTACTTCAGAACTTCGTCGTTTATGGACCGATATGCAATTTTTTTTCTCCTCAAAGGATATGCTTCCAGATTGGTCCCACTTTTTTCAAAATTTAGTTTTGTTGATAGAATCCATGAGGAATCGAGGTAACTCCTCAAATATTATAGGCCATACAGTGATTTTGATATCTTCATCGAGAAATTAAGCATATACAGTCAAAAAGTAACATTTGATGAAGTGAAACTGATGAAGAAGACCAGAAATGGCCAACGGAACTTCATACTCACACAGATATCACAATGAAGATAGTTAAGCGACTATGACAATACAAATAAATAAATGGTTCTGAATAGCTATGTTGAAAATGGTATCATCGAAGCGACCTGATGATGATGATGATGGAGCCAGAAGATAAACACTGGAAATCTGTAATTAATTAATATATCCTAGCCGTGTTTGGACATATTAGAATTATCATGAGATGCACTTTGGCTATAAGGTACTATCGAAATGGGGTCTACTTTTTATAGCAGGACTTTTTATGTCATAATATTATTTTGCATAACAACGGATAGCATAAACTTCATTTCGCAGAAAATCGTTTCGCATACACTCATTTGTCATACATTCAAAACTCATAATTTTGTTAGTCAGAATCATCTTTAGGCATAAATTTAGGTATCCCAAAGTGGTGACCAAACGTACTTTGTAAGTTGTTTTTTTTTTTAATATAAAATAATACATAGTATATATTAAACCTATTGTTAACACTGCGGTAAATAAAGTTAAAAACCTGGTCCACAATTTTATTTTCTTACACGTCTTATTTCTGTTTACAAGTATACTGAGCAAATATACATTATTTACAAGACTACCCGTCAAAGTGTATGTAATTTTCCCTGCTACATCCACTGCAGCAAAGTAAGTGGAATTTCTAGCATGTCAGAACTAAAAGCAGTGGAAGTGCTGAAAGTGCTGAAAGCCGCTTACAATATGTTTTGAGTTTAACATTTACAACTGTGAGGTAAGTTTCTCGTGCGTCTATCAAGTATTAAAGGCTTTAAAAGGAAATAGTTATATACATTTCCCTATTCAAAGTATCGTTTTCATTGAAAGAGTCAATGCAGAAGCGACCAGTCACTAAAAATGACATTCTATTAGCCGCGGACAAAAGCTAGTCGCTTTTGCCCGCGGCTTCGCCCGCGTAAATAAAATATAGCCACTCATTACTACACTCAGGAATAAAGCAGCTTTCTATTGGTGAAAATTTTTACCTCCTACAAACAAAAAAACATAATTTTACTTCTTTATAACATTAGTGAAGATTTTTTTTATTTTTTTTATTGATATAAACAGTGCTTGACTGCGCTCCCACCTGATGGTAAGCAGTGATGCAATCATTGATGGTGAGGCGCACTAGTTTATTAAGAGCCTAACGTGCTTTCGAATTTCAAAATTTATGAATGGGATAGGATAGGATCGGATAGGATCAGATAGGATAGGATAGGATAGGATAGTATAGGATAGGATAGGATAGGATAGGATAGGATAGGATAGGATAGGATAGGATAGGATAGGATAGGATAGGATAGGATAGGATAGGATAGGATAGGATAGGATAGGATAGGATAGGATAGGATAGGATAGGATAGGATAGGATTGGATTGGATTGGATTGCATTGGATTGGATTGGATTGGATTGGATTGGATTGGATTGGATTGGATTGGATTGGATTGGATTGGATTGGATTGGATTGGATTGCATTGGATTGGATTGGATTGCCTTGGATTGGATTGGATTGGATTGCCTTGGATTGGATTGGATTGCCTTGGATTGGATTGCATTGGATTGGATTGGATTGGATTGGATTGGATTGCATTGGATTGGATTGGATTGGATTGGATTGGATTGGATTGGATTGGATTGGATTGGATTGGATTGGATTAGATTGGATTGGATTGGATTGGATTGGATTGGATTGGATTGGATTGGATTGGATTGGATTGGATTGGATTGCATTGGATTGGATTGGATTGGATTGCATTGGATTGGATTGCATTGGATTGCATTGGATTGGATTGGATTGCATTGGATTGCATTGGATTGGATTGGATTGGATTGGATTGGACTGGATTGGATTGGATTGGATAGGATAGGATAGGATAGGATAGGATAGGATAGGATTGGATTGGATTGGATTGGATTGCATTGCATTGGATTGGATTGGATTGGATTGGATAGGATAGGATAGGTTAGGATAGGATAGGATAGGATTGGATTGGATTGGATTGGATTGGATTGGATTGCATTGGATTGGATTGGATTGGATTGCATTGCATTGCATTGGATTGGATAGGATAGGATAGGATAGGATAGGATAGGATAGGATTGGATAGGATTGGATAGGATAGGATAGGATAGGATAGGGTAGGATAGGATAGGATAGGACAGGGGACAGGACAGGAACTTTATTGTACACCAACCACAGTGATGAGATCCCACCAGTGGTGATCTGGTCCCAGATGAGATCTATTCTAAGTGTCACCAATCTCAGGCTTTCAGTAATCAGTGCTTAACTGCGCTCCCACCTGTTGGTAAGCAGTGATGCAGTCATTGATGGTGAGGTGCACTAGTTTATTATGAGCCTAACGTGCTTTCGAATTTCAAAATTTATGAATAGGATAGCACAGGACCGGTAGGATAGGATAGGATAGGAACGGATAGGAATTCGTCGTAGTCTCATCTGGGTAGATACCCAGATGAGATCTATTCTAAGAGTGTCACCACTCTACGGATTGTCTTTGGCCAGCAAGGTTTAGCCCAAGTTGACGGCGCGTATTGTTCCGAAAGCGAAACCGGCCCTAGGACGAAGGCAAAGAAAAAACAGGAGTGGGTTTTTAGTCAGTAAAAGTCTTGCACTATCTCTCGCTCCTCCCAGGAGCGGGATTTATCATTAGATGATTAATTACCCACCATAAAAAAAAAAAAACAAAAAAACGTCATTTTATAAGATTGTCAAAAAGTCCTTAACGTACGTCTAGACCACATTAAAGTTTACAATCAAACTTTACAGTTTATAAACACACGTCAATCAAGTTTTGGGAGGTTCCTGCACCGGATTCGTGCGGAAGAAACGCCCGGGTGTCACCATTGCGTGGACCGCCCGGAGGACACAGTGGAGCACACGGTGGAGGTGTGCCCCGCTTGGGAAGAGCAACACCGTGTCCTCGTGGAGGCGATCGGCGGCGGTGATCTCTCGTGCCGGGCCTTGGTACAGACCATGGCCCGGAGCGAGGAGGAGTGACAGGCGGTCGCCTTCTTCTGCGAAGCAGTAATACTAGCAAAGGAGGCGGCCGATCGCGTGAGGCAACGGTCCTCACGCCCCAACCGCCGTCGGGATTCTGATCCCGATTTCCGGCCACCGTAGGCGCAGGCTTGCGGACGGCGAGCAATGGGTTGCTCGCCGCCCGACCGTCCGGTAACCGTCCGGACCGAGCCCAAGTCGTCGATGGCGCGTACTGTTTCACGCGCGCCTCAAGGAGATGTCAGCAACTGTAGGGGCCATTAGGGTCGAAGCCTACTGGTGCCAAGGGTCTGATTCTGAAAGGAAGACTCGGGCCTGGTACGAAAGACAACGAAGGAATAGGAGTAGGTTTTTAGTCAGTAAAAGTCTGGCACTATCTCTCGCTCCGCCCAAGAGCGGGGGATGTCATAAGATGATTTTCCCACCGAAAAAAAAGACTATTTTTTTAAAGATGACGATGAACTACATTAGACCGAAGCACATGTGTAACACGCCTGATTTGTTAGTAGAACGACTCGCGTGTGTAGTTTCCAAATAAAATGTATGGAAACTGACGTGCCTAGGTCACCGTATGTTGCTCACGTGAGCAACATACGGTGACCTAGGTTCGCATACGTATGCGCAGTGTAGTTTTACCTTAATACTGGCATGTGTCTATTAATTTGAGGTCACAGAATTTGTAAAAAATAATATAGGTCTATGTTTAATTATTACACGCGTATATGGAGTAAGGACAAACGTCTAGCAACTTGCAAGACTCATATTTTCAGCAAGTCTTATGTCATTGCATGAAAGTATTTTTAATAATATTCCGCCTTATAGAATAATTACGGAAATGAAAAAATATATAACTTTTATAACTTCGTTGTTGATGAAGATGTTTTAATTCTTTTTTTTTTCATATTCGATTAGCAAATAAATAAAATGCACACACAATCCCGATTGTACCCTAGATTCTTCCTTCTATCTTAATTTTTCTGTAACCCTCAAAAGTTTGCTACAAGAGAACTCTGAAAACGTCATGCAAAAAAATACGTCTGTTATCAATAAAAAAGTGGAAAAATCTTGATTCGTGAACGTTTCCCAAAACAAAAAAATATATTTAGGAAGTCCGTGTTTTATTTTTTCATAATTTAACACTGATTTCCAAAATTAAATTGATATCCCAAATATATATTAATTTATTCAGAAAAAGCCTACCTATTTTTCCTTTGAGTTCTCAGACCTAAAAATGCTAGAGAAATCAACAGCCTTGTATGATCTGTCTCCCTCCAAAAAGAAAATACCAACGACTCTTTTCTCGCTCATATCGTAAACGTTGAGGTCGAAAAAGAAGCCATTTTGTCCGACGCATTTCATTGTAGACTGAATAATAAAACATATATATGGAAAAAACAGCAGGTAGCTTTCATAAACATAGGCAACGTGTAAAAAAATATTGTTGATTTAAACTTTTCAGTGGCTCCGGACCAGGCCTAAAGACTCAAGACAGGCTAAAAGACTGTATAATTTCACTTAGACATATTCAGTGTTTCTATTAAGGTAATTGATTGATTTTCTGTGCTTTCTTTCCCACAAAATAAACTCAAATAAGCTCGTGGTTAAGAAAAATCCTGACACTGGGCACATTTCCAAACACTATTGTTACTTTTTCTAAAAAAGGTACTAACAGCCAATACCTCTGCCGGGCTCGCCAAAGCAGTGTCATGCCTGTTTAGAATTTATTAGTTTTTGACCAAGATATTTTATTTATTTTTGCTATGGTTAGTGGGCGGGCAAATAACAGAATACCGAAATTCGTATTCTAGAATTCAAGTTATCTGCTGCCGTTGTTCAAGTAAATGTTATATTGCTATTAATACCTAATATTTTTCTGTTTCCAGATTTTTAATACCTACAGAATGACTTAAGGGATCGGCCTCTTAAATAATTTTGTATAATAATAATAATAAACCCCATCGCCGTATCTCTACGTTAACATCGTGGTGGGGCTTGCGTGCTCCAATAAACCCTAGGTCTGCATCGGTAGCGTTTGCTATGCCTTAACATGCCTAGGGTGAGGGGCCAGACTAAGAGAGATACAATCCGCAGGGCAGTTTTGTGGCGAACTGTTGGGCATTAGCGACACCACGGACCCAGGGAGAATTCTTGTTCTTCATCTCTGGCTTGCCTTTATTGGCCGGCCGTAGAGAACACTGACGGACTGACGGCGGAACAGAGCTCCCACCTCTCTCTTTCCTTTATTGGCTGGCTTGAGTGGAGATTCGCAAGAGCAAACATGCTCGGGAGAAGGATGTATAATCCAGTAAAGTGCTGGTGGGGATATTGTCCGTACTTTTGGGATTGTCCTGATAGCCGTGGAATACCTCTCCACTCCTCAAGCACCTCAGGATATGTTGCCCTCTTATTGCTACGTCACTTCGTGCTAGCGGCCGTTTTTGGGGGCCCATTTATTAAGTGTGCAAGTCACCCCCAGCCTTTTTATCGATAAATATTAATGAAGTTTGTTCAGGCAGGGACCATAGTCTTAACATAGTTCCTGGTAAACAGTCCTCTTAAGACTCCATAAACCATAGATCCATATATCTTAGTTTTCCAAATGTCGCCGGGGGTTGTCCTTGGATGCACTAGCATAGTACGTACAGGGATAATCACCGGTTTGTACCACTTTCCATTAAGAGTAACTAAAGGGTCTCTCTCTCTGCAAAATCTCGTACATAAAGTGCTTTAGCAGACTTATAACATACAATCTGAGTGGAAACTGTGACAACAACAGTATTATATGAAGATAAAATCGAAGAAAATTTTTGAGGTTATCGAAAACGAATTGAAACTTCAAGTACATTGACAGTGACATCAAGTGACATTGACATCTATGTGAAGTGCTGCCATATCAAACAATTCGATATTCAGTTGTACCAACCTCATAGGTTTATTAAACCGGGTCAGACATACGACGACGTTCCGTCCCATGCAAAAATACCAACACAGAGTACTTTGGTAATATACTAATACCAACATGGATAACCTCCAAAAATTATTTGATCAAATGAAATCTGAACTGTCAAACCAAACAAAAGTAATTATTGCACAATTAGATGAGAAACTAATACCCTTTACTCAAGAAATACAAAAATTGAAGTCTGAAAATAACGAACTAAAGCAAAAAATCTCTTACCTTGAAAAACACAGAAGAACAAACAACATTATTTTATACGGAATAAATGAAAGTGAAAACCCGTCCACTAGTGTTTTGGAAGTTATAATAAAGAAATTTAAAGATGACTTGAACATTAATATTGAAAACAGAGATATAAACACAGCATACAGAATTGGCAAAAGCGACACCAAAAATGGTAAAAAAAGACCCGTACACGTATCATTTGTCAACAATTGGAAGAAAAATGAGATCATGAAAAACAAAAAGAAGCTGAAAAATGCATATGTTTCTGAAGACTATCCAAAAGACATTCTAGACAAAAGGAGAGATCTACTTCCAAAACTCAAAGAAGAAAGGGAGAAAGGTAAATATGCATTTATTGATTATGACAAACTGGTCATCAAAGAGGGAAAATTCGATAATGGGAAGCGCAAAAGAAACTCTTCAGCGTCGCCAAATTCAACTGACCACCCTTATAAACAACAAATAACTGCTAAAATAAATAGAATCAATGCATTTGATATTATGAGGAATAGAAGCAACTCCCTGCCTATTGAAGGCCAAACTCCTGAAAAGAAATCATAGGAAACAATCATCAGTCACCGGAATAAAACAACAAATACACAACAACTAAATAACATTAAAAACAGAACATTTCCCAAGCCGACTGGTCATCGTGGGGAATTAGACCACTACCCTCCACCTAATAAAAACAAAATAAAAAATGAAACTTTGAAAGTGTGCACCTTTAATGTAAGATCACTAGCATCTGCTGAAAGATACAATGAACTAAATTATGCCCTAAAAAATATTAACTGTGATATTTTGGGGCTTTCAGAAGTAAGAAGATTGGGCTGCGAGATTGAAGAACACCATGATTACATTTTCTGCTATATAGGCCAAACCAAGGGCTTACACGGAGTAGGATTCCTGATCAAGAAAAAATACAAAAATAACATAAACAACTTTACAGGAATTTCGGAAAGACGGTGGCTCTTCTGCAGCTGAAGTTTGAATCCTTTTCTGTGTCAATAATCCAAGTTTATGCACCTACAGAAAAATCACCCGCAACTGAAATCGATCAATTTTATACGGACATTGAGGCTGCTCATTCACTAGCTGATGACAAAGTTCTAGTAATAGGCGACTTCAACGCTAAAATAGGATATCCCAAGGCAGTCCACTATCCTGTCATGGGTAGATATGGATTTGGAGAACGCAATGAAAGAGGCGACCGTCTTATAAATTACGCCCATGAACACAAGTTGTCAATAATGAACACATTTTTTAAGAAGAAAGGAAATCGTAAATGGACATGGATATCACCAGACCAGAAAACCAAAAATGAAATCGACTTCATAATGATAAATAACCCGAAACTAATAACAAATGTTGAAATACTAAACAACATCCCATTTCCTTCTGATCATAGACCACTGCGAGCAACATTACTTCTAAATCGCCCAATAAAGAGTAGGAAAAACTATGCCACACCACTTAAAATTCCGAAAACAGAAATCGAAATCAAAACCTACATTGAAAATCTACAGATACATATTGGAGACAAAGAAGCAGACACTAGTGACATCCAAACCTATTATAACTTTTTGGAAAGGGGCATAACAGATAGCTTGAAGACAACAAACATTTCCCAAGTAGAACGGCGGAAAATATTTAGTGAAGATACAGATCAATTAATAAAAAGGCGTTCCGAACTAATACGTACAAAGAATAAAACAAAAGACATGAAAAATGAACTTAGCAGAATATATAAAGAAACCAACAAATCAATCAAGAAAGATTACAGAAACCACAGAAAAGAAATCATCACAAGGAACATCAAAAAGTTTAGAAGTACTAAAAGAGCATATAAAGAATTAGTTTCACACAAAATCTGGATACAAAAATTAGAACAAAATACAATGATAACAAAATCAAGAAGTGACATAATATACCTTGCAACAGATTTCTACAAGAACCTATACCAGAAGAGAAATAACTGTGAAATTGTAATAGAAACAAGAAGCGCAGAAGAAACTGATGTGGATCATTTCAGACCAATTGAAGGTTTGGAAATCTACAAACACATAAAGCGGTTAAAAGCTGAGAAGAGCCCTGGCTCAGACGGGTTATGCAATGAAGTTCTCAAAATAGGAGCACCTGTTTTGATCCATCATCTATTACATTTATTTAATATGGTGCTAGAAACAGAAACAGTACCTGAACAATGGTGCACATCAGACATAATTTTACTCTACAAAAAAGGAAACCCCTTAGACATAGGAAATTATAGACCCATAAGCCTGCTAGCCAGCACTTACAAATTATTTTCATCTATACTTCTAGAAAGACTAACACAGGATATTGATTGTCTGCAACCAAGAGAGCAAGCAGGCTTTAGGTCGGGGTTTAGCACTGTGGACCATATACAGACACTGGAACAAATTATAGAGAAATACCAGGAGTTTAACAGACCTCTGTATCTGGCCTTCATTGATTATAGCAAGGCCTTCGACAGCATCAGCCATTTCTCGATATAGAATGCACTGCAATGTTCAAATGTGAACCAAAAATATATTAACATCTTAAAATATATATATGCAAACAGTACGAGCAAAGTCAAACTTGAAAAAAGAGGTGAAGAGATAAACATAGAAAGAGGAGTGAGACAGGGAGACCCTCTATCACCAAAGCTTTTCATCGCTGTACTCGAGTATATATTTCAGAAGCTAGACTGGTCAAACAATGGAGTGTTAATAAACGGATGCTATCTGAACCATCTAAGGTTCGCGGACGACATAGTCTTAACTGCTGAAACTTCCAAAGACCTTGAGGAAATGATGAGATCACTTGATAATGAAAGTTCTAAAATTGGTTTAGAAATGAACATAAACAAAACAAAGATAATGACTAACAGCCGTAAAAGACACATTGAAATAAAAGGAAATAACATGGAATATGTCAACGAGTATATATATCTGGGAAAACAAGTATCATTTAAAAGACTCAGAAATGAAGAGGAAATAACAAGAAGAATCAACATAACTTGGAAGAAATTTTGGTCACTGAAAGAAGTCCTAAAAGGAAATTACAGTATGCACTTAAAAAAAGTTGTTTTCGATACATGTCTCATACCCTGCTTACTATACGGCTGCCAAACCTGGATATTCACAAACAAAGTAAAGCAACAAATTAAATGTACTCAAACAGCAATGGAACGGAGCATGTTGAAGATTAGAAAAATCCAAAAAGTGAAGAATGTGACCATCAGACAAAAAACTAAAGTTACCGACGCTCTTACCCATGCACTCACGCTTAAATGGAAGTGGGCTGGACACATCTCACGATTTACAGACAAAAGATGGACCATTGAAACCACACGATGGAAAGGCCCAATAGGGAAAAGAAATGCTGGAAGACCAATGAGACGGTGGGCTGATGATATTATTCAAGTAGTAGGAAACGACTGGCTAAATACTGGCAAAGACAGAGAGTTGTGGAAGAAGATGGAGGAGGCCTTTACCCTTACAGGGGTCCATATTTCAAAATAAAATAGGTACTAATATTACTAACATAATTTAAGCAAACTTACTAACCAATTACTAACAACATTTGAAATGTAAACATACTCGTAGAAATATGGAATAAATGGCTATTATTATTATTATTAAAGGGTCTGTGCGAGTTGGTTTCGGCTCCTCGTACACCTTCCAAAGTTTCGGGATCTCAGGGTTCTGAGATATACTGATACTTAAAAAAAAAAAATTCTACAACTATCATATAACGCCGCCGCCGTATAGCCCCAAGCTAAGCAGAGCTTGTGTTATGACTATTATAACTATGACTACTATAATACTAGACAACTGATAAACATTCTTATATATTTCTAAATACATACCTACATATTGCTTTTTGCTTTTGTTATTTTTCACTTGGGGGAGGCCTATATCCAACAGTTAACGTCTTTCGGCTGATGACATACATATTATAGATAAATTACACCCAGACAGAACAAATGATTGTGCTCATTACACAAACATTTGTCCAGGGTGGGAATTGAACCCACGACCTCCGGCATAGCAGTCAGGGCCATTAACCACCAGACCAACCCTGAAATAATATGTAATAATCATTAATAATGTCTAACAGCTATCACAGGTTAAGGTTAAGGAAATTGCCTGAAATCTGCCAAGATGTACCTAGGTAGCTCCTGTTCATATCACAAAGAAAAGTGTGTGCGAAAGAAAATGGATCTATTTATTTACTCACCTCCCGCACTGAAACAATAGTACCTACAGTTGCGTTAGTCTTTATCATATTCAGACATGAATCGTTTCGAGAATAGTTGATATTAATCTCTGAAACATTACAATAGTATAAATATTTCATAATTCATGGAAGTCGAATCCAAACAACGGTTTCCTGAGAATCATAACAAATTATTTGACTAAAATGTATGGTACATTTCAACTCTCTGTGGTTTTAATAACGCACTCCATTATTTTCCTGCTACTTAAAAATACTTCTTTAGTATTTGTGTGCTTTATTCTGAAAATGTTAAATGGTTTTTTTTTTCAATACTTCCGCAATAAGGATAAATATAAAATACCAAATCAGAAAAGGGTGTGAGGAGCATTCAATTTTACATTTTAAAATAATCGGACGTATATAATAATGTACAGATGATTGTAAAATCAATACCTAATTACAAATAAGGGCAATCAAGGCACAGAATTGACAGCCTTGTGCATCGATGACAATAACTGAAATGTAAATTTAGTCTGATTCTGGAAGGAAGACTCGGCCCTGGTACGAAAGGCAACGAAGGAATAGGAGTGGGTTTTTAGTCATTAAAAATCTGACACTATCTCGCGCTCCACCCAAGAGCGAGGGATGTCATAAGATGATTTTCCCACCGAAAAAAAAAATTTAGACTGAAAAATTGGGCAAGTGTAAGTCGGACTCACACTGAGGGTTCAGTACAAACCTACTTATGTAAAAGTTTAATTCCTGAATGGAGTTTCGAAGATTTTTCTGAATCGTATTTTTTTTTTCGTGACGTAACAATAAATTTACTGTTTTCAGATTTATTCCTATATCAGTCTTATAAGACCTTGCTTTATGCCAAATTTCAGGATTCTGGGTCAACGGGAACTAATCTATGAATATTGATTTCCTTAAGAGTGTCGAAATATACGTTTTTTTGCGACCTAAACGACCGTATCTTTATTTTTAGTTAACTTTAATTTTTTCACAGCATCAAGGGACCGCAGACTTAACTATATGGTTTTAATTTCAACTCGATACCTTTACGCATTCCGGAGATAAAGGGTCTTGACAGACAGACAGACAGACGGACAACAAAGTGATCCTATAAGGGTTCCGTTTTTTCCTTTTGAGGTATGGAACCTTAAAAATATACCATCAAGTTTAGGAAACAATCGAAGCAACAAATTCTTCTTTAGCATGTTACTTACAGTATTAAATACGTTGCAATTCATATAGAGCTATTACTGCTTGTCCTAGAGCACCTGCTCTTCCTGTCACGAATACAGTTTGCCGTTTTGAGAGACAATTCCTCATTGCCTATAAGAGAAATAACATAACTTGAATATCTACTTCATAAATATTATTGAAAAAAATCAGAAAAGGAAAAGTCTAAGCCTATTGTACACTTATTTTTTATAAATTTCTGTCCTGTAGTGAGTTAAGGTGTGCAATAAAGTAATAAATAAATAAATAAAAGTGCAGAAATGAAGACATCTGC
This sequence comes from Mythimna impura, assembly GCA_905147345.3. NCBI lineage: Eukaryota > Metazoa > Arthropoda > Insecta > Lepidoptera > Noctuidae > Mythimna > Mythimna impura. The sequence goes on from LR990349.1 coordinate 5,147,185, forward strand.
AGAAGAACCGAGGTTACCGACATTGCCCGAAGAATCGCCAAACTTAAGTGGCAGTGGACAGGGCATATTGCTCGCAGATGTTCGATAGGGATGAAAGGTTCTAGAGTGGCGACCTCGTACCGAAAGACAACTCCTACAAGGTGAACTAATAATAATAATAATTTATTTATTCCACGGACAACAAAAGATCCATAGTGTTAGTAAACAATTGCCTTAAACCTAGTGTTAGTTTTATATTATAATTATCTACTTATACTATTTTATACTATTATAAGCATTCAGCACAGAAGATGACTCCAATTTCATCTTCTCCACAAAATGCCTAAAAAAGGGAGAAAGCACACTCTCCGCGACTGTTTTTAGAATGCTGTTGCTACTGGCCCGGGTTCTAGCCGCCAAAGATGCTAGCTTCTTCCGAACGATCGCATGAAAGCCGTCAGTTCGATTCTGTGTAAACATCTCCGACGCACTACAGAATCGGGGCAGCCTCAACAACATTCTAAAAATATTATTGTATTGGACGCGCAGGACATCCAGCGACCTTTTGGTGTAGCTAATCCACAGACCCCCCGTGTACAGACTCTGACAATACGCTTTGAAAAGCGTTATTTTGACCTGGTCAGTACAGCGGGAGAATCTACGGGTCAACATATTACCGCGGACCGCCAATGCCCTGCGCTCCCTCTCAATATCTGCATTATCCTTAAGGTCGTCGGTAAGTATATGCCCAAGATATTTGAACTGGTATGATCTCACTATGTTCATGCCATTTAAGGTAAGATTAGGTGTGTAATCTGGGCATTTACCGGCGGCCTTAAAGATCATGTACTCACACTTTCTGACATTGTATACGAGCCCATGTGCAGCCGCATAATCCTCACAAACCTTCAACATCTCTCCAATAGATCCCGCAGTCGGTCCCAGCAGCACCATGTCATCGGCATAGCTGATGCTGTTAATATTAACACCACCAACCCGACAGCCCACACGCATGCTGCTGAGCTCGACTATGAGGTCATTCACATATAGGCTGAAGAGCCTGGGAGACGTCAACCCTCCCTGTCTCACACCGCACTCCAACCCATAAGCCTCAGAGAGAATGTTGGACCACTTAACCTGATTTGATTGGTTCGCATACCAATATTGCAGGACCTTAACAACTTCAGCCGGTACATTCCTGTCCCCCAGCTTCTTCCAGAGCACATCATAAGACACGAGATCAAAAGCCCTGGAAAGATCCAGGAAACAGGCATATACAGGCGTTTTACGATGTGTATAATATTGTACAGTATTCTTGAGACTTAGGATTGCACTTTCTGTTGATAGTCCAGGTTGAAACCCAAACTGTGAGTCGTGCAAGCACAGATATTTTTCCAAGCATGAATCAAGCATACTGTCCAATATTTTAGCAATGGTAGTTGCAAGAGAGATTGGCCGGTAGTTACCCTTGTCAGAGATATCTCCTGTCCTGTTTTTAACTATCGGTATGACAATAGTTTTCATTAGTTCCGCAGGTAGGTATGAATGACTAATGCACATTGAATAAAATAAGGACAGGACCCTTGGCAGGTGACCACCAGCATACTTAAAATGCTCGATGCTGAGTCCATCGTGTCCGGGTGATTTACCCCTACTCATATTTTTAACAACCTCTCTCACCTGCTTAGTTGAAAAATACATTACCGGCTCCGCTCCCTCACGAGAGGACTCAGCATCAATCATCGTACTTGAAGAGCCGAGAGGTGATCGCACTATAAAATGCTCCCGGAACATATTTACAATATGCTCTGGATCGTTCATTCCACTGACGCTTACCGGTAGTCCAGGCTTAGTATCCAGTCTACCCGTAGCTTCCCAGAATTTGGCAAAATTATTTGTTGATCTTTGCTTTGCTAAAAAATCCATTTTTATTTGTTCCCTATTTTTTTGGCACCATTTATGACGGCCTTTAAAAACTTTTCGAGCCTCACACATTTCTTCGTATATTACTCCCGAGGTCGGTCTGTTATGTAATACCCACGCCCTGAATTTGAGCCTGGCCTCTCGGTAAGCGTCCCGAACATGATTGTTCCAGCCACACAACATTCTACCACCCTTAGGCTTGGATCTTACTCTCACACTGGTCATTACAGCCGCGTCACTCAAAATATCCACAATACTCCCATACAAACCATCCAACACATTTTTATGTTCGACTATGCTACAGGACCCATAACTACACTTTTGAAATTCTTGAGGGAGATCAATGTTTCGCAATCCTTCATTGCACAGATTACGATATCTAGCAATTTGTGACTCGTCCCTCTCACCCCAAGTTACGTCACAGCGTCGAACATTTTGCATCGATAACTTAGGCCTCACTAGATTTAAATCACACTCAATGAATAGTGGTAAGTGGTCAGATAAAAATACATCCTCTTCTATTCCTACGCCGACAACAGTCTGCCACGCTGATAACGACACAACACAGTGATCCAACCATCTTTTACACCCGTGTGCCTCGCTAACAAAAGTGTAGTTATCGGTCGCAAAGCCCAGTTTCTCAATATCGGCACAAATCCAGGATTGATCAGTACAGAAATTTGTTAGTTCCTTAAAAAACAGCTCATGAGGATGCGCATTAAAGTCACCCAGAACAAAAACACTCTCAACACCACCACTCTCAACAATTGCACTGATCTCACCTAGGACTTCTGTGAACATAGGCAAATTGTCGAGTGAATCAGTTGGCATGTAGACGGTAATTATAATAATGGAACGCCCGCCAATAATGGCTCTTATAGCAGCCAGGCGAGGACTAGTACATTCTATTACGGACACGGCCTCAAAATATTCCCTTCCTCCAGAGAATGGCTACTCCCCCATACGGCCTTCCTACGAGCAGACCCGCAGACGTATCAACAGCCGACTTACCGGTATATTCAAATTTATCGGAAATGGTTCCCAAAAATGGAATATCATAAGGGAGAAGCCAGGTCTCTTGGAGGGCTACTATGTCAGACTTCTCACAAATGTTCCTAACACTGTCAATTGACCGTTTAACAGACTTACAATTAAAACTAACTAATTTACAACATTTGTTATGGTTATTGTTCATTATGTACATTATTTAACGACTATAACTTGTTTACCTCCATATTTTTTCGATACGTAAAACGAACGAAACGCCTAAAAGTTATGCCATCTGGCCACAGTTCATTATTTAAAAATAAGTTAAGTTTCGTTTTAGAAACGTATAACTTATAAGCATTATATTTTTTTGTATCTTTAATATTTATCATACTAAGGGTAACACTCTCATTCGTTTTTTCTTTTATATAATTAATTATGTCCTGCTCACTCGTTTCCTTGCTAACATTCGAAATAAACAAGGGTACTTTGACGTCCGCCGCTTTAAACTTACTATTAGGTGCAATAACTGCACACCCTTTCTGACCAATTAGTTTGTACCGTTTTGAAGCTTTACGCTGCACTAACGTCCATTCCGAATTACACTCGTTTACCGCTTGTTCACATTTTGTACTCAACTCTCGCATACACATACTTGCTTTAGATGTTTTTGGCTCATTCGTTGTATTCACACGTAAAACTGCAGCGGCATCCAACGACCGTTCATCACTGGACGCTAGTTCGACTGCGGTGTGCGCTTGCGCAGGGACGATCGGTGTGCTACCTGGTTTGTGCGAAACCGCGGTACTTATCGCGGCCTCGACCCTCTCCATTTGTTGCGCTGTCCCGCTCAAACCCTCGCCGTCACCGCGTCCTTGGATATGTTCGCATACTCTCTCCCTCCCTCGCTTCGAAACCGCAGTGCAAGATTGCGCCTCCACGTGTCCTTGAGTATCTGTTACATCTTTTTGCGTGCGTAGAAAAGAGACAAAATCATCTTCACCATTCGAAGTTAACGTAGATGAGTGAGTCACGTAGGCCGGACGGTCAATGACCCTGGGCTCAGCTGTTAATTGTGACGTTGTTATGGGCACATATTGTAGACCTATGGGACCACTGTCAAGTTGACTATTTTGTAAACAGGCCCCTCTTCTTCTATTTACATTGACATGAGAAGAAAAGTGATCCAATATTGAAGCATGTTTCATATTATCTACCTCCAGCTTGAGTAAATCAAACTTTTCTGTGGTAACGGTTTTTTCTTCTAGTGCACTGAGTTGGTTTTGCAGCTTTAGTATGTCCTTTAGTAGTCTAGTCACATCGACATGATCAAAGGTGACCGGTGGGACCTTGTGTAGTTCCTTCGCTACGAAAATTGGAAATAAATCTTGATCTGTGCTTTTCATATGACAGATCATATCTTCCAGGTCACGTAGTACTTTTTTCTTTCCATCTTTTCGTCGAATGGGCATCTTCTTCGAACTAGGTACTGATTCAAATAACAAGGTTTTAGCCTTCAGAATATCATCCGCCGAGAAAGACGTAGTACACAACTGGTGTATGCTCTGTTCATCCATGAAGCCCAGGACATTTCGCAGGAATGCCAGAACTTCATTAATCACAATATTGCAGCTTATGCACTTCACAGTATTCGAGGTCATTGTCCTCCGCGATGAGTCACCAGTAACCGTAATGCCACAACCGTGCAGTGTCACGTACGACCACGGACTGGACTAATGACCAGCCCCCTAGCCAAGTTACAATCGTTTCGTTCGCGCCGAACGCTTCGAGTACACCACGCCTCCGATTCCTTTGTTCTGACCACGTGACTGAGCGTTGAGATGATATCAGAATAAAGGAATCGGAGGCGTGGCCTACTCGAGGTGTTCGGCGCGAACGATACGATTGTAACTTGGCTAGGGGGGCTGGTGAGGGTCGCGGAAATCCGAAGAACGCGAGACAAACAGGACTGGTCGTTATGGCAACTTTTGGGGCAGGCCTGTATGCCCTATAGTGGACGTCTTTTAGCTGAAATGATGATGATGACGATAATATTGATGATGATGAATATTATTGTCATCGAGAAGAAAACAAATGTTCTGTATGAAAGTATTGTGGGTTTTTACATTAGGTCTGATTCACCATCATCATCATTTCAGCCGAAAGACGTCCACTGCTGGACATAGGCCTCCCCCAAGTGTCGCCACAATGAACGGTCCTGTGCGTCTCGCATCCATCGGACTCCCGCAACCGTTACCAAGTCATCGGTCCATCTTGTAGGAGGTCTTTCAACGCTACGTCTTGCGGTACGTGGCCGCCATTCCAGAACCTTTCGGCCCTAACGGCCATCTGTTCTGCGAGCAATGTGCCCTGCTCATTGCCACTTTAGTTTGGCGATTCTTCGTGCTATGTCGGTAACCTTGGTTCTCCTGCGGATATCCTCATTCCTGATTCGATCGCGCAAGGAAACTCCGAGCATAGCCCTTTCCATTGCCCTTTGGGTGACTTTAAGTCTTCTGATGAGGCCCATTGTAAGCGACCACGTTTCGGAGCCATAGGTCTGATTACTTACAATGAATACTGGGTCTACATCATATTTGCTTAAAGCAAGGCTTTCATGATCAAAAAACTATAGGTAATTAGCAAAGATTTAGACGAAAAACAAGATAACGGGCTATCTTTATTTCTTGCTTCATTGAAATAAAACTCGCAAGAGCAAAATTATTGTACTAATGTTGCTAAAGAGTTCTCATGATCCAAATCGTACCAAGAAAAGCCAAAACATCAATCGACTGAATACAAATATAATAAGTACGACGTGGACGGTAGCTAAGCTGTTCTAAGATGCTCATACTACACACTATCCTACTTGATGTCTAGCTTACCTATATTAAGAGAATAAATTATACGCCAGTCCACTGCAGGAGATAATCTTCTAAGACTGACAATATCTAACTTGAGTTTACATATTCAGGCACATCTTACTTAAGGCATCGTACAGCCAGTGAAAATAGATGCCCGCACACTTAAACGCATACCTAATAATTAAGTATGTACGGTGGTGATCTTAAAAAAGTGAGTCTCGCAAGTGCGCTTGCACTCGCTGTAACTGAAGTGTGTGTGCATGCGTTTTCTTTAATTTGTGCCATATATATATTTAGCTCTACACAAATGAAAAAAAACTACAAAAATATGTCGTATCCGGCAGTTGATTATTTTGTTGACAACAAAACAAGGCACGCCATCTAGTGGCAACTAGAAGAACTAGAGTTGGCGCGCTTTGACAGAGTCAGGCGTTTCTGTTTGACTAAGAACTTGAGGAGAACCCGCGAGGACAGCGGACACTCTCAACCAGGCCGTCGCAGCGTGAAGACACTGAAAAAGTAAACTGATAAAGTTCTTAGCTGTTTTTATTCATTGCACGATACCTACATAGACCCACCTGCCCCCCTAGCCAAGTCACAAACGATAAACGTAAACGCTCAGTAGTCTTTAATAGATTTTCAACTTTATGTTATTGGATATAAAGTTGAAAATCTATTGAAGATTACATAGTGTTTTCGTTCGTTCCGGTCGCTAACGCTCAGTAGTCTTTAATAGATTTTCAACTTTATGCTCTTAGGTATAAAGTTGAAAATCTATTGGAGATTACTAAGCGTTCACGTTTATCGTTTGCAACTTGGCTAGGGGGGCTGGTAGATAATCATAGCTCGAACCATCTCGACGAGCCGACCAATATATAAACCTTGGGAGTGAAATGAACCAATTTTGGTGAATATTTTACCAAATAGAATTCTAAGAATATTACTAGCTTCCAACATTTACTTTCGTCAGAGAGATTATTTGGCTTAACTGAAGTTATTTTGGGCCTTTATTATAATCTAGACTTTGCTCGTTAAATTTTCTATGTGTGAGTGCGTCTTTGAAAATTGATGTTGTGTTATAAAATTGTGTCGCCGTTTGACGAAGTTTTGTCCTAAATAAGTATTTTTTCGGTAGATATAAAAATTATTGAACGAGGATATTTTTAACATTCACGCGGTAGTGTGGCATCAGTTCTTTTTTTTTTAATTGATATAAACCAGTGCTTGACTGCGTTCCCACCTGATGGTAAGCAGTGATGCAATCATTGATGGTGAGGTGCACTAGTTTATTAAGAGCCTATTCAACCGTACTCAATGCCCGAAACGAATCCCTATTTCCCTTGGACACGCCAATATTTGAGAATAAGAACGACTCCACTGATTTGATTTTTTTTTAAGTTTTCTGATACTTTGCACAAGGTTCTTACAAAATTGAAAATTTTCCAGTTAAGCACATAGCTATCTTAAGTTTGACAATACATAGCTAAGACATGAAAACGTCTGGGTCAGGTCAGCTAGTTATTAGAGATTTAACACATTGCTTTTGCAATATTTTTTAAATTATTTGGTATTCAACTACCTTAAATTCGTTAGTTATTTATTTTGTTAACATCTCATTTATTGATAGTTGTAATTATTCATATTTTTCTTGCTTTTTTATATAGCCTGTTTTTATAATGTGAATGTGAGAACACTGTAGACTCCACGAATTCTTAAATTACTTTCTATTACGACTCACTTTTTTTATATGATTATTTTATTGTGCTTTTGGGTACAATATTGGCTGGTCTACAATGTTCTTACATAATATCTATTAATACTGTAATATTAAAACATTGTACGCAACCACTTTTTTTAAAAGAGTAACCATGGAGTTTCTTGCCGGTTCTTCTCCATAGGAAACGACCAATTTGTAACCGTGCACTAGCTTCTGACGTTTTATAAGTGCCCATGTAGGCCTATGTGAAATAAAAATATTTTTGTTTTTTTGATTTTGATTACTTGTAAAAAGTTTTTCGTCATGACATCACATAACTTTCGACTGATACCGTATCAAATATCCACACGCCCACTTGATATCTATTAAAACGACGATATTCTACAGATTTTTTCTCATTGACATAGTTTCTTTCAATATCTAAGGATAATTTACTCTCATTGACCTTTTCAAGATATTTCAGGTCTATTAAACTTTCTAACTTTGATATATTTAATTATCTTTAATACAGTAATTTTCCAGATTCGTCATAAGCCAAAAATATTGTTAAAAGTTTTTCAATTATCCCGGTAAAATTTTGATATAGACTGAATATATTTTTAATTAATTTTGTTATCACAACTACTAATGTAGCCCTCGTCGTCGCCTCCATACCTTAAAAACTAGTGGATTTCAATTTAGCTGGAACTAGTTACTTCGCAAACATTGTCAATACAAGCACCCTTTTTTTGTGGCGAGACCGCAAGACCTCGCTAGACCGAGGCGTGTCAGACTTCTACTGACTAAAACACAACCATTTTCTGTTAGTTGTCGCATTCCAGGGCTATAGTGACTCTTTGAAACAATTACGCAACCCAACCCTGAGACCGATCTGTCTTTAGCTAAATCTCAGTTTCCATTCAACAATTTTTTTTCAATACACTAACTCGAAAACCCGCTGTTATCGCTACCGCTTTCCGGCATGCAATTTACTGTCTTTCGCAATAGTGCGAAAAAGTGTGTGAGCTCACTCCCGCTATATTTATCGTGTCAGGCTGGGCGTTAAGCGACCCCCACGAGTCGCGCGTCAAAACCTGTTTATTTATATCTTTGCAAGTGTATTGAAAAACGTCGTTGGATAAATCTAAAAATTTATTTACTGCAGCACTTGGCTTCATTACACCCTCACCTGCGGCTTGGGTGAATTTCACCTCAGTCGCAATGACAAACTTTCTCCACTTGTATCCAAATGTATCACATCTACATACGTTAAGATTAATTCAAGAGCTTAAAGCCGGAGGCCAGAGCACACAATGCACTTCGGCGCCACACCGGCGCAAGGCCATAACGCTGCGTCGCACAAGGTATCGTGGAAATTTCCGGTGCGTTGCTACAACGTACAAATCGGCGATGCGATGACGTGCGACCTTATAGTGAGTGTCCATATTAGTATATCATATTACCATAGCGTTATTTCGTGCGACACCGCATACGATGAAATTATTGCGTTGCGTTATCTCATCGTACAACGGTGCGACGTCATTCTGATGCCGTAGACGACGCAGCGATACCGCTTCAACGCCGCACCGCCGCCGCAACGAATCGTGTGCTCCGGCCCTAAGTCAACTAGGTATACCTGCGTAAATTACCGTACAAAACAGTGCTCTTCTAACTCTATAAATTATAATAATCGCGTACTAGTTTCTACATGACAGGTGAGCGAGTGGTGTGCCCATGGTGAGAGAAAGTAGTAATGGCGCAAATGTATGGCAGATTGTTATTACAAAAAGAAACATTTAATTTATAAAACTTTAATGTTATGAATTCATTAAATCATGAAAATAAAATTGTATTCCATATTTGGTTACTTTCCTATAGATAGAGAAAAAAAAGAAAAAAAAAGAAAAGAAGGCTTTGCCTGGAAGACCCATAAATTATAATCGGACGGGGCCATAGAGGTGTCAACTATGTAAAGGTGGACACTCGCCGTACGTCAGGTTGCAACATACGGTTACGCTGGATGACCCGAACCTGTTCCGATAAACGTTGGGCCGAAACGTTGACAACGGGCTCAAGCACTCGAAACAGAGAGAGCATCCGATCACAGTACGCAGTCAGGCGATTTCCTCCCTCTGTAGCTCCAAAATATGAGCGCATGACATTTTCATCCATTGATTGACGCATGCGCTGCACACTTCCACCGGTAGCGAAGATCCTATCAGGAGCCAGTGGGCCTCGAGGTCCCAAGCTGGCCGGAGATCGGCCTCCTTCCCATCGACGCGCAGGTGGTGGTGTCAGCGGCAGCTCGACGCAATTGCAGCAACCGGAATCACTGGATATTATTATTATTATTAATTAAATGTAGCTATATTTACCAGTATAAAGAAACGGCTGTTAGCAACACCAAGGAATTTTCACAGATACGTTGAAGTATTTATGATATTAGCAGAATACTGATTTTTACTGCTCTTTGACTTAGATCTGGACACATTCCGTGTAAAAAATTTACCTTCGTGAGGAATGTGGAGTTGTCGAGGACTTACAACATTTATTGAGGGAATGTGTCTAATATGAGTCCAGTAGAAATAATTTAATAGGGTGTATGAATTTGAACAGAACTGATGTCAGTATGTTCCATAACATTCTATCCCAACCAAATGGTAACGATGCGAATGGTTTGTTCGAATTTATAGCCACATGGAATTTATCTTGTGATGTAGGTATAATTGTTTAGGATACGATGGGACTGATATATGCTATGCGTAAATGCCCCTATAAATAAATCATCATCTTCCTGCCCTTGTCCCGTTTTATTTGGGGTCGGCGCAACACGTTTTTTTCTTCCATTCTGTCCTGTCACTCGACACGCTATCACTAACTCTATAAATAAATAAAGAAGAAAAAAAAACATGTTTGGATCTTATTATACTCCGCTCTCACAGAAAAGATGATCGATGGGGCCAAAAGGTTCTAAATCGGATACCGATTAAAAGACGTACGGAATGCCTCTTACACAGTGGACCAGTGACCTGATAAAGGTGACGAGAATCAATCCCAGTAGTGGACGTCTTTCCATAAAAATGAAGAATGTGATGCATCATCTCTATACATGACTTTAAGCCGCTACTTACTTAGTTACAAAAACATTAATAATATATTATGTTTAAATGCTTACCTGTACTAAGTTATTATTGGCAACTGGAGTTGGTTCTTCAACCCACGTAAGGCTGTCCAAATCACAAGCTGAACTGGTCAGGGTGACGTATTTAAGCTTTGTGAATTTTGGAGCTGATGTATAGTCATATCCTCCTCATTGACCCTAAAAACGGATAGAAAAAGTAGTCAATCAATATGAGAAGAAAAACAACTCATCGGTCGCATAAATAAATAATAACACATCATTATTCTTATTATTTAGATCTAAGTAAATGACTGTTTATATAATCAGCACAGTTTTATAAACTAGAACATTTAAAGCAAGATTTAACGCGTTGATATAGTCACAAGCGTTGTGGCCAAGCGGTGTTTCCACAAATACGACTTACATTTGCCAAACCCCTGGAGCTGCAAGCAAAACCGAATATATTCAGTCAAGCTCAGTAAAGGCCACTCACGTCAAGCGTTAAATAGCTGCAATCACACAACTCGTCTTTCAAAGGCGAACGTAATATGAAATAAAAAGTCAATTAATCCTCTTTGAATCTTTAGTGTGTAGATTTGAACTAAAGAGAGGCCGATACCCAGTAATATACTAAGTTAAGGTATATAATGATGAAGATAATGGTGAAGGTTAAAAATACAGCGATAAATAAATAGGGATAGCTGTCATTTTGCAGAGACTAGAACCAGCAATAGTTTGCTGTTTATTTTTGAACTTATTCCCTATACGACAACAGCAAAACTGTATCAACATCGCTGAATTCTCGCCCCAGGTAGCGAAGTGTTAAAAGGCGAAGATTGTGCTCAAGACATATTGACAGATCGTTAGCTTGTCGCGTCGAAGCATCACGAAAAAACCAATTCAAAGCTTGCGGAGAATTATAAATAGAGTTCAATGTTCTTTTACGAAATAAACAAGAAGGGAAATAAATATGTATGGCTTTCCTGGGTGGTTAAAGAACTCATGAATGTAAACCACTTTTATAATGAGTCGATCCTAAATTATTAATAAAAAATAGACAGCTGTTTTTTACAAAAATGAGCACTTAATTAGAATAATATAGTCCCATTTGCAAAGTTGTTCACATCCGGGAAAGTTTACACCCCTTTAAAATCCATTGAGGGGGTGCAAACTTTCCTACTTTAATCAATTATAAAAATAAGCCGTTAAATGATCTGTATATGTATTTATCGGTACCTTTCTCAAAATTTTGACAGCTAGATTCTTCTTCAGTTGGTTCTTGTATATTGCAGATCTAGTATTGAACGAAGGTGACTGGAAATCCTCAATAACTACCAAGCCTAATATTTTGTCAATTCCATTGATTCCTTACTTTTTGGTTTGGCGATTGTGTATTGTGGGTTACTGCACGCTTTTTAAACATGAAACAACAGTTATACATCAGCAAACATCCATATCAACATCTGCATCATTGTTTATTTTTTTGTGAAATTGTGAGACAATGCGAGCCAAATCAAACTAACCAATACATAAAAACTGGGCAAGTGCGAGTCCGACTCGCGCCCTGAGGATTCCATACATACTTACCTATGTAAAGATTTTAATTCCTGCCCCCCTAGCCAAGTTACAACCGATTCGTTTCGATTCTCTTATCGTCGATTGCCTCGAGTAGGCCACGCCTCCGATTCCTTTATTCTGACGTCATCTCTACGCTCAGTCACGTGGTCAGAATAAAAGAATAGGAGGCGTGGCCGACTCGAGGCGATGAACGAAAAGAGAATCGAAACGAAACGGTTGTAACTTGGCTAGGGGGGCTGATTGGAGTCTCGAAGTTTTTTCCCAATAGGAAAAAAAAATTGTGACGTAACGACAAATTTTCTGTTTTCTGATTTATTCCTATACTTGTGTTATAAGACCTTGCTTTATGCAAAATTTCAGGATTCTGGGTCAAAGGGAAGTACTCTAGAATTTTGGTTCCCTTGAGTGACGAAATATACGTTTTTTTGCGACATTAACGGCCATATCTTTTTTTTCCGTTAACTTAGAAGTTTGATTTTTTCACAGCTTCATGGGACCGCAGATTTAAGTATATGGTTTTCAACTCGATACGTTCACGCGTTCCCGAGATAAAGGGTCTTGACAGACAGACAGACAGACGGACGGACAAAAAAGTGATCCTATAAGGGCTCCGTTTTTTCCTTTTGAGGTACGGAACCCTAAAAAACTGTTTTTCTTGCATATTCACTCCCACTTCTGTTACAAGAGTTATGCTTTTTTTACCAGAACAAAATATTTAAGGTTTTGACTTTCAGCCCAGTTTTCGTGACACTGGGCACGAGATATCTACATGCTGATCGAGCGGTGGCCATGTCAAACATAAAAGTGTCCTGAAATCGTGAGACAGATGACTCCATCTCACGATTTCAGGACACTGTCAGAACACAAAAGAGATGGTGGGACGTCTTAGTTGTCTTCCTTAGAAGTTGTGTATTATAGAGCTGAGTGTTGCAGTGACATATTTTCATGTGTACTAAATGACGTTTTTCAATACACTTACGAAGCTATGAATAAACGAGGCTTGACGCCCGCCACTTGCGATAATCTGATACAATAAATGTAATAAAATTGTGGCCGGGGCGAGCACGCGCATTTTTCCGTACTAGTGTGAAAAACAGTAAATTGCGTATCTAAAAGCGGTAGAGATACGCTACACCGGAGCGGTTTTTCGAGTAAATGTATTTAAAAATAATTTCCGTTATTAGTTTTGTACTTCCAGTGATTTACTTTCTACCATTGCCAATCCTATTCCCATGATTTAGGCTCACTTTGCATCTAAAATCTAACAAAGTGCTTTACTTGTAATATTCATTTAGATTGATGCTACTTTGTAATATAAAATAACCATATTACCTAATGCTCCACAGTATGGTAACCTTTCCGACACCAGTACCACCCGCTTCGTTTTATTAAGTTCATCATACACGCGAGGCACCCAATCTAATTTATTATCACAATTTACAGGCACATAAGTGACATCCATGAGATTCCGCCTTTTCAATAATATAATATTAATATTTGCTTTCTATCTGACATAGAAGTCATGACGCTAAAGTGGTTCATAAGTCCTTGAAGCTTTGGCACTCCCAACTCTATTGCTAAAACGAAACTGTCCTTTGAGATATTTTGCAGCAACTTCAATTTCTGGAAAAGTAAAATGAAAGGTCGGATTTCAAAATTAAATGCTGGTATATCGCTAATGTAACTTAGTTTTTAGCTACTATATTTATTATATCGTGATATTTTGTTAAATTTATTTTATATGTCAACAAATTATAGTATTGAGAATATAGATAATAAAAAAATAATAATTAGCAAAAATTCGTTCGTTTTGTAAAAAAAAAAATCTAGTTTTCAAATAAATTGTTTCACACGGCCAAGATTCACTTATTCAAGAAACAAATTACTCTTCAAGGACGTCTTCAGTATAAACCCGCAATAACATGAAAATCATATTAATTCAAAAATTCATCCCTTACCTGCTTCATCTTTCAACAGATTCTCAATAATAAAAGCATTTGCTTTATCTACATCAGAATTTTGAACTAACAAAGTAGGTATCAAAATCACTATTGACGTTTATAATTGAAGCAACGTCAATGGTTACGTTAGGTACATAGTTTGAGATCTCCTTTATAATACCATTTATATTTGTATTTGATATTACGATTTGGGTAGCTTTAATACGATTATACGGCTACGATTTTGAGTATTATTTGGAGAGCAGTTTTTAGCTGAAACAAAATATATCACATTTTAATTTCATATCAATATTTCAGTCACTGTTAATATGATATTGACTAGGTATGTGATATATACATTTTGATACAAGTGGAGAAAATTTATCATTCGAATGAATTGAATTGAAAATGAATTTGCCCGAGCCGCAGGCAAGGGTGGATTATGGAACGTGATTTGTCACTGCAGCAGCAGTGACAAATCACGTGTATCAAACGATGTTTTTCAATACACTTAGAAAAAAAAATAACCGGGGATTAACGAGCGACTCTTGGGGGTCGCTTAGCGACCAGCCTGATATGATAAGTGTAATTAATTATGGCGGGGGCGAGCGCCTGCACTTTTCCACGCTAGTACGGAAAACAGTAAATTGCATGCCTAAAAGTGGTATAAGACCGGATTTTAAAGTAAGTGTATTGAAAAAATATTTTTTATCTAGAATTTATTAGTAATATGATTTTCATGCTGTAAACATTTTGCTGGCTTTTCATCTTAGATGCAAGGCTGCAGATTAAATCCTCTGCCAAGAACTCTCCAGCGTGATTGACATTCAATTAAGAATCTGCTTATCCTATGTGAAAATGTGAGGAAACGCTGCCTTTAAGCTTATATCTTTAGCTAGTTTTCAATTTAGACGAAGGACAGGCTATACAAAAGATTTTAATATGTCATTTATTCCATTATTCTCAAGCGTTTTAGCGCTGTAACATAAATTTTAGGAGATAAAATCTATCGCACATGTTATGACATCCAAATTCTATTATTATGCGCATCGCATCACTAAATTCGTTGACGCGTATTAGCTTTATATGGTAAAAACACCAAACAAGCATTAACAAAGCTTTCGCGTTAAAATATCGTTTTGGTTTTTATTAAAAACGTGAGTGAAAATCAAATGCATTAAAACCAGAATTTGCATACTGAAAAATATTATGACTATTTTAATCTGATGCCAATAATTCCGTCAAATAAAAATACAAGCTGTACAAGTTACAAACAACAATTTGAACAAGTTTCGATTTTTTTTTTATGGTTTTTATCCTGTTCTTGTTCTATATTATTAGAGGTTGGCAATATACGTTCTTTTATTTTGTTCTACATAATACATGTTTTGTCCCAAGCATTTTTTTCATGTTTAATGTCAATCACTATCATTATTAAACTTACGTTAACTTTGTCCATTAAGTAGTATGGATAAAAATCTCTTATTAGAAAATCTTCTGATTTTCGTTTATCAATAAATGTAACGTTATCAAGTTCGACTCCTGCACACCTGAAAAGAAAATAAATATTGAATATAGGTATTTCATGTTTTTGGTGTTCCGGGACCCTTACTTCTAAATAAGTAGTAGTAATTACAAATTTACTATTCTTCATAACATAAATATTGATGGATAGAGAAATAAAGGAAGATCTGTGAAAAAATTTGTCTGAAAAAATTATAAAAAGTAACTGGTAGTTAGCTGGAAGATTGAAGTGCATCTTCTTGAATAGTGCTGTCAACAGCGTGCGGTTGGCAAAAAGATGAATGAAGAGAGGTTTTGCACCAACCCCATGTACCTCAGGACAAGGAGAGGAAGATGATGATTATTTTTTACTAAGAAATAAGGTTGGGTCGACATTCTAATTTTCTTATGCGGTCCATTTTTTATACATGTCGTTCGATTTATAAATCTAATAATAATATGCTTTCTATTTGAGTGCACGACAGCAATCTTCATAAGTTATTGAGATTTCCCGGAAAACCATTCCCTTTTGTTGATTTCTCATAACTGTTTCATTCCATGAACATGAGAACACTTCAAACGGACTTAAATTGAGTGACATCCGAAAATTTACGAATGTTATCTGTTTTGGAAGTACCATTATTATTATTTTGTGTCTTTTGATAAGTATACATATTTCTATGAACTTTATTGTTAGCTTGGCTTAGCTTACTTTTTTTTTTTTTTTTTCGGTGGGAAAATCATCTTATGACATCCCCCGCCCTTGGGTGGGGCGGGAGATAGTGTCAGACTTTTACTGACTAAAAACCCACTCCTGTTCCTTCGTTGCCCTTCGTACCAGGGCCGAGTCTTCCTTTCAGAATCAGACCCTTGGCCCCAGTAGGCTTCGACCCTGCTAGGCCCCTACAGTTGCTGACATCTCCTTGAGGCGCGCGTGGAACAGCACGCGCCGTCGACGACTTGGGCTCGGTCCGGACGGTTACCGGACGGTCGGACGGCGAGCCACCCATTGCTCGCCGCCCGCAAGCCTGCGCCTACGATGGCCGGAAATCGGGATCGGAATCCCGGCGGCGATTGGGGCGTGAGGACCGTTGCCTCACGCGATCGGCCGCCTCCTTTGCTAGCATTACTGCTTCGCAGAAGGAGGCAACCGCCTGCCATTCCTCCTCGCTTCGAACCATGGCCTGTACCAAGGCCCGGCGCGAGAGATCGCCGCCGCCGATCGCCCCCACGAGGACACGGCGTTGCTCTGCCCAAGCGGGACACACCTCCACCGTGTGCTCCACCGTGTCCTCCGGGTGGTCCGCACAATGGTGGCACCCGGGCGTTTCTTCCGCACGAATCCGGTGCAGGAACCTCCCAAACTTACCATGTCCGGTGAGGACCTGCGTCATGCGGTAGGTAAGGACGCCGTGTTGCCTTTCCAGCCACTCCTCAAAGAGGGGAATTACCGCCATAATTATGGCGTGCCCAGCACTGGGTTGCGATAGTCGCTGTCGCCATTCCACCATGAGACCCCGCCGGAGCTCTGTCCGCCATGCCGCAACTTGTCGTGGCAGCGGAGTTTCGCCCCGACGTTGCATCTCCACGCGCAGATCGTGCATGCGTGCAAGGCCTGTTGCCACCAGATCCCATGGTGGCTGGCCAGCAAGGAGGCTCGCCGCTTCGCGGGAAACCGTGCGGTATCCCCGCACCATCCGTATGGCCATGACCCTCTGGCACGCGTTCAGCTGGGCCGCCGGTCGCTTTCGCAGTGACGGCGCCCACACCGGCGCCCCATAAAGGGCCATGGACTGGACGATGCCTGCGTAGAGCCTCCGGCAGGAGGCGTCTGGACCCCCGAGGTTGGGCAGGAGCCGCTTGAGGGCAGCCCCATTCCGATTCAGTTTGGGAGCCAGACGTCGGAAGTGCTCCTCGAAATTCCACCGGCTGTCGAGGACGAGTCCCAGGTACTTCATCGTCGACCCGACGCCGATGTGAACTCCTCCTACCGTTAATTGGGAGCGCCGAGGCGGCGCGCTCCGAGGGCCGTGAAAACACATGGCCTCGGACTTTTGCAGCGCCACCTCGAGTCCCAACTGCTGGATCCTATCGACGACTATCGCAACCCCACGTGTCGCTAATTCGACCGCCGCCTGGTACGAGTCTCCCTGAGCCAGGACCAGCGTGTCGTCTGCGTAGCAGACCACGCTGACCCCATCAGGGAGGTCGCCGCGTAGCACGTAGTCGTAGCCGATGTTCCACAAGGGCGGTCCTAGTACCGATCCCTGCGGAACACCGCACGACATCTCTCGCCGTTTCCACTCTCCCTGGTGACCAGGGTAGATGATGTACCTGTCCGAAAGGTAGGCCTCGATCACACGACAGAGGTAGTCGGGCACCCGGTGATACCGGAGTGCCCTCCTAATGCTACTCCAGGGCAGGGAATTGAAGGCGTTAGCGATGTCCAATGACACCGCCACGACACACCTGCCCTGGGACACCGCATCCCCCGTCGTGAGAGCTCGCACGCGCATGATGGCGTCCACCGTGGAGCGCCTCCTGCGAAAGCCGAACTGGCCGTCCGCCAGATCCGGCCCCACCCGTTTTAGGTGCGCGACGAGGCGGTCTGCAATTACTCTTTCAAAGAGCTTGCCCACCTTGTCGAGCAGCACAATGGGCCGGTACGCGGACGGAGAGTCCGCAGGGCGCCCCGGCTTCGCGATAAGGACCAGTTTCCCCGTCTTCCAGCGAAGTGGGAACTGGCCCCTCTCCATGCATGCGCTGAAGAGCCCTCTTAATCGAGACCCGAGAGCCTCCATGGCCAGGACCCAGGCTTTCCCAGGCAAGCCGTCGGGTCCTGGGGCGGTATTCTTGGCACTCAGCCTTCGTACCGCCACACTCATCTCTACCTCGGTCACCTCTGGAGCATTGTCGTCATCGTCGCCATCGTGATCCGCGTTAGACACCGCTGGTGGCGGAGCCATGAGCGGGGGAGAGTGTTCCCCTCGCGCAGGGAACAGAGTGCTCACCACACCCTCCACAATCTGGGGCCGGAGACTCTGCGTGAGTGGGGGAGCCCAGGGGCGGAGTTTTTCCCGCACCGCCTTGTAGGGGCGTCCCCACGGGTCTCCGTTCAGAGTCCCCAGCCACACGTTGCGGGCCTCCAACTTGGCCCGCTTTATTTCCACTCGGAGGGTGCGCTTTGCCACTCTGTATCCCTCGTACAGCTCCGCCTCTCTGGCCTCCGCATCCGGCGGGCGGATGCGGCGACTGCGGTGTCTGGCGTACCGGCGCCGCGCGGCATTGCATGCATTGCGCAGTACCGCAATCTCCGGCGACCACCAATACACCTGGCGCCGGGCACGTCCTGGCCGAACTCGGGGCATTGCCACGTCGCAAATTTGTGACATGGCCTCCCGGAACCATTCTGCCTCGACGTCAATGTCGACAGGCCTGTTCGGTGCTTGCACCCAGGCCTGTACCATCGCGGCTTCCAGGAGGAGCTCCCGGTCCAGCTGCTTCAGCGCCCAACGCGGACCACACGGGGTCTGTTGGACCGGCGCGTTTGAGGTCTGGGTGGAGATGTCAAACCGAATGTACTGGTGGTCTGAGTACGTCTCCACCCCCTCCATGACGCGCCAGTCGACGACACGCGGTGACAGAGCAGGGCTGGCAAACGATATGTCCACCACTGACTCGCCCTGCATCCGCACACACGTGGGGACAGAACCCCGGTTTAGGATGACCAGGCCTGTTTCCAGGGCCCAGTCCTCTACCATCCGACCCCGCTGGTTCGTGAACCGAGAACCCCAAGCCAGGTTCTTGGCATTGAAGTCCCCGCAAACGACCAGTGGGAGGGAACCAAACCTAGCGACGACGGCATTCAGCTCCATAAGGGAGATGTGGAGATCGGCGAGAGTTCTGTTCGGGGACAGGTAGACGCCTACCACGGCAATGTCCCCGAACCGTGCTGCCACGCAACCCCGCCCCCTCGTGACGGCCTCGAGGGACGGAGTACCAGCGGCGGCTGGCTTAGCTTACTTACGATTGTCATCAACAGATTGACGGTAGAACGTAGGTATATTAAAATTAACTAGTCTTGACACAAACTCTGTCAAATGTTTGGGCTAGGAAGATAATTAAACATTATAGATCCAAGTTACTTGCCTAGCTGTTTGATTAAATGCCTGACTATCATAGGCTAGACTGATAAATAATGACAAATTAAGCTAGTTGGTTGCGACATATACATGATACTGCATCTCATTATTTAGTTTTGCACATACAGTGGGCACTTCTGCTTTATGAACCAGTACTCAAACTGAAGGAAGATGAGACATTTCTCATCTTCCTTCAGTTTGAGTACTGATGATGAACTCATTTTGACTGTTTTGTTTACGAATGTTTTGGAATTATTCTCTGTTATTATACGAAAGATCCTAACACTTTTTGTGCCCATGTATTAATTTTAATCTAAGTATTCCAATGAACAAAAGTTTGATTCGGAAAGTGTTGTTTCTGGACTCGGCTCATATTGTTGGGAGGTTCTTTTCTCAGGAACCCTAACCATCGCGCAATAGTTTTGGACCCGTTTCCCAAGAGATTTGTGTCCCTAATGCGCCGCATACGAGGCAGGTCCAACAGCTTCCTTTAGTTATTCGCCTGAAGGATGGATTTACGTTATTTTTTATTTTTTAAAGTTTTATGTATTTTGTACACTGAACAACTATCTATTTATTTATTTGTTATTTACCACTTATTAAACATGTATATATGTGTGTAAGATAAATAACCTAACACTAACAACTACATAAAAAATCTAACTTTTCCACCATACAATCTCAATAAGGTTCAGTTGAAAACCAGCGTCAGACAGCTACCACGAAATTTTCTGGCATTTTTACTGAACTGGACCTATTTGGTGCAAGCGCGAGACACACAATGTTAGTTTTTTTTTTATTATTATTTATCTTAACTGTTTACATGTTGTTACTACATTGTGTGTATCTGTGTACGTGTTCCAAATAAAATATTTTTTTTTCTTTCTTTCTTTATAAAATAGGTTTTTAAATATATTATATTTAAAAACCTATTTTTATATAATTATGTACATTTAGGTGAATAAACGGAATATATAATAACAAATTGTATCTAAATTAGTCCCACTGATATTATGAAGGCAAAAGTTTTATGCAAGTGTGTGTATGTTTGATACTCCTTAATGTTCAATGGGATGAACAGATTTGAATGAAATTTAGCACACGAGTAGACCATGTCCTCTAAAATTTTCCCTTGGCAAAAATTTTCAACTTTTACGCGGACAAGGCCACTGGCATAAGCTAGTAATATTTTTAAAACCTACGATCGCATTTTGCATCTCAATAGTGCCAAGTTTATTGAATAAACTATATTTTTCTTTGACAAACATTTTGTGTCTTGTGAGTACCTACTTTAAATAAAAAATACACGTTTAGAAAGTATTTTAGAAAAGCATACAATATTATTTAAATTAGACATTTGTATAAAAGACAACTGAAATTTTATTCAAATTTTATTAAAACAAAAAATAGTTAGATAAACTAAAAAAAACTGGGCAAGTGCGAGTCGGACTCATGCCCTGAGGGTTACGTACAAACTTAACTATGTAAAAAGTTCAATTCCCGAATGGAGTCTCGAAGATTTCTCCGAATCGCGATTTTTTTTTGTGTCATAACAACTAATTTACAGTTTTTAGATTTATTTCTATACCTGTGCTATAAGACCTTGCTTTATGCAAAATTTCTGGATTGTGTCAAAGGGAAGACCCTATGAATTTTGATTTTCTCGAGAGTGTCGAAATATACGTTTTTTTTGAGACATAAACGGCCGTATAATTTTTTTTCGTCAACTCAGAATTTTGATTTTTTCAAAGCTTTTATTTTAAATATTTTAATTTTAATTCGATACCTTTACGCGTTTCCGAGATAAAGGGTCTTGACAGACAGACAGACGGACAACAAAGTGATCCTATAAGGGTTCCGTTTTTTCCTTTTGAGGTATGGAACCCTAAAAAAGTTATTAGAGTATTTTCGGTACCTCACAATTCCTTGAACGCTGTTATACTGGACAGCAAAACAATTGACACCATTCACTTCCATTGTACCTGAATTTTGTTGTTCCATGACACTGATCTTCTTCGGAACTGAGTTCCCTTTATGTTTTCTTGACAGTGCCGTGAGTTGTATCAGAGAGTCCAAGAAAGTTACGCAGTTACTGTCATTGTTCCATTGAACGAATGTCTTTTGATGGTTGAGGATCGATGATTAGACGGATTGGAACTTGTCCCTGATAAAAACTTTTTAGAAAAAAAAAATAACCGACTTCACTAAAACAAAAACACTAAAAGGATCAAAATAACTTTAATTTCGGATGTCGGTGTTTCTCGGTATTGTTTGTTTCTTATTTAACACCGACTTCCGAAATTAAAGTTATTTTGATCCTTTTAGTGTTTTTGTTTTAGTGAAGTCGGTTATTTTTTTTTTCTAAAAAGTTTTTATTTCACACTTTTTAGTTACGATACACTTATAAACAGAGTGCCTATTTCTCATGACAATTCCAATTAACCCAAATACTGCTAGGTTACATTGTTTTATTATAAAGTTGCTGTGTCTACCTTCCTCCTTCCGGCTCCATCATCAGATCAGTTCGATAGTACCTTATAGCCAAAGAGCATCTCACGACAATTCTAATAAGCCCAAACACGGCTAGGATACATTGATTAATTACGGAGTTCCTGTGCCTACCTTCCGGCTCCATCATCAGATCAGTTCGATAGTACCTTATAGCCAAAGTGCATCTCATCACAATTCTAATAAGTCCAAACACGGCTAGGTTACATTGATTAATTACGGAGTTCCAGTGCCTACCTTCCGGCTCCATCATCATCATCAGATCACTTCGATGATACCATTTTCAACGTAACTATTCAGAATCATTCATTTATTTGTATTGTCATAGTCGCTTAACTATATCTTCATTGTGATATCTATTTGAGTATGAAGTTCCGTTGACCATTTCTGGTCTTCTTCATCAGTTCCACTTCATCAAATGTTACTTTTTGACTGTAAATGCTTAAGTTCTTGATGAAAATACTAAAATTACCATAGGGTTGCCTATAATTTTTGAGGAGTTCCCTCGATTCCTCATGGAATCCATCATCAGAACTGGATTTTGAAAAAAATGGGACCAATCTGGAAGCATATCCTATAAAGAGAAAAAAAAAAATTTGCAAATCGGCCCATAAACGACGGAGTTCTGAGGTAACAAACATAAAAAAAAAATGATGACAAAAAAAAAAAAAAAAAAAAAATACAACCTAATTGATAACCTCCTCCTTTTTTTGAAGTCGGTTAAAAAGAGAAACAGAAAATCGTAGTAGTTTATTTATTTATTAAAACTTTGTATACAATTAAAAAACTGTAAAAATGTGGACTTAATATCTTTAGCATTTCATGCGACATGACTTTAAGGTAGTGGAGGTAGAACATGGCAGTAGCAATAAATGAAAAATGAGAAGAAAAAACTGGGAAAGTTCGAGTCAGACTCGCACACTGAGGGTTCCGTACAAACTTAGCTATGAAAACAGTTTACAAAGATTTTTCCGAATCGTATTTTTTTTTTGTGACATAACTACAAATTTTCAGTTTTCAGATTTTTCTTATATTTGTGCTATAAGACCTTGCTTCATAAGGAGCTTACTTAAGCATGCTTTTTTGAGGCAAGGAACCTTAAAAATACAATAATAAATACATACTAGTATAGCATAGCAATATCAGCCTTATAATGTTCCCATTGCTGAGATTCAGGCTTCCTGTCTAGAGGAACACATCTGTTTGACTGTCGTATTTCACGGTACTCCAGTTACATAAAGTTTTGCTAATATTACCAATGTAATCTAGAGATTATAAGGAATAAACTAACGTGCATTTCATTGCTATACGCCACAATTTGTGGTGGGCCTATTCCCCAAACAAAAAAAATTGTCTCCTTTATAGTTCTAAGACATGCCATGAGAGCAGTGACTAGAGTGACTAAATCTAATTTTGTTGACTATAACTACAGATTGTTGTTTCGAGTTTGGATGTCTTGGTGTGTGTCTGAGTTTAGGATCGCCGTACCTACACGGGCCATACGCGATAATCACAAACACCGCCACCAGAAGCCAGAAGTGGTCAAAAAAGTAGCTGAAGCGCACGACAGCCACTTGTGGCCGGTGGTCGATACCTGCATTTGGTAGCTGCTACTTTTTCTCCCCTATTATTGCAACTAGTGTTTTTAGAATCCCAAATTGCAGGACGCGATTGAATCTCTAAAATAAATTTTATATCATCATCATCATGATCATTTCAGGCGAAAGACGTCCACCGTTGGACATAGGCCTCCCCCTAGGGTCGCCACAATGAACGGTCCTGTGCGTCTCGCATCCATTGGATTCCCGCAACCCTAACCAGGTCATCGGTCCACCTTGTAGAAAGTCTTCCAACGCTACGTCTTCCGGTACGTGGTCGCCATTCCAGAACTTTTCGGCTCCAACGGCCATCCGTTCTGCGAGCAATGTGCCCTGCCCATTGCCACTTAAGCTTGGCGATTCTTCGTGCTATGTCGGTAACCTTGGTTCTCCTGTGGATATACGGATATCCGATATGTTTCTATATCCATGTTTATTTCATTCAATAATAGACTATGTGACGTGTGTGCGTGTGTTGCCTTTACTCGAACAGGTTAACTGAGGTAAGGGAGAGAGGGCCATTCCAGAACTTTTCGGCTCCAACGGCCATCCGTTCTGCGAGCAATGTGCCCTGCCCATTGCCACTTAAGCTTGGCGATTCTTCGTGCTATGTCGGTAACCTTGGTTCTCCTGTGGATATACGGATATCCGATATGTTTCTATATCCATGTTTATTTCATTCAATAATAGACTATGTGACGTGTGTGCGTGTGTTGCCTTTACTCGAACAGGTAAGGGAGGTAGGGAGAGGTAAGGGAGAGAGGGGTTGAGAATCGCGCATAGCGTGCAGCGACGATTTGTAGCATATTATTATGGCGGCCACCGTCGTCAACCGTGTGCAGCGAATCCACATGAAATATAAGAAAAAAACAGGAAATGTGCCGGCAGCGGCGTTTTGTGGCACGATCACAAATGGGCCACTGGCCACTAGGTTACAAGAGTAATTCCAAATATTACACAACTTAAAAAAAGCCTGCTTTTGCTATTGCGCTATGGACAACATATCGAAAACTAGAAACTTTAGAGGTATACGGAACAGGGTGTAAAGCCCCGCATACCTCCATTGAAAAGGGACGATCCTCCGACCAGACAGGTGTTATGTCTGATAGATGATTTTGGGCTATCTTATATGTTCGAATCGCGTGAAGATATCTGATTACGCGAAGTAGGATTTCGTAGTATAGTTCCTATGTAACATACTAGAAGTCGCTACAAACTAAACCTGGTTTTGTTAAAATTGTATCAATTTATGATCCCAAATTTTTGTCTTATGTCAAAGTTTGATTTGGTTTTTGAGAGCGACCTGTATAAGCTAAAAACCTTAAATTAATTTGGAACAATTTCAATGCTATTATGCGAAATATAAACCTCTTATTATAAAACCACAAAAATTATACGAACATTAATAATTATAATAGTAAAAAATTATAATACTCGAAATAAATGTGAGGACATTCAAGTTAAGGCATGTCATTGAAATAAGCCTCTTTTCCGGCATTCATTTGATGGGTATTACCTTGTTTACATTATTTTTCTCAATTTTATGTTGCAAGTTTTATGAGGAGTAAAAGCAACGACAAAATAATGGCTTGGACGTAAATTGGCTACTATTTTTATGTTGATGCTGGGATTAAAGCGGAATGAAGTCGGTACATTACCTGATAATGACTTGGGCTAGCAGGTAAATTTGTTTATGTCTTAGAACGTGCTTGGCATTTCAAAGACATTTAAAAAATAGGAGGTTCGTTTTTACTGAACCTGCTAAATACTTTGTTTATTAGGTTTCCAATGAAATTGCCATTTTTTAGGATTACGTACCTCAAAAGGAAAAAACGTAACCCTTATAGGATACTTCCACGCGTTCCCCAGATAAAGGGTCTTAACAGACAGACAGACAACTAAGTGATCCTATAAAGGTTCCGTTGATTCCTTTTGAGGTACGGAACCCTAAAAACGGATACAAATACAGCGATATTACAGAAAATTCAAAAGCTAAAGAAAGAAATAAATTAAAATTTTTGGAATATAAATAATTTACCTTAAATATAAAATTTATTTGAACGTAAAATTTCAAATCGATCCTAAGTTATCACAGCTCTATGTGATCTCTTTCATAAAACAGCAACTTCATAGCTTTACCTATGCAGTAACTGTACCTAATATTTCAGTAGCCGTTGGTCGAGAGGCCTATCCAACACATAACATCATGCTTGTGCTCTTTGAAAGAATAGGCTGTGATTTAGCTGGGCACGCCACAATGGCGGCGGTAAATTCTCTCTTTGAGGAGTCGCTACAGAAGTTCCACGGCTTTCTCACTTTCTGCCTGACGCTGATCCTCACTGGACATGCTTGTTTGGGCAGGTCTTTGCTTGGTTGTGTCGGATTCAGTGGGAAGAAACAGGTGTCGCCATTTTGCGGAGGATATGGTGGAAGATACGGTAGAGGTCTCTACCGCTTAGGTGGAGCACTACCATATCCTCGTGAAAGCGATCGGTGGCGGTGACATCTCATGTCCAGCCCTCGTTCCAGCCATGGGACAGAGTAAGTGGGAATGGGAGCTAATTATCTCCTAATGCGAAGCAGTATTGCGAGCCAAGAAGGTGACGAAATGCATGAGGAGGAGACAATTCTCACGCCCCGAGCATCGTTAGGGCTGAAACCTTGATCCCAGACCGCAAAGGGCAACTGAAGGACGGCGAGTAATGGGTAGCTCACCGTCCGACCGTCCAGTAACAGTTCGAACCGAGCCCAAGCCTTCGACGGTGCGTAGTGTTCCACGCGTGCCTCAAAGAGATGTCAGCAACCGTAGGGGCCCAGCAGGGTCAAAGCCTACTGGGGCCATGGGTGATACGAAAGAGATCTCCGGGCCCTGGAACAATGGCAAAGAAGGAACAGGAGGGGGTTTTTAGTCAGTAAAAGTCTGACATGGCCTCCCGCCCGCTCAAGAGCGAGGGATGTCATTAGATGAATTTTCTATTGTCATCGACCAAACATAAATCCTGCAGGCAGAGCAGTGGTGGCCGAGTGGTAACGGCCCCGACTTACGAGTTGTAGGTCGCGGGTACAAACCCAGCCAGGTGCATTACTTTGTGTAATTTAAAAAAGAAGGAGGCGACCACCAACCTCTTCTCATCGTTCCGGAGCATGACCTGGGCCCAGCGCGAGAGGTCACTGCCATCAATCGCCCTCATGAGGACACGGCTGTGCTCCACTAAGTGGGGCATACCTCCACTGTGTCCTTCGGGCAGTCCACATAATGGTGACACTTGGGCGTTTCTTTCGTACAAACCAGGTGTAAGAACCTCCCGAACTTACCATGTCTGGTGAGGACCTGCCTTATGCAGAAGGTGAGGACGCCATGATTATGGCGTGTGCATTATAAGCAATAAACAGTAGGCAAATACTACGTTTTTTAAGAGTTGTACTTAAAAAAAAAGTAATAGTAACTGAAAATTACGGCCCATTCCCTCTCCTAGAGAGAAGAGGCCTGAGTCCCAGCAGTGGGAACATTAAAAGGCTGAATATGCTATGCTATGCTATGCTAACTGAAAATAGTTCCTTTTTTAATAAAAGGTAAACTTACCTAAAAAAATATCCTCATGATCTCAAAATAATATAAACATCGTCACTGGTTAATATTATTTCTTATTTATCTGTTTCCATATTTTCTGAATCTTTATTGAATTTGATGACTGTTACACCATTTACTGTGCCACCATTTACTGTGCCACCATTCACTTGTGGCTAACTTGAAATGAGAAACAAAATTACTATTTATTAATGATTTAGCATAACTAATGGAAATACTTGTTTTGTGTAGAACTCAAGACTTTTCATTGGGAGGTGTTATTTGCAAAGTAATTACAGGTTTTTGCCCTGCAAAAGAACAATGCTTTCATTTTTAAAATAAATATTAAAAGAAAACACATTTTTAAAAACAAGATTTTATTTAAATGAAAAAAAAATCAAACTACTTTACTTTATACAATTTATATTATGATGTAAAATTTTGTTACGTTTTTTATATTTTGTGTGGTATTAAAAAAAAATATTTTTTTTCATAGTATATCTTGTATTTAGATGCACACCAAATACACATGCTATACATAAACATGTTGTATTTTTGTTAGAAGTTTGTTAAAAATCTATCTAAAAATAGGTTTTTAACTTTTAAATAAAACTAACACAGGCTGCTGAAAACAAAATACAAATCAATTTAATAAAGATCAATTAATTATTATAGACGGTACTGTTACAAGATATTAGAGCTCAAACAAGCCTTACTCGCTTTCAAGTTCCCTAATTTAATTAAAATTTTACCGCACTGAAGCCCCGAGTCAAGATACAGATTTCAGTTCACGTTACTTAGTATAAAAGGATAATATGAATTTGATATAGATACCAGAGATTTTGGAGCAGTGGTGGCCGAGTGGTAACGGCCCCGACTTACGAGTTGTAAGTCGCGGGTTCAAACACAGCCAGGTGCATTACTTTGTGTAATTTATATCATCACCACTGCTCTCAAAACGGCGAAGGAAAACATCGTGAGGAAACCGGCATGTCCTAGGACCAAAAATTCGAAGACGTGTGACATCCACCAACTCACACTGGGCCCGCGTGGTGGATTACGGCCCATTCTCTAAGGCCTGAATCCCAGCAGACGGAATATTATAAGGCTGATTATGCTATTCTATATTATAGATACCTGCCTCGAATTTATTACTACCCCTGTTTACGGCAATAGTTAGTCTGAGAGGCACGTCGGGCTTCATAATGATTTCACTATGGAAATAAACATTTAAAATAATTATAAATTGGTCCTTGTACTTTTTCCCAATGTGCATACATAGTTTCCCATACGAGAACCGAAACAGCTGCTTTAGGTAGCACGTTAGCACCTAGAAAATAAAATACAATTTAAAAATTACAGTAGTATGTGAAGAAAGTTAAAATTGTAAATGTAATGTATTTTTATGTAAATTAATCATGTCATAATGTTTTGTTATTTCGTTGTCGTCTACCCTCGATTTCGGCTATTACATCGAGGCAAAAGCTCAACAGGCTGCCAAAAAATTGAGGATCTTAGCTAAGGTGAGACGGTACTTCACGCCGGAACAGCTGCTCAACCTTTACCAAGCGCAAGTTCGATCGTGTATGGAATACTGCTCTCATCTTTGGGACGGGTCAGCCAAATATCAGCTTGATGCCCTAGAGTCAATGAGAAGCAAGCCAAGAAGATCATCGGTGATGATGTACTTGTCGAGTCAAAACTCCAAAGTCTTAAGCATCGGCGCCGAGTTACTGGCCTGTCGGTTTTCTATCGATTACATTTCGGAGAGTGTGCATTGGAATTGCACAATTTAATTCCACCAAGTCCGTTCCATCATCGGACGACTAGACGTACGGCATTGTGCCATAGGTACATGGTGGACATCCCACCCACACGTACAAAGAGTTTTGGGATCACATTCATTATGCGAACAGCTAAAGAGTGGAATTCCTTGCCGGAGTCTGCGTTTCCTGATAGCTACATCCTAGGGGTCTTTAAGTCAAGAGTGAAGAGGTTACTTTTAGGCAAGCGTGCTGTGCGCTTTCTATCAGGTGAGATAGTGGTCAGACGCGAGCCCGTCAATAATTATAAAAAAATACTGCGTTTTGATATTACCGCCTATCAGGATTACAGGATTGTTAGAAACAGTTACCGTGGTCTCAGACCGCAAAAGACAACAAGGGCCACCATGATATGTTAAAGTGTCAGGCTAGCAAGCGACAAAGAGGGATGGAGCTATACATCTTATACAACTCCATCCCTTTAAAAGGTGAGTTTATGTTGACAAATGGATCGCGTTAAGCTCGTGGTACGGCCTCTGAAGGAAAACATATGGGTTTTAGTGAACAATAGTCTGACACTCCCTCTCGCTCTAGTCAGAGTGACAAAAGTCAATTGATGATTTCCTACGAAAAAAACAGGGCAAGTGCGTCTCGCGCACTGAGGGTTTCGCACAAACTTACCTATGAAAACAGTTCTATTCCCGAATTGAGTTATGAAGATTTTTCCGAATTGTAAAAAAAGTTTTTTTTTTGACTTAACTACAAATTTTACAGTTTTCAGATTTATTCCTATATCTATACTATAAGATCTTGCTTTATGCCGAATTTCAGGATTCTGGGGGACAAGTACCCTATGAATTTTGATTCCTTTGAGAGTGTTGAAATGTACGTTTTTTTTTTTGCGACATAAACGGCCGTATCTTTTTTTTTCGTTAACTTAGAAGTTTGATTTTTTCACAGCTTCAAGGGACAGCAGACTTGAGTATACTGTTTTAATTTCGACTCGTTGCTTCCACGCGTTTCTGAGATAAAGGGTCTTGACAGACAGACAGACAGACGGACGGACAGCAAAGTGATCCTATAAGGGTTCTGTTTTTTTTTTTTCCTTTTGAGGTACGGAGCCCTAAAAAACGAGTGGATAATATTTTATTGCAGGTAAAAACTAGTTGAAATGCGCACAGCCTAGAGAATCAACGTACGTAAGGGAGAATGCTAGTAATCCGCAGTAGATAGGCAACAAAGCTACTCTTTATATCTCAAGTCTCATTAAGTTTTTATTACTTTTTGAATTGAAACTTCTTAGGCAGGCGGCGATAGAATCGAAAGTGAAATTTCAAGGATGCTTCACGTTTGACCTCATTTTTTAAAAAAAGAAAGAATTCCTGCTCTTACGCTAAATCACTTTTATTGTATTTATTATGAGGTTTCACTTCTACCACGTATATATCAATATTCTATTATAATATTTTTTTTGTTTTTCACGTGGTTGTCACAATGGAAAGTGCTAGCTTACATGTGGCATTTAATATTACTTTCCTATTTCATAAACTATATAATATTGTCGCGGTACATTATATATCCATCGCTAAAACATTCGACACTCGCACTTTATGGGAGGAATTAAAGATGATTTATTACTTGTAAGCTTAATGAAATTTAAATTGTATTAATTTATTTTTTACTAAAATTGAGTTGTATCAGTTATAACCTATTATAATTACTTATTTATTTTTTTCTTGTGTAAACTTTATCTGAAATAAAAAATATATTATTATTCCATTTATTTATTTTTTATACATACCGTTTACATTTTTAAATATTTCTTTAAAAACATATAAACAAAAACATTTAAAAATATAAAAAAATAGTTGTCGGCCGGTGTCGGGAACAGAGTCCAAGCGAGCCGTATCGAGGAGTAGGTACTGTCTTCTGTATCAGGCCCTTGATCCAACCGCGCAACGACAGCTTCGGTCATGACATTATTATTATTATTACAAATGAGGTCATTGACCTAACAAGTTTTGAAAAATGTTGGCATAGGACGTATTTGGTATTGCAAGTGTTACCGTGCATAAAAACCTGTATTTTCGAAACTCTTCTGCATACCTATAAAAATTTTGAATTCGAACGGAAAAAATAGGGTTGTGTTTTTCTGTCAACAAATTGGGTAGTTGTGAAATTGAGCTGATGAATGTTTTTAATTGAGTAAATTTTCAGTATTATACGTTTGAAGGTGGGCAGCTAATATAATAATAATATGAGATAGTGCAATTCAGATGAGTCCAAGTGTTTCTTGTTTTTCCTCTTTATTGGTTGGGAAACCAGTTCACAGGGTCGCTTTGTTTTTTGGCCCGTACCTTTATGGTTTCGGACATATTAACTATTCTTTGTGTAAGTACCTGCCTGTTGCCTCTGGGACGTATTCGAAGGCTTTTGTCATTTGAGAGTCTGAGCAATGACGTGACTACCGAGCATCCTTTTGTCAGAGCTTTGAGCTGCCCTGGTTCGTAGGTGTATCCCGTGCTTTAGTTCGTGCGTGTATCCCAACCAATAGAAGGAGAAGTTATATGTACCAAAAACCATATTGATCTTGTTATATTTTTAAGTTTCTATTTAATACCAAAATCTAGTGCTATTTACTAGATTTTAGATTTGATCAGATACTCTAAACCTTCCTTAATTTTAATCCATTGTCCCATTGCAATTGCTCATAGACACAGCGTTTAGGTTCATTTAACTTTTATGTCATCACTTTTCATACACTTTCTCTCACTATTTTCCTCGATGACTACTGACTGAATAAAACATTATTCATGTTATTTTAACTTTTGTATTTTTGTATTTCTAAAAAATGTTAAAATAAAAATTTAAAAAATATACGTATAGTGGTGGATTACTTTTTTATGATGATGCAGCCACTACTGAGTCAGCATTAGTGCCCAAATTATTTAAATAATAATCAGTTATTACTTATTATTATTAAAGGAATTCGCATTTTATCAGATTATAACCGTTTTCAAATCCCTCAAATTGTTTCACCATTCATACATCATCGAGCTTCAAAATATTTTAGAAAAATAAAATTGTCTATTGTGAAGGTTTAGGTGCAAATTTTAACTACCTTTTAATCTTAAGTACCTAAAAATACGAAGCAATACACTATTGCTATTGCGACAAAACACTAAACGTCGTACTTTTATCTTCTATAGTAAATATTTTTAACAATATCTTGACAATATATATTTTTTAATATTGTATGACTTACCATCTCTAATGTGACCTTCTGCGAAATTGTAATCATCATCCGGTGTAGAGATTATAAACCTTGCGCTCCGTTGCTGTTCCTATTTCACCATTTTCTTCATTAGATAGCAATGGCCTGTAAGCATTGAAGTGTTTAAATTTTTAGAGTGTATGAAGTAACTGTGAACTATTACCGGACAGCCGAACGGCGAGCTACCCATTGCTCGCTACAAGCCCACGCGGTGGCTGGAATTCGGGGTCAAGATCCCAGCGGTTGGTGCGTGAGGAAGTCTGTTCCCTCACACATGCGACCGCCTCCTTCGCTACCGTGTGTTTTTTTTTAAATTTTTTTCGTTAACTTAGAAATATGATTTTTTCCCAGCTTCAAGAGACATCTTGAAAATATGGTTTTAATTTCAACTCAGTACTTCCACGCGTTCCCAAGACAAAGGTAAGACAGACAGACAGATGGACCAGAAAGTGATCCTTTTTGAGGGTCCTGTTTTTCCTTTTGAGATATGGAATTCTAAAAAGGTTTATAATTAGGAGTATATTAATATTAATACCATTTTCTCGAACTATAAAATAATTTTCTCATAAAATTTTAATTTTGAATAACTAATAACGCCTTTTTACAGTCTACAAAATTATCCCTTTCCAAAGTAACACAACACCCTTCCTTAATAATCATAAATACATACAAAACGTGCTGAAGGCTTGTCATCTAAGCCGGGCCTACAAGCGAACACTCGGCATGGGAAATTAGGGACACGACGGGATGTCAGCGGCATGACATGACGTCACGATAATTAAACCATAAACCGTTTATGAGAGCGTAAAGCT
Source organism: Mythimna impura (assembly GCA_905147345.3). Taxonomy (NCBI): domain Eukaryota; kingdom Metazoa; phylum Arthropoda; class Insecta; order Lepidoptera; family Noctuidae; genus Mythimna; species Mythimna impura. Next base: position 5,180,441 of record LR990349.1, read on the forward strand.
AGGTTCAGGTTACACTGGAATTTAGGGTTGACTCGGATACACAGAGGTCACAAATTCAGGTAAGGGAGGGTAAAGTGCTAGAAAAAATTTGGGAGAGCAAGTATTTTTTACCCTACCACCCCAAAAGGAGGGCAATATTTTTTCAAGAGTATCTATACAAACAATGCCCTTAAGTTTATAAGATACAAGCCCAAGGTCACAATGATTACCACTATTTATGAACATCTGCTACACCCACTAGAAGAATAGCTGATTGTCAGTCTAGAACCAAAACTGGACTTAATAATATATATTAGCTCAACCTTCAACAAGAAATACAACTAGTTTTCTTGGTGGCAGAAATGAATAAAATTATGGCATTATAGATAAACCCAACATTAGACGAAATATTAACTCTCTTCTTCAAGTCAAACCCAATAGTTTTATATTTCTTTATAAAGCATTACGTATTTTTTATCCATGGTTAAATATATAAAGGTAATATCTAGTAAGAAGCACAATCTGAGTTCTAATGTTCACCAATAGGACTAAAATCTCCCCTATAGGAGAGGGAGTAAGCCGTAATCCACCAGGCAGTGTTAGTTGGTGTTGATGCAAGTCACTCGTCTACGATGTTTTGCTTCACTGTTTTGAGAGCAGTATTAATGAAATAAGTTACACAAAATAAAGCGCCTGCTTGGTTTTGACCTCATGGTGTACAATTCGTAAGTCAATATCACTGGACCAATATTACTCTATAATATCGGATAATAAATACAAAATTAATTTCTTACCAATTCTCATTGTGCTCCCACTCCACAAAGTGAGATAAAACAGGAGTCTCAGTGGACACAGGGAATTCTATCTTAGGATATAAAACATCAACCTTGGGATTAATACCGGCCTCGTATAGTCTGAAATTAAATATCAATATTTAGGACGAGGTTGTTTCTAAAGTCTGGAGGTCATAAGAACAACCAGCTGTCCTTGAAAGTAGCAAAGACTAGCATCAAAGGAATTCAGGCGTTAAAAAATGAACCTGGTTTTAGGAATTTTGTTATATCTGAAAGTCAATCTAAGCTTAAACGAGAAAGAATGTTTATGTAACTTAAAATATGTTTTTGAAATGTAGAAGAACATGTTTGAATTCCCAATGAATAAAATCTACTACGCAAGATTTACTATTTCAGATTCAAACTATCTCAATGCTAAATAATCTTTAACGTAGGCAGATTTATAAAATTCAAATAAATTTAACTTACATTAAATTTATAATTCGAGATAATTTCAATCTATCGCCACCAATTCGAGTATCGACTTTTTGACTGAATTCAAATATATAGGAACTTTCCTGACGATATTAAAATCTAAGAATGATAAAACATAAAATCTTTTATTTCAATCAACGATCCACATCATTATTCAACGGGATCAATTCACGTTTCTTCAATATTATAGTGGATATTGTCCAATAATGTTTTGGCGTACATAGCAGCGTTAGTAACTGTAGCAGTATCATTCATCATCATCATCATCATTTCAGCCGAAAGACGTCCAGGCCGGACCAAGTGTCGCCACAATAAACGGTCCTGTGCGTCTCGCATCCATCGGATTCCCGTAACCTTTACCAGGTCATCTGTTCACCTTGTAGGAGGCCTTCTAACGCTGCGTCTTTCGGTAGGCGATCGCCACTCCAAAACCTTTTGGCCTCAACGGCCATCTGTTCTGCGAGCAATGTGCCCTGCGCTTTGACACTTAAGTTTAGCGACTCTAAGTTTGGTACATATCATTGCAAATTGTTTTTGTAACCTTCCTCGATAGTTTTACTTACTTTCCAACAGTCTCAAAAAGAAATTTCACCCCGTTGGTAGAGCCACATCTGGTGAGAGGTATATGCGTGCATTTTTCAGGTGATCTTTTTAGGATGGCCTGCAGCAATCGGTGTGGAGCTATTTCGACGACTACAGCATTATCATCATCATCATCATCATCAGGTATCATCTTTGACATTTCCTCAAAGAGAACTGGTTTCTGTGAAATGTTAGTTATGTTAGTTAAGTAACATCAGTAAAGAATAAAAATTGTAATAGCGCCATGTAAGTGAATTGGGAACACAGTTAGTGTTGGACTTTGACAAATTAGATTGTTTAGTGAGAAACACGTTTCCTTAAACCTTTCCTAGATTATTAATATTAATCTATGTTATTTCACTACCTCTTAGTTTTTTTTTTGGAGTGCTGATTACCAACATTCAGCAGTTTACTTTACGAATAAAAAAAAAAATTATACATCGTTGAAAGTATCGATATAAACTCTCAAAAATTGAATTGAAAAAGTATTTGGTGTTCATGTTATTTGAAACGTCTGTCATTAAAAATTTAGTTATCTCTAAATTCAGAAACAGATTTATTATCAGTGTCCACTTTATTTTTTATTTTGAGGTAAGAAGTCATCAAATTCCTTCTCCCACTCTGGGTGGAACAGCAAGAAGTATTAGACTTTTACTGACTAAAACCTACCCATAGTCCTTCAGTTGCCCATTACATTTCAGACTGGTTTTTTCGAACCATCCTGCAGGATGAGAAGGCAAGCTACTTATTGCTTGCCGTTTGCAAGCTTGCGCCTGCGGTGTCTACGAATTGCCCTGCGACACTCAGAACATCTCTTGTGGCTTCTGGGGTCATGTGGTTTACCTCACACTCACACTTTTCACCACCTCCTTTACTCGCATTACTGCTTCGCGGAAGAAGGTGATTGCCTCCCATTCCCTCTCGCTCCGTACTATGCCCTGGACCAGGGCGCTACACGAGAGGTCACCGTAGCCGATCACTTCCACGAAGACACATCGCTGGTCCGCCTAAGCAGGGCAGATCGCCACCGTATGTTCTGATACAACAAGACCGCATAAAGGCTTACCAATAAATTGTTGGTATGATATTAAGCATTTGAATATACTGCTTGTGTTCATTCCACTGATCTTGAGGAACTGACGTTGATATCCATTTGTTGCTCCATTTTTTAGGATTTTTGATTATTTCTCGTAAATGTCTTAGTAATTCAGGACCTGTGAAAACAATCTTTGAAAAAATGGTCCTTTCATGCAACTGTTTAGAGTAATTTCTATCAAGTATTTTTTTTAGAATATGATTTTGGCACTCACACAGAAATAAAAACCGAAACCAGCGCAGTTTTGATACCGAATCACCGTTGCAAAGACGAATGTTTGAATATGTGTGAGTGTGTATGTTTGTTACTCTTTCACGGTCAAATGGCCAATTGGGTTGAGATAAAAACTGGCATTCGGGTAAAACATGTCTAGAAATTGGATGTAGGATACTTTTTATCTCAGGAGTATGTGTTATATAGTTATTTAATAAGTATTATATATAGTTTTCGACTTTCGCACGGGAAAAGTCTTTGCCAGAATCTATTTTTGTATAAACACTCAAGGTTATAAATAAAATATTGTAACTAAAAGCAAAACTACTAAAAGCATAACGAGATAATGGCTCATAATCTGCAAATCCTTTAGATACTGTTACACGTACTCTAGTTCTTTTCTCCTAGTATTTACTTAGTTTATTACGCGGTAACAATATTTTATTATTAAGGACTTTATTTTATCTAGTGAATTTTTCATTAGGTAGGTATTAGGTATTATTTTGCTGAATCGAAACAAGGTGAATAGAAAATTGAATAAAATATACAGTGCTTATTTTAGTTTTATCTGAACTAATTTATTTGTATGAAGAAATTTTATTTTTAACCGACTTCAAAAAAAAGGAGGAGGTTCTCAATTCGGTTGTATTTTTTTTTTTTTTTTTTTTTTTTTTTTTTTTTTTATCATTATTTTTTTTTTTTATGTTTGTTACCTCAGAACTCCGTCGTTTATGGACCGATTTGCAAAATTTTTTTTTCCCTTTATAGGATATGCTTCCAGATTGGTCCCATTTTTTTCAAAATCCAGTTCTGATGATGGAATCCATGAGGAATCGAGGGAACTCCTCAAAAATTATAGGCAACCCTATGGTAATTTTAGTATTTTCATCAAGAACTTAAGCATTTACAGTCAAAAAGTAACATTTGATGAAGTGGAACTGATGAAGAAGACCAGAAATGGTCAACGGAACTTCATACTCAAATAGATATCATATTGAAGATATAGTTAAGCGACTATGACAATACAAATAAATGAATGATTCTGAATAGTTACGTTGAAAATGGTATCATCGAAGTGATCTGATGATGATGATGGAGCCGGAAGGTAGGCACTGGAACTCCGTAATTAATCAATGTAACCTAGCCGTGTTTGAACTCATTAGAATTGTCATGAGATGCACTTTGGCTATAAGGTACTATCGAACTGATCTGATGATGGAGCCGGAAGGTAGGCACAGGAACTCCGTAATTAATCAATGTATCCTAGCCGTGTTTGGGCTTATTAGAATTGTCGTGAGATGCTCTTTGGCTATAAGGTACTATCGAACTGATCTGATGATGCAGCCGGAAGGAGGAAGGTAGGCACAGCAACTTTATAATAAAACAATGTAACCTAGCAGTATTTGGGTTAATTGGAATTGTCATTAGAAATAGGCACTCTGTTTATAAGTGTATCGCAACTAAAAAGTGTGAAATAAAAACTTTTTAGAAAAAAAAAATAACCGACTTCACTAAAAAAAACACTAAAAGGATCAAAATAACTTTAATTTCGGAAGTCGGTGTTAAATAAGAAACAAACAATACCGAGAAACACCGACATCCGAAATTAAAGTTATTTTGATCCTTTTAGTGTTTTTTTTAGTGAAGTCGGTTATTTTTTTTTTCTAAAAAGTTTTTATATTTTTACCCGACTACGGAGGGTTATGATTTTGACAGGCTATGTATGACGTATGTGAGTATGTTCATCTGTTCCCTCATAGCTCCTAATCTACTTATCGGAACTCGACATTTGAGGTATCGTTAGAACTGTCTTAATTGTCCGCTGAACATAGGCTACGTGACGTGTCACAAAACTCGACATGGCGCCCTCTAGCGGACAAAAAGTATGTGTTAAAAATAAAAATGGAGATAAATACGCCATGTTGAATATCATATATCATTTGAAAAGGCTACATTTGTACATTTCGAAAATATTGCTCAAATTTAAAGTGACGCCCTCTAGCGGACAAAAAGTCATGTGTTAAGTTTAACACCAAAATTGTTTAAATAAAATTAAAGTAAAAAACTAAAACCCGACTACGACAAAAAAAAACGACGCTGAAATAGTATGAAACAAGATTTTCATACTTCGAACAGAACAAAAAGAAAAACCGTAGTCACACGTTATTAAAGTGTTTCGGTTGGTACCTATTACGTGTGACTACGGCTTTTCTTTTTGTTCTGTTCGAAGTATGAAAATCTTGTTTCATACTTTTTCAGCGTCGTTTTTTTTTGTCGTAGTCGGGTTTTAGTTTTTTACTTTATTTTTCTTTGATATTTTATGCACCAAAAACAAATTATAACATTCAAATATGGAAATAACTCTAGGAAATAAATAATTAAGGGTTGAAAATATCTCCTCTAAAATATCGAAATCATAAACATGACGATTAAAATACATTAACATTTTTCCTTGCGAAATTCTCCCGATGATATATTTTTATTTATTTTACACTTTATTGTATGTGCACCTAATAATGTGATAATCAGTGATAATCTATCAGTTTGTACTCGTAGAGTAGTTGACTGATTTTATTATTATGTATTAAAAGGAACTATAATATTTAAAGTCAGGGGGATAGTGTCAAGTAATAGAAAAAGAATACAAAAAATGTCATGTGGCATCACCACCATTAGCGTAGCGTAGCATTATAAAAATTACTTAGCGAAATATCTCCACCATGTCATGCCATTCCACCGGACAAGAGATCAACATTAAGTATAAATAATTAAAAATAAAACATATCAGAACTGCAATTGCAAACAAAGTGTTTAGATACCGTTCTCTAAATAGTCAGTTGAGCGTTTAAAAACTGGGCAAGTGCGCGTCGAGTAAATAGTTCAATTCCCGAGTGGACTCAAAGATTATTCGATTAACAAAAAATGTTTTGTTTTTGTGAAGTAACAACAAATTTACTGTTTTCAGATTTATTTCTATATCTGTAGGTACTATAAGAACTTGTTTTATGCCAAATTTAAGGATTCTAGGTCAACGGGAAGTACCTTATGAATTTTGATTCCCTTGAGTGTCGAAATATACATTTTTTGCTATATAAACGGCCGTATCTTTTTTTTTCGTTAACCTAGTAGTTTGATTTCTTCACAGCTTCAAGGAACCGCAAACTTGAGTATATGGTTTTAATTTCAACTCGATACTTTCACGCAACCCCGAGATAAAGGGTCTTGACAGACAGACAGACGGACAAAAAAACTGATCCTAAAAGGGTTCCATTTTTTCCTTGTGAGGTACGGAACCCTAAAAATGCTATATTTTATTATTATCAACTTTTCCTCGACTATACGTGGACAAAATCAACTCTTCGGCTGTGAAGGTATTGTTGTGGTATGCACATGCCATTTCAACCAAACTGTGGCCTATAGAAATAACGTATCTTTTTTGTTGTCTTTAGAGAAAGTATTTTGTATACAAAAAAAAAAAAAACAAATTAATGGCATATATTTTAGATTTGTATTGCTAATGAATGCGCGGCTGATATGGGATTGCGTAGATTATATATTATTGAAGTGAAAACTTCTTTAGCGGCGTTGTACACTTTTTTTGTAATGGGTAAAAAATGTTAAACTCGCGTCAGGGTCACGTGACCGTCAGGGTCACGTGACCCTGATCGAAAATTCGTAAGACGGATGTCGTGCAAAATTGTGTGCAAAAAATTTTGTAATGGGTAAAAAATGTTAAACTCGCGTCAGGACACGTGACCTGATCGAAAATTCGTAAGATGGATGTCGTGCAAAATTGTGTGCAAAAAAAAAGCAATTCGTGCAAAATTATTCCATAACCATTCCAAAATATCCAAAACGCACAACGTTAATACTTAAGTTTTCACTTCTGCCGGCACTCCCAGAGTGCAACCCGTCATTTTTTATGTATAATATGAATGTAATGTACTATGTACATAATGTGTTACACCCTCAGGAGGTGCATGTTGATAGTACTCGATTGAAACCTCGAGACCGTATCGTACGAATCTTTTCCAATACTTTATTAGTTGCCAAAAGGCAACTAATAAAGTATTGGAAAAGATTGCATAGAAGTGTGATAGTTTAGTTTATAAAGCATGTTAAAAGACAATTAATATTAAAGAGGTTTCTATTCGCGCAATTAATTAGTTTAAAATTGATTTTCAGGTGCAAGTGCACAAATGCAACAAAAAATCACGGAATATCCGTCGTGATTTTTCCCTAAGTGACAATTTGAATGACGCAGTACTGGCCATGCAAAAATAACGTATCGTTTTATAAACGGGGCAGTGATATACGAGTAGTAAATTGATTTTGATAGATTGTTATAAACTACTCGATTTGTGTGTATTTCCATTTTATTTATTCTTATCAATCAGAGATTTTTGAATAAAACTGATAGAATGTATTACAATATATTATGATGTCTAGTAAGTTAACATTTGTTGTCGATTTTATTTTGTCGTATTCACTTATTTAAATCTTATCTACAATCTATCAATTTTAGTACGCATAGTTCTACGTAAATTGTAACAAATCACCGTAATAAACTTACCGATAATATGATCAGGGACAATCCCCATCTCTCTAATGACATCAGTCAGTCCAATTTGTATCGCTCCAATGCCACCGCGTTCAGGATATTGTCGAATATAGCATTATTTGGCTCTGTTACAATCTTTATGAGATCTAAGCCTTTTGGTTCTAGTATTTTAGACATCTGCAAAAAAATATTATAGGTTTACGATCTAAATAAAAATAAATGTACACACTACTCAAGAGGTAACGCCGGAGCAGTCCCGTTCGGTCCCAGGTGACGCATGGACGTTGTTCTTGACTAGTGCGTGCTTACTGACAATTTGGTGGTTTTATTAATAATAAACCCAAATATCCTAACGAATACTACATTTATATGCAGAAGGACTTGAAATTAAATATTGAGTTAATTAATGTACGTAAACAGGAAGGTGAGAATATCAAAGAAGTAGTAGAGAAGATTGCAAAGGAACTGAAGCTGAGGGTAGAAGGCATAGAAAAGGTATGGAGAGTCAGAGGTGAGGGAGCATCTACACCAATTATAGTAAAAATGTGTAACAGAGAAACGCGCATGCAATGGCTAAAAAGCCGAAAACAACAGCTGACAAACCACTCAATCTACAACAACAACGATGACACCCGCATCTATATTAATGAAAATCTTACGCGTCAAATGCGCCAACTATTCTGGACAACAAAACAGAAGCTGAAGGATGACTTCAAGTTTATATGGATACAAGATGGAAAGATTTTAATTAAAAAGAGTGAGAACGAGAAGAAAGTGCATAATATCTATTGTGATAGCGATATAAACAAATACCTACCTGTTAACAGCAAAAACGGAGAGTAATTTCATACATTTATATCTTTATTATATACATATATTATAGATTTAAATAGTTAAAAAGCTTTTAATTTACCTTAATATAAACATGAACACTGGAAACTTACAAGATATTACATACTCAAAATATGAATCTACAAAACAATGGATAGATCAGCTAACGCAAGCGAAAAATAAATTAAATATCATACATATGAATATTTGTTCGTTAAGGAAGCATTTTAATGAATTTATTGTACTCATAAAAGACTGTTTGCCTAGATTGGAAGTTATATGTTTAACCGAAATAAATATTAAAGAAGAGGAAGTTTACAATTATGAAATAAATGGTTATAGTTCATATTATTTAACTAGAGAGGAAAGAAGGGGAGGTGGCATAATAATCTATATACAGGATCACCTACAGTTTGAAATGATAAAAAAACATAACCTATACTGTGAGCTAATGCATGGTCAAATAGTTACAAAGGGCAAGAAAGTTGACATAATAATTACATACCGGCCTCCACAAATGAATAAAGCACACTTTGTAAACGAAATCAAAAAAATATTGCAAGATATACCTACTGGAAGTGACTTAGTGTTTATGGGAGACTGCAACATAAATATACTGCAGGGGGAAACCGACTCACGCGCAAACGAATATCTGGACACCTTGAGTGAATTAGGCCTGGAATGTTGCATTCAAGATGTTACGCGAGAGGTAGTTCTATCGGAGCGACGAGTGACATCATGCATAGATCATATTTTTGTGCGAAGTGCGCGACCAGCCGGCGAGCTGCACGCCTATGTACTGACGACTAAAGTATCCGACCACTACTTAACGGGACTCTCGATTGAAATAGATAAACAGCTGATACCTCCTTGTTATCGCACTATGCTTAATAATGAAGCGGTTAAAACTAAATTATGTAATGTAGAATGGAAAAAATTCATGTGTATTGATGACCCTTTGGAACTGTATCAGCGACTGTGAGACACTTTTAGCAACATTTATAGTACATCGAAAACAGTAAAGTTAAGTAAACAACGGGAATCTAACACCTGGGTGGATAAAAATCTGCAAAAACTACTCGAATATAAAGATGCATTGTTCCGAAAATGGAAAGCTAATCCCAAAAATATGTCATTGCGGTTAGAGTACACAAAATGTCGAAATAAAGCTAATAAAGCTGTAAATGTTGCTAGAAATGCACACAGGCGACAAGAGTTAAAAAACTGTAACGGAGACATGAGAAAGGTGTGGGAGTGTGCGAACAAGTGGCTGGGCAGGAAAAAGTTAAATGTCGATGACGTCATACTTAAGTATTTTATAAGAAGTAGCGAGAAACTGGATGGGGTATGTAACAATTTTTGTCAAACATTCACTAATGAAATTGATTTTTTAAAACAGAAGCATTTGTGCAACAGTTTATTTTTTGATAGAAATGAATATGTAAAAGAAAGTGAAGTGAGTTTTAGATTTAAAAAGGTCTGCCCTAGAGATATATGTATAATAATAGATAAGTTAAGCTGCAACAAGTCCCCAGGGTCCGATGATATTAGAGTACAAGATTTAAAATGTATTAAGTATCCAATTAGCCAAGTCATTGCACATTTCATTAATAAATGTTTAGAACGACAAGTATATCCTAATGAATTAAAGATCTCAATTATTAGACCAATATTCAAGGGGGGGAAATACAATGAATATACCAATTATAGACCCATTGCCATATTAAGTGTAATTAATAAAATTGTTGAAAAAGTAATTGTAGGCCAAATTACAATATTTCTAGAAAATAATAACATTTTAACAGATTCGCAGCACGGTTTTAGGCCAAATAGAAGTACAGCAACGGCATTAAGTAAGTTTACCGACAGCATAAACAATTCATTAGATTCGAAAGAGGTAGTTTTATTGATATTTATTGACTTTAAAAAAGCCTTTGATACTCTGGACCATGAGGGCTTGCTGCTGGCCATGGCCGAGTGTGGTATACGAGGGCCTGTAAATAGGTGGTTCAGGCAATATCTAGACAGCAGATATCTAAAAGTTACGGTAAAAGGGGTAGAAAGTGAACTTGGTAAAGTCAAGTACGGGGTGCCGACTGGGTCGGTTTATGGACCGATGGGGTATATCATGCACGTCAACAGTATGGTAAATGTCATTAAAAACTGTAAAACCTATATGTATGCAGACGACACGTGCTTGGCATACAGTGGTCGGGACTGTGAACTGATCCAGTCAGCAGTGCAAGATGATTTGGATAATGTAGTCAAATGGGCGCACGATAATGGTATTCTTATTAATATAAATAAAACTAAATGTATGCTGATATCGTCTCCGTATAACAAGTTAGCTAAAAATGTCTGTATCTCGGTAAAGGGCCACTCGTATGAATGTCTCCATAAGAACAAATTAAACTGCCAGTGTGAGTGTATTGAGCGTGTAGCGAAGTATAAATACTTAGGACTAACAATCGATGAACGGTTTACGTGGGACGCTCACATAGACACCGTATGTAATAGACTGCGCTCTGTATTAGGGAAACTAAATAATTTAAAATATGTAGTTAGTAAGCGAGTACTTTATATTCTTTACCATGCACTTGCAGAAGCAACAATAAATTACGGTTTGGGTGGTTATGGAACGACGTTTTCAGTGCATTTAAACAAAATAAAAAAATTACAAATTCGATTTTTAAAATTATTAACAAATAAGGCAACTAAACGCAGCATTAATAAGGAATACGAAAAATTATTTAAAATTTGTAGAATATTACCTGTAGAGGACAAACTGAAATTAACTATAATATTAGAACAGTACAATAAGAACCAGTATAAAATAAAGAAAGTGCATAACCGTCCAACCCGTAAAGTGACACAGAGGAATAAATATTCGGTCCCTAAAGTGAACAATTATTTTGGTCAAAGGACGCGGCAATGGCTTACTCCAACATTGTTAAACGAACTACCGACGCGAATCACAACTGAAGCCATTTCCAAAAATGCCTTAAAAAGTGTCCTTCATAAACATTATTTGAGTCTATGTCCATAGCGTTAGTTATGTAATGTGTAGGGGGCGCGCTTGCCGGCCGGTCTAATAAGCGCGTGCGGTGTGTTGTTGTCGGTCGAGCGGCCGCGCCATGTCTCGCTCGCGCTGGGTTGCCTGTCTCCCTCCGGCGGGCGAGGTGTGGCGATGGCGGTGGAGCCCGTCGGACGATTGAGTTGTACTACAAGTTCAGGCTGGCCTGGCGGGCGAGTGCCCATACAAATTTGCTTCTCACTACACTTCCGTGCTCCATTTGTTTAGGTGGTTGACTGGGCGTGGACGGTCTTGATATGTCTTTTTATTTAAAAAAAAGAAATCTTATAGAAAACATACAAAGATTATTTAAATTTAGTTAATTACCAAACATCGGTATAGGTAAATAACAAATTGTAAACATTTTTAGAAAACTTTTGGATGGGGGACATGTCGGGATTGTTTGCGTTTGGTTGATTGACTGAGCGGATGGAGTATAAGTACCTATAATGTTTTTGCTGTCTTTGTTTTTTGGCTTTGTATTGATATTTGTTAGTTAATCAAGAAGACTATCCACGAGAACACTGCCGACAAACTGTACTGCAGTTTGGCAGAAGACAATGTGAAACTATTTGTGTAAATTTTCTTGAATAAACCATTAAAAAAAAAAAAAATATAAAAGCAGAAACTGACTGACTGACGTATCAACGCACAGCCAAAAGTACAGGGCCTAGGAGCGCGACATTTTGCACATAGCTTCCTTTTAAGACGTAGGCAAGAATTAAGAGAGTATTTTCCAAAATTCACCCCCTAAGGGGATGAAGCAGGAGTCCGAATATTGTATGGAAATACCGATATTCACGCTGGCGAGGTCACTGGCAAAAGCGTTGTAGCGACATCTAATCATCATAAAGTTCTCCGCGCGATTAGAACATATAGAACAGCCCGAAATCATCTATCGGGCAGTAGCCTACCGGGCAGTGGCCCACCAGACATAACACCCGTCTGGCCGGAGGATCCTCCCTTACTCCCTCCCTTCATAACATATTACTTGAAAAATTATTTCAAGTCAGAATAGAAAAAGAATATTATTAATTTGTCCTTTCAGTAAATTTAACAGAGTGGCACTAGCGGTTATATGCTATTGTAATTAAATTAAGTAGGTTTAAAAATAAATTATAAGTTTAAAGTTCTATTGGCTGTACTGCCGCATTAGGTTTCCTGTAAAGATAGTATAAGTTTGATAAATAAATAAATTTAACTTTTCGAAGATAACTTTAATTCATATAAAAATCTCTTTCAACATAAAATAAGATTAATGATAAAAAGAATATTTTTGTGTCAAGGGTGACACAAAAATATTCTCCAAAAAAAAAAAACAAAGGACTTCATTATAAAAGTCAATATAAAATCCATTGATAGTTTTACTTTCGTTATTTTACACAAAAAACAATAGGTTATTTTGTATGGAATCCGTACCAACTTTTGTAGCATTTTAGACTAGGTGTCATTTAGAAGAAGCTTAATTGACAAACTCGAAAATGAATGAACGAATGAATGGGAGACCAAAGTTATGGTAAGTTCTTTATTACATTTGTAATTGCCAAGTGTTATAAACAATAGCATATTTTTATGTTCTGTAGACCAAATAAATAACCAGTCATTTTTTATGTATAAAGAAAGACCGACTAAGCTTCCTACCTTTCGTTTTTGATACAGAAAAAAATTATATAAAACCATAAATCTTAAAAACCACGCGTTTTATTACAAAACACAGCAAAAATATTTTTTTTTAACTGTGTTGTTACTCTCAATGATTATATTGTCAGCCCAGGCTCTTGACCTGCTACTAGAGGAGGAGTTAAGAGACAAACACGCGTACAGAAGAATTATAATATATAAATAAAGATATCGCAATATAAAGGCAAGCAAGACCCAAGTTCCAAATCTAACTTAAGTTATTTTTACGATTTAAGGAGCGCTCATTCAATATATTATGATAGATTGCCTTTGTTAATGTTTTGTTACCCTCAGAACAGCGATTAAGGTCAAATACTTGACTGCTTCTTTAAAAGATTTTGGACTTGTAATATTTAATCATTTCCTTGAACTTGTAACGATAGGAAATTAAGGGATGTGTCAGCTATTATCTTTTTATGGAGCAAATTGAGGGATAAATCCGTCTTCGTTAAAGCAAGCCACTCGTGCTTTGTGACATTTTTTTTTTCATTTCGATGTTAGTGAATCTACCTAAAATAAAAAAGTAAAATTCGAAGACATGTGACATCCACCAATCCGCACTGGGCCCGCGTGGTGGCCTGAGTCCCAGCAGTAGGAACATTATAAGGCTGATTATGAATCTACCTGAATATAAACGTGGGAATCTGATGGATCATGCGAGATGCATAGAACCGGTCTATGTGACGACACTTGGGGGAGGCTTATGATGTTTATCAGAAAATGTCTTCCGGGTGAAATGATGATGATGATAAGAATCTACCTGACACTTATCAGTCCCCGCTTTAAGAAGTGGCTGGAGCGGCAACACTGCGTCCTCACCTTCCGCATGACGCAGGTCCTCACCGAACATGGCAAGTTCGGGAGGTTCCTGCATCAGATTCTCACGCTCCAGCCGCCGAGATTCTGACCCCGACTATCAGCCACGGTAGATGCAAGCTTGCGGACGTCAAGCAATGGGTAGCTCGCCGTTCGGCCATCCAGTAATTAATATATAGTGGTGGAAGGTGGAATTGACTCCAAGAAGTAATAGTCCTGAATATTTCAGCTCAATAACGCGGAGGACTTTTCTGAGAAACAAGGGTTAAGACAAACGGGCAACAAAGTGATTCTCTAAGGATTCCGTTATTGTAAAATGGGCAGTTTAGTGTTTTCAAAGATTCTGTAACCATTGAAAACAATAAAAAGTGCAAAATACCTATAGTTTGGAAAAAAATGAAACAAAACGTACCCACTCTTGTAGCAATTTGATATTGGTACCATTAGAAAGATCTTTGAAAATATATTTATTTGTTATATGGGGACAATTTTGCAGTTTGCGAGGGAAAAAGATATTCGACGTTGAAAATGCCGAAAATCCTTAATAAAATCGACCCACGTATATTCGACTTTTTTGCGATTTGATCCATTAGGTACTTCGAACCATTATGCGCTAGCGTCGGTTTTTTTTTTGTTGTGAAATCATCTAATGACTTTTGTGTCAGACTTTTACTGACTAAAACACACTCCTGTTCGTTCTTTGCCATCGTTCCAAAGCCCCGGGCTTCTCTTTCACATCACCCGGGGCTATGGGTAGCGTAGGTGGTAGTAGGCTTCGACCCTGCTGGTTTTGCTGACATCTCCTTGAGGCGCGCGTGTAACACTAAGCGCCGTCGACAACTCAAGAGTGAATAGGTTACTTCTAGGCAAGCATGCTCCATCGTCGGCCACAACATCGCTTACCATCAGGTGAGATAGTGGTCAAACGCGGTACACGGTGGAGCATACGGTAGAGGTGTGCCCCGCTTGGGCAGAGCACCGCCGTGTCCTCGTGGGGGCGATCGGTGGCAGCGATCTCTCGCGCCGGGCCTTGGTACAGGCCATGGTCCGGAGCAAGGAGGAGTGGCAGGCAGTTGCCTCCTTCTGTGAAGTAGTAATGCTAGCAAAGGAGGCGGCCGATCGCGTGAGGCAACGGTCCTCACGCCCCAACCGCCGCCGGGATTCCGATCCCGATTTCCGGCCACCGTAGGCGCGGGCTTGCGGACGGTGAGCAATGGGTGGCTCGCCGTCCGATCGTCCGGTAACCATCCGGACCGAGCCCAAGTCGTCGACGGCGCGTAGTGTTCCACGCGCGCCTCAAGGAGATGTCAGCAACCGTAGGGGCCCAGCAGGGTCGAAGCCTACTGGGGCCATGGGTGATGCGAAAGAGATCCCCGGGGCCCTGGAAAAAAAAATGGCAAAGAAGGAACAGGAGTGGGTTTTTAGTCAGTAAAGTCTGACACTATCTCCCGCTCCGCCCAAGAGCGGGGGATGTCATTAGATGATTTTCTCACCCTAAAAGTGGTCAAACGCGAGCCTATCAATAATAAAAAAAAAATTAAAAAAAAAAATACTTGGGCTCGGTCCGGACGGTTACCGGATGGTCGGACGGCGAGCTACCCATTGCTCGCCGTCCACAAGCCAGCGCCTACGGCGGCTGGAAATCGGGATCACGATGGTTGGGGCGTGAGGGCCGCTCCCTTGCGCGTGTGGCCCTCTCCTTTGCTAGCATTACTGCTTCGCGGAAGGAGGCGACCGCCTAGCGTCGGTGTGTCGTAATTGGCATTCAGTATGCCACCGTATAACCACATTCTGTAAGTAATACAGCAGAGCTGAAGTACATAAATCCGTCTCTATCTTCTGTTCTTAATAACTATCAGTGTACTAGTACTGGTACGATGATTTATTAGATGACCTTAAAAAAATACCTAAAGTTGTGTGTTAAATAATTCAAGATTGGCTATTTCCACGAGAATTTTAATATTCACATTACACAGAATGAACCGACATTTTACAAAAGTAAGAAATGTTTTTCAAATCCGCTTAAGCTTCTCAAGATAAAACACTCAAATACATCTAATGAAAAACTAACAAAAATTAAAGCGAAACAAATACTTAGAAACCATTTTTCATTTTAGGTGCCAAATCTTTTTTCTTTACACAAAATTATTATTCACAAGGCTGCTCTTAGTTTTCGTTACATTAGCTCCATATTGTTTTGGTTCGTCATGTGTAAAAAGTAGATTATTTTTAGATCTTATGCTAACGTATTTTAAATGAAAAACTCAGCTTATACACGTTCCGTGAATGTACCCGTGGCTTCATTCCGGGCCCTAGCAGAATACCAGCTCTGAGTTATTTAGCATAGCATAGTCGGCCTTATAATGTTCCCACTGTTGGGATTCAGGCCTCCTCTCTAGGAGAGGGAATAGGCCGTAATCCACCACGCGGGCCCAGTGCGGGTTGGTGGATGTCACATGTCTTCAAATATTTGGTTCTAGGACATGCCGGTTTCCTCACGATGTTTTCCTTCACCGTTTTGAGATGTGCAGTGGTGATGAAATAAATTACACAAAGTAATGCGCGCCTGGCTGGGTTTGAACCCGCGACCTACGGACTCGTAAGTCGGAGCCGTTACCACTCGACCACCACTGCTCTCAGCTCTACAACTCTCAACTGCTCTCTCTGAGTTATTTATTGTTCGTCAATTATATAATAATATCGCAGCAAATGCTGAGTTAGGCTCCTTCTTGGTATTGCACTGTTTTTTTATTTTATATTTATTTATTTAACAATTCATGTACACACTTATATAATAAAAGAAAAAGAGATGGAAACAGAAAAATAGGTATATAGAAAGAAAGAAAGAAAGAAAAAGAAAGAAAACATGTTTATTCTGCCTGAATAGACGCACAATTCGTTTCAAAAATACAAAAAACCAAGTTCCCTGACAGGCCATGTGTGTATCGGGCATAACTGTGTTGCACCACTAGTACCAAGGTATAGGTGATGCTTATTGCTACAGAAATCTCTTCCAGTATACCTGCGAAAGGAGAATTGGAAAAAAAAGAGATGTTGACACCGTGTGTTAAGGTGAAAGGAAAAAAAGAGAGGTTCAAATAAAACAGTTATCAATGAAATTTACAATATAAAAATATACTATCACAAATATACGAGGGACTGGAATAATTTGCCTGCTGCGGTTTTCCCGTCCGATTATAATTTGGGTCTCTTCAAGGCTAGAGTGAATAGGCTCTCAATAAATTAGTGCGCCTCACCATCAACGATTGCATTACTAATTATCATCGGGTGGGATCGCAGCAAGCACTAGTTTATATCAATAAAAAATATATATATATACATACATACACATAGTAGAATAAATATCGCAATAATACATACTGAATTTTAAAGCATAATAATACATATTGTTTGAGAACAATATGTATTATTATGTTTTGTTTTTTGTTGTTGTTTTCAATATGTATTGTATGTTTTTTTGTTTGTTTTGTTTGTCTCTAATGTTCATTTGGTAAATGTCATGCATACCTGTTATTTGCATGGTTACTGAAATGCCAATTTTAGATGTAAGTTTATTTGAATTGTAAGTGACTGTGCTGTTGGTGTGCTTATTATAAATAAATAAATAAATAAATATCTACGACTATAAGCAACTACGACGAAATAAAAAGATAGTATTCTTTCACTTCTTTTTAGGGTTCCGTACCTCAAAAAGAAATAACGGAACCCTTATAGGATCACTTTGTTGTTCGTCTGTCTGTCTGTCTGTCAAGACCATTTATCTCGGAAACTCTTGAAGGTAATGACATGGAACTTGTGATTAAAACCACATACTCAAATCTACGGTCGCTTGAAGAGTGTGAAAAACTCCGCCGTATTGTCTTTCCAGCCACTCCTCAAAGACTTACCGTCATAATTATGGCGTGCTCAGCACCGGGTTGCGACAGTCGCTGTCGCCATTCCACCATGAGATCCCACCGAAAATCTGTCCGCCATGCCGCGACTTGGCACAGCAGCGGAGTTTTGTCCCAGCGTTGCATCTCTACGCGCAGATCGTGCATGCATGCAAGGACTGTTGCCTCCAAATCCCACGGTGGTACTGGTCCCACTTCGCGAGAAACCGTGCGGTACCCCGCCTCCCAGGGTGCACCTTCCCGCAGACTGGCCTTCACTTCGGACGTATCCACAAGGAAACTACAGCCCGCGGGCACTCGTGGAGGTTTTATGTCCTAGCACCCCACAGAACTTTGACTTGCGAAATATAATCATTTACGTATTTTTCAGATCCCTTGCAATTTTATGTCACATAAAATGTGTCAAAAATGCTTACTATGTAATTTACTTAAAAGTTTTTGACAATCATTGTCTCCAAGATGAGATTATAAAGTTTCTCATTATTATAAAATTTGTAATGACTCAGCATTACATAGTGCAAGTATGGTGGAAATAAAAATGTTATGCAAATAATTCTTTCCAAAATTTTCATTGACAGGAGGATGGATAAATAACTAAATAATTGTCTTGGAAAAAGACATTTGACCCATTCTTATATTAACCTGTCCAGCTCTAGTTTTACTATGCGTAGAACCGTAAAGTACACCAAAACATATGTAGTACATAATAAAAATATTGTATTATCAGTTACCAGTTTAATTTGCATACCATCTCTCCATATTACTGTAGCAAAAATAAAATGGCCAAAATTGACATTGATATTCCGCGCTTCTAGTGTTAATTAAATCACTAATATAAAAAATAACCATTACGATCTACTGCTGAACTAATGTTGACCTTTGTTAACTAAAAAAAAAAGAAATATTATTAAACAAAGATAAATGATATATCATGAAATATTTTATTAATTTGTTTAATTCTAAAATATCGCCCAACAAAACTTTAAGAAGGAAACCTCTCCACGAGAATTAAAAAAGCCAGCAGAGTGTACATTGCATAGAAATTGGGTTAATCATAATTGATCACCGAAACCCCGAGGTAGGTAAATAATGCGTAAAATTAACCCCAGGCCTAATTACGTGGCGTTGGAAGGCATGATACAGAGCGAGAATCTTGCAGGAACGGGCATAAAAAATTTAAATGTCTTGAGGATAAGTTTGTAAGTTGTCCTTACCCATTTTAGTATTATTTGTGTCTCTCAGTTGTACTTGAGGTTCCGGGTTCAATTACGGGTCGGGTTAAGTATATTGTTAGGTAAGGTTAGCTGGCTTAAAAATTCTACAGTGTGAAAGTGAAACCCGGAGCTCTGGGACAAAGGCAAAGAAGGAACAGGAGTGGGTTTTTAGTCAGTAAAAGTCTGACACTATCTCGCGCTCTGCCCAAGAGCGGAATTTGTCATTAGATGACTATCCCACCTAAAAAAAAAATGGAAAACATTAGAATTTTAGTTCTAAAGTTTGTATTTGAATCCTTTTATAAATAAATAAGATTCTACATTTTTCCAGGAAAACCGCTTTCATAATTGTTAATTATTTAAGTAATTTGTAAAAATCCTTTTAACAGATGTATTTACATTAAGTGATCAAGAATCAGTGTAACAGCACTGTACCAGACGCTGGATTTAATAAGAAACAATAATATTTATTCCACAAATATACAATACAAATTTTGATCAAAAAATATATTACGGCTTAATGCTTTGGAGGTATCGAAATATGAAATATTAGTCGAACACCATAAGTTCATAAGCAGTAAGCTTAAAATAATAATAATATGCAGATAGTTAAACAGATAGGCGTTTGAAGGATGACAAACATTATTATTGGACAACAACTACTACTACTACTTTAAATAACCATCAACTACTGAAATGAAGATTGAAAAAAAAAAACTTTTTACAAAAAAATAATAATAACTGACTTCACTAAAAAAACACTAAAACCGTTCAAAATAGCAAAAAATCAATACCAGAAACACCAAATTCTGAAATTAGAGTTATTTTGAACGTTTTAGTGTTTTTGTTTTAATGAAGTCGATTATTTTATTTTGTAAAAAGTTTTTTATTTCACACTTTTTATTTGTGATACACATAAAGCCAAAATACCTATTTCAAATGATAATTCCAACCAACCCAAACACTGCTAGGATACATTGTTTTATTAAGAAGTTCCCGTGTCTACCTCCCACCTTCCGTTTCCATCATTAGATCAGTTCGATAGTACCTTATAGCCAAAGTGCATTTCATGACAACTCTAAATAAGCCCAAACACGCCTAGAATACATTGATCAATTACGGAGTTCCGATGCATACCTTCCGACTCCATCATCATCATCAAATAACTTCGATGATACCATTTTCAACAATACTGTTCAGAACCATTTATTTATTTGTATTGTCATAGTTGTTTATCTATCTTCATTGTGATATCTTTGTAAATATGAAGTTTCGTTGGCCATTCCTGGTCTTCTTCACCAGTTCCACTTTATCAAATTTTACTTTTTGACTGTAAATACTTGAGTTGTTGATAAAAATACCAAAACCACCATATAATTGCCTATAATTTTTTTTTTTTTTTTTTTTTTTTTTTTTTTTTTTTTTTATTCTTGATAGGAAGTGATATTTAAGGAGTTTCCTCAATTCCTCATAGATTCCATCATCAAAACTAGATTTGGAAAACAATGGGACCAATTTGGAAGCATATCCTTTTAGAAAAAGAAAAAAAAATGCAAATCGGTCCATAAACGACGGAGTTCTAAGATAACAAACATAAAAAAAATACAACCGAATTGAGAACCTCCTCCTTTTTTTGAAGTCGGTTAAAATGTAATTTACTGCATGTGGTTAGTAAAAGCTTCGTAAATACAACAGTATAATCGGGATAATGGTATTGATCCCCTTGACGAACTCTTTTACAAGGAGCTCCTCTAAAACCTGTAATGGTACCATGTAATGGTATTTCGGCTGCGAGCCGCCTGCTATACGTTTTCCTTTGAGCTTTTAGTGCTGTCAAAGCCAAATGGATGCCAAAGATTTTTTTAGACTGTCTGGCGTTCATGTATACTTCGGGTTAGCCATGCTAAGTAAAGTTAATCAGTAGAACAGAAACATATTCAAACAAATTGTTTATATTTTAATGATCGATTCGCACTAAAAAATCCTCTTTAATATTTGCCTCATAACTCCTATAAATTTAGCTATTCTATCAATTTTTCTATCATCGTGAGGCGCACTAGTTTATTAAAAGCCTATACACTCTAGCCTTGAAGACACCAAAATTATAATCGGATGGGAAGACTTCAGCTGGAAAATTGTTCCAGTTCTTCGATGTACGCGGTATAAACGACGAGGCGAAACGCTTAGTCCGGACCGTATAGGTTTCAACAACGTAGGGGTGGATACTCGCCGTACGTCGCGCGTCGGGTTGTCCGATGGTAGAAATGAGATGGCGGAATCAAGTCTTGCAATTCACGCAAAACTTTGCGTAAATGATTAGTTTTGAATTTACAAACTACCAAAATCCCATTTAACACAACGCTTTTACTAGTAGGAAATCTAACTAGGAGCAAACAGTCTAAAGTACCATCTAGTAGTTTTATATGAATATCACAAACTCTTATTAATTGCTTACAGCGTTTTGAGGCATTTTACAATTTATTTAGCCACTTCATTTCAGTGGCCTTCATTCTGAGAATTTTGTTTTTTTTTTTTGTTCTGCAAAGAAGCCCTAACACGCTCGCATGAACAACCTCACTTCTGAATGGTTGTACTGCGGCTCACATTTTTTCCATATAGCATAGCATAGTCGGCCTTATAATGTTCCCACTGTTGGAACTCAGGCCTCCTCTCTAGGAGAGGGAATAAGCCATAATCCACCCAGTGCGGGTTGGTGAATGTCACATGTCTTCGAATTTTTGGTTCTAGGATATGCCGGTTTCCTCTTGATGTTTTCCTTCACCGTTTTGAGAGCAGTTGTGATGAAATAATTACACAAAGTAACGCGCCTGGCTAGGTTAGAACCCGCGACCTACATCTTGTAAATCGGAGCCGTTATCACTCGGCCACCACTGCTCTCAAAACGTCGTTTCGTCGTTCGACGTTTTTTCCATATAAAGTAGGTAACTTCTAAAGACTTCTCGCCGCAACCTATATCCTAAAACTGGACTGATTTTGTTTTTGCGTTGTCACAACGCTTTTAAATTCAATATTGTTCGATTCCCTACCGCAGTCCACATTGACATTGAAGTACTTATAGACAACACATAAAAAATGCTAGAAAAGCTAAACAAATCACTTGCTCACTTTTTATTCCTTGACAAAGTTATCCAGTAACTCATTTCACTAAAACTACAATGTTTACGGAAAATATATTGCAAAAACAACCCTGAATCTAACATACAACAAGAGAAATACAATAGATTTCTTCCACCATTTTCTCGAATAAGAATTTATAAGATAGGATGTATTAGGGCACATATTTGGATTCTTTGGTGTCCCGAATAAGGAATATGAGCTTTCTGGACCATTACGCCTGTAATACGTAACTTGGATGGCTTAATATAATATTTTTAAGACTTGAGCTTCAACCAGACTTTACTCGTAATGCCATAAAACCATTAAATACTTCTATAAATATATCAAGGATTTATAAAAAAAGGGAAGATCAAATTAGTCTAATGTTAGATTTATATTTTTCTGAATTTTATTTTTTAGGCATACATGAAGTAGTAGATTTGCAGTTTTGTTATTATTTAATAAACTAAAATGAAACACTAAAAATACTTCGTTTAACTCTAACAGAAAAAATGCAATTCCAAACTGTAACGAAAACTAATACTATGAACTACTTGAAAATTTATTTTTTGGACGTAACAAAATGTGTGCGTAAATGATTTGAATTTTAGATTCGATTGATTTCTCGGCATCAGACAGCGCCTATCATCCACAGTGCAGTCACGCATTTTGAACTTCTTCGGCCATGTATCTCGTCGTGGTAATGACTCCATAGAGCGTCCTGTAGTGCAGGGCAAAGTTGAGAGCACCAAATCACCAATGAGATGGACAGACCAGATCAAGGCCGCAACTAAGTGCACGGTTTATGAATGTACCCGGAAAGCTGCAGTCCGCGATGAATGGCGCCGTGTTACCAAGATGATCACTCATCGTGATTCACAGTGATGACCACGACCACTCTGGCAAGAGTGTACCGACTGAGAAGAAGAAGAAATGATTTGAATATTAACAAACTACGAATATTTATAACTTAACTGCGTACATAAATAACTATAAGCAAAAACAACGCTAAATAAAAACTACTGTTTTACAAAATGAACACATAGTATTTAATTTTATTGAAATTATTTCTGAAGGTTGACATATTTTTAACATACTGGTAAAATATATATTGAAAGAGATTTATAAAAGAGGATTGTAAATGGATTTTTTCGTTTCATTTGCTGCCGGCAGCTTTTTGTACCGATGTCGGAAAATTGTTTGTTGGTTGAAATACAGAAAATTTTATTTGCGTCGATTAAATGTGATTTCTACGAGTACTACAGAATTATTAGCTATTTTATGATAGTAGTACGTGCACCTGTGAGTATTTCGAATTTTTAGATATGCATTGTTAAGCAAAACGTAATTCTAGAAAATTTAAGTACGGATTCTCGGTACAGTCGTATAAAATTTACCTATCTTTCAGAAGTTTTTATTTAACTGGGTAAGTAATATATACATAATCAAAAACCTATTTTTTATAAACATAACCTACATTAAATATAAAATATTGGTTAGGCCACTCAAAAGACATAAAACCTATTCAGTCTAATATGATAGAACAAAAATATTCAGAGAAATTTAAAAAATGTATTTATACTGTCAATTTTCTCTGGGTGGTCATAAAATAATATAACTATAAAGGCAAAGGCGGGAGCTCCGCTTTGCTCTGTTCTCACCTCAGCCTTCTAACCTAATCTGACAATTTTGAGGTGCCCTAAAATTCCGATCCCGTTTCAATCGCTCGTGGTATAAATATTCCAATTAATATTATGGGTGTACTGTACCGGTGTGTACAAATATAATATATTATTTCTCTCCGTGACTTATTTTTTGGAAGAATTTCTAATGTTCGTTTAACGTCAAAAACTTTTTTGTGACAACATTGTCGATTGTGACGATATGTTTGTTTTTATGCAGCACTATTTGCGGGGATTATTGGAATTAAAACGTTCAAAGCGACGTACCGACGATGATGATGATGATTACTTTATTTCAGCTGAATAAAAATCTGGCTGAACATGAGGTAGTCACATTACATTACGGTGTCGTTTTTAATACGGTGCGCCAACTTGTAATACGACGTGGGTTATGGCTGCGACAAATATACGTATTAAACAATAGACCTAATGTTTTTTTTATATAATTATAGTATTAACGTTACATCCAATAATGTTATGCGAAATAGATTTTAGAGTATATACATATTAAATACAAAGAAATTATATCAACAAGTCCTTTTAAACGAAAAAAGGAAAGCCTCAAACTTTATATGGTACACTACCTCTTGATGTATCCAACCTTGTTTGTTGTAGTATGAGGTGATACAAGTGGTTGAAAACGATAAGGCATCAAGTATAGATTTTGAATGTCGTTACGAGTGTTTCGGTTTATTAAATAACCGGGTGTGTTACAGGAGATAGGTTTGTACATGCCTTATTACGTGCAACATCGTAGATGACCCCATTTATTTGCATTGTCACGCAGTCACACTCTTTATCTTGCAGACAATGTGCACACTAAACCTAGTTGCTGTTAAGATAGATTTTTATTAAATTCTAAATTCAAAGTTTTTATTTCACATAGGCCTACATGGCTACTTAAAAAACGTCAGAAGCGAGTGCACGCAGTGTATTCTACGTTAACTGAGCGAGTTGTTAAAAGTTACATTAAAAATTGCATGTAAGTATATTATTATCATAATAATTACATTTAATTTGATTAATATATTGAAATAATTGTACTGTATTGATAAAATATTATTGTTATGTCTTTATAATTATATTACAGGACCGCAGAAAACGCTTAGAGACTTTTAATGGAACGTTCGTTCATTATTGTATTGTATTATATTGATTAATTTATTATATTATGTTAATGTTATTGATTAAATTTAGTTTTATGTACTAGATGTTATTTGTTATTCTGTTTTTTATACTCTATCGCATTGGATTTCTGGCATGATAGCTATATGTTTGTGTGTAATTAATAAATACACCTATCATCGTTTCATCTAAATCCATTATCCGTTATTGGTTAACAAATATCCTAACAGTAATTTTTTATATACGAGTACAATATTACTAGAAGGATTCTTTTTTTTTGAGTTGGGATATTATCTTAGGTATAACTTCTGCCTCTCTAGGACGGAACGGGTGTCAGAATTTTACTGACTAAAACCACACCCATGTTTCTTTTGTTGACCTTTACGTCCCAGGACCATAAGTTTCCCTTTCAGCAGTCAACCCATGGCCTCAGTAGGCTTCGGCCCTTCTGGGCCCCTACGGTTTTGCTAACATCTCTTTGAGTCGCGTGTAAAACGACGACTCGGGCTTGGTCAGGACGGTTACCGAACGGCCGGACGGCGAGCTACCCATTACTCGTCGTTTTCAAGCCTATGCCTACAGTGGCTGGAAGTCGGGTTAGGAATCCCGGCAACTGAGGCGTGAGGACATCCGTTCCGTCGCGCGTGCGGCCGCCTCCTTTGCTAGCATTACTGCTTCGCAGAAGGAGGCGAGCGCCGCCCATTTCTCCTCACTCCAGACCATGGCCTGTACCAGGGCTTAGTGCGAGAGGTCACCACCACCAATCGCCCCCACGAGGACACAGCGGTGCTTTGCCCAAGCGGGGCACACCCTCACCGTATTTTTCCACTGTGTCCTCCGGGCGGTCTGCATAATGGTAACACCTGGGTGTTTCGTCCACCTGAATCAGGTGCAGGAACCTCCCGAACTTACCGTGTCCAGTGAGGACCTGCGTCACGCAGAAGGTGAAGACGTCATGTCGTCTCTCCAGCCGTTCCTCAAAGAGGGGACTTACCACCATGGTTATGGCGTGTCCAATTGCTAGAAGGATGCAATACTACTCTGTCTACACCTTTAAGGTCTGTATGTATATGTACAGCTTGCAAATTAACAAGAATACTGCTAGTACCCACTGCAGTATACCAAATCACAAGATAGCTTTCAAGTTTCTACGTTAATTTGATTCAGAAGTTACACCTAATAGCCTAAGTTGAAGCAAGGATTTTGATCGAAATGTAGTTAAAAAGTTTTGAATCCAGTTCAGTTGAACTAGTACGGTAAATTAACTTCTAATACAGGCACTTTAACTTTGAACGAGTAGTTTACGGGAGTGTTAGTATATGTCATGTGTAGCCTAGGGAGGAGTGAAAATTTCCACAAATCACATAAATCGGATTTGTGGAAATTTTCACATTGAAACAATCATTACTAACTAGAAAATAGTTTTCATTTCCTGCATTTGGTTGCTCGCAAAGTTTGCTAGCTTCCAGCTAGCTTTGAAAGTTTTAATTCTAATAATCGACGCAAATAGCGCTGCATAACAATAAAAACGGCGTCATTATAGATAACGATTTATTCAATCAATTAATTACAACGGTTAAACAAACAATTACAGTAACTAAACTAAAACTTTTAAGTTATAAACAACATGTACTTTCATCAATTCCTCTCACAGTACTTCTGACATACCAATAAAATCATCTTCCATTCATCCGCAAACAGATCGTTTGTTGGATAAGAATCCAAGAGATCATTTAGTGCAGCCAAAGTGCGAGGTATTGGAGACTGCGCACGGGCAATAGTGCGACACTGAGGCACAGCAAACATTCTGTGCTTTTTGCCGCGGCAGTAATTGTCCGGGACAAAGAAACGCGCTAGCACAGTAAGCATATCAGGCGCGTCAATAGTGCCACGGAGCGTCTTGCAGGATATGGTGAGCTGATCTCGCGCTCGTCTTACCTCTAGTGAGTTATATCCGTGGCAACCCAATATAAATTTTGTCGGAAAGAGGTATGGATAATAGCCGTGTTTCCGCTTGTACAGGAACCTAAGGAACGCTTTTTGCACTTTTTCCAGTAAAAGTGCGTAAGAACTTTGGTGCGGGTTCCACACGCTAGAGCTGGATTCTAACTTACTGCGCACGAGCGCATTGAATAAAATCTTAATGATGTGCGCGGTGCGAAAATCACAGCAATTGCGTAAAACGAAACCCAACCTTTGGTATGATTGCTTTGCTACTGTAACCATGTGGTCGTGGAATGTGAGCTTTCGGTCGAATGTGACTCCCAGGTCTTTCATAGCAGTTGTTTTTGTGATGGCATTATTATCGAGATGGTATTCAAATTAAACTGGGTGCCGCATTCGACCAAAGGTCATAGCAAAGCATTTAGAGGTATTAAAATCCATCTTATTATCTAGACTCCACTTGTAGATTGCGTCAATGTCTTGCTGCAGTGCCAAGCAGTCAGACTCGGAGTTTACTTCGAGGTAAAGTTTCAAGTCGTCGGCATACAATAGATATTTTGCGTGACGCAGAACTTGGGGAAGATCATTTATCATAATTAGGAATATTATAGGCCCCAGAATTGAGCCTTGATTCACTCCGGAACGCGTGTGATAGGCACCGGATTCGTACATTCCGAGCCTAACAAACTGCTGACGATCACGTAGATAGTCTGAGAAAAAACGGAGGAGAGAGGGTGAGAAACCAATTTTGTTTAGTTTCATCAGCAGCGTGTCATTATTAATCCTATCAAACGCTTTCCGGAAGTCAAAGTAAAGTACGTCTACCTGACGTCCGCGGTCTAAGTTAGAGGATATGTAATCAACCAAAGTCATGGTGTCAACAGATCTCTTGCCCCTGAAACCGTGCTGCTCATTACATAAGTATGTGTTTATTTGTTGATAGATGGCATTGTGAAGGATGTTCTCAAAGACCTTCGCCGGGGAAGATAAAATTGCGATAGGGCGGTAATCTTCAACGGAACTTTTGTTTTGGGTTTTAGGAATTGGTGTGACTCTGGAAACCTTCCACTGAGAGGGATATGTACCAGCCTGCAAAGCTAAATTAAAAATGTGGCAAAGAGGATCACTGAAAATATTTCTTAAATCTTTAATAATAAAGGGGGGAATATTGTCAGGGCCGATGGAGCTGCTAGGTTTGAGTTTATTTATGGCTTTTATAAGGTCTACTGGGCACAAGGGAGGTATGCTTATGTAATTGCTGTTACTGGTATGGACAGCCGCAGAGATAATTATGATCTGCATCAAGCCGCGGAACATCAGGTAGGAAAACATCAGAGAAAAACTCGGCAACGATGTCACAACTAAATAAAATTAGGGTGTTGTCCAAAAAAGTAAGTCATGGACAGTAATAAATATATTTATATCTAAAATAGCATATCTATTAATTAGGCTAATCAACAATTTATTAGCACACCCGTAGTTATTTTTTAAATAATTAGCGCGGAATTTTAGGGTACACCGACGCGGACAGGGCAGAATCAAAGGGGATTACGGGAGCTAGAATGAGCGAGTAAAGCGAGCAAATAAATCCTACGTTATCCCCTTCGTGTAACTTTCCGCAGGCAGAAGTAGGAGGCCCCCATAGTGTGCCTCCGTCGACCCTACCCAAACTTTTTTTTTGGCTTGATTTTTCATAATTTTTAGTCACCCTACACTGAAAATAAATACTCAAATATAGACAGGTTTTATTCAGACTTTTACTGACTAAGACCTATCTGTCTATCCTTCAGATGCCGTTTGCGTTCCTGGGCCATGGTAACTTTTTCAATCCCTCAGCCCTGGCAATCATCAGCCCTAGTGGGCGCCATCCGTTGGCTGAAATCTTTTTGAGGCTGGGACTCATGCCTATCAAGCCTGCCTGGGTTGACGATATCGGGGAACACCTGGATGAAGAACACATGGCAGAAAAATCGACATCGGGAAAAAGTTCAATCGGTGAAAAACTGAAGCGTTCTATCGACGAGCCATTCATCGGAAAACA
Organism: Mythimna impura; assembly: GCA_905147345.3. Classification (NCBI taxonomy): domain Eukaryota; kingdom Metazoa; phylum Arthropoda; class Insecta; order Lepidoptera; family Noctuidae; genus Mythimna; species Mythimna impura. The sequence goes on from LR990349.1 coordinate 5,209,577, forward strand.
GTGTATCGGAGAATTGTTGCAAATTCCTCATCAGTGAGTGATTTTGGATTAAAATAATAATGATATAATGATTATCACTTCATTGCTCCACGACTTTACAACAAAATCGGGCAAGAAAAGGGGATGAAACATCTTAAACTTTTAAACAACTTTCAATTCAAAAAAACATTGACACAGTGGTTAGACACTTTTAACTACGAACAAATAGAAATCTTAATCGGAACTGTAACTTAAATTTTGACACCCAATCACCTACACCTTACACTACACAGTTACACACCCTAACTCCCTACAGCACTCTGTATTATTCCTATTGTTATGATTATCTTGCATGCTATATATTTTTTTGTTTCTTATTATTTTTTTTTTTTTCCTCTGTTTTTTTTTTTCTTGTCTATCTTGTCACTCCTGTATTATAATCACTGTATAGTGAGAGGTCTGGCTCCTGTGATACAGGATATCCTAGTACAAGAGCCAGGGCGACACTGATGTTTGTATTTTGAAGTGATTTTAATAAAATATTATTATTATTACATTTATTTATATTTAAATACATATTTTATACATTTTTAAATATTTCCTTAAAAAAACATATTAAAAAAAAAACATTTAAAAATATAAAAAATAGTAGCCCACCGGCATCGGGAACAGGGTCCAAGCTACCGGTGGTCAGGGCTCCTGAGAGAGGAACCTCCGGACAATACGCGCCGTGTCTAAGAGTACTGCTTTCTGGATCAAGCCCTTGATCCAACTGCCTAACGAGAGCCTCCTTAGATGTTGGTCGAGGCTCTTTGATATTAATCCATTGGCCGTCACGACTATCGGTACAATGACTGCTGTATCCACTTCCCACATGTCGACAACCTCGCGAGCCAAGTCAAGATACTTAGTTTGCTTATCTTTCTCAGCTTTCACGAGGTTGTCGTCATGAGGGACCGCTATATCAACAATCACTGTACGACGCTCTAGTCGATCTATCACCACTATATCAGGCTTATTGGCAACAATAGTCCTGTCAGTGATGATAGATCGATCCCAATACAACGTGATACTGCCATTGTCGAGAACTGGGTCGGGCACATACTTATAGTATGGTACTTCTGATTCCACAAGATTGTATTTAAGAGCAAGTTGCTGGTGAATAATCCTGGCTACGAGGTTGTGTCTATGCAAATAGTCTCCGTTGGCTAGGTGAGAACACCCAGAAATAATGTGTCGGATTGATTCCCCGGGCCGGTGGCATGCCCGACAGATGTCAGCCGTACCGTCCTTCACAATATATTTCCGGTAGTTGTTCGTCATCACAACTTCATCCATTATCGCACAGACAAAACCTTCGGTTTCCCCGAAGAGGTCACCAAAGCGCAGCCAGGATACAGACGCTAATAGGTCTACATCGGGTCCATGTAGGGCCCGGTAAAAGCGCCCGTGAAGCTCCTTACTCTGCCATACTTCCCTGCGGTCATTAGTGTCCAGTATTATAGGTTTGCGCCAGTTCCCGTTAGCCAAGGAGAGCGGAGTGAGGCCCTTGTCCACCGCTACCACATCTCGGTGCATACCCACGTCGGTTTTTAGGAAGTATTCCCTGAGACTGCATACCTCGCGGTTGTGTAGGGTCTTAGCATTTAAAAAGCCACGACCCCCACATTTCCGCGGGATATACAGTCTCATAACCGATGACCGTGGGTGATGCATTCGATTTGCGGTAAGCAGTGTGCGGACCCTCCTATCCAGGGCGTCAAGTTCTGTCTGAGTCCATTTGAGTATGCCGAAAGAATACATCAAAACCGGCATGACCCAACCGTTGAAGGCGCGCACCTTATTCCCACCTGATAAGAGACTTTTTAGTACCCTATTCAGGCGGCCAAAGAAGCGCTCCTTCAACGATTGTTTCACGTCAGCAGCATTGATGCCTAACGCTTCCGACATACCCAAATACTTGTAAGTTTCGGTTGAGCAGAGGGATCTAAGGTATATGGAATCCGAGAGCTGAGTTCCCACGGATTCCATAATCTCCCCTCGCTTTACATGCATGACTGCACATTTATCCACACCAAATTCCATCCTGATGGCGCTACTGAAGGTTTCAGTTACCTTCAGTAACTCCATCAGGTGCAAGTTGTTGGGGGCAAAGAGTTTCAGATCATCCATGTAAAGAAGGTGAGATATAACCTGACCACCTCTTTTCAACCGGTAGCCTAAGCCCGACCCCTCCAGTAGTGTGCTAAGAGGGTTCAAGGCTAGACAAAACCACAGTGGACTCAGACTGTCGCCCTGGAATATGCCACGCTCAATCCTTATCGGCTCGCTGTTCTCCCGAATCTGTCGACATCCCGGATAGTGAAGGACTGTTCTCCACTGCCTCATACATGACATCAGGAAGGTGCGCAGAGTTGTATCAACTTTATAAAGTTCCAGCACCCTCATGAGCCATGTATGAGGAACAGAGTCATAGGCCTTCTTATAATCTATCCAACATGTCGACAGATCCTTTCGGGAACGTCGAACCTGTTGGCTAATGGCCATATCTATGAGGAGCAGCTCCTTAGTACCGCGGGACCCGTTCCTACATCCATTCTGAGAGGCAGACATGATAGAATTTGTTTCAATGTGAGTATTAATTTTAGCTCTCAGTATGGATGTAAGAACTTTATAGACCGTCGGTAAACACGTGATCGGTCTATAATTTTTAGGATCCGCAGTACTACCTGATTTATGGAGCAGGTGGGTTATTCCAGTCGTCAAAAACTCGGGTAGCGACCCTGACTCTAAGGCAGACTGGAACTGAGATGCCAAGCGAGCGTGCGACCCTTGAAACCATTTTATCCAGAAATTGTGCAGTCCGTCCGGCCCTGGAGATTTCCAGTTAGGCAGCGGGCGGACTGCACGAGCTACATCTTGGGGGCTGATGGTAATTGCCCCCATTTCTGGTAAAAGATCGCACGTGCGTTCAACCTCTCGAATCCAATCACCCTCGATGTGACTGACAGGTACCGACCAGATTCTGCGCCAGAATGAACACATGGCGTCATCATCCGGTTGGCGCGTATCAGTCACATCTTGGTCCGGTCGCTCCCAAGTCCTGTAAACCCACCTTTCATTGCTTTGGAATGTGCGATTCTGAGTGTACCGCTCCACTCGCCGCTTGTACCGTCGAATACGGCTCGCCCATGCATAAACCTTCTGCTTCAGGAAGTCGATACGCTCTGTGATGCAGGGCAGATAATTTTGAGGGCTAATATCAGTCCCCAAGAATGCCCGCCTCACAAAGCGCATCACCCTAGGGCGAGTGTTGCCCTCCCTGAAGCAGATAAGCTTGCCGATGAGTGCTCTAGCCTCGCCGATACGGCGCTCTATCCTGCGTTGCCAAGCTGGTACAGCTGGTCGTGTAGCTCTGTCACAGTTAGGGAACTTAACGTGAGCTAAACGACATGCCGCTGCAGCCGCACAGTACAAGATCGAGTGGGTATCAGCGAGGTCTTTGCTGCTATCAAAACAATTTGATAGCTGCGAATCTAGAGCACACACCAGCGCCCTATTTCTTTTATGCATGGGCAAACGCGGTAGACGAGGTCTAAGCCCTGGCGGTGTGGAGCGATACTCTCGAAATGCGTCCTCCAAAGCGCTCCTCAATCGTTCATTGCATTGGGTACTCACAGATATAGCCGCGTCATCATCGGCGTCACCAACGTGGTCGGGTCGCGGTAAGGCACTGGGTTGAAGTTGCACCGCGGCCGGTGGTGTAGCAGATGAGGCACGGCTTCTCTGTGATTCCAAGCGAAGTCTGTCAAGTACGGCGTCATCCAACATACGGTTACGCTGGATGACCCGCACCTGATCCGATAGACGTTGGGCGGAAACGTTGACAGTTGGCTCAAGCACCTGAAACAGAGAGAGCATCCGACCACGGTACGCAGTCAAGTTACTTCCCCCCTCTGTAGCCCCAAAGTATGAGCGCATGACATTTTCATTAATGGATTGTGTCCATCGCATGCGCTGCACACTTCCACCGGCAGCGGGGACCCTATCAGAGGCCGGAGGGCCTCGAGGTCTCAAGCTGGCCGGAGGTCGGCCTCTTCCCCGTCGACGCGCAGGTGGTGGTGTCGTCGGCGGCGAGAAATATTCGTCGCTCGAACTCGACGCAACTGCAGCTGCCGGAATCACTGGACTCACGGCTGGCGCTGGTCCCGGCGGCTGCGAGGCGGAGCTGAGCGACGAACCCGAAGATGTTGGGTGTGTTTCTTGTTCTCGTGCCCAGCTTCTCGTCAGCATTTCATAATAATTTCATCGCCAAGTCGTTGTGTATTTACATTTTTGTTCGGTGGTATTTGTTGTTATATGGTGATGTGGTTATTATATTATTATTATTATAGTTTGTCAATTTTTCACAACCAAGAGGCTGCTTAGCGACATCTATGGCACATCACATAAGAACTAAAAAAAAAAACCGGGGAAGTGCGAGTTCAGGATTCTAGCAACGGGAAGTACCCTATGAATTTTGATTTCCTTGAGAGTGTCGAAATACACGTTTTTTGCGACATAAATGGCCGTATTATTTTTTTCATTAACTTTGAAGTTTGATTTTTTCACAGCTTCAAAGGACCGCAAACCTGAGTACATGGTTTTAATTTCAACTCAATATCTCCACGCGTTCCTGAGATAAAGGGTCTTGAAATATAGACAGACAGACAGAAAGACGGACAGACAGACGGACGGACAACAAAGTGATCCTTTATGTGATCCGTTTTTTCCTATTGAGGTACGGAACTCTAAAAATACGAAATCCTGCAACGTGCAATTAGAGTTCTTCGCACGATTTGAACATACACAACATCCCCAAATTATCAGGCAGTTGCCCGGATCAGACAAAACATCTGTCTGGTCGGAGGATCTTCCCTTTCAACGGGGGTATGTGGGGCTTTACACTCTGTTCCGGGGACGCGCAGCCCCCAAGGCTGCGATAGAACCAGGATAGGAAGTTAATATTGCCCTCGCAGTGCGACTGGTGGGTGACATAAACCCGTTTAAACAGCTATGTAAGAAAGTAAAGAAAACACTCGTATGCTGGAAATCAACAAAGGTGTGAAACAAGCCAAGTTTTGCATCTCCAGCAGCATGCAAATGGTTGGGTGCATCACTTATGCATACTCTAGTTTAAGAAGCATCGTCCATGCCAAACATGCAAAGATCTCGGAGCACTTAAATCTATGAAAAGTTAATGTAAATTTTTAGTAAAATGCTTAACGTTAGACGAAGAGATATTACTTTAGAATTTAGTGTGTAATATTGTCATTGTCGTTTTTTTTTTGCTAAATCAGTATGTTTTTATGTTTAATGACCTATAGAGTTTGTTTCTTTGTTACCACCATCATTTTAGCTTACAAAGAAGCAGAGGAGTTTGATTCAGGTACTTAAGAGGTCAGATCAGCTGGAATAATGCCTTGCTTGTAATGAAACGCATGTGGATATGATTTTACTTTTTCTCTTTTGTCAAAATAATGATAAATCTCACCTCTAAGAATGAAAATGAAACAGAAGTCAATAGCTGATCTGCATTCTAAATGAGTGTGTGTTATGGAACATACACTCATTTAGAATCTTACATCTGATGTTACTTTTTTTTCTAACTTGCGCATGCTTAATGTTGTTTCTTCTTTAATCTGTGGCACAACAAACAATTAATGTGCGACTCGCAGACGAAGTATGCTTTTAAGAGCGCTCATAATATAACTCAGGGGGCTGCACTTACTGCCTGCTTTCCATTATGTCGTTCATACACGAACACACGTTGTACGGTGCAAGAACTCTTGCTAGGAGTAGTTAGCGAGAGCACACGGTTTTGTTTTTTGCATAATTGTCATGTTTTGGGTGAGTGTTTGACGTCTGTTACGTTTCGGAAGTCATAAACAACAATTTGTTAACAATTTAAAAAGAATACGTATGTAAACTAGTGGACAATAAAATGAAGCCACCTACCAAATATATTATTATTTATTTTGAATTATTTTGTTCATGTTCATTCATGTTAGAATGAACACGAAATACTTATAAAATTTTAGAAAAAGTTTTTTTTTTTGTTTTGAAACACAATCACGACCACATATTTGGTAGATGGCCTAATTTTGTTGTCCACCAGTTTATATTAATGGTGATTCTTGTTTAGAGATAATGATTTTTTAGTTTTGCTTGAAACGCAAATATTAAAAATTATAAGTCTTAAGATATCACCGATGGGGCCGCTTCTTTGTGAAGGCAAGATGGACAATAATCCACTATCTAGGCCCAGTGTGGGATGTCAAGTGTCTTCGAATTGCGAAGCAGCGAGCCTCCTTGCTGGCCTGCCACCTTGGAATCTGGAGGCAACAGTCCTTGCACGCAAAACGTGCGTTTTGCGCGTGGAGAAGCCACGCCGGGGCGAAAGTCCGCTGCCGCGACAAGTCGCGGTATGGCGGACAGAGTTCCGGCGGGATCTCATAGTGGAATGGCGACAGCGATTGTCGCAACCCAGTGCTGAGCACCCCATAATTATGGCGGTAAGTCTTCTCTTTGAGGAGTGGCTGGAAAGACAACACGGCGTCCTCACTTTCTGCATGACGCAAGTTCTCACCGGACATGGTAAGTTCGGTTCCTGCTGTGATTCGTACGGAAGAAACGCCCGGGTGTCACCATTGTGTGGACACGGTAGAGCAGAAGTTAGAGGTGTGCCCCGCTTGGGCAGAGATCCACCGTGTCCTTGTGGGGCAACGATCTCTCGCGCCGGTCCTTGGTGTAGGCCATGGTGCGGGGCAAGGCAGGCGATGGCAGGAAGCTCCTTTGGTAGCTTCTGCGAAGCTACCAAAGGAGGCAGCCGCATGCAGGAGCGAATGGCCCTCACGCCCTAGCCGCCGGGATCCCGATCCCGATTTCCAGCCACGTAGGCGTGGGCTTCGAGCAATGGGTAGCTCTCCGTCCGACCGTCCGGTAACCGTATGGACCGAGCCCAAGTCGTCGACGGCGCGTAGTGTTCCACGCGCGCCTCAAGGAGATGTCAGCAAAACCGTAGGGGCCTAGCAGAGTCGAAGCCTACTGGGGCCATGGGTTATGGTTGTGCTTGTGTTATGAGTACTAGACAACTGATGAACATACTTATATATTTCTATATAAATACACATTATAGATTTATTACATTATAGATTACCCCACATAAATAAATAAAAAACCCAGACACAGAACCAATGATCGTGCTCATCACACCAACATTCGTTCTGGGTGGGAATCGAACCCACGAACTCCGGCATGGCAGTCAGGGCCACTAACTAACATACCAACAGGCAAGTCAAAAGTGTCTTCGAATTCTTATTAATATTTTGGTAAGGGTTTAGGCGCAAAATACCTAATTCTCAAAATGGCAACCGAGTCGCAAAAGGATCACTTCTCAAAACGGGTAATTCTCTAAACGCATAATTCTCAGAATGGCCAATTTGCTAAAAGTCTAATTCTGTCTTATCGTAATAATTTGGAAAAAAAAAGCAATATCAAATATACAATCGTATTTTAGAAATAAAAATAAAACTTATCATTAATGAAGTAAGGGTTTTAATATTAAAACTCTTACTTCATCAATGATAAGTTTGCCTCTAAAATACACATGTATTTGAGAGGCACGTTATCAAGCAATCCATAGAATCATCTTGGTGATTTTCGATGCGTACGTAAGCGTACCTAATAATATAAGTCTGCAAATTATTTCTAGAATTTTATTATACTTGAAATTATTATTCTGCCAGCGAGTTGGCTATGATTTTGCCAAGAAAAATGGTATTTCTTTATTCTTGTTACCATTTCTGACAGACAATATAAATCCGTATTTATTGATATTACTGCCATCACAAAATATAAAATTTATTATCGTTGTAAGCTTGGGAGAAATAAAAACAAAAATATTTTATTAAAATAATCTGTTATAAAGAAAGAAAGAAAGAAAAAAAAACCCATTTTATTTGCCAGAAAAGGCACAAACTTATAACTAACATATTGCAAACATTTTGCAAGACAAAAACATAATTAATTAAAAATAACGTATATGCGCCACGTCCGACCAAAACGGCCGTACGCTCAGCATAATGCGGTGTCCACACGCAAAAATGCAACGAGTCCACTGCGCTGGTTTTCAGCGTGGGCCGGTGACGTTATCGAAGTGTTACGGTTTTATGTGTTAGCTTATTTCATTACAATTTAAAAGGCTAAAAACCACTGCTTATGTATATTCATGAAGTAACTTTCTTCAAATTTCAAGACTGCTCACCGACAAAGTATGTACATGTAGATACTATATACAACACCAGCGACTAAAACTCTTTGAAAGTTTCTTGTAAGTGCAGAATTGTCAAACAAACTTCTCAAGTATGAAGGCAACAAAATTCACGAACATGTTATGAACATGCACACAAAGAACTGTTACTGCACTGTGAAGTTTTGCTAACATAACATAACGTGTGGCTCATTACTGTCTTCGTTGAGTGTTGCTTATAGTTGCGGTAAAATAGTCAAGTCAACGTCTTATGCTGCTTGCACTGCTGACTAACAACGTCTTATGCTGCTCATAGTTTTACAAGAGTGAATATATCTAATTTATTAATGAGCGTACACCATTTTAACCGACTTTTCGATTACACTGTCTTTAAGGTGAAATAATGATCAAACGGGTACCTTGGACGATCGAGCTTGGGACCAAGTTACTCTTCCCATCCGTATGGGAGGCCTCGGCGTCCGCAAAATTACCAGTATTAGTTTACCGGCATTCATATCTTCGGTTCACAGCACTGATAAATTAATCAGGAACATTCTAACTCCCACACTGATTCCTTTTGAAGTGCCGTGCTTCACCGAGGCTATGGATGCCTGGAAAATCGCCTGCCCGAATACAAATCCGCCTGACAACCCAACCTCCCAGAGACGGTGGGATGAACCGCTCTGCAAAGTAGTCCAGAAAAACCTTATCCATACATCTGCTACTACTGCGGAGCGTGCGCGCCTCCTGGCTGTGGGAAATTGGGAGTCAGGTCTTTGGCTTCACGCACTGCCGTCGTCGAATATTGGCACCTTATTCGACGATACTACTTTCCGCCTAGCTGTTGCCCTACGCCTAGGCGCTCCTTGCTTTTCTCCTCATCGCTGCCACTGTGGCGACGTTGTCAACAGCCTTGGTCACCACGGCCTGTCATGCAGTCGAAGCGCGGGACGGATAGCACGGCACGCGAATATTAACGACATCATCCGACGAGCCCTTGTCACCGTCGGCGTTCCGGCTGTTTTGGAACCTCATGGCCTGGCACGCGACGATGGTAAGAGACCGGACGGTATGTCTTTATTTCCGTGGAAGATGGGTAGGCCTTTAGTGTGGGACGCTACCTGTGTCGACACTCTTGCGCCATCCCATCTTCCTAGCTCTTCGTGCTATGCTGGTGCTGCCGCTGCGGCTGCGGAGAACCTCAAGCGGTGGAAATATATCAACCTCGTCGGTAGTTATATTTTTGAGCCGTTTGGGGTTGAAACTCTTGGGCCGTGGGGTCCGAGTGCTCATAAGCTTTTCAAAGAATTATCCAAACGCTTAGTTGACACTTCGCGTGACCCAAGGGCTGGCTTTTACCTCGGTCAGAGACTAAGCATTGCCATACAACGTGGCAATGCCGCCAGCCTTTTGGGCACACTTCCAGTCGACAGCGATGCGGAGGAATTTTATGACGCCATATTTTAGCTAGTAGTTTTTGCCATAGTGTATATATAGTTTTAATTAGTTAAGTGTTTTTATTATATTTCCAAATATTAACGGGTACCTGACTCGTTTATACTTACATAATTGTTATAAATATTTATAAATCAGCAATAGTTTTATTTTACCTGTCTGGTGTTGTTGCGAAAAAAACTTAACAGTAAGTTTTTTTTTTTATCAAACCATATAATGCGTTGTTAATACCTTTTTGAGATAGTAAAAACAAGCAATTACATTGGACAAATTCGACAGTGCAATACAGTTAAGAATATGACACAGAAAGCTGTAGTTACGGTAATATTGAAGTAAAAATTGGGCAAGACTGATTAATTTTGGCCTAAAAATCAAACTGTTTCTTTAAAAAACAGGTATGGACATGGATTTCTACAAAAAGGGTTATATATACGTATAAATGAAATCGTTTTTTTTTTTTCAGTAATATAAAAGCTTTTAAAAACATTACAATCATACACAACTTAAACTTCAAATTGGACCATAAAACGATTAATATAACGTTAAGGAATAACCTTATGAAGAAAAATGCGAAACTAAAAAAAAAAATTGGTACCTTGTATCAACATAAATTATAGTAACAAGCAAATTCAAAAAAAGTATCAAACCACAGAAAACAAAAGCTCTCTTTCTCGCTTTCTTTTGAAGCATCTCAAAACGGAAGCTAAAAAGTTTATACAAAGAATAAATCAATACAATAGAATAATTTATCAAACAACTACTGAATGAAAGGAAAGAAGTCTTACCAAAGCTTAAAATAAGGAAAAAGTAGCAAATGACACAATCATGTTATAAGCAATAAAAATGTCAAGAAAAAATAAGGAAAGATATAAAACAAACAGAGTCTGACACTTTGAAATATCATTTTCACAAAACAGGAAAGTAAAGAAGCGTTTAAAGAACTAAAGTCTAAGAAAGATTGGATGCCAAAAGAAAAATATACAGAAGAAAAATGCACTAGCAAAATGATATAAAACTGTTATAAAATATTATAAGGATACATACAATAGTCAAAAATCAAACCTTTCTATGATGCAAATTGACGAACTTCGAAAGTTAATACCTATATCACCAAGTTTAAAAAAGATACAGAAGAGTACCTTAGTTTTCATTGAATGGTGATTTGATCATAACTCTTAAAAATGTAATTGCCAATGATTGACCCGGAATTAACAAATGTATGTAGATAAATAAAGGAACAGAATATATACCAGACGATTGAACAGTAATAATAATAACATTTCTGTAGGAAGACAAAGGAAACATTGGTAACTACAGGCCAATACACAGTCGGTGGTCTTGGGAATACGTGTGAAAAAAATATTTGTTAACTAAACAGTTGATCAATAAATATACATAAATATATTATTAACAGTGAAAACAATATCAATATTGGTAGAAAAGCAAACGAGATATAAAATTTTTAAATATAGATATCTGTTGCTCGTCAAAACGCCATTTTCTACGGAGGCTGTAAGGGCCGTGACGAACTTTGACATCAAAAACCACGTCGGACTTCTTTTCCTTATTAGCAGCTTTGAAATTTTATAACTTCGTTGTTGATGAAAGTTTATTTAAAAAATATATATATATTTGTTTACTAGCTTCTGCTACGGCTACGCCCGCACGATAGTAGGTTTCTTCATAAAAAAACTAAACTAAACTTTGGACCCCCGTTTCATGCCCTTAGAGGTGAGTTTTCAAAAATCCTTTCTTAGTGCTCGCCTACAATGTAAAAGGAAACCTTGTGCAAAATTTCACGCTCCTAAGTACAGTAGTTTCGGCTCTGCGTTCAGTCAGTCACTTTTTCCTTTTATATAATTATATAATAAAGCTAAAAATGCCAAAAAAAAAATAAAAAAAATATGGCATATATTTGGTATGTATGTATTTATGTATCCATTGTATCGTATATGTATGTATCTATTGTAATATATTGTAATTAATGTTGGTGGTTATTGTCAAACTTATGACAGCCCCATATCATGTTCTGACAATTACTGTCAATTCGTGGTTGCCTGGAAGAGATCGCGGAATGCGATAAGGCCACCCATTGTATGTGTTTTAGATATAAGTTTTTCTTTGTTATGTTTCTTTATGTACCTACAATAAAGTACATAATAAATAAATAATGATTTAATTTAGCAAATAAAAAAATTGCATGCATATTCCATATTCCCAAAATGATGTTAGCAAAATTGATCCCCAAGGAGATCACGCCGTGCGATTGTTAATATTGTAGCAACGAGCTGAATTGAATAAATAGAACCTAATGCGTATAGTTCAATAAATGAAAACTTCATTAGGTTAAAAGTTTTACTCTTTTTGAAACACTTACACTAAGTTAATTACAAGGAATGGTCTTTGAAGTTCAAACCGATGTTTTTTTCAATAAGGTTAGATTTTGGTATGTGGGAGACTTATATCTGCTTGAAGTGAAAGAAAGTAAGAAAGAACGTTTATTCGTACCTTACACATTCGTTCAAAATAGAAATAAAATATTTATAGAAAAATAACATTAAAATCTGTGCGAGACCAAAAAGGCGCCTAACTCAACATAAGCTGCGATATTTAAAACTATTTAATTATTATGTGAGCATAAGTTTTCTGTAACGTGTTGTGCCGACCCCAAATAAAACGGGACAAGGGCAGGAAGATGATGAGATGATGAAGTTTTCTGTAACCTATCCCACAGGTGCCGTGATATTTTTTATAGATTTAAAATCACTCATTTAATTATTAGTGGAACTTTCTATTCTGTTGTCATTATGATTTGAGAGAGAGAGAGAGTTTTGGTTAAAACTTTGTTGAAGCAACATTTTTACTTCTATCAATAGATTCTAAGACCATCGTGAAGTTTCTTTGATTTCTATTTAATTCAATGCAATATATTTGTGCATAACTCACAATGTAATTTTGTGTGGTAACGGAATTATTGCTTTAAGCTTGATGTATTTTTCAAAATAATTGATCTTAAAAACATATCCATATACACCCAAAATAAAAAAAATACTTTTAAAATTTTACCCCTTTATAATACTAGTTCAGATAATGTACACTAAACAAGTTAGCAAAACATAACGTTACTTCTCATAACATTGTAAACCTGCTTCAAAATCCAGGTCTCTCGGTAAGCTATTGCAATAACTCATAAGCGAGTGGCTCAAACTAGATCAGCTGTATCCTGCCAAGTCCTTCCATATTGCGATGTACGATTGTGTGGATTGTCCCTTAATATCCCGACTCTTGGCTGCGACTTTTCGAATGGCGCCTTAGAATGTTAGCTCAAACTTTTTAGATGAAGAATGTATTTTGAATCATTTATCACTCTGGTTGCTATGCTATATACAAGGAATAGAAAATAGAATGTTCGGAGTAAGTCAAGTTTTTCACTTCATAAATATTTGATGAGTATAAGATATTTTCAAAACCATAATTTAACGGATCGCGTTCGAAACAATTTATTATTTTTTTTAATTATTACAAATACTTATAGGGCTTATTTGAAAAAGTCTTCTTATTATTTAAGTATAGTCTCAGTAAATAATATTAATAAATTGCAAAGTTATGAGCGTTTCTTTATATCCCAAAATATAACTCAACTTATGGAAATGTTGTACAGGCTATTGATTGTAATTATGAATAAATGAATGGCAATAAAAATGGAAAAACACTGCGCATAGTATTTTCTAGTAGCAATTGTTATGAAATGATTGATTCAATTATGAATTTACCAATTATGACAAATTTTCGTGGACAATTTTGGAAATTCGTTTTTTTTTTTTACTTTTGGTTACACAAATTTAATATGATCAGTAATGGTTACGGACAGAGCCAATTTTTTTTTGTACTAATTAAAAAATAGGGATGTATTAAAGTATTTAAAAAATGTAAATTTACAATTTCATCAGCAATGAAAATCCTTATTATGGTTTTCGTACACTGCAAAAGGTACATTAGTTTCGAGATTTAAACGTATTTTGTGGTCAAGTCCTTATTTTTGAAAGTTTATAAGCCTTCTGAATGATAAATCTAATACTTTACGGTTAAAGTTTCTACCCTTTTAGATTACTAGTCTACTTCAAGTAATGCTAGTAAAACATTTACGATAGTAAGTAATGTTGTTTTACTGAATGAATTTTAAGTTATTTCGTAAAAATTTAAAAGTTTTCTGGAATGAATTTGTAATTTCCACAAATCTAGTGGTTAGGTAAGAGAGTTTTATTTTCGGCCTTTTCTTGACTTTCCAAATAATCAAAAAGGCAATAGTGGTTATGTTCTGGATAGTTGTTTTTTCAGTTGGAAGAAGTCTACAGTTGGAAAAAATCTTATAAAAATAAGCTCTTATCAAACGTTGATAACTAATCAAATTCAAATTCAAAACTCAATTCAAATCCTTTTTATTTCTCATAGACTTACATGGAGGCACTTATCAAACGTCAGAAGCTAGTGCACGGTTCCAAATTGGTCGTTTGATATGGAGAAGAACCAGCAAGAAACTCCATGGTTACTCTTTTAAAAAAATTGTTGCTCTTACAATATTTCCATCACGCGCCGGGCCCTGGTGCGGGCTATGGTCCGAAGCGAGGAGAAATGCCAGGCGATGGCCTCCTTCTGCAAAGCAGTAATTGTTAGCGAAGGAGGAGGCCGCACGCGTGAGGAAACGAATGTCCTCACGCCCCAGCCGCCGAGATTGTGACCTCGACTACCAGCCAGTCGAGTACCTGTAGCCGAGGGCTTGCGGACGTCGCAAATGGTAGCTCGCCGTCCGGCCGTCCGGTAATTGATCGAACCGAGGCCAGTCGTCAATAGTACGTAGTGATCCACGCGCTCCTCAAAGAGATGTCAGCAAACCGTAGGAGCCCAGCAGGTCCAATGCCCGCGAACTAGGATAGCAGGGAATTTTTGAAAAGGAAACCCGTAGTCCTAGAACGCAAAGGGCAACTGAAGGACACAGGTGTAGTTTTAGTCAGTAAAAGTCTGACACGCCCTCCCTCTCCGCCCAGAGCGGGAGAAATCATTGGATGACTTCCACCCTTAAAAAAAAAGTGCAACCCAACGAACTCGCCTTGTATCTCTTCCAATGATCCCTCATAATTTAGAATACCTACCTACTGTAATTTTTAAAACTGGCAGTCCACAAAAAGAACACGATTTTAAAACAAAAATTCAGTAAAACCAAAACAAATTAAACGAGAAGTGTTAACACTTGCAGTGCAACATACGATGCTCATCACGTACCGTATGCGAAGCAAAGTTGAAAGCGGTATGACGTCACGTCCGTAATTGTCGACGTACGACCGCGTATCACAACATGTTACAATTGCGATTGTGACGACGCTTTGCTGTGATTGCGGGTAAGTTTTAAACGTGTAAAATGGAAATAAGGAATATAATTTAACCTTCATAAGACCTTCAAGAGACCATAAGGCTGGACGTTATGTCAGTGCTGGTGGCAGAGGCGTACATGTCCAGCAGTCAGACTACCTCTTTTGGGATATAAGGTGAAATTTCAAAGTATAAAATGGTATTGTACCTGAGGGCTTAGCCAAGTTGATAATCTACAATCTTTAACGCTAGTAGAAAACTTCAAATGTATGGGAATAACATCATCTCGACGTTAAGTTACGTAATCAGAACAAAGGAATCGGAGGTGTTACCGACTATAGGAAGAGATTCGAAACGAAACGGTCGTAACTTGGCTAGGCCTACTGACCTCTTCAACTGATAGCCAAGACTTAAATCCTCCAGTAACGTGCTTAAAGTAATTAGAACCAAGCAGAACCAAAGTGGATGCAGACCATCGCCCTGGAAAATTTCCGTTTAATCCCTGGATAGCAAAGGACTATTTGAGATTGCCCTATACGTGAATCAAGAAAGGTGCGTAGAGTTATATCGGTTTCATACAACTCCAACCCCCTCATGAACCACGTATGTGGGACAAAGTCATAGGCCTTCTTACAATCTATTCAGCATATCAACATGTCCTTTTAGAATCGATGAACTTGATTGTTTATGGCGATATCTATGAAGAGTGGCTCCTTAGTGCCGAGGGACTGGTATCTACAACGATTCTGAGAGATAACCATAATTGAGTTATTCTCAATGTGTAGATTAATTCTTTTGAAACGCATTTGTACATACTATTATTTTCAGTCTATATAATAATATATTTATTAAGCTGTTTCTTAGTTTAGTTATTTGTAAATGTAGTCTAATTAATTAAGTATTTGTAAGAATGTAAATTACATCAATTCTATAAACGCATTTTTTTTTTTTTAAACTGAATGAGGTTGGTACAGGAATTTATGTGTCGTGGCCAGAGCTTAGAATTGATCACTTCATGATATATCATCATCATCATCATCATCATCATTTCATCCGAAAGACGTCCACTGCTGGACATAGGCCTCCCCCAAGTGTCGCCACAATGAACGGTCCTGTGCGTCTCGCATCCATCGGACTCCCGCAACCGTTACCAAGTCATCGGTCCACCTTGTAGGAGGCCTTCTAACGCTACGGATATATGGTCAAGTAGAGCTGGCCAGATCATTTTAAACGTTAAAGTTTGATAATATTTCAATCCTCGTTTGGCCTACTTTCTTTAGACCTTTTATCATCACAGAAATCTGGCCAAACTAGGATTGACATATCGTCAAATGTTAACATTTAAACGATTTGACCAGTTTTAGTTGGTCATATTATGAAGTGATCAATTCTAAAATCTGATCACGACATAATATAATATATATGCATTGTGACCAAAAAAAAAGGTTTAGGCCAAACAGTGAGCAAAGTCAGGCTGTTTATGAAAATGACCATTCAGTTTTTATTTTCGTCAGTATTCATCGTTCAGAAATCAGAAACGTTTATTTCAAATAGACCAATTACAGGCACTTTCAAAATGTCGGTCAGTCAAAATAAAACAAGTGAAGCTAAATTACACGTTCCAAAGCGTAATTGGTCCTATGGAGAAGAACATGCAAAAAAACTCCATGGACACTCTTTAAATCTTGGTTATATAGAGTTACATAAATCTTGGTTACATACTCGTATTTCTTGCCGCTTCTAATATGTGAGCACAATTTAGATAAATAATAATAATAAAAAAACGTAAAAAAAAATTGAAATTAAATTAAGCCAATGGCAGCTAAGAGATGACCAGTCTCAACTGACGGCACCCGTTTACGAGCATGACGGGTGCATCAGCCCACTCAGTTCAACCATTTTGAAGGGAACTAAATGACCTTATAACACGTGCCACCATCAGCGAGACATTTGAGTGAGCATGACCAACTACTGCCATGCTCGTAATGTCAAACAAGTTGTAACCTAATAAAATGCTCTATGGTACTTCACAATCACAAAACTTGAAAAAAAGTGCTTCTACATTATACAATGCTATTGTTTCGAAAACAAAGTTCTCTAAAATACAAAATGCCCTACAGCCATAGATTAATAAATTGAATCTAACAAATTTAACAGCGATATCAAATAAAATCGCTCAAAAAGCACTTACAAAGCGCCTGATTATTTGATTAGGGTAGCTTCACAAATTACTGTCAACTTTAAAGGATAAAAATATTCAACAAGTACTCAACTTTAGTAAATAACGATTATGGACTTACTAAGAAGCTTAGTCTATAGTAAAGCATTGAAATAACGTGTTCTTCGTAAAATTTTGAAGATTTGTATGATTTAGAACTTCAGATCTAAAGGTAAAGCTATAGAGAGAGATTATAGTGAAATTATTAAACTACCAAAACAAAACAAAAATTAAACTTATGTAGCTCAAATATTAGATAATACGGCTATTTAGTTTGTTTGAAGATTTGCTTTTAAACTAAACTTTGTCAAATTTTTCATTACGTGATTTCATTCTTGAATAATAATATCTAATATTCCTTATCTTTCACACAATGCCATCTAGTCCCAAACTCAGCAGAACTTGTGTTATGAGTAATAGATAACTGATAAAATACTTATATATTTCTATATACATACATATCTATTCATTTGTTCGTTAGTCTCGCTAAAACTCAAAAACGGCTGTACCGATTTGGCTAATTTTGGTTTTTAAAGATTAGAGATAGTCCAGGGGAGGTTTCAATGTTGAGAAAAAATTGAAAAAAATCCGAATACAACGCCATCTCTAATTAAAATGTCATTATAAAATGAATTATGCTGTCCTGGTAATGCCAGTAGATGGCGTTATCCTTACTATTAGGCGGTACGAAGTTTGCCGAGTCATCTAGTCATAAATAAATTTCACCCAGACACAGAACAAATGATCATGCTCATTACACAAACATTTGTCTTGGGTGGGAGTCGAACCCACAACCTCCGGGATAGCAGTCAGGAACACTAACAGGCCAGTGAAAATGTTAAAAAATGTTTTATCAAACTAAAACCAATTAATTAAACATTATATTTTCTAAAGCAGATCTTTAGCAGATCTTTAATAAGGCAAATCAACAATCTGAATCAGACAAACAACACAAACTTTAACAGATGACAAAACTATACCTAGCTAAATTATTGCACAAATTGTATCAAGTGTATAGAGGATTGAAGTTTTTAAGACAAACGAAATCACAGGCAACGGTTATTTTTAGTAAACAAACAAAAAGCACAACGATTGAAACTTAATGAAATCGCTTCATAAAATTAGCTTAATCGAGACCACAAAATAGATACGTACAGAAGTCAAACTCATGTATGTACTTCACTTTTAATACCTACGCTCGGCGATTACGTGGCGCCGAATTGTCTGAGCGCAACCGGGCGTGTACCTAATCTGAATTGTAAAAATATTACATGGCCACAAAATCATCTTCTCTTACCCAGCGCGAGGCCTGTTCTGTGTTACGTTAAAACAAACCATGAAAATACAAGCAAATATCTACTTACCTCTCTGAAACAACTGGTAGCCTAAAAAACGTCAATTAACTGTTTAATGTTGAATTAAAACAACCGTCCACTGAACAGTTAGAATAAGGTTTTTTTGTTGGTCCATTTTTCTACAAAAAAGGTCACAGACGCGTCTCAAACGGATAGCACTCGAGCTCACATTAAGCTGAATTGAGCCAAGATATCGTGCCCGTGAGCGGTGTCTATGTGTGCGTTGCTCGAGAGCGCTTTGTATGTAGATTGACTTCTGTACCTCTATCTATTTTGTGTCGAGACCCCTCCTAAGAATCTTTCGGATTTATTACTAAAATTTCGTTTCGTGTTTTATTTACTTCTAAACTTCAGCTTATCGACGCCGTAGCATTTTCCTTAGAAAGTCAATTTTATTTGCTGTTGTAATATAACACTAACATAAATTGGAATTTAACATCAATGGAGGATATACGAGTATAATTTGGTTTTGGCTGGTTTTGAGTAAATATGGGGTAATATGTATCTTTTTAATCGAGATATATGGTGTCCATTACAATTGATGACAAAATGTTACGTATACAGGTAATATAATTATATTTTGTATATTTGACTGGTGTTTTGTTTTTTTTTCGTGCTGTTTATCGTCAAACGACTTCTTCCGTTGTAGGATGGAGCGAGAGGGCGTGTCACACTTTTATTGACACACCACGTACTGAAACATCACATTACGGGTCGCTTGTATACGGCTAGGCAGAAATTTTATTTATTTATCTATTTATTTCAAGTACCAAAGACTCATCTTGGTTACATAAACACATACATACAAAAAAACCGGGCAAGTGCGAGTCGGACTCACGCACTGAGGGTTCCGTACTAACTTACTTATGAAAACAGTTCAATTCCCGAATTGAGTTACGCAGATTTTTCGGAATCGTTTTTTTTTTTTTTTTTTGGTGTAACTACTTTACAGATTTCAGATTTTTTCCTATACTTCTCCTTAGACCTTACTTTATGTCAAGTTTCAGCATTCTAGGTCAACGGGAATTATAATACCCTATGAATTTTGATTCCCTTGAGAGTGTCGAAAAACACGTTTTTTTTTCACAGCTTCAAGGGATCGCAGACTTGAGTATATAGCTTTAATTTCTCAAAGCCCAAATTGATTTTTAACTCTAATACAACATGGCGTCGGTCCACCTCAGCAATCCATTCGACTAATCTGCACACAGATTAATTGATGAAGACACAGACGCAATCTGGACGTCTGAAACACGATTAAAGAGCCGAGACCATGTCTCGCAGAGACCATACCTACATCTCATCTTATAGCTGTCAGGACTAATTCAATTGAATAACTTGGTTGTGGTCGGTAAGGACTCGTGATATTTGATCTAGGGTAGTCAATTCCCTATTTAGTTAGATGACATAAACCTAACCCTCCTTCCCTCTCCTAGAGAGAAGGCCTGCGTCCCAAGAGTGATTATGCTTATGCTTATGAATAAACCTAAACTATTGATAAACTTCTAGTTTATCTTTGCGTCATGGTTGTATTGACATTTTATCTGTTAAATAATAGACACGAGTCTCATTTTTATAATTTACAAACATGTCACGATTGTTGATTCTGTTATTTAATTATACATAAATCGATTTTACAGAAATTTGATAGCAATCTGATTTCTAAGAATGTGGATTCATAAATATAATTTATGATTTAATTTTGTGCAAATTGCTACTTCTAGGTACTCAAATACTAAAAATTTTCATGAAAAGAAGACATTTTGACCCTTTGAGTCTCAACTACCAAGCGATTTGACCCCAAATAGGTCAAAGTCAATACTATTAAGGAGGGCAATTCTTAGACAAGGTAAACAAAATCTGTGTAAATCCGTCATCACACTAATTGTGGGCCATTGGGAATTGAATATAAGAACTAAACGGAATGTCGAGCAAAAACAATTATGGAGCGATTGCGTGTCCTCAGCTGGCCAACCTACACATTTTGCGTGATTAGTTTTTAAACGCGGCCTTAATACATTACATTACATTGAATATGGTTACATAAGATTCAAACACTAAAATGACAACTGATAAAAATGCGAATAGAAAAGAAGACGTGCTGTAGGTACTACAATTTCTAAATAAAATACGAAGGGGGAGGATGTTAGTTCACAACATTACCATATAGCCTTTGTAATTTTTTTTATCTATTTCTATACAATGATTCGTTTATTAGAAATCATAATTATATAACTACTTATAAACTTCTAGACTAATAAATATTATAATTTAAAAAAATATATAAAAAAACTAAAATAATAATATTTACAAACAAGTACAAAAAGAACTAGAGATTTACTAGAGAGTCATTCCCTCTCCTAGAGAGAGGAGGCGCGAGCCCCAGCAGTGGGAACATTAAAAAAGAAAAAGGCTGATTATGCTTATGCTTATGCTACAAAAAGGACTTATTGGGCATCAAAAAATTCATCCACATCGATGTCAATGGGAGTAGTGCCCAGAACGTTGGCAGCATTGCCACGTTAGATGGCAATGCTGATTCGTTGACCGAAGAAAAGCCCAGCCCTTTGGTCACGCGAAGATTCGACCAGCTGTTTGCTGATATTACGCACAACTCGATGAGCGCTCGGGCCCCATGGCCCTAGTGGTGTTTGAACTCCAAACGTCTCAAACATTTCTTCCAATGGGGTTATTATATTGATGCCGTTTGAGGTTTTCTGCACTTGCAACACAGCCTGACGTACTCAGAAGATGGGATGGCGCAAGGGTGTCGACACATGTTGCATCCCACATTAAAGGCCTACCCATCTTCCAGGGCATTATGGTCATCTCGTCTGACCTCTTTCCATCGTCACGTGCCAAGCCGTTGAATTCTAAAACAGCTGGCGCCCTCGGTGACAAAATCTCCGCAAATGATTTTATTAGTGCTGACAATTTGTGCTAACCGACCTGCACTCATTTCGCCTGGAAAAAGCCTTGGTGTCATTGAAACCTATTTCAACCCGGATTTATGACACCTAAAAAGCGAAATGGTCAGACAACATTACGCCGGCCAGGGTGATGGAAGTTACGAGCCCAGGATAATTGCAGGCGCTGGTAACTACTTATGTCGACCTAATGCACCGATCAAGCAAACGGTCTATCCCAAAAATTGGAGTAAACCTCCATGGTACTCACCTCAATCAATCATCAATCATTTCAGCCGAAAGACGTCCACTGCTGGACATAGGCCTCCCCCAAGCGTCGCCACAACGAACGGTCCTGTGCGTCTCGCATCCATCGGACTCCCGCAATCGTTACCAAGTCATCGGTCCACCTTGTAGGAGGCCTTCCAACGCTACGTCTTCCGGTACGTGGTCGCCATTCCAGAACCTTTCGGCCCCAACGGCCATCTGTTCTGCGAGCAATGTGCCCTGCCCATTGCCACTTTAGTTTGGCGATTCTTCGTGCTATGTCGGCAACCTTGGTTCTCCTGCGGATATCCTCATTCCTGATTCGATCACGCAAGGAAACTCCGAGCATAGCCCTCTCCATTGCCCTTTGGGTGACTTTAAGCCTTCTAATGAGGCCCATTGTAAGCGACCACGTTTCGGAGCCATATGTCATCACTGGCAACACGCACTGGTCATAGACTTTCGTCTTGAGACACTGTGGTATATTGGACGAGAAGACACCGCGCAGCTTCCCGAACGCTGCCCAGCCGAGTCGGATTCGACGATTGATCTCTTTCTCGAAGTTAGACCTTCCCAACTGGACCGTCTGTCCCAGGTAAACGTATTCGTCTACAACTTCGAGTGTAGAGTCCCCGACCTTGATAGGAGTGGGTGCTACATGGCTGTTTACCATGACTTTGGTTTTGTCCATGTTCATTTTAAGTCCCACTCTTTCGGAAGCTCTACTGAGGTCACCAAGCATTATACTGAGCTCCTCCGTAGTCTCAGCCATGACTACTATGTCGTCGGCAAACCGAAGGTGAGTGATGTACTCGCCATTGACATTAATGCCTAGCCCTCTCCATTCCAAAACCTTGAAGACATCCTCCATTGCTGCCGTGAACAGTTTCGGAGAAATAACGTCTCCCTGCCTCACACCCCGCTGCAAGAGGATAGGTTTCGAGGTCTGGTCTTGTAGTCGGACTGACATAGTGGCGTTTTTGTACAAACACTTCAGCACTTCGATATACCGATAGTCAATTTGGCACCGTTGGAGAGACTGCAGTACAGCCCAAGTTTCAATCGAATCAAAGGCTTTCTCGTAGTCCTCAAACGCTAAGCAGAGAGGCTGATTATACTCCTCAGTCTCCTGTATAACCTGCCGCAGCGTATGTATGTGGTCCACGGTGCTGAAGCCTTTACGAAATCCGGCTTGTTCGGGAGGCTGGAAGTCGTCGAACCTGCGCGCGAGACGATTCGTGATGACTCTGGAAAACAGCTTGTAGACATGGCTCAGAAGCGAGATGGGCCTATAATTCTTAAGCAGGGCATTATCGCCCTTCTTAAAGAAGAGTACCACCACGCCTCTGCTCCACGCCTGTGGCGTTTTTCCCTCGAGTATGACGGAATCAAATAGCTTCTGAAGGGCCTTAAGGACCGGTTTTCCATCCGCCTTCAGGAGTTCGGCCGTAATTCCGTCCTCACCCGACGCCTTGTTGTTTTTCAGCTGCTTCAGAGCCATCCTAATCTCGTACAGGCTGACGTCCGGGATATCTTCGGTATAGTGTCGAGTCAATCTAGCTCTTGGGTCGTTCACTAGATTTACAGCGGGTTTAGCGATAGACGTGTATAACTGTCCATAAAAAGCCTCGATCTCTCCCAGAAGCTCCGATTTGGCGGATATGACTCTGCCATCGTCGGTCTTCAGTTTCGTGAGCTGGCTTTGCCCAATAGACAGATCTCGTGCAAATACTTTAGAGCCCTTATTCCGCTCAATCGCATCCTTAATCCTTGCGGTATTAAAGCGGCGAAGGTCACGTTTCAGGGACTTCGAGATTTGTCTATTGAGCTGCCGGTATATGCACGCATCGTCTGAAGACTGCAGAATCATCTCACGCCTCTTCTTCATTAGCTCGAGGGTCGGATCGGAGAGCTTCTTGTTTTTATTTGTACGGTGAGTCTTGAAAAACTTAGACCCGACCGTATGAACAGTTTCCACGAACCCATCGTTATATTCATCCACGGAGCTTCCTAGGCACTCGAAACGATTGTGGAGTTCGAGCTGAAAGCTCTCGGGGTTTTGGATCTGGATCTGTGCTGGACGGAGTGTAGACTTCATCAGTCGAGACCTTTCAAGCTTAATGTTAATATTCAATGTGCCTCTTACGACGCGGTGATCACTTCCAGTTTTCACCGCGTTGATCACAGAGACATCATTGAATATTTGCTTTTTCGTCGACAGGATAAAGTCAATCTCATTTCTAGTTGCACCGTCAGGACTTTGCCAGGTCCACCTTCTATGCTCACGCTTTTTGAAGAAGGAATTCATCATATAGAGGTCCTCCTTCTCCATAAAGCTAGCCAGTAGGTGTCCCCGGTGATTCCGACGTCCAAATCCAAATTGCCCCACTCGCAGCTCGTCACCGTCTCGTTTGCCCAGTTTCGCGTTAAAGTCCCCCATGACCACGGTGAAGTGAGTCTTAGAACCATGCATGGCTCTTGATATATCCTCATACATGGATTCTACTTCGTCGTCGGGATGTGTCGAGGTCGGGGCGTAGACCTGTATGACCTTCAGCGAATATCTTGATGATATTCTGAGTATAAGGTACGCCACCCTGGTCGACACACTCTCGATCCTCACCACATTGTTCACAAGGGACTTGTGGACGATAAACCCGACACCACCCTGGGACTGCTGGTCACCCTCCCGGAAATAGAGCAGGTTACCGGATTTGAGAATTATCGTATCCTCCCCCTGTCTTCGGACTTCAGACAATCCCACAATACTCCATCGCAACCTGCTCAATTCCTCCTCCAGTTCGGTGATCTTCTCGTCAGTCCTCAGTGTACGTCGGTACTCACCTGCTCTAGAACAACTGGAGCGAGAAGTTTTGACAAAAAAGAGGAAAATTTGGAACGCGAATTACAATTGACAGCGAGTACGTACAGGCCAAACAGGTACAGGCTAAACTAATGAACGTTGAGTCTAAAACTAAGGACATAAAAAAAGCATAACTATGATTCATCATTTCAGCCGAAAGACGTCCACTGCTGGACATAGGCCTCCCCCAAGCGTCGCCACAGCGAACGGTCCTGTGCGTCTCGCATCCATCGGACTCCCGCAACCGTTACCAAGTCATCGGTCCACCTTGTAGGAGGCCTTCCAACGCTACGTCTTCCGGTACGTGGTCGCCATTCCAGAACCTTTCGGCCCCAACGGCCATCTGTTCTGCGAGCAATGTGCCCTGCCCATTGCCACTTTAGTTTGGCGATTCTTCGTGCTATGTCGGCAACCTTGGTTCTCCTGCGGATATACTCATTCCTGATTCGATCACGCAAGGAAACTCCGAGCATAGCCCTCTCCATTGCCCTTTGGGTGACTTTAAGCCTTCTAATGAGGCCCATTGTAAGCGACCACGTTTCGGAGCCATATGTCATCACTGGCAACACGCACTGGTCATAGACTTTCGTCTTGAGACACTGTGGTATATTGGACGAGAAGATACCGCGCAGCTTCCCGAACGCTGCCCAGCCGAGTCGGATTCGACGATTGATCTCTTTCTCGAAGTTAGACCTTCCCAACTGGACCGTCTGTCCCAGGTAAACGTAGTCGTCTACAACTTCGAGTGTAGAGTCCCCGACCTTAATAGGAGTGGGTGCTACATGGCTGTTTACCATGACTTTGGTTTTGTCCATGTTCATTTTAAGCCCCACTCTTTCGGAAGCTCTACTGAGGTCACCAAGCATTGTACTGAGCTCCTCCGTAGTCTCAGCCATGACTACTATGTCGTCGGCAAACCGAAGGTGAGTGCCATTAATGCCACTCGTGCCATTAGTGACATTAATGCCTAGCCCTCTCCATTCCAAAACCTTGAAGACATCCTCCATTGCTGCCGTGAACAGTTTCGGAGAAATAACGTCTCCCTGCCTCACACCCCGCTGCAAGAGGATAGGTTTCGAGGTCTGGTCTTGTAGTCGGACTGACATAGTGGCGTTTTTGTACAAACACTTCAGCACTTCGATATACCGATAGTCAATTTGGCACCGTTGGAGAGACTGCAGTACAGCCCAAGTTTCAATCGAATCAAAGGCTTTCTTGTAGTCCACAAACGCTAAGCAGAGAGGCTGATTATACTCCTCAGTCTTCTGTATAACCTGCCGCAGCGTATGTATGTGGTCCACGGTGCTGAAGCCTTTTCGAAATCCGGCTTGTTCGGGAGGCTGGAAGTCGTCGAACCTGCGCGCGAGACGATTCGTGATGACTCTGGAAAACAGCTTGTAGACATGGCTCAGAAGCGAGATGGGCCTATAATTCTTAAGCAGGGCATTATCGCCCTTCTTAAAGAAGAGTACCATCACGCCTCTGCTCCACGCCTGTGGCGTTTTTCCCTCGAGTATGACGGAATCAAATAGCTTCTAAAGGGCCTTAAGGACCGGTTTTCCACCCGCCTTCAGGAGTTCGGCCGTAATTCCGTCCTCACCCGACGCCTTGTTATTTTTTAGCTGCTTCAGAGCCATCCTAATCTCGTACAGGCTGACGTCCGGGATATCTTCGGTATAGTGTCGAGTCAATCTAACTCTTGGGTCGTTTACTAGATTTACAGCGGGTTTAGCGATAGACGTGTATAACTGTCTATAGAAAGCCTCGATCTCTCCCAGAAGCTCCGATTTGGCGGATATGACTCTGCCATCGTCGGTCTTCAGTTTCGTGAGCTGGCTTTGCCCAATAGACAGATCTCGTGCAAATACTTTAGAGCCCTTATTCCGCTCAATCGCATCCTTAATCCTTGCGGTATTAAAGCGGCGAAGGTCGCGTTTCAGGGACTTCGAGATTTGTCTATTGAGCTGCCGGTATATGCACGCATCGTCTGATGACTGCAGAATCATCTCACGCCTCTTCTTCATTAGCTCGAGGGTCGGATCGGAGAGCTTCTTATTCTTATTTGTACGGTGAGTCTTGAAAAACATAGACCCGACCGTATGGACAGTTTCCACGAACCCATCGTTATATTCATCCACGGAGCTTCCTAGGCACTCGAAACGATTGTGGAGTTCGAGCTGAAAGCTCTCGGGGTTTTGGATCTGGATCTGTGCTGGACGGAGCGTAGACTTCATCAGTCGAGACCTTTCAAGCTTAATGTTAATATTCAATGTGCCTCTTACGACGCGGTGATCACTTCCAGTTTTCACCGCGTTGATCACAGAGACATCATTGAATATTTGCTTTTTCGTCGACAGGATGAAGTCAATCTCATTTCTAGTTGCACCGTCAGGACTTTGCCAGGTCCACCTTCTATGCTCACGCTTTCTGAAGAAGGAATTCATCATATAGAGGCCCTCCTTCTCCATAAAGCTAGCCAGTAGGTGTCCCCGGTGATTCCGACGTCCAAATCCAAATTGCCCCACTCGCAGCTCGTCACCGTCTCGTTTGCCCAGTTTCGCGTTAAAGTCCCCCATGACTACGGTGAAGTGAGTCTTAGAACCATGCATGGCTCTTGATATATCCTCATACATGGACTCTACTTCGTCGTCGGGATGTGTCGAGGTCGGGGCGTAGACCTGTATGACCTTCAGCGAATATCTTGATGATATTCTGAGTATAAGGTACGCCACCCTGGTCGACACACTCTCGATCCTCACCACATTGTTCACAAGGGACTTGTGGACGATAAACCCGACACCACCCTGGGACTGCTGGTCACCCTCCCGGAAATAGAGCAGGTTACTGGATTTGAGAATTATCGTATCCTCCCCCTGTCTTCGGACTTCAGACAATCCCACAATACTCCATCGCAACCTGCTCAATTCCTCCTCCAGTTCGGTGATCTTCTCGTCAGTCCTCAGTGTACGCGTGTTAAAAGTTGCCAGGTCGAGTCGTTTAATAGATGGGTAGCCAGATCTCATCCGGAGATTCTTCGCACCCCTTGCCTCGTCGTGGCCTTGACCGCTACCGGAGTCAAGGGTAGACGGGCTGCCGGGCACTAGGGGCCATTTTTTCTTTCTGTTTTTCATGTTGGGTGGGGTTGCCATAATCGCCACGCTTGGCAGACGGGTTGGCGATCGCAGTTTGGTTGTTGTAATGCACAGAGGATGCTGCTGCCCATTCTCTGGTATGTCCCTTAGTCGCCTCTTACGACTAGCAAAGAAATAAAAATACCTATGATTAGCAAAGAAATAAAAATACACATGAGGAAAGACCGAAAACATTATAGGCAGGAGATCTTTAAGAAATATGTCACTAGAACCGGAGGCATCCAAAAATCTATCAAATATCTGACAGACAAGACAACCTGGACACCTAACATAAAATATAAAAATTTAAAAATAAAAAAGGTCAGATATTTTAGCAATAGCCACAAAATTTTAGGAAGATAAAGTCAAAAAAGCACCAACCGATGAGACTTTCTTAAACAAAAGCGATATTGTACGCTGTCGTCTACTCTCAATTTCGGCTCGTACATCGAGGCAAAGGCTCAACTAGCTGCCTAAAAATTGGGAATCTTAGCGAAAGTGCCTTGTGTTCCGGCGTACTTCACGCCGGAACAGCTGCTCAACCTTTATCAAGCGCAAGTACGATCGTGTACAAGGCGCAAATTTAGAACTAACAAATTATAAATATATTATGAGAAAAATATGCGCCACATCCGCGCAAAACAGCCAAACGCTCAGCATAATGCCGTGACCACACGCAAAATGCGATGAGTCAACGGCGCTGGTTTTCAGCGTGGGCCGGTAATGGTATCGACATAAAGACGTCGGCACGGTATTGTGTGCTAAATAAGATAAATAGATATATTTGAATAAGACAGATAAATAAAAATAAATTTTAGGGAAAGATAAAAAAACAATTAATAAATAAAGAGGAAATACGATATTATATCATGTATAAAGTGCACAACATTAGTACGTCGCGTCTGTGCCAAAGGACGCGATTCTGTTTACAGTGTAAGGTCTATGGACTCGATGACTTACACGTAGTTTTTATTCACAACGAAATTATTTCCAAATTCTACCTATTATTGCTTTTGCTGAACTACGAGAAATAGCAGGCACAGCTATCTGTAATAAATGGGCCGTCGAGTTACTAAAATTCACAACAGTAGAAAATTCAAAACATAAAATAATGGTCTTATCCGTCGTGAGACCTTTCCTGAACTAACCTTAAATGACCAATGGCTACCAGCAACGGTCGACGGTGTCTGCAAAGTGGTCGATGATGACACTATAAATAGCATTATACGTGGAACTCCACTTTACCCAAAAAAAAAAACAACAAAAGAAAGAATATTCTCATATCACAAAGTGACATTCTATTACCAAAAGCGATGGTCAAAAATTCACTATCAAAATGTTTTGTAGTCAAGTCAGTCTTTTTTGGCATCTCGACAATCGCTGTCTAGGGCTTAAAATTGTTATGTTAAAATGGTTTGAAATTTGTCAACAGAAAAATAAAAATCGCACCATCCATATCTCTTCGTACCTTCACGTCTACTGCAGTCACCAACAAAATGTACAGTTCCCGGACAAATTGACAGCGGAAGTCTCGAGCCGGGACAGGCTTCCCCGGCGACTGATTATTGCATTTCAATATTCAATGGATGCAAGACTACAAGTTTCCAATCAGAAATTAGTTTTGAATAGCACTCTCGGTATTAGAGGAACATAGAAGCAGTGGATTTGTAATTTTGACGCCAGTCCTGTTTGCCTAAAAATAAAAAGGTGGAATAATTTTGGTAAATTACATGGACTATAATATACCTATTGACTTAAAATATGATATGCTATATACCATAATCTCGTTTCAACAACCATATTATATACTGGATATAAGCACTATGAGTAACTGTAGTCTGTTACTGAAATTCTACAGTTATACTAGTTTTCATTCCAGCAGTGGACGTCTTTCGGCTGAAATGATGATGATGATGATGATACTAGTTTTCAGAGTATCTTGCTGGATATGTGAAGCATAAGTGCTCTGGGAAGGCCTATGTTCCGTAGTAGACGCCTTTCTGCATAATGATAGTGATGATAAATAATTCACAGGTAAACCAACTCCTGTATTTGGCAAGTACAGATTATTCTTTTAAATCGGTCAATAGTCAACTTGGCTGTTTCATCAGAATTTAGTTTTCAAGAGTACTCTCGCATAAGCTTCAAAACAAAGTGGAATATTGTTGTAGCTGAATACGTTAGCTTGTGCAATTTCGTTCCAAAGTTTACCATATTCAATATTACAATGTTCCTGGTATATTATTGTAGTAAGCCAGGCTATAAACTAAGTTCGATTAGCGGGAAATTGGTTGATAGATTGCAATTCACGGAGCTCATTAGGTGATTTTTCTCGGAACTAATTATGGTTAATTGATAAACCCGAATCAGTCTTGCGTTAATCGTAATTCAACATTTAATTTGTTCTTATAATGCTTGACTTGCTAGAATAGTTTGGTGGATTATGATACCGTAAGTACCTAGGTAGTCTCAAAATTAATGTGATTCTTATAGGCCAGAAAATAATTCAGCACAGTATCTTTTTATCCGAAATACGTCCACTGCTGAGCCCCAAGCGTTACCCAGAAGCATTATCAAAATATTCTGTAATAAAACAAAATATCATCATCATCATCATCATCATTTCAGCCGAAAGACGTCCACTGCTGGACATAGGCCTCCCCCAAATGTCGCCACAATGACCGGTCCTGTGCGTCTCGCATCCATCGGATTCCCGCGACCCTCACCAGGTCATCGGTCCAGCTTGTGGGAGGCCTTCCAACGTTGCGTCTTCCGGTACGTGGTCGCCATACCAGAAACTTTCGTCCCCATCGGCCATCTGTTCTGCGAGCAATGTGCCCTGCCCACTGCCACTTAAGTTTGGCGATTCTTCGGGCTATGTCAAAAAAAAACAAAATATACCAGAATCTAACCTTTCACGAAACACAAGCGTGATCTTTAAAACATTATGAAAATATTCTCCATAGTTACCGATAGTTGTAAGTGACATGTACTATACACTTTTCTCGTCATGGCCCGTCAAACACACGGCTACGTTGCGCACAGTGAGTCCTTAAGCTGTTGATCCCCGCACGAACGCCGGCGGTCGTGCGCTATTGTCTTACTATTGTGTCTCTAATTACGCTACTCAAGCAGTTAATGAAACAGCTAGGCAAATGGATCGATAACGTTTATTTACCTAGCCTAAACATTTTTGAGAGGCTGTAGCAAGTCATAAAATTTATTTTGATTTGCGTTTACTAGGTAAGGGGCTGACGATGTTTCTAAGTAAGATAAGCTAAAGGAGTCCATCTTGTAAACATACCTAAATCTATATATATAAAAGGGGAAACTGACTGACTGACATATCAACGCACAGCCGAAACTACTGGGATTAGGAGCGTGAAATTTTGCACAAGGCTTCCTTTTGTGACGTAGGCGAGCACTAAGAGAAGATTTTTTTAAATTCACTCCCTGAAGCGAGGGTCCAAAGTTTGTATGGAGAAAACTACATTTATGCGAGCGAAACCGCGGGAAGAAGCTAGTATTGAATAATTTTTTTGAGATGCGGGGTCTTGTAACACAAGAGGCAGGCTGGATCTCTATTTAAAATTATGATCAACATTTAGTTTTGAGTTAGTGCATATTTATGAACATACCGATGACGCTAAAATACCTACAAGATAAGAAAACCAACGGATTCGTACTATCTAAAAGTAATGACTACGAATTGGTGCTTGCAGCATAAATCAATGACTATAATCACCCAATTTTTTCTCTACTGCTCTAATAAAAGAGAATGAAGCTCACTCTCCATGAATCAATAGAATAAAGCACAAATGAATGAATGGAAGGAAAATAAAAATAACAATGGAAAATTTAAAGTATGTCGAGAACAGACCACCTGGTTGGTGTAAATCAATCTTAGTGCACTTCAAAAACAAGGCTGGAGCTTTAGACCATGCTTTATTGAAACTAGAAGAGTCCATATGAATACTAGCTTTTGCTAGTGGCTTCGCTCGGTTAAAGGTAAAACATTATCATCATATTTATACACAAAATTTATTAAACAAAAAGTGAAGACACAATGAAGAGATCATTGAAAGGTTTATATATAAGTTAAGTTATGGCTTTTTTATTATTGATTGGCTTGCACTTGACTCTATCTCATCTGATGGAAACTGTCGTCAACAAAATTGTCGAGCACATGACGATGGAACACGCTTGCTGGAAGTAACCTTTTCCCCTTTCACTTAAAGATATACCAGGTTATAGCTATCAGGGAAAACAGACTTGGCTGTACTTACGCTCAATGAATGTATTCTCAAAACGTTTTTGTGCATATGGGTAGGATGTACGTCATGTAACTGGTGACGCATACCGCGAAATGAAACCGGTAAAAAATCGACAGGCTACTAACTCGGCGTTGATGCTCAAGCCTTTGAAGCTTCGACATGTACATCATAACCAATGATTCCCTTGGATTCTGTAGCAAACATACGCATCGTTGTGTTTTTCCACTCCATTTCAAAGAGATGAAATTGCTTCAACCGATTTGATAAAAAAACTATTTAGAGTTTTGATGATGAGTTGAAAGACTGCTGGAGTGACCTAATCAAGGTTTCATCGAGTGGATTGCTAAACACAAAGCTAAGTACAGTTCTTAATGGTGATAATATTTTTTATCATTAGCATATAGAGCTATAAAATATATCATATCATAAATTAACCTGGCGAATAATTTTTCATTCAACATTCTGAGACTAGAGATAACAAAATATAATTTATGCAAAGAATTCTCAAGGCCAAGTTGTCTACCTACACAAATAAAAGTAACAAATAAACATTAAACACCCTTATAAATAACTGGTAACAACTATTTTTTTTTTCGTTAAGGAAAAGTCCCCGCCCTTGACAGTACCCTGACACGAGTAAGCACTTAAGGCTCTTGATGCAGCTGTGTAAGGGTGTTGTGTATCCTCCTACCCTTTGTTACTGGCCATTTATTTTACTGTCTTATTCGTTTTAAAAGTGGTTTTCTTTATACGCTGAAAGGAAAACGGGAAAGGTTATAAGTTATGTCTGTTTTGAGAGGTTGTACACATTCCTGCTTTTGAATTGCAATAATATGAAGAAGGATAATAAAAGTTAATTGATACTAATAAGACATAACAAAAAAAAAAAACAATAGAAATAGTAATGAGTAAATGGCCAACAGGAGGTAATTTTACAGTTTTGAAGCTAAGCACCTGGGTTATATGAGGCATTTGGGTCGTACAATAATTCTAAAATCTAATAACAACGACGCGGAAGATAGACTGTGGGCCTACGAACGAATTATACATTTTGGTTAATTAACAACCAAAAGCCATACAAAAAAAAACATTACATAAAAGGAATTTACCAACAAAAAACTGGATATATTATCAGTAGGTCCACTAAAATATAAATAAGTATTAACTAAGAACAACTAAGAATGATTAATTTAATTTAATTCAATAATGTTTCTATGGGTTAATAAAAAAATAGCCTGAAATAAACTATAAATAATAACAATAATTGGGAGAGAACTTTGCCCACTAGATACAAACGATGTTGAAAGAAAAAAAAATGCCAGTATTACGTAAAAACAAATATAAAAAAACTCTAATCTTCGTCCTCAAAACGACTTTCACGAAATATTTTCTTAAAAGACCTTGTAAACACAGAAGAGTTTCCAGTAAGTTTCAACATCATTCAACCCATCTATCCAGTTGTTCGTCACAGACTGTCCAACGAGCAGATTAATGAGTGAACGAAATGGACAGACGGACTCTGAAAAATAGCTTTTGAAAACATTGAGGTGAAAGACAGCGGAGGAAATACCTTTTAAGATCGTAATTAAGTAAGGGATTATGTTTTTGTGAGTAAGACGAAAACAGTGAGATGTTTTTTAAGATTTTCTGAGAGGAAATGTCTTATTAGTCGAGTCTTTTGTTGTGAAGGAAAACTTGTTTATCAAGATCGTAAATGTTGTTTGTTGATCTGGACATAGATGAATGTGCAGAAACACTGATACGATATTGGTTCAAAAAAAAAACTAACGAGTAGCTAGGGATATTAAACAACAATTTAAAATGATCTGTGTGAATTCTGCATTTCACTAAAATTATATAATTATTTTTTTATTCTCAGCTACGAGTATTTATAATAAATCCTCATCTAGTTTAAAATGACAAAAAAAATTGACGTGTAAAAGTGTTTTATAAACCTATTTGCAGAATAAATATCATTTATCATTTGTCATTACCTTTTTTTTTTCAATTTTTGTGAATGTGAAGTAACATGGAGCATTTTTTATTAGGTTACAACTTGTTCGACATTACGAGCATGGCAGTTGAGAGTTTGTCATGCTCACTCAAATGTCAATCAGTTCCCTTCAAAATGGTTGAGCTGAGTGGGGCTGATGCACGCGTCATGCTCGTGAACGGGTACCGTCAGTTGAGACTGGTCATCTCTTAGCTGCCAGTTAATAAAATTTCTATTCTTTAATTAGTTTTTTTTTTAATTATTATTACTCGTACTTATCTACATTGTGCTCACATATTAGAAGCGACAAAAAATTTGTAACCAAGATTTATGTAACACAAAATATGATTTAAAAGAGTGTCCATGGAGTTTCTTGCACGTTCTTCTCCATAGAGATCTACGCTTTGGAACGTGCAATTTAGCTTCACTTGTTTTTTTTTTTTTTTTGATTGACCGACATTTTGACAATTCAAAAGTGCCTGTAATTGGTCTATTTGAAATAAACGTTTCTGATTTCTGATTATAATTTCTCAAAGACTTCCAACCAAGGATCGCTTAAAAGATGCCCATGTTCAACAAAAGATGAACAAAATCTATTTGTCATTGTTATTTTGCCAAATAGAGATGACATTTTGAAATCCGATTATATTATAATTGGAGACAATTAACAACTGTATTTCAGTGATATAACAATGAATTGAGGAAATACAAACAATAGCCACAGCTGCAGTAGAAGTAGAACAAAAATAAATAACAACCGTTGTTCTTCCTTTTAACATTTGAACTAAAGCCTAAAAGCCTGAAATTGCACGTGCATTGAGACTGACCGACGAGGTTCGCTCGCTGAAACTTTAATAAAAAGGTACACACTAGTAGAATTGCAACGACTTTTAGAAAATGTAGGAGGTAAAGTAACGTTTTGAATGTTGGTATTAAGTGAATTAATTAGAAGTTTTAGACAAAATAACATTCTATCCAAAGTCAAAGTCAAAGTTTTTTGTTTCACATAGGCCTACATGGGCACTTATAAAACGTCAGAAGCTAGTGCACGGTTCCAAATTGGTCGTTTCCTATGGAGAAGAACCGGCAAGAAACTCCATGGTTACTCTTTAAAAAAAAAATGTTGTTCTTACAATATTTCCATATTACAGTATAAGTAGATATTATGTAAGGACAGTGTAGACCGGTCAATATTGTACTAAAATGTACAATAAAAATAATCATAATAAAAAATGAGTCATAATAGGAAGTAACCTAAGAATTCGCGGAGTCTACAGTGTTCTCACATTCACATTATAAAAAAGAGGCTATATAAAAAAAAGGAAGAAAAATAAATAATTACAATTATACAAAATAAATTACAAACGAATTTATGGTCGACGGATCGCGGTCTGACCGTCCAGTAACCGTCCAGACCGAGCCCAAGTCGTCGTCGTTGAAGGCGCGTAATGTTCCACGCGCGCCTCAAGGAGATGTCAGCAAAATAACAAAGATAACCACTTTATTTTCAGGCATCGGACGCCCATATGAATGATACATAAAATAATCTTAAACAATAATAAAACAATACATATTATAAAAAAACATTACTTATTTATTTATTATTTAGAGTGTGGGGCAGCAGCAACAGTCTTCTTGCCGTCATTGCCACTAGGTTGGACGGGCCCTTTAAACAGCACTGGCAGGCCTTCCATGCACCCGTCAATCAAGCGTGATGGCAGATAACATTGGTATAATTATTTTTAGTAATCGTATTTATTTTGCTAAACTTTATTTTATTAGCCTTTCAATTCAATAGGCATTTACATTATTAGGTTGTGCGAAAGAGAACCACGGGGCTGTGGAACGAAGGCAAAGAAGGAACAGGAGTCGGTTTAAGTCAGTAAAAGTCTGACACGCCCTCGCGCTCCACCCAAGGGCGCGAGATGTCATTAGATGATTTCCCACCTAAACAAAATGTAGTCAATCTCTTTTTTATTAAAGGAGAAGGAAAAGGACTTCATAGTTTCCTGGGCCCAGGTGTTAACTCAATCAAACTAACCGTATTTGTGAAAGGATATAATAATATGTAATAACAAGGCCTTACTGATAATTTGGCACAATTCAGCTATCCAGGCCAAAGGCCAGGTGCCCACAGAGATCAACAGCCGGTTATCCCCACTTAAATTAGTTTTAATTTTCGAACTTTGTATAAGAAAATTAAACGTTCTGTCTAGGAAGAATTTATAATAAAAGGTTACTTGGAAACTTCCAAAAAGATTATATTTAAACTATAATTTAATTTTTCTTAATCATGAGATAAGTTCAAAGAGATAAGACTATTTTGAGATATTTTAATAGAATACCTAAGCGGATGTGTCAGTGTCGTGACGTCCTAGTAGTGAGGGCACCCACCTCTCATACAATATGAGGTCGCAGGTTTGAAACCGGGGCCAATGTGAAATTTTCAATTTATATAATTATACTTTGCTGCGAGCAATGTGCCCATTGCCACTTAAGTTTAGCAATTCTTCGTGCTATGTGGGTAACCTTGGTTCTCCTGCGGATATCCTCATTCTTGATTCGATCGCGCAAGGAAACTCCGAGCATAGCCCTTTCCATTGCCCTTTGGGTGACTTTATGTCTTCTGATGAGGCCCACTGTAAGCGACCACCTTTCGGAGCCATATGTCATCACTGGCAAGACGCACAGGTCATAGACTTTCGTCTTGAGACACTGTGGTATATTGGACGAGAAGATACCACGAGAAGACAACGGAGGCGGGAGTCCGATGGATGCGAGATGCACAGGACGGTTCATTGTGGCGACACTTGGGGGAGGCCTATGTTGAGCAGTGGACGTCTTGCGGCTGAAATGATGATGATGATGCTATACTTTGCTAAGTTTATCAAGGACATTATTGATACCCTGGGCCTCCGAAAGCACGTAAAGCTGTTGGTCCCGGTGGTCATTCGTAGACCTTTGACAGTCATTACAGGTAGTCAAACGCCAGAAAGTTTGACCATTAGTCTATCCAAGGAGTATCGTTTTAATAATAAATAATAATAATAATAAATCATTTATTTTCAAGCATATTGACCCATAGATGAATATCTTACAGACTAACATATATAAAGTATATTAAATACATTCATCATCATCATCATTTTTGACCCCCCGCTTGCGCCGCCATCGCGTACACACGTACTTTTTGCGCATCTCCGTGTTTTAAAATCATATACCGTGTAAAGAGTGCACAACTTTTAATGAAAACACTCTGCATGGACTTATGAGTGTATGTGCTTGTTTTGTGTACATAGGCTGTGGTGAACTTTTAACTCAAATTGCCAATGAGAACAGTTTTATATCACAACAAACTTTACTACAGTGTACTCACTACAGTGAAAATAGTGCAGACTGTTTTGCAAAACACAGGATTTGAAGTACAAGTGCTTGTGAACTTAGTGTGCAAGAATCTCAGTGAATAAGAAACTTAAATACTCAGTGAAAACCGTTTTATATCAAACCAACGAAAAAAAATTTTTAAACGTGCAATCTATT
Source organism: Mythimna impura (assembly GCA_905147345.3). Taxonomy (NCBI): domain Eukaryota; kingdom Metazoa; phylum Arthropoda; class Insecta; order Lepidoptera; family Noctuidae; genus Mythimna; species Mythimna impura. The sequence continues at coordinate 5,247,215 of LR990349.1, forward strand.
GGACTTTGAACCTATTCACATAAACAAAGAGATTCGATAGCCGTGCGACCGTAAACGGGTTACTAATTTCAACAACGTTGGGCAGCGTTAACTTGGCTCAGTTGGTTACCACATTGCATCTGCGCGTCAGCAGACCCAAGTTCGAATCCAGCCCGCCCATTGCTGTAGTGCAGCCTCACCTTTTTTTTTTCTTTTTTCGTTTTTTGCACACGTTGTTTGTACATTATTTTTATTATGGCCACTACTCAGAGAACTCCACCCGAAAAATCCACCCAAACATTATTGAAACCAACTTTTTTGACACAGGAATCTGATACAGCTTCGGATTGCGTGGGTTCGGAAACTGAATTAGTTGGTCAGCGAAATATTACGCGACGTTATAAACGTGGATATGATGAATCTATGCTGAACGAATTGAAAGATATGCTGGCCGATGTACAACTCCAACAAAAAAGTCAGGCGTTGAAGTTTGACGAAGAAATGCAGAAACTGATACAGCAAAATATTAAAATTACAGAGTCCATTCAATACATGTCGGACAAATATGATGAAGTTTTATGTCAACTTCATCAAACTAAATCTGAAAACTCTGTCCTCAAGACTCAAATTAAAACGCTGGAACAAAAACTTGAGATTTTTGAACGTCACTCAAAGGCGTCGACACTTGAACTGAGTAATGTACCAGAGTCAAATTCGGAAGACAAATCTGCGTTAACTAACTTAGTCAGAAGTGTTTGTGACGTATTGAATGTCAAAGTACTCGACACAGATATAAGAAACATATACAGAGCTAAAAAATCTCCAAACAAATCAGCGCCCATAATAGTGGAATTTTCTTCTACCTCACTTAAAGAAAATATAATAACTTTTTCAAAAAGATACAACAAGGACAAGACAAATGAAAAACTCAACTCGACCCATTTAAAACTAACTGGCGAAAAGAAACCTGTATTCATAGCAGAGTCCCTCACCACCTGCGGTCGGAAATTGTACTATATGGCCCGTCAATACGTCAAAAATCATAGGGGCGCGAGTTGCTGGACCGCATATGGTAGGGTTTATATACGCCAGAAAGAAGGTGGCCCGTCTATACTGATTTCACGAGAGGAAGATTTTTCTGAGCTAAAATCGCAATGACTATTATTATATCCTGCATGTTCTTTTCATTATATTTTTTCTAATTACTTTTATTGTTGTGGAAAAACTAATTCTAAAATACAGTTTATTGTTTTTCAACTTAGCATGAAAATGTTTACTATGTCTCTGTATAATACTTACCTTAGAATCACTCTGAATTTTGAACAACTTTACACACCAATACCTTTAAAATATTATTATTTACAAAGCTACACTTCCATATTATTCACTACCATATTCAGTTGTTATACTAAATTATATAATCAAATGTATATATATACTATAAATAAATACAATACCTTATACATACTAATAAAATATAATTATTTACCAACGTACATACCTATAATTTTTAGTAATACAAGTACCTACGTTTCTCAACAATACATTGAAATACGTAATTATACAATAGATGCCTATAATATTCTACAAACACTCATAAAATACACTTTTATTCAGCGACAATCTAAAACTGACGCTACCAATCAAAATAATCAAATCTCTACTATCGTATCGTTCTTTAAAATACTAAATAGATTACCTACTCCTACCTTATATAACGTCATCACGCCAAAAAATTTTCACGGATACCCTACGAACAGTCACATTCGATGCCACAAGTAACCTAATGAGGGACATTGACCAATTTGATATTTCTGTCCCTGTCACATGTGACCCTGAGCAATGCAACCCATATCTTAAAAAACCTGCACATTTCTTAAAAGTCCTACAACAAAATATTCGTAGCCTAAACTGTAACTTTCAAGAATTACACGTTCTGCTCAAAAGACTGGAGTTATCATGTGATATTATTGTGCTTTCCGAATGCTGGTTATCGCGTGTTGTTAACTTGCCATTACTCCAAGGCTATAATTCATACAAAAGTAATGATAATTACAACCAAAATGACGGTGTAGTTGTTTACACAAACATTAATCTTGAATGCAGTGTGGATGAACCTCACCTATCAGAAGCAAATTGTTTGACTATTAAAATTAAAAATGAAACAATAATAATTGCAATATATAGGCCCCCTAGTTTTAAATCACCTGATATTTTTCTAAATTCATTGCATAATTTACTGTTGAGCGTGTCTTCTTTTAAAAATATTATTATAGTCGGTGATATAAATATTGACCTTATCGGAACCGGTCACGTGACTACCGCGTACCTAGATACCATTGCTTTCCATGGACTACTCCCAGCCATAAATACTAGCACCAGAGGAAAGGCATGTTTGGACCATGTTATACTGAAAACAAATCTAAAAGCGTTCACGTTTTCCTTGGGTACCACTATTACCGACCATGAATCAGTCTTATTCTGCATAAAAACCCACTGGACTAAACCGAAATCCATGAAAATGAAAGTCAATTTTAAAATTGACATAGACAAATTAAAATCAGATTGTAATAGCTTAAGTTTTGACTCAGTGAATCAGGAAGAAAATTTAAATATCGCTATGAACAATTTCATTCATATAATACAACAATTGATTGCAAATAATTCAACCAAACGAATAATCCCTAGAAATAAAATTATAATCAAACCTTGGATAACTGCCGGTATGTTACGCTGCATCCGAACCAGAGACAGGATGCACAAAAAACTAAAAGCAAATGATAATGACGCCATATTAAAAATATCGTACTTGCGATATCGGAACTATTGCAACAACCTTTTAAAAAAACTTAAAAAACAATACGAGAGAGATCAACTTATAATGTCAAAAAATAACTCTAAAAAGCTTTGGTCTACGATTAAAACCATTACCAACCGCAATATAAAGCAGATACCGCAACAACTATTAGCTACAGAGAAAACTCCTAAAGAATCGGTAAATAAAACGAATGAATACTTTTCAAATATCGGTAAACGATTGTCAGACATGATTCCTTCACATATACCATCCTTTACCAGAGTCACTAAGCCACCAGTAAACTCTTTTGTTCTCCTTCCCACTGACATTGGAGAAGTTGAAAGGACCCTTCAACTATTAAAAAGCGATTGCTCACCTGGTTGGGACCAGATTAGTGCTGAAGTATTAAAGAAAATATCTGTTACTATAACGCCAGTACTTACCAACTTAATAAACCGTTGCTTTGTTTCTGGAGTATTTCCCCTCGCATTAAAAAGAGCTGTGGTGCACCCAATACATAAGGCGGGGGACAGAGGCAGCGTCAGTAACTATAGGCCGATTGCGATTCTTACAACCTTATCTAAGATATTTGAACGCATAATCAACACCAGGTTAACAAAATACCTAGAACAATATAACTTGTTTTCTGACGCGCAATACGGTTTCAGAGCTAACCGCTCAACTGACAATGCAGTACTTGATCTTGTAAACTTTTTAGTACATAAATTAGATAATAAGGACAAATGCTTGACTATATTTCTCGATCTAGCTAAAGCCTTTGACACTGTTTCTGTTCCACGCCTTGTGCGAAAACTAGAAGATCTTGGTATCAGAGGTGTTCCACTGGCGTTACTATCTGATTACTTAAATAACAGAACGCAATCAGTAAAAGTTGGAGAACACATTAGTGATGAACTTCCGGTTGATTTTGGTGTGCCACAGGGTAGTATATTGGGTCCTACTCTTTTTCTCTGCTATATAAATGAGCTATGTTCCCTTAAGATAAAAAATTGTCGCATCTCCGCATATGCTGATGACACTGCCTTAACTTTTTTCGCAGACTCGTGGGATGAACTTTTTAATCTCGCCCAGAAAGGTTTTAACACAGTGTGTCACTGGCTATCATCAAATTCTCTCACTTTAAATGACGACAAAACCAAATACATTTTATTTTCTATTCGGAACCATAAGGAAGTCTCTAATCTCGCTAATTATAATATCCGTGCTCATAAATGTAACTTTCCTCCAACTTCAAACTGTAACTGTCCCAGTATTAATCTCATCAAATGTATCAAGTATCTTGGAATTCAAATTGACGCAAATTTAACTTTTGGTAACCACATTGATTTTCTGTCTAAAAGAATACGAAAGCTCACATACATTTTTAAAGAACTTCGTGGTGTAGCGGAGAAACAAACGATGAGGATGGTATACGAAACCCTGGTGCAATCAATCATCACCTACTGCATCACCACATGGGGTGGAGTATGTAAGTCTAAACTGGTGATTGTTGAAAGAGCCCAAAGGATGATATTGAAAGTCAGCTTAAACAAACCGCGTCTTTTCTCCACCGCAACACTTTACGAAGAAGCCCAAGTGCTAACTGTTCGTCAACTTTACATATTGCTTACTGTACTTCTTCAACACTCCAACTTACCTGAAGAACGGAAAAAACGCATAGCACACTCCAGAAGAAATTACGCAATATGTAGGACGACTGCGGTTAATACTTCATTCGCGCAAAAATATTTCCCATTTCGTGGAGGCGAATTGTACAATAAATTAAATAAAATTATAAATATAGCCAACTGTCGTAAAAATGAATCTAAAAAGAAATTGATTAAATTATTACTGTCTTTAAATTATAAGGAAACGGAAAAATTACTTGATGTAGCAAAGTAGTAGCTAGGATTATCTGTATGTATCTATTTACTGTGTACTTTCTTATTTTAATATATAATAATATATACAAATATATATTTCTACTATACCCTATCTATTTACACATTATATTTACATGTACACACACTCATGCATGCACATACACTCATGCAACACACACGCACGTTGACTATTGCAATTTGTGATGTAATGGGGGGGCCAGGAGCTCTAAAATACAGGCCTTCGCCTAGTTTGGACTCCAGATCTCCCACAAATTACCTTCTTTCTCTTGTCGAACTACTTGTCAACTAAAACTGTGTTGTAATTTGTTGGAGATAAATAAACGTTTTTATTATTATTATTATTATTATTATTATTATCATTTCAGCCGAAAGACGTCCACTGTTGGACATAGGCCTCCCCCAAATGTCGCCACAATGACCGGTCCTGTGCGTCTCGCATCCATCGGATTCCCGCGACCCTCACCAGGTCATCGGAAAGAAGATATCCGCAGGAGAAAAAAGGTTACAGACATAGCCCGAAAAATCGCCCAACTTAAGTGGCAGTGGGCAGGGCACATTGCTCGCAGAACAGATGGTCGATGGGGACGAAAGGTTCTGGAATGGCGACCACGTACCGGAAGACGCAGCGTTGGAAGGCCTCCCACAAGGTTAAATACATTATTATTTATTTATTTTTTCCCACTAATTGGTTGTTGAGGTCTGAAAGGCAGTCGTTCCGTGCAAAACATAGATATTTAGCCGCATCCGGTTAGACTGGAAGTTCAACCCAAGCTGGTTGGGAAAAAGAGAGAAGATGATGATGACCAGTGATGGATATGACGTTTTTTTTAGGTGGGAAGTCATCTAATGACATCGCCCGCCTTTTTCATGTCAGACTTTTACTGACTAAAACCCACTCGTTTGTTCATTCTTTACCTTGTGTTCCAGAGCCCCGAGTTCATTTTCATATAACCCATGGCCCCAGTAGGCTTCGACCCTGCTGAGCCCTACGATTTGCTGACATTTCCTTGAGACGTGCGTGGAACACTACGCGCCGTAACTACAAATTTACAGTTTTCAGATTTTTTCCTATACTTGTGCTATGAGACCTTGCTTCTTACTAAATTTCAGGATTCTAGGTCAACGGGAAGTACCCTATGAATTTTGATTTCCTTGAGAGTGTCGAAATACACGTTTTTGGCGACATAAACTGCCGTAACTTTTTTTTTCATCAAATTTGAAGTCTGACTTTTTCACAGCTTCAAGAGACCGCAGACCTGAATATATGGTTTTAATTTCAACTCGATACCTTAACGTGTTCTCGAGATAAAGAGTCTTGACAGACGGACAGACGGACAATAAAGTGATCCTAAAAGGGTTCCGCTTTTTCCTTTTGAGGTACGGAACCCTAACAAAATCTTTGCCCCACACTGAGAATTACTCCCGTATTGTGGGTGCATTCACAAACATGTAAACTCATATGCACAAGGTACCCAGACCCGATACACATATCTGTAGGCCATACAAATATTTATTCTGTGTGGGATTCGAACCCTCGACACGCAATGTAGCAGTCAATCGTTCAAACACTGAGCCGTCAAATATAGCATAATACTAAAATGAGAGCAGTGGTGGCCGAGTGGTAACGACCCCGACTTACGAGTTGTAGTATTTATGATTTAATTTAATTTAACTTTGACGCAAATGTTAATTTGAATGAAAATTATTTTGACTTTTATTTTAATTTGTAATTTGACTTCGATTATTATTATTTTTATTTCTTGTTTTTTTATTTTATTTGTTTGCCATTTTTTTTTTATTATTTGACATTGTTATGTACTTATTCATTTGTTTTCATATTTTATGTAACATTATATAAATGACTTTTAAGAATCCCTTACCCATAAATTACTATGACTATGACTATGACTAGGTCGCGGGGTTCAAACCCAGCCAGGCGCATTACTTTGTGTAATTTATTTTATCACCACTGCTCTAAAAACGGTGAAGGAAAACATCGTGAGGAAACCGGCATGTCCTAGAACCAAAAATTCGAAGACATGTGATATCCACCAACCCGCACTGGGCCCACGTGGTGGATTACGGCCCATTCCCTCTCCTAGAGAGGAGGCCTGAGTCCCAGCAGAGGGAACATTAAAAAGGCTGATTATGCTACTAAAATGGCGTAAATTGGTTTTAGTAAATAAAAAAATCATCAGAATAACACGAGGTTTGTTATTTCGATTAAACATTATATTTTCTGTTACTATTTTCATAATACATAGCCAATTTCAACACCTTAAAAATAACCTGACTGTTTTTTTCTTTAGCGCACAAGGCATGTTTTTAGTAGTAAACCCGAAGCAATTTTTATGAAATTGGCTTCTAACGTTTGGACTCAGCAGGTCGTAAAACAAAGGTTTATGATCCACACATTTTATTGGTGATTTACAACTATTGTAAAACTGTGATCTGTGTGTTTATGGCATTTTTGTAATAGATTTGTGTAAGTACTCTGTCCTATCTAGTAGAAGTCTTCTCGCAAAATCATTTCTAAATTGAACTACTATGGATTTTTTACAGGCACTTTTGAATTTTTAAAATGTCGTTCAGTCAAAAAAAGTGGAGCTAAGTTGCACGTTCCAAAGCGTAGATCTCTATGGAGAAGAACATGCAAGAAACACCATGGACACTCTTTTAAATCATAGTATGAGTTACATAAATCTTGTTACATATTATTTCTTGTCGCTTCTAATATGTGATCACAATGTTATAGATAAGTATTATTAATAATAAAAAAAAACTTATTCAAAAATAGAATTCGAATAGCCGCTGTGCGGTGACGGCGTAATTGTGCATGTGCATCATTAGTGCAGTTCGCGAAATTTTCGCGCGCAAATTTCGCTTCAATTGGCGCGTCTGATTAAAACGATGATATCTTTGAAACTCCGTTAGTTAGCTGGCTACGAGTTATATCATTAGAATCGTTATTAAATTACCTAACAGGATATTTATGGATTAATATAGTTTTGCCTTGTAATGTATTAGTAATTGTCATGTATGTTCAGTGTGAGGGAATTTTTTACCAGTTTCTTGTGTTAAAGTAATTTTAATTAAAAAAATAGACCATATATTCATAAAGTTACTATTTTCTTTTCACAAATACACTTTAGTTAACATATAAAAAAACAAAAGAACAGCCTCGCAATACATTTTTTTCATATCACAAGCCTAACAATAAGATGACGTAAGTTATATGATGTAAAAATGCCGTCGGCTTTTAAACGAATAACGTGTTTGTTTACGGTTCTATTTTCTGAGAACCATGTACGTGTAGTGGCTTTAGTTTCATTTTAATAATAATGATTGGTACACATTCATAACACAGACAAAGTCTCAGCAGTTAGAAGTGTTTAATTTATTAGTATCGGATATCCAAATGAACCACTTGAAATGGGGCGCAAAAAACCACCTACTCGAGCTTTTTGGATCACTGTTTAAATTCTGTTGACTAAATTTGAAATCTAATTCAACATCCTACATTTTGAAGATATCTACAAAACGTTAATCACATAATAAAGGCATGCTGCTGTGACTGTCTGTCACTTATTCCAAATTAATAACAAGAAATTATATTTATTTTTAAATACCACGAATGGCGCCGCACTGGGCCACTTGCGACCCCTAATAAATTGTCCTTTTTAAAGAAAGGGCCGATAGAATTCTAAAGAAACTATTGAATTATGGGATTTCTAATAGCGCACATGTGCTAGGCAAGTTGTTAATTAAGAACCAAGCAACCCCAAACCTTTTTGAGAAACAATTGAAAATACAAAAACCGTCATAAAAACTTGTTAGCAAACGTGGGAGTTGCTAGGCGAAACTGAGCCGTAAAGCGAGAAGGCAGAATGTGGGCTCGGCGACGACGGGACACTTGGCTTCGGACGAGGGTAGGGCTCTGACGTCCAGCAGGAAAAGCGAACTGACTCAGTAGATATTGTAGGGCTACATAATGTCTCGTTGTAATTCTTAGAAGTGCTAGGATTGTGATCCAGTATTAGATACAAGTGGACTAAGTCCAGTTTAGGCTTGCATAATATTTATAATACAGATCCGTGTGTGAGTTAGAGTACGAATGGATGGGCGTTGGTTGTGCGTAAGTAGTGTGTAAGTACGCGAGTGAATCTTAGCGACTGTGTTGGTGACCGAATGGGTGAGTGTTAACTCTTTTATCCTTATACCATTCCTTGACAAGGTGACCTAAGCTTGCGGTTGGTGTTAGGGACTCGGAGAAAGCCTTCCTTTGGAGTGAACTTGATATTAACTTCTTAGGGGTGGGCTCGACACTGATTTCCTTCGGGGTGGACTTGACCTTTTGCCGGCCGGCGTACCTACTTGACGCAACTATGACTGAGGCACTGCGATTGAAGGCTGAACCGAATATATATTCGTTACATACTAGAGCCAGTTTAAGCTATAATAAGATCACAAACCACCAAACGTTAGCGACGGCTACCTCCCCCTAAGAACTGACTGACAGTAGGATACTTTGCATTGCTCTTGATATGCGCACACTTCCAGGGAGAGGGGGTAGGCTTCACTAATAGCCTGAACTGCATTGATAGTCGTTCTAAGGAACGCTAGGGATCGCATCTCGTTAAATCAACCCGGCCCCCGTAGGCCAGCCTCTGATACAAAAAATAATATTTAACGAGAGACGAAACTTGGACACATCTCAGAAAAGTTCCGCAGCTAGGCATAGCTCGGAGGTGTGTAGGTTATGTTGTCCTCACCCTGGGGCAGAGTAAGGAAGTGAGAAGTGTCGATATATAAACCACTTCGGCGTCTAGCGAGGCAACTGTAAAGAGTTCTACGGCGACTGACGATGCGTCACGCTTGTTTAAATCTTGTATTGTATTGGCGATGGTGGATAGGTCGTTATAAGGAATTGATTGTTATAGAAAGTGTGTCTTATCCAATAGCAGAGGCCTCACAACCCTTTGCCGTAGGATTGGTCAGGACATGCACGGGTGAAATGGATTAAAGTAATTCTAAAATAATTAATTCTAAATACAAGCGTCACGTGTCATATTCCCTTTTGTAGCCCTCTCAGTCCCTTAAATTTCATAATTCAAAAGAAAAGTAGATTATCCTTCCTTATCCATGGATTCCCAATCCCAATTGTTTAATTTTGTTTTTCTCTACCCTATCCCCGTCCCTTAAACTTTCTAAGTCGGGACGTGGTGATAAATCTCCTGGGAGTCCATTACTGAGGTGGAGGTCTGTCCAGGTCAACAGGATGAGGACCACAGAATGGGGCGGGGAGGGGCCCCATTCCTCCCATTTAGTGGGAAGCCGACCTTCATACCTTCATGTAGGCAAATTCAGGAAAAACGAAAATTTTATCAGCCTAGGGTCTTTTAGGAACAGTCACATATGGTGCCGTGACCAGGATTCTCGTCATTAAATGTACTGATTCACTTCAGTGCAACGAGAAACGATATTTATGGGTTACTAATAAAATAACACAACGTAATTTTCTAGAGATATAAAATGATAGGACTATTTAGACGTAGAAAGAATTACAACGGCTAGGTAAAGATCTGAATTTTGTATGTAGTTGAATCCTTTAACTAAGTACTTACATGAATATAAGAGTACTTTTAGCAGGTTCGATTCCTGCATGATTTGTTAGTTTAAGTATAATTATAATTTTATTTGTCATGAATGTTGGGTTCGATTCCCGATTAATTCGTTGGTTGATAAATTCTGGAGTTCCTGTGTCACGGTTGTGGGTTCAATTCCCGCTTGACTTATAATGATTTATTCAGTTTCAATTTCTTTGTGTTATCAGGGTTCGATTCCCGTAAACACTGAAATATATGTATGAAGATTATAGCTTGTATGAATGTGTGTTTGTGTTTATATGCTTCTAATAATGGGTTCGATCCCCATGCTTATATGAGGAGGTAATGTTATGTACCTAGTTAGTGTTAATAGTTTCAATAATAATAGGGCCCTGAGCTAATGTCAGAATGGGTTCGACTCCCTGCAATCATAAGTTTTAAATCTGAATGAATGTTTGTGAAAATTAAATGTGGTTTTGAGGTTGAGATCGGTGTGTGTGCTAAGTGAAAGGAATGGACATGAAATATAATTTAGTACCTAAGTCTAACAAACGTGTAGAGTATCTACACAGTGACAACTCGTTTACAAAGATAGTAGTAGGTATATCTTTCAGTGATTACATTATAGTAGGATATTCTAAATATTGCCAAGTCTGCAGCGTATGTTATATTATTTGAATAGATACTTGTGTGGCCTTATTATAAATTCCAGGATATTTAAATCTTCACATCGCTACGACAACGCAGTTACTAAACTTGCAGTTTGTGCGTTGCGCTTAGCCCGTAGTTCATCTGATGGCTGACACCACCTGATTCCAGTGATTGCTGTAGCGAAGTCCCTGTTGCGAAGCTAAGTTTCACTTTTATAAGACCCTTACGTTACTTCGCGTATGATCTTTGTTATGACACTAAATATTAGTGATTAGGTTTACAGAAATAAAGGAACACTGCTGAGTTTTGGTCAGTAAAGGTCTGACGGTCCCTCGCGCTCCACCCAGAGCGAGAGGAGTTAATTGATTTTATTTCGTAAATGGGAAATCCAATCTAAAAGAAAAAATAATGGCATAGGTACCGTACAAATCGCGTCACAATTTACACCAGTGATTAATTTGATTTATATTAGTAAGAACGAAGGAGGCACAATCAGATTTCTCGAAGTGCCCACGTTTATAGGAAATAGACAATCTCTAATGAGTAGATATTCGTCTCAGCTCTTCTAGGATATCCAAAACTATCTGTTCTAGCAGAATCAGTATCAATAACCTTCAAAAAAAAAACTTGTTGCATTTCAGGACTACTCTATCCTCTTAGAATCAGAGGGGGGTTATTGCGTCTCAGTGAAATACAATCTAATATTTTTATGTGCGGACTATTCCAGCTACTCTTGGAGTCGATCTCAGCAGCTGACTCAGCGTGAAGGTGCATAAAGGATGGCCTTTGTCCTGCGACAACAGCGATAGGCTGAGTTTAAAACGAGCGAACACCGTAGGTAACCCTAGAAGAGACCCTGGTATGTAAAATTAAACTATTAGCATGCACAGGTCTACTAAAATGCAATTGTTGAAAAATGACAACAATACTAAGTCGCAGAAAAATCCCGTTATAATAATTACACGCCGACTACAGGTTAGATGAGACGCTGATGTAAAATAAAAACATAAACATAAGGTCTCATAATACCATGATTTTTCGATATGACAAGAGGTATAGGTATTATTCAAAATAAACCTTCGTGGTAATTGGGTAAAACTAGGTTTAGATATACCAGCTATGTATCGAATGAACGTCAGATGGGCCTGATAACGTTTTGTAGAACTAGGTATTGAATTAGGTAAAGCTACTGTGTATCTCTTGAAGATGGTTCTACGACACATCATGCAATAATAATTGACGTTATATATACGTACATTTTAATTGATTCATGTTTCAAATCGAATGGTTATGAGTATTAGCTTCTTTTGCCGTACCTATCACGTGACATTTTAGTTATTAGTTTCTTATGACACTTATATAGGAACTCTAGCGCTGACTAGATTTTATCGATATATAATTTACTCATGACGACCAAATATGTTTACCATATAGGCCGGTTACGGCGAGCCACTTAAATGTACCTTAAGTGTGTATTTTACGACTTGACATTCTGTCAATTAGTTTAAGAATAACAAAAAATTGTTATCCGTTTTAAAATAGCGTAACATAATTTTGGACCTCTTGAAAACTCATTTAGCCTGAGTTTTATGGGAAACAAGCCCACATTTATGTCCGCCATGTGTCGAAAGCAATATTTTGTGCCCATTGAGATGCCATATTCATCACAATTCTAAAAGTCAATAACGAAATGACCCGACGCACATTAAGGCAAAGAAAAAAATTCAAGTTGTCGCAATGTGGCCGACCCTTATAGAACAAAAAAAAGGGTCTTGGTGATAAAACCACGTGAGCAAACAGCGCGCACACTGAGTTGGGATAAAGAGTGAGAACTTAGCCATTTTAATAGACTATAGGTAGAGATAGGTAAAGCGGTTGTGTAACAACCCAGGATGTAGCTGCTACACATTGCCAAATTATAGCCGACATCCCATCTTACTGGAATAATTGTAGCTGGATTCCCATTTTACTGGAATGATTATAATAATTAGATTGATTGGTTGTCTGATTTGATTTTTTAGATTGTGTGTGTGATTGTGAGTTTATACGATTGTGTGAGTCACGAATAAACGTTTTTTTTTCTTTCTTTTCTTTCTAACATTCCGGAATGGTAAAGCGCTATAGGATTCTTTATTTGTTTTATTACAATACAAAGTTTTTTTTGGAATTCCAAATGTTTTCTTTAGATTCTAATCCTATTTCATAATAACATGTATGTAAAACAAGGTTATAGACATACATGTCTATTAATTAGGTATTATAGTATGCCAATCTTAAGGGATTATGAATGATATAGATTCAGTGAATGTAGTCACTAGAGGATGATTCCTTGTTGACGTCTAGTACGTTAGGAAATTTTAGCAGACATTTTATCTTATTGGACTCATGTACCAGTCCAACTAGATTTAGACTATTTTAACCCACCAAATGGGAATAGGATTCTATATTAGATTTAATGAGAATGAATGGTTTATCCTATTGTGAAAGCTCATCCGCTTTACTACGTCACGCGTCTGATTTTCAGAGGGGGGAATGTGACTGTCTGTCACTTATTCCAAATTAATAACAAGAAATTATATTTATTTTTAAATACCACGAATGGCGCCGCACTGGGCCACTTGCGACCCCTAATAAATTGTCCTTTTTAAAGAAAGGGCCGATAGAATTCTAAAGAAACTATTGAATTATGGGATTTCTAATAGCGCACATGTGCTAGGCAAGTTGTTAATTAAGAACCAAGCAACCCAAACCTTTTTGAGAAACAATTGAAAATACAAAAACCGTCATAAAAACTTGTTAGCAAACGTGGGAGTTGCTAGGCGAAACTGAGCCGTAAAGCGAGAAGGCAGAATGTGGGCTCGGCGACGACGGGACACTTGGCTTCGGACGAGGGTAGGGCTCTGACGTCCAGCAGGAAAAGCGAACTGACTCAGTAGATATTGTAGGGCTACATAATGTCTCGTTGTAATTCTTAGAAGTGCTAGGATTGTGATCCAGTATTAGATACAAGTGGACTAAGTCCAGTTTAGGCTTGCATAATATTTATAATACAGATCCGTGTGTGAGTTAGAGTACGAATGGATGGGCGTTGGTTGTGCGTAAGTAGTGTGTAAGTACGCGAGTGAATCTTAGCGACTGTGTTGGTGACCGAATGGGTGAGTGTTAACTCTTTTATCCTTATACCATTCCTTGACAAGGTGACCTAAGCTTGCGGTTGGTGTTAGGGACTCGGAGAAAGCCTTCCTTTGGAGTGAACTTGATATTAACTTCTTAGGGGTGGGCTCGACACTGATTTCCTTCGGGGTGGACTTGACCTTTTGCCGGCCGGCGTACCTACTTGACGCAACTATGACTGAGGCACTGCCGATTGAAGGCTGAACCGAATATATATTCGTTACATACTAGAGCCAGTTTAAGCTATAATAAGATCACAAACCACCAAACGTTAGCGACGGCTACCTCCCCCTAAGAACTGACTGACAGTAGGATACTTTGCATTGCTCTTGATATGCGCACACTTCCAGGGAGAGGGGGTAGGCTTCACTAATAGCCTGAACTGCATTGATAGTCGTTCTAAGGAACGCTAGGGATCGCATCTCGTTAAATCAACCCGGCCCCCGTAGGCCAGCCTCTGATACAAAAAATAATATTTAACGAGAGACGAAACTTGGACACATCTCAGAAAAGTTCCGCAGCTAGGCATAGCTCGGAGGTGTGTAGGTTATGTTGTCCTCACCCTGGGGCAGAGTAAGGAAGTGAGAAGTGTCGATATATAAACCACTTCGGCGTCTAGCGAGGCAACTGTAAAGAGTTCTACGGCGACTGACGATGCGTCACGCTTGTTTAAATCTTGTATTGTATTGGCGATGGTGGATAGGTCGTTATAAGGAATTGATTGTTATAGAAAGTGTGTCTTATCCAATAGCAGAGGCCTCACAACCCTTTGCCGTAGGATTGGTCAGGACATGCACGGGTGAAATGGATTAAAGTAATTCTAAAATAATTAATTCTAAATACAAGCGTCACGTGTCATATTCCCTTTTGTAGCCCTCTCAGTCCCTTAAATTTCATAATTCAAAAGAAAAGTAGATTATCCTTCCTTATCCATGGATTCCCAATCCCAATTGTTTAATTTTGTTTTTCTCTACCCTATCCCCGTCCCTTAAACTTTCTAAGTCGGGACGTGGTGATAAATCTCCTGGGAGTCCATTACTGAGGTGGAGGTCTGTCCAGGTCAACAGGATGAGGACCACAGAATGGGGCGGGGAGGGGCCCCATTCCTCCCATTTAGTGGGAAGCCGACCTTCATACCTTCATGTAGGCAAATTCAGGAAAAACGAAAATTTTATCAGCCTAGGGTCTTTTAGGAACAGTCACACTGCTTAACAAAAACATTACACAAATACGTATTAGAATTACGTATTTCTACCTAATGTTTTACGTAATTCTAATTTCAAAATGTACACAATAAAAATACGATAATATTCAAATTAAACGCCTAATATCTTTACTAATATACATAAAAACTTACGTAATAGCTATAGTTTGCACTTCTATCAATAATTATCGCCAAAATATCGCAAAATGTTTAGTCAACAGTAGTAACGGTTTTTCATGTTTGTTGAAATGACCATTTCTGACCGAAATATTTATCAACTACACTGTTTAAGCAATGAAAAAGGTTTAATACTTACCCAGGCATTGTCGACATCACTCACTCACTGACACAATCACTATTTGTCACTTTTAAACCATTTTTCAATCGACAGCAACTATCTTTCGACCGTACCGCGCGCGAGCATAATGGCGACTGGCAAGCGACTGGTTTATGACGTGATATTTTCTGTTCGCTTAGCTCATTTATTCATTGGAAGATGGAATAGAGCAAATATATCTGTCTAGTTTACTCTGTGCAAGTTTGAGCAGGATTAACACAGGTTTAATAAGCTTATTACGTCAAAAAATGAATGACAGATTTAGGGGACCGCAGCGGTCCTCTCACAGACAGCCATTTTTATAGGGAGCCGCAGCGGCGCCGCGCCACAGACGGGGGGATAGGAGATGACCAGTCTCAACTGACGGTACCCGTTCACGAGCATGATGCATGCATCAGCCCCATTCAGCTCAAACATTTTGAAAGGAACTAAATGATTCAATAACACGTGCCACCATCAGCGAGACATTTGAGTGAGCATGACAAACTCTCAACGGCCTTGCTTAGCGAAGATTATATATGACAGCTCTTTTCTGCAGAATAAAAATAGACTCTATGTCTGCAGCCCGTCTCCATAGCAAAATACCGTAAGACATGATACTATGAAAGTAACTAAAATAGACTAATCTCGCAGTATCTACAGCAGAAAAATTTGTGACAGCATGTGCTGCTGAACTAAGCCGACCTGCCAGAGATGTTAAATGAGGACCCCATTATAGCCTCGAGTCAAGCGTTATCCCCAAGAAAACCACATTCTCGATGAATTCAATCACATGGTCATACTAATCGATACTGAGGTTAGGACTATACATTACTACAAGAAGAATTTTAAAATGAAGGAAATAAATTTCCAAGAAAAGATGCTCCGCTGACCCCAAGTTTTTTTTTTTAGTTGGGAAAATCTTCCTATGACATCTCTTAGTCTTTGGCGGAGTGGAAGATAGTGTCAGACTTTTAATGACTAAAAACCCACTCTTGTTCCTTCTTTGCCTTGATCCCAGGGCCTCAGGTTTCACTTTCACACTACGCGTGGCCCCAGTAGGCTTTGACTCGTGGGGCCCCTACAGTTTGCTGACATCTCCTTGAGGCGGTTGGTACACTACGTGCCGCCGACGACATGGGCTCGGTCCGGACGGTTACCGGACGGTCGGACGGCGAGCTACCCATTGCTCACCGTCCGCAAGCCCGTGCCAACGGTGGCTGGAAACCGGGATCATGAGGGCCGCTCCCTAGCGCGTGCACGTGCGGCCTCCTCCTTTGCTAGCATTACTGCTTCGCAGAAGGAAGCGACTGCCTGCCACTCCTCCTCGCTTCGGACCATAGCCTGTAACAAGGCCCGGCGCGAGAGATCGTTGCTGGCGATCGCCCCCACGAGGACACAGCGGTGCTCTGCCCAAGCGGGGCATACCTCTACGACCTCTACGTATGCTCCATCGTGTCCTCCGGGCGGTGGACCGCCCGGAGGACACGGCTGTGTAGACACAGTGTTGACACCCGCTGCTGACTCCGAGTAGGAAGATGGTGATGCACTGATAATTTTATAAGGAAGTCCAGCATGCAAATACATGGCAACACAACCACCACCCTTCCCCGTTCTGTCGTTGCGAATAAGACCATAGCCAGGGAGGGAATAGTGAACTGATAAAAGAAAAGGTTTCAGAAAGGACTCATAGGTCAGTAAAGCATTTAAATGCGCACAGTTGATGGATGCCAGATGATGAGAGTAATGTCTAGGAAAACTTTCACTCTTTATTTATTTATTAAGATTTAATGCATAGGTAATAAATACAGAACAAAGGGCCTGGGTATTTTCTACCAGTCGATCTTAGTATGGTATAGAAACAACATGGCATGTAATTAGGAGATAAATTTTTAAAGACACCAGTTAAGTTTTTGATGTCTTCAAAATAGTAGTCTTTTGAAACTTGTTACGTTTTATTTTACATGAAGAAGCAAAAATATTCAAAGGCATTGAAAAAATGTTGTCTTTTTGTATAAAACAATGAAGAATAATAGTTAATTATTCTTTACAGCTGCTCGGTAAAATTTTTATATCAGAAACTGTTTTCAAATCAAAATATTTTATTTCACTTAAGCTTACATTAGACTTTATAAAACGCTAAAAGCTAATGCATGGTTCTATACGGTCGTTTTTTATAGAGAATAACCGGCAGGAAACACCATGGTTATTTTATTTTTTAAATATTGAGTTTTACAATATTTCCATAATGCAATATTAATGGGTATAAGAAGACAGTGTAGAACAGTCAACAACTACGTTGTTACTGATTAAACTGCCCTACCTAAACAAAACAAGTTAAAACTCACCTAGCCAAAATAAATTTAAAATCAGCACTTTTAAAACTTAAAACAATCTAAAATCCCTAAATGAACTCTTGAGTAAATATTATACTTCGGTCATAGATAAACTAGCTTCAGCCCATTTATATTTATTGTATGTATATATAGCAACAACCTGACGAATAGCTACAACCAGGACCTGTACCATGACGCTTAATGACGCTTAAAGTAAGATTGTTTCATTCTTATTTTCAGTGTGGATAAGAGATGGCGCTAGACAACCTGTATAGCTCTGTCTCTTACCCACATTGAAATAAGAATGAAACAATCCTACTTTGAACGTCACTGTAACCCCGCAGGTTCTTTAAGAGTGAATAGGTTACTTCTAAGCTAGCGACCTCAATCGTCAACCACATTCGTCACTTTTAAGGAAAAGTTGCGAATCTGTCGTTTTCGCAAAAATCTGTTTTTTGGTTTAACGCAATCTCGCAAAATATTAACTCTGTATCTATAATAATAGTTTATGAGATATCTTATCGGCGTATCTCAAACATTTGTTGTCAGTCGCCATGGCAAATTAAAGAAGTGTAGATATTATATTTTACCATTAGGTATCAACTCAAGTCGTTTTATCAAAAAGTCTGAAGTAAACTTGCGAATATTATTTGATTCGTAACTTTACTAAAGTATTTTTGAATCTTATAATATTTAATAGACCATGGTCAAGTTACCTATGTGCACAATTCGCGTAATTGCCATGGTACAACACTCTTTGAAAATTATCAAATACTTCGTGGTAAATTTACCAATGTGTCATATTCGTTTATTTGCCATGGTTTAATTTTCGTAAAAACATGTGAAATAGGCCACTGTTGATTTGCCTTTGTGTCATATTCGTGAAACTATTACGGCATTGCTGTCAACAAATTAAGAAGTAAACTAACTCATGTGTCACATTCGCGATAATGTTATGGTCACCTCAACGCGGTGGCCTTTAGCGCGGGAGCCGCGTGCACGCCGCGAGCGCGCTGCGTGAGCGTCACGTTTTGCTGCCCTCCGGCGTGTGTGGAGAGTGCACGCGGCACTCCTGTCGTTGTCGTCAGTTGCGTTACCCCAAAAAATAACCCCTTATCTGAGTACAGATTCTGTTAACCCGTAGTAAGCAGTTAATAATGCATCTATGTTAACCTTTTGTGACAAAATGCATTACTGCTGATTCGTTTAGTCAGGGTCTCTATATGTGCCTTCCAATTTAAATTTCGATCTATTGTCACTCCTAAGAACTTGGTTGTATTAACTGTGTCAATTTTGTTGTTATCGTATATTATGTCAAGATTGGGAAGAGTCAAAGCGCGTTGGCTAAAATGCATAATCACTGTTTTATTTAGATTTATTTTTAAATTATTATTATTTAACCACTCTACAGATTCCTGTAACATATTATTTATGTCCTCTTTATAGATTTTTTTTGCGTACACGGAATAGTTATAGTTCCACGAACAGTGTCATAGGATATTTAATTGCCCTTGGAAAGTCATTAATATATAATGTAAAAAGCGGTGGTCCTAGTATATTTCCTTGCGGAACTCCGTAGATACGCACGTCCGTCGCGTTTCAGAGGAACGTACGTCGCGTGTCGTACGTTCCTCTGAAAGAAAGATTTCTTCTCTTTTGGTGCTTATATTTATTTTCTTAATTTCCGTTATTTGTTTTCTGTCATTTAGGTACGATGTTGATAGCTCAAGTACATTACCTCTTATACTGCAAGCCTCAAGTCGTTTTAGTAAAGTATTATATTGTACATAATCAAAGGCCTGTGTCATGTGACAAAATATTGCGCATACTAGAGTGTTTTTGTCCATATTTAGAAAGAAAGAAAAAACGTTTATACGTACCTCAATTTTGTTTGAGGTACGAATAAACGTTTTTTCTACGTGCGTTTTTTTTTTCGAGAATTAAAATACAGTAGAATTAGGATACATTAGAATTAAAATACAGTAGAATGAAATATGAAAAATATAACTTTAACCTAACCTAACCTAACTCAGCCTATGCTGCGATATTTAAAACGATAAATAACGCAGCTCTGGTATTCTGTTAGGGCGCGCGGTGATGCCACGGTCATACTCACGGAGCTTAAATAAAACTATATAGGTATCAGAACAAAATAATAAATACACACATTGATAAAACAAACATTGGAAAAATAATAAATACATAACATTGACAAAAAGCGTGAATTTATGTTAATACGTGTCATGTGTTAGAGAAATATTTATAAAAATACAATAAATAATGAACAATAGACCGACGCCTGACACCGCGCTTCAAAATCATTTGTCAAAACCATAGACTAACGGACGAACGCGAGCGCACGGTTTACGGATATTAGAGTGTATCTATGGATATTAGTGTTTTGTGGCACGATCTATCGACTGTCAAAAGAAAAAGTAAGCGAATCTTCATTTAACAAATAAAAAAAGTTGAGTAAATATTGGGACATAGATACGTCTAAAACAAAAGTGATTCGGGTGTATCTGAAATGTTATTTATTGTGTATGACTGTGAAATGTAATGTTGTGTTGTGTTGGATGCAAGAAAAAGATGCCAAACTAGCCGAGCGACAAAGTGACCAATGTGAACCATTTGTCATAATTGTAAGCAAAAAGTCATAAATGGCCATGTTAATTGATTTCTTTTTCCTAAATCCTTTTTGTTCGTTGCCAAGAATATTATTCGCCTCTAGGTATAAATTGAGTTCTTTATAAATATACTTTTCAATTATTTTTGAGAACATTGGTATCAATGAAAAAAAAGTGATGTCTATTAGTGACAGCAAAAATAATGTCAAAGATACTATAGCTTTGATCACCAACTTTTGGGGTGTTTGCAACGTTTGCTAATAGTTCACTTGCTACAATTATAATACCTAATGTATGGGCGTCATCTTGCTCCACAACAGTGTTTATAGAAGGGTATAAAACTTCATTTGCATTTTGATATAAGATGATGTCACGTCGTTTGTCATATGAATATATTTCGTTTGTCAAATTAAAGAAAAACTGTAGAATGCAGCTTAATAAAATCTATTCAAAATATACGGAACGTTACCGTGTAACAAACGGCTACAATTTAAAATTTACATCATATTTGAGACACTACAAGGAACCTGCTTTTTAAGCAGCACATTTAAAATTCACATGAGACCCGATTAAGCGGTTAAAATAAAATACTTTTATGTCACAGAGCATATTTTAGCGGGATGACACGTTTTGTTGTACCAGGGCCGAATTAGGCATGAGAGTTCAGACAAAATGACGGACTATCACTAATAATGTTTTTCAGAAATACAAAGTATTTGCGATTGCTACAGTTCAAAATTGAAATGCAGTACTGAAATATCATTCGGTAGCGTAGCTGTACGTCAATTGTGAATATTACGACAATCATCATCTTTAATATGATATCTCTTTGTTTAGAGCCATTTTTTAAAGCTACTGAGGAAGGTTGCCAAGAAATAATTTAGGTATTTAAGAATTAGGAAGCGCTTTAAGTGTGTTTACCGATCGTAAATAAACATTTTCTTTATTTTTGAAAATTTTTGTTTCTTTGCATTTTATAATAAAAAAAAATTAAGCATACACTGTGCAGATTTTTTTTTCAAACCTACCAAAGTTCTTGTTTTGTAAGGTAGGAGAAATCCTCTAATCCCGCTCTCTCATTACAGGCATAAAATAACAAATGGGATTTGTGAAAACAAAGCCATAAATAATATTATTTTCACACAAAGCCATTTATACTGAACAACGATCATTACAGTAATTAGTTTCCCATATAAAATTAAGCAAAACATACAAAGGAATAATTCGGTAAGCGATAAACACCCGTGCAAACTTCCAACCCCACAAAATATTTGAAATCCCTCCCTGTAAGCAACACGATAACCACACATAATGCACGAAATTTGCACAATAATGGTGCAATAATTCAAATGTTACGGCCATGTTTAAGTTATGGTGATGTACAGGGCGTATTTTTGATGCCAAGATGTGGATTTGATTGATAAAAGTGATTTAAAATACGCACCGTACTTTTGGACAAAAATGAAAGTAATAATCTTGGATTTCATGTCAACGAAAACTAACAATATCGCAAATTGAGATAATAATGTATTTTTACGCAGATATGTTATATAAACGAAACACAACTACTGACAGACAGCCCTTATATTAAATCCTGCATAGCATAAGCATGAGCATAATCAGCCTTCTAATGTTCCCACTGCTGAGACTCAGGCCTCCTCTCTAGGAGAGAAAATGAGCCATAATCCACCACGCGGGCCCAGTGCGGGTTGGTGAATGTCACATGTCTTCGAATTTTTGGTTCTAGGACATGCCGGTTTCCTCACGATGTTTTCCTTAACCGTTTTGAGAGCAGTGGTGATGAAATAAATTACACAAAGTAATGCGCCTGGTTGGGTTTGAACCCGCGACCTACATCTCGTAAGTCGGAGCCGTTACCACTCGGCCACCACTGCTCAAAACCTGAGATGTAACTAATTTTTATTATAAAATAAATGTTGAAAAGTAAAAATAAAAGTGAGTGATTATTAAAAGTTTTGGTAACGTTTGTCTTTCAGAATTTTTCACAATCGTATCGGTTGCATTTCAATCTACAACTGTCATCACTGATCTACTATTGAAATCATAATACTACAATCAGGTTAATCAGTAAATTAATGAATTCAGGTTTTTCAGTAAATTAATGCTTACACCCTGTATATCGTTACATATTACGTGGCAACCGATAAGCAGTCGTAATGTAAATTATTATAAACATATGCCAAGAGTTATGTGTGTATAAATCTGAGCAAGTCACTTTTACTAAAAAGGCCAATTGAAAAAATAATATTGCCATAAAATCTAATCAAATATAAGTTTGGCTTTCTGTCCGTCTTATCGCTTATCATATTTTGTTGGGTGAATAGTCTATCTTACTTAGGATAAATGTAAAACCCCATACATTTGAATGTAGAGATTTTTAAATGTTTGTCATTTAATGACGTCACAGCAGCTAAACGGATGGAGAAGTCACTGGCAGAAGCCAGTAGTAAATAATTCAAATACGGTCCCTTGACTGTAGCCTGTTCATCAAATCCAGGTCATCGTTTCGTAGAACATCGAAACAGTTGGAAACATCAAAGACAGGAAAACATCACGTTTATTCAACCGAATAAACACACCACAGACAAAGTGGTGTAGCTTAAAATTTCAACGGGAACGCTGTGTCAGCCCGTAAAAGGTTCCGGGTTGGACTCCCGATCTAGATTTAAAGAGCTGACCGGCTGGGGGCTGCAAGCAAATGTTTATGACATCGCATGTATGAATGGATGGATGAGGCAGATTTTAATAAAGCTAATCTTATATCTCGGTTCAGAGCATAGAGGCAACCTTCATTATTAAATCAGAAGATCTTTCTTTCTTTCTTTTCTTTATTTTCCGCTCTGCAAGAGGGAGACAGCCATAATTCACCACGCAGGACTATTGAATGGTATATTGGTTACACCACCTCTGGCACTGGGCACGCCACAATTATGGCAGTAAGTCCCCTCTTTGATGCGTGGTTGGAAAGACCTCATGGCGTCCTCACCTTCCGCATGACGTAGGTTCTCACCGAACACGGTAAGTTCGGGAAGTTCCTGCACCGTATTCGTGCGGAAGCGACGCCCGGGTGTCGCCACTGTGTGGAACGCCCGGAGGACACGGTGGAGCACACGGTGGAGGTGTGCCCCGCTTGGGCAGAGCAACGCCGTGTCCTCGTGGGGGCGATTGGCGGCGGCGATCTCTCGCGCTGGGCCTTGGTACAAGCCATGGTCCGGAGCGAGGAGGAGTGGCAGGCGGTCGCCTCCTTCTGCGAAGCAGTAATGCTAGCAAAGGAGGCGGCCGATCGCGTGAGGCAACGGTCTTCACGCCCCAACCGCCGCCGGGATTCCGATCCTGATTTCCGGCCACCGTAGGCGCGGGCTTGCGGACGGCGAGCAATGGGTAGCCTGCCGTCCAACCGTCCGGTAACCGTCCGGACCGAGCCCAAGTCATCGACGGCGCGTATTGTTCCACGCGCGCCTCAGGGAGATGTCAGCAAATCGTAGGGGCCCAGTTTGAAAACGAAACCTGGGGCCCTGAGACGAAGGCAACGAAGGAACAGGAGTGGGTTTTTAGTCAGTAAAAGTCTGAAACTATCTCCCACTCCGCCCAAGAGCGCGATTTGTCATAAGATGATTTTCCCACTTAAAAAAAAAACCACCTCTGGCACAATTTATTTTAGGTCGCCACAGCATAATCTTATTTCATATTATATCTCTTTTAGCCTAGAAAAAAGGAAACTTTTGTAATAAATCAAAAATTTCCTTTTTTCTAGACTTATCACCTTTCTCTCAATCCCATCTATTTAATCTGCCTCAAAATCATTAAAACTCAAATCTTTCATCAAAACATATTCCTTTTTCCACTTTATTGCATACCCATTTTTGCCCAAATTAATTACATATTTTCGAAGTGTCTTTGACAAATGTATCATTTGACACATCCAAAAACTTACTAGCAAACTTCATGCGTCCAAGTTCAGCCTACGTGGATATAACAGTTTCAGCCTTTACAAGCTCCTGTATCGGGGATCGATCTACTGTGCGCACACTACTATCTATTTACGAGCTACGACTATGTAACCTATACCCTGAAAAGTTGCTATGTAAGAGGATAGAGTAGCCCTTTGTTTTACATTTCGGGGTAACCTTAACACAGGTCCAGCAAGTTTAAATTTGTTATTATAATATTAGCCATAGTTCTTTTTTTTCAATTTTTTTTTCTGCATAATTATGTCTTAATGATACAAATAATTATTTGGCAAAAATTATAGAAAAAAATTAACTTAATAAAAAGTATAAAGTTTCACGTTTTATTACCTCTTGATTGCATGAGTTACTTTGCAATAAAATTCTACCTGCACTAATAGAGGCATTTGCATTTTTTGTATTGTTATGATTAAAGTAGGTTGGTTTACCGCAAGTCTATCTATGATATATTTTATGCACATAATTTAATTAGTATAATGACGCACGATTATACATGATTTGATTACAAATCTGATATAAAAAAGTATTCCAGTCTTCTTCACTTAAGCCAAGTCTTAGTTCTGCAACATCTTTCGATACTGGGTCTAGTTTATCTACGTTTATTACAGCTGAAAATAATTGGAAAAAAAAAAATTACTGTATAAAAATTGAATATAAGCCTAGTAAATAGACACTAAGAAGATATACTGTTTTGATCCTAAGCAGTTTCCCAATATTTACTAAATTAGTAATCTAGTCTTAAAAGCAGTATGCTCTGATACTGTCATTTTGGTTAGTAGATGTCATAAGTATCGTCTTCAGCTTACATAATTTAATAAAGACAGTAAGATGCGATACTGTATGTATGCTCAGTAACGATCCTAAGTGTATGTTCAAGATTACTTACCATAAAGACAGTTATCAGATCTTACATAATTTTTCAAATTCCAATATGTCTTTTTCTCGAACACCTTCGTAAAACGTTCGACTACTTATAATTTATGCTAAACGAATTGCGGCGATTTGCTGGGGGCGCAGGAGTACGCAGGCAAAACAACAACTTTCTGGAGATTCATACCAGCCTGCATGGCTATTTTACAAGCCTTGAAATGAAATACAGACCGAGGTAAGTGCGTAGTAGTTTCAACCTAAATTTCCTTATCCTAAGGCTGGAAACAATGTCATTATTAATACAAATGTGCAAGTGCAAGCTTATTAATTATTTTGTTTAAGCAGAGCAATGCAAGTTGTTTGGCATTATGTACTAGTGTTGACTCAGAGGCGTCAACCCATTCCTCAACGGCATTGCCGTCATCGTTTGTCTCGCGGTATCCCCATGTCACTCACACTCATCACTCACCACCGCCCGATTGCGTTCAACTCCAAGAACATCTGCCACTCGGACGCAATCTGCAATGGCCTTTATGGAAAGCGATCAATAGACTATGCACGCAAGTAGGCCATTGCAAACACAACCTGGCAAAGTAGGGGATAAATAGACCCCTCCGACACCCAGTGCGAATGCTGTGTACAATTAAAACGCTGTATACAAATAAAACGCGCTTATACAATTCTATTAATTTGTACTTTACCAAAACCATGTAAATACTGATAAAGCAACACATACAATTCTGAATAATAAATACAAATATAAAGGTAGTACAATTAATGTTATTAAACCTAAAACCGTTTGTTTTCTACGTGCACTAACTGTGCCTGTTAATCCATCTTTTACTATATACTTTCTAAGGCCAATCAACCATGTTAATGTGTATTCTCGCCAGTCAATATTTTTAACATTGAAATCGAAAATAACACGATCTTCGTTTGAAAGACTGTTGTAAAGTGATTCTGTATTTTTATCATCGAACTGCCAGTGGTTGCGCATAAAGAAAGTAAGTATCTTTGACATTCGGTACATCCTTTTTGCTAGTTTTGCAAATCTGTAAAGTAAAAAATGGTAATTATTGCGATTGCTTTTGTATGATTTTTTTTTGCATGATAATAAATCGGAACATTAAGATAACATTCTAATACAAGGGTAATAGGAAACACGAAAATCGTCATGGTTTTCCGATGTTCCTAATTTCATCTTAATTTGTCTAACCGTTGAAATATTAACAAAGATTAACAATTAAGTATCCAAATATAAAATAAAATATCTATAATATTAGTAGGAACTACATCCTTCTTAGATTAATCTTTAAAAGTAGCTTCTCTTTATCTTTATATAATATAATATAAATAAGAATTTATGAGTATGTCTGAAAGGACTTGGGAGGCCTTTAAGGCTTTAGAGGCCTTCGCCCCCGCAGAGTAGAACAGTCTAGGAAAAATAATATTATAAGTACTCATCCAAAACTATGACGAAATACATTTTTTTTTTTAATAGAAAAGTTTTTGACTCTTTTGTTACGCATTAACGAGTTCTGCAATTAGTTAGATCATACCTTCTTTCTTTTCCAATCATGACGCTTAGCCCATCTATAATGTATGCAGGTATAATATGCAATATCCAGGAGTATATCCAAAAAAGGATAGGATTTTCTGTGCTCACCATAAACCCGTACCCCACCATCTTCGGTGTGGGGTAGTTTCTTGCATCTTTATCCACGATAACGCGGAGTTTCCCTGTAGCCCACAGTTAGTCAAATTACACATTGTTTAAATTACAAAATTTATACAGAGCGAAATTGGAAATCGCGATTGTCATGATATGGTCATGCAATGCAGGGGAATCAGAAAAACCTGTGAGGATATTTTTGAGCATGAATGTAGATGGTTTAAAGATATGGAAAGACTAAAAAACAATGAATCAGCTATTGTGTGAAAGAAGCTAAAGATAGAAAAGGAAATAAAATTTATACTACAATTATAATAAAACCAAAAACTATTACTCTCAATAAAATAATTGTTTTCGGTTCCGTGTACCTAAAAACTTGACATGCGAAGCTCCTTAATTAAATAAATCTATAGTATAATTATAAACTTCTCGTTATGTATTACGGCAAAAATAGGTAAAATATAAAATTATCAAACCGACCGACAGATGACATATTATGTCATATGTATATTACTTGTGGTATAAATAAAACAACAGTGTACGATAAAAAACGATTTAGACGAGAAACACAACTCAAAGAAAACTACCACCACCTTTCGTCTTGTCACTCAGCTCCGCTGTGAGTGCCGTGACGTTGGCCGCGGTAGCTGCATCGAGCCCCAATGACGAGCACTTTTATCTGCCTACGACACTACCACCTGCGCGTCGACGGGGAGCCAGCTTCCAAGCAGTTTAGGAATATGAGGGTCACCGGCCTCTGATACGGTTCTAACTCCCGGCGGAAATGTGCAGCGCATGCGATGGACGCAATCAAACGTCATGCAATATCATTCTGAAAGTCTTACCCCAACTTGAACGATTTCTAGCTGTAGAACAAATGATGTAGATCTTTGTTTCATTTTCGCCTGTTGCTCGTTTCCTAGCCGTTTCCCATCCAGCGACTACAATTGCATTATTTACATAGTCTACTGGTACATACTCCACTATATTTGAATTTCCTGCGTAAATCGTGTGCATAATACCTAATCCTATTGCGGTAAATACCTGAAAAGAGAAAAAAGAAATTTAAAGATCACACACAACTTTCAGATTACTATCTGTAGTAGTGAAAAAGGGTAAGCTAGGGTTAAGTTGTTGTTATGGCTGTAAGTGAGACAGAATTTTCCTTAAAGTGCCAACTAACCATTAGCCACAGCCATTAACTAATCTGTGGCTGAGTACCGTTTAAATCTAAAATCTAGTCAGTGCGAGTCATTCATGATCGTATCCCCGCCATCCTCCCTGTGACTTGCTAGAACTCGAAGAAGTGGACGCACGGTGACATAGTTGCCGCAAGTCTGATTCGCCTCTCTGAGTTGTACCTGAACTACTAAATTTAGGGTATAGGGCAACTATTCTGTTCTGTTTCTGAGACAGTTAATCTGTGCCACGACACCTCAAGTCTACCTACTCTGGATCTCTACGCTACTCTTGGCAACCAGCACAATGTCATAGGCGAACAACATATACCAGGGGGCCTATTCCTGGATATCTGACGTCAGAGCGTATATCATCACCGAATTGGTTTCGCGAAATTTCACTCTCTTCTCTTAGCCGTAATTTTCCTTTATTTTTAGATTAGCCCTAAAAATTGTGTTATTTGTCGCAACTTTTCTGCAAGGCTCTCAAAATCCAATTTGTCTTCATGCATATATACTCCACCATCTCCTCAACATTCATGATGTGATGTAATCTCGACACGGAAAACTGTGTCGTGGGTTAATGCTGGACGCAACGGAATGTTGGGTCCTGCCAGCACGAAGCCGCCCTAGTTCTGATAAGGAGGCTTCTTCCTCTTCTTTTTCTTTAGCTTTGTGAAACTATCCTCATCTCACGAGCCCCTAACCGGATCTCATTGTTTTTCGTTATGATTCGAAACTTTAAACAGCACTGCTTACCCTGCAAGTCGTTTAACCTGCTTACCACGTTGTTTATGATATAGCAGATTTATTAAAATACAAAAAGAATTCATTCTAAACAAGCATATTAAACCAAACTTGTGCAAAAACGTTGGAATTTACGATAAATGTTTAATTTTAGACTAGTTTTTATCAGTACAGTTTATCAATGTTAATAGATGTATGTATACTTACACCACTGGCTCCGTACATACAGGACATATCAACCCATCCTGGATTCGGTTCAAGTTTAGAGCTGATCACTGAAACCAAATAAATTTTGGATATTATAGAAGATTGCCTGTTGTTGTTGTTTATCTCGGTTTACAATTAGTATGGATTAAATAGAAATAAGAATAAAAAAAACAAATGATGTATGAAAGTTTATGTATTAAAAAAATTTCTTAATTTTGAAAAAAATAAAGATAATTACAATATTATAGTTCAACTACAAGAGAGAGAAATCATGTCATAAATTTGGAAACACATTCCCAAATTGTTATGTGCGTATGAGTGGGATGTTCGCAATGTACCGGCGTCGTCTGGATGTATCGCCGTACGTCTGGATGTCGGATGATGTAATAGATTTAGCGAAATTAAGTTATGTAATTACGAAGCAAACTCCCCGAAATGCAATCGATAGAAAACCAACAGGTTAGAAACTGATGTTGGTGCTCAAGACTTTGAAGCTTCAACTCGACGAGCATTAATACCAATTCTTTTCTTAGCTTATTTCTCAATTGATTGAATGTGCTTGATAAAGTTGAGTAAGAGCAGTTGTTCCTGTACTTTTACTCGATGTAAGGCCCAAAATTGAGAGTAGATGTTAGCGTGATACCAGTAAAATCAAGATGGTCGGTTATTAGCACGGTTTCACCTCGGAAAGTTGGAGCAAGGCAAAATTAATTGCTTTTAGTGAAAAAAAAATACGCCTGTCACCACTTCATTGAGGGACCACCTGTAAGGAAAATTTCAAATGCTCAACTATAGCCTCACAGAGAGACTGGATTTGTGACCCATTTACTGGCGAGCTGGACACGTAACTCTCAGCAACTGTGCTGTCGTCTTCATACCCAAAGGTATCGGGCTTATGTAGGTAATTTATGTGCAGCAGGAACAATATTGCCAAGAGCACCGGCTCT
This sequence comes from Mythimna impura, assembly GCA_905147345.3. Lineage (NCBI taxonomy): Eukaryota > Metazoa > Arthropoda > Insecta > Lepidoptera > Noctuidae > Mythimna > Mythimna impura. The sequence goes on from LR990349.1 coordinate 5,277,419, forward strand.
TGGCAATATTGTTCAATAATGGCATAATAAACGGCAATAGAGCAGTGGTGGCCGAGTGGTAACGGCACTGACTTACGAATTGTTGGTCGCAGGTTCAAACCCAGCCAGGCGCATTACTTTGTGTAATTTATTTCATCACCACTGCTCTCAAAACGGTGAAGGAAAACATCGTGAGGAAACCGGCATGTCCTAGAACCAAAAATTCGAAGACATGTGACATCCACCAACCCGCACTGGGCCCGCGTGGTGGATTACGGCCCATTCCCTCTCCTAGAGAGAGGAGGCCTGAGTCCCAGCAGTGGGAACATTAAAAGGCTGAATATGTATGTATGTATGTAAACGGCAATATTGCTGTGTCCATCCACTGCAGTGTCCCAGGTACTACAGTCCTCCGGCCGACATCTGTTAGGTATCGTTCACTTTAAACGTGTAGAACCCCTAGCCCCTCGCGCGTATAGCGGTATTATTATCACGAAATTTCGCGTTTTTACGTAAAATCACTTAAAAATAATAAAAAAGAAACATTTTTTTCCGTTTTTTTATTGTAAAAACGAAGACATAGAAACTATAAGTTTCGACCGAATAAATTTCGTACATTGGACTACTACCGCGACTTGTCGTGGCAGCGGAGTTATTATTATTAAATTATTATTTATAACATTCAGGTATAAGTCAACAGGTTTAGTATTTAGGCCCCTTACATTTTGATAATACACATTTAGAGATGTCATTGTTTACAGTAGTTATATTAATGTAAACACTTAAGGATTTGAGTGATCAACATGTGCCAAACCCTGTCTATTCGAGATATTGAGGGAGGATATCGCTAGCTTCTAGATAAGCCAGGATCTTTTTATTGAGTACTCGTTCCATACTCTAACAGATGATGGACGTTACTGAGATAGGTTTGTAGTTAGCCGGGTCAGCCCAACTATCCTTTTGGGCACGGGTTGCATGTTAGCTCGCTTTCAAGTACAGTGCTTTTCCATTCCCAACCAAAAGGAAAATAGGCGTGTCAAGCTTGGAAATAGTTCAAGCACACAAGTTTTTAAAACAATTGGCCATATCCCGTCCGACTTTGTTCTCGTCAAAGTTACATCGCACCCTACAGACGTCCTTCTAATGGATGGATATGTCCACCATGCTCGTCTCGCATCCATAAGGAGAGGCAGAGAGCCGCTCGTTACTAGAAACCAGACGTGGAGATTCCACAGAAAGAGAGGCAATTAAAATTAGCCTTCTAGGGCTAGCAACCGGTCGGATTTCAGCGGTGGTGACAGTAGAGGTTTGATTCAACTGACTTAGCCAGGGACCAAAATATGAAGCAAGTTTGGTCCCAATCCGGTTAATGTGGTAAAACTGAGACCTCCGCATTCCCTTCCGGATTTGGTAGCCCTATTGTAGGCTCTCTTCCCAAAGGAAGAGACTCATGTCAAAAGATTAGCATGTTTTCAGCATTATTCACAATATTTAGTATCAATACTCACCAATAGTTGGTCTTACAACACATATGGGCAGGTCATTTCCAAAGGTATTGACCAATTCTTCGGCGATCGATTTTGAAAATGTGTACAAATTTGGCCAATTATTTATCAAACTGCAAAATAAAATAATTTTTTTTTTAGGTTTGCTCACAATTGGTTTATTGCAACTATAATCACCAAATTTGGGAAGATTTTGATTACTTGAAAATCATTCAGGGGTCAAAGTGCTCATGAATATTTTTTTGAAATAGTATAAACCATCTTATTTTCTTCACAAAGATGTATACTTATACTTACATAACTTTATAAACAAGTTACAATTAATGATAAAAAATACGTACAATGTGTTTATAGTTTATTCGCGTTAAGAAAATAGTGACTCACCGAAATTAAACCATTATAATTTAAGCAACTTTTCATCATCATCATCATCATCATCATCATTTCATCCGATAGACGTCTACTGCTGGACATAGGCCTCCTCCAAATGTCGCCACAACGAACGGTCCTGTTCGTCTCGCATCCATCGGATTCCCGCAACCTTCACCAGGTCAACGGACCACCTTAAAGGGGGCCTTCCAACACGGCGTCTTCCGGTACGCGGTCGCCACTCCAGAACCTTTCGGCCCCAACGGCCATCTGCTCTGCGAGCAATGTGCCCTGCCCATTGCCACTTAAGTTTGGCGATTCTTCGTGCTATGTCGGCAACCTTGGTTCTCCTGCGGATATCTTCATTTCTGATTAGATCACGCAAGGAAACTCCAAGCATAGCCCTTTCCATTGCCCTTTGGGTGACTTTGAGCCTTCTGGTCAGGCTCATTGTGAGCGACCACGTTTCGGAACCATAATATGTCATCACTGGCAACACGCACTGGTCATAGACTTTCGTCTTGAGACACTGTGGTATATTGGATGAGAAGATACCGCGCAGCTTCCCGAATGCTGCCCAGCCGAGTCGGATTCGACGGTTAACCTCTTTCTCGAAATTAGATCTACCCAACTGGACTGTCTGTCCAAGGTAGACGTAATCGTCCACAACTTCGAGTATAGAGTCTCCAATCTTGATAGGAGTGGGTGTTACATGGTGGTTTATCATGACTTTAGTTTGGTTCATGTTCATTTTAAGACCCACTCTTTCGGAAGCTCTACTGAGGTCATTAAGCGTTGTGCTGAGCTCTTCCGTAGTCTCAGCCATGAATACTATGTCGTCGGCAAATCGAAGATGAGTGATGTACTCGCCATTGACATTAATGCCCAATCCACTCCAGTCCAGAACCTTGAAGACTGTTCACGGCCGCAATGGAGGATTCCATTGCGGCCGTGAACAGTTTCGGAGAAATGACGTCTCCCTGCCTCACACCCCGCTGCAGGAGGATAGGTTTCGAGGTCTGGTCCTGCAGTCTGCCTGACATTGTGGCGTTTTTGTACAAACACTTCAGCACCTCGATGTACCGATAGTCAATCTGGCACCGTTGGAGAGACTGCAGCACAGCCCATGTCTCGATCGAATCAAAGGCTTTCTCGTAGTCCACACACACTAGGCAGAGAGGCAAATTATACTCCTCGGTCTTCTGTATAATCTGCCGTAGCGTGTGTATATGGTCTATGGTGCTGAAGCCTTTTCGGAATCCGGCTTGTTCGGGAGGCTGGAAGTCGTCGAATCTGCGCGTGAGATGGTTCGTGATGACTCTGGAAAACAGCTTGTAGACATGGCTCAGAAGTGAGATGGGCCTATAATTCTTGAACAGGGCCTTGTCGCCCTTCTTAAAGAAGAGTACCACCACACTTCCGCTCCATGCCTGTGGTGTTTTTCCTTCAAATATGACGGAATCAAACAGCTTCAGAAGGGCCTTAAGGATCGGTTTCCCACCCGCCTTCAGGAGTTCGGCTGTAACTCCGTCATCACCCGATGCCTTGTTGTTATTAAGCTGCTTCAGAGCCATACTAATCTCGTACAGGCTGACGTCCGGGATATCTTCGGTATAGTGTCGGGTCAACCTAGCTCTTGGGTCGTTTGCTAGATTCGTAGTGGGTTTTGTGATTGACGTGTACAACTGTCCATAAAATGCCTCGATCTCTTCCAGAAGCTCCGATTTGGTGGATATGACTCTGCCATCTTCTGTCTTCAGTTTCGTGAGCTGGCTCTGCCCAATAGACAGATCTCTTGCAAACACCTTAGAGCCCTTATTTCGCTCAATCGCATCCTTAATTTGCCCAGTATTAAAGTGACGGAGATCGCGTTTCAAGGACTTAGAGATCCGTTTATTGAGCTGCCGATATGTGCACGCATCGTCTGAAGACTGCAGAATCATCTCACGCCTTTTCTTCATAAGTTGGAGAGTTCGATCTGTGAGCCTCTTGCTTTTATGACAGTTTCCACGAACCCATCGTTGTATTCGTCCACAGAGCTTCCTAGGCATTCGAAACGATTTTGAAGTTCGAACTGAAAGCACTCGGAGTTTTGGATCTGGATCTGTGCAGGACGGAGCGTAGACTTCATCAGTCGAGATCTTTCAAGCTTGACATTGATATTCAATGTGCCTCTTACCATGCGGTGATCACTTCCGGTTTAAACTGCATTGATCACAGAGACATCATTGAATATTTGCTTCTTCGTCGACATGATGAAGTCAATCTCATTTTTTTTTACACCATTTGGGCTTTGCCAGGTCCACTTCCTATGCTCACGCTTTCTGAAGAAGGAGTTCATCATGTAAAGTCATCCTTCTCCATAAAGCTGGCCAGTAGGTGTCTCTGGTAGTTCCTACGTCCAAATCCTAATTGCCCCACTCGCAGCTCGTCACCGTCTCGTTTGCCCAGTTTCGCATTAAAGTCCCCCATGACCACGGTGAAATGAGTCTTATAACCATGCATGGCTCTGGATACATCCTCATACATGGTTTCTACTTCGTCATCGGGGCGTGTCGAGGTCGGAGCGTAAACCTGTATGACCTTCAGCGAATATCTTGATAATATTCTGAGTATAAGGTACGCCACCCTGGTCGACACGCTCTTGATCCTCACCACATTGTTCACAAGGGACTTGTGGACGACAAACCCGACACCACCTTGGGACTGCTGGTCCCCCTCCCGAAAATAGAGCAGGTTACCAGATCTTAGGATTATCGTGTCCGGGACCCCCTGTCTTCGAACTTCGGATAATCCCACAATACTCCATCGCAACCTGCTCAACTCCTCCTCAAGCTCGGCAATCTTCTCATCGGACCGGAGTGTACGCGTGTTGTACGTCGCCAGGTCCAGTCGTCGACGGTTGATCAATCCCGCCCGGAGATTCTTAGCACCCCAGACACCAGGGCTGCGCCCACGCCCGACCACGCTAGCACAATCGTTGGAGTCGCCGGGCACTTGGGGCCTGTTTTTTGTTGCATTATGCATTTGGGAAGTTTGGACCATAACCCGCCACGCTGGTCCAATGCGTGTTGGCGGGTCGCCATAGCCTTGTTCGTTTGTCAGCAGGGTGCACCACGTGCAGGTGAGGTTGACTTGGCTCCCGATATGTGTTGATTGGGACCCAGTATACACCCCCGTATACAGCAATTTTTTCATTACATAGTAAAAAATACTATATAATGAAAAAGTTATATAATAGTTTCTTAAAAATATATAATTATTAAGTAATTTTCAAATATATAATAATAATTGGCAGAATTCACTTTTATTCTTAAAAATATTTATTTTTAAAATTGATAAAAGACTCATCCGTGATGTTTGAAAGGCTTACTTCAACAGAATTTACCTGTGTGAACATGGCTTTCTAAATTACTATGATCTAATTGGTTAAAGGGTGTGGCTAAACTGAGTGACAACGATAAGTCACTATTTTCCTAACAAGTATATTCTATGTTTGTATTCCTGTGTGACGAATCACCAGCATTTCACCCCGAATTGGCGCCAATGTCTGATGTTTTTTATCTCCAAACAAATTATTAAACATAAGGTTTTAACATCGTTAACAAACTTGCGAGAATACTGTACAAAAATTTTTTGTTAAATTATAAGTGGTTTAAAAGGTAACTTTTAGACAACTTATAATTTAACAATGGAAATAGAAAACTAATATTTATATTTAAAAACCTTCGTTATATTGAAGATACTGGTATATTGAAACCGGTTTGTTAAACGCTATAAAAAATAGATATAAGATTTTATTATTCTTAAAAACAGTAAATGTTAGTGTGTCATTAATATAAAAAGATTAATTGCTATATTTGTTAGTATCATCATTGCTTTCGTTTTCAATGTAAGGGCGGCTTGCGGCGGTAAAGCCTTCTCCTCTGTTATGCGCTATGCTAATCGCTAATCTTTTACTGTTAAATTTTATGGGTGGTGCAACCAAAATATCTATGTTCCAAATTAAATGAGCACACAATGAAAAAAAAAATTGCTTTCGTTTTCAAAGCAAACCTTTGGTGCTGCCGCTGCGGCTGCTGAAACCCGTAGCATAGCATAGTCGGCCTTATAATGTTCCCACTGTTGGGACTCAGGCCTCCTCTCTAGGAGAGGGAATGGGCCGTAATCCACCACGCGGGCCCAGTGCGGGTTGGTGGATGTCACATGTCTTCGAATTTTTGGTTCTAGGACATGCCGGTTTCCTCACGATGTTTTCCTTCACCGTTTTGAGAGCAGTGGTGATGAAATAAATTACACAAAGTAATGCGCCTGGCTGGGTTTGAACCCGCGACCTACAACTCATAAGTCGGGGCCGTTACCACTCGGCCACCACTGCTCTGCGCTGAAACCCGTAAAGGACACTAATACCTTATTAGTAATTACAGTTTTGAGCCGTTTGGGGTCGAAACGCTTCAGTCATGGGGTCCAACAGCGCGTCTACTTTTCAAAGAAATATCACACCGACTGATCGAACCAGAATCACCACAATCAGAAAACTAATCTTTGTATTTAAAAACCTTCGTTCACTATTTTCCTAACTCGTATATTCTATATATTATATTCTATATTTATATATTGTGGTGATTCTGGTTGCAAAAGCGTTTGCTTTTGCCACCAGAAACACCACAATCAGAAAACTAATCTTTGTATTTAAAAACCTTCGTTCACATAAACATGTGTAGGTGAATCGCGTCATAAAACCACTCACTTTGGTGTTATATCATTTAGTCTTTCTTCATCTATAGTTTCAGCCATCTGGATCATAGTATTAGGGTTCATCGGACTTTTGTAAAATTGCTCCAATACCTCTTTGTCTATACGGTCTATACAAGCGTGCGAGTATGCCGTTGAAACATATACAAAAGATCTGTGAAAATAAAATATAAAAAATAACAATTGTTTAGGAATAAAAGATTTGTAAGGCATGGATGATATATTTATTTGCAAGAATATAGGTAACTAACAAGTTCTTAACATTTGGTGGGGTCTCACTATATTCGGCATTTCAGCCGTACAAATATTTAGATTTTACATCTTTAGCATGCAGTAGGTACACATTTACTTATATACCTAATAATTTCATCATTTAAATTTAAATATCTATTCAACCAATAAATTAAAATTAAATACTAAATAATTGAATACAAATAATTTATAATAAAAATGATTTCATGTCAACAAGAAAAATAATAATACAGACGTGCAATAACGGAGAGATCGGTAAGAAACACGACCGCTGGCTAGGCCTTTATTTTAATTTTATTTTTATTAATAAGGCACATCAACAACTTGTTCACAAAATAAGATTCTAGGTTAAGTGTTTAGAGGATGTTTCCGTGAAAAAAAAAACAATTAAAGACATGCACATAATTCACAGTGGTTGTTTAAAATTACAAAATCACATATTATAATATAAATTAAAATTATGTTGAATTAAAAGAGATGAACCGATTACATGAATAATTTAAATGACAATATTTAAAAAAAAAAATTAGAAAACACAAAAGCTTGAATAAACAACAGATTAGAACAATTAAATTATAAATTAATAAAGGGAGTACACACATACTATAGTAAATTAACTAAATTAATTGGAAGATCAATGTAGACATACTTAACTATATTCAACTAAACTTAAAAATCAAATAGAATAAAATAATGTCATTCAAATTCGAAAACTACGGATCAATCTGGTTGACTTTCGACTTGAACTGAGCTAAAGAGTCAAAAAAGATGTCAATATCTCAGTTGTTACAGCAGACTTTATCGTATGTGGTCACGAACCGATTTAAAGGAGCAGATCGTTCGAGATTGGTGCGAGAACTTCTGCTTGCAAAGGTGCTATGTACTCTCACTGTTCTCACAATGCCTCGACAAGATACGTCCAGTACAGATACAGAAAATATAGGGTACCAAAAACAGAAAAAAAAAAATTTTTTTCGGTGCCTGTACTGATCACCATGGAGGAGGCTCGTGACTAAATAATACCAAGCGCACTGGTTGATCTTCTACTTGTCTTGGCAAAACGCTTAGTCGAACTTGGTACTACGGATTTTTTCCAACCATATCGATAGTCGAGCGTGACGCAGCGTAAATTTAGTCCGTCGTAACAAATTCCAGCATATGTTGTTACTAATTTTGTTGAGTCACGCTTGAAATAAAGAGTATATCTATCTAGCTTGACCTTGGTACGGTCGGATCACGATCTTGTTACTATGGACCAAAACCATCGTACCAAGGGGTATTGTATTACCCTGCTACTGGGTTGTGAAGATGAGACAGGCAGTCACGCCATCTAAAATAATACTGAATGGGTAAGCGGATTTACAGATTAACTATAACAATAAAATCATTATATTTTTGATACCTTAGATTTTCATGTTTTAATATGGTTTTCAGTTTTACTTACTTTAGTTTTTTGCAAGCCTTGCCGAGTGCAAGAGTCTCCCTAGTGCCTCGTATGTTGATCAAGGTTGCCACACGAAAGGGCTCATCGAAACGTGTTGTGGCAGCCAAATGGAAAACTATATCTACCTGAATAATGTAATAATAATAATTATAATAACAAGATGAGGAGGAGGCTCTTTGGGCAGTTGCCTCAAAGGCTTGAACCAGAAGGCAGTGCTCCTGGACACGGCGCGTATTGATCAGAGAATTCTCTCTCAGCAGCTCTGACCACTGGTAGCTTGGACTCTATTCCAGATGCCGGTTTGCTAATATTTAAATGTTTAAAATGTTTTTAATATGATTAAAATAATAATAATGTTACTCATATGTATCTAGAATGAATAAAGGGCATAATAATAATATATCCCTATCACCGTATATCTACGTTGACATCATGGAGGGGCTTGCGCGCTTCAATAAATTCTGGGTCTGTACCGGTAGCATTAGCTTTGTCGTAACAAGCCTAGTAGTACGCGGTCGCCACTACAGAACCTTTTCACCATTTGGTGGATGGAGCCGAAACAGAAGTTCTGCGAGCAGTGTGCTCCGTCCACTGGATATTTGGCGGTTCTTCGGGCTATGTCGTTAATCTCCCAAGGTCTACCATACAGAAACCATGCGTTTTTTTTTTTCTGAGACAAGTGTAGACTATATTACTTAATAGTATAACTTTCAATTAGTAACTTTTTTTTGTGTAATTGGATCAGGACTTCTTGAAATTAACTTTTCATCATCATCATCATCATTTCAGCCGAAAGACGTCCACTGTTGGACACAGGCCTCCCCCAAGCGTCGCCAAAGTGACCGATCCTGTACGTCTCGCATCCACCGCACTCCCGCGACTCTTACCAGGTCGTCGGTCCACCTTGTGGGAGGCCTTCCAACGCTGCGTTTACCGGTGCGCAGTCGCCACTCTAGAACCTTTCGGCCCCATCGACCATCCGTTCCACGAGCTATGTGCCCTGCCCACTGCTACTTTAGTTTGGCGATTCTTCGGGCAATGTCGGCGACCTTAGTTCTCCTGCGGATATCTTCATTATTTATGCGATCACGCAAGGAAACTCCAAGCATAGCCCTTTCCATTGCCCTTTGGGTGACTGTAAGCCTTCTGAAGACGCCCATTGTAAGCGACCATGTTTCAGTGCCATATATCATCCCTGGCATAGACTTTCGTCTTGAGACACTGTGGTATGTTGGACGAGAAGATACCGCGCAGTTTCTCGAACGCTGCCCAGCCGAGTCGGAAATTATCTTTTGCAACTATATAATTAAACAATTAATTATTAGTAAAGGTTGTAAAATAAATAACATTCATGTCATACCTGCTCTGTAATAGTGTTCCAGTCTTTTTCACTCAAGCCAAGTCTTAGTTCTGCTACATCACCCAATACAAAATCGACTTTTTTAGCGAAATTTGGTTGTTGTTCTCGCAACAAGTCATATACCTGAAAACAATGTAGAATAACGAATGTACAGATCAGCTGTACAAATCCTGTAACGTGCTTACTGTTCGCCAGCTTTTCATAATGCACTTAGTGATCATTTGGTTCCCTTCAAAATGGTTGAGCTGAGTGGTGCTAATATTAGCGTGATGATCGTGAACGGGCACTGTCAGTTGAGACTGGTCATCTCTTAGCTGCCAGTTGCTATTTTAATATCTATATTTAGTTTTTATTTTTACTTTATTTACATTGTTCTCACATGATAGCGACAAGAAACATGTAACAGAGATATTTGTAATTACAAAACATGATTGAAAAGAGTGTCCATGGAGTTTCTTGCACATTCTTCTCCATAGAGATCTACGCAATGGAATGTGCAATTAGCATCATTTTTTTTTCTGACTGACTGACTTCATGACATTTCAAAAGTGCCTGTAAATGGTTTATTTGAAATAAAATGCCTTGAATCTTTGAATCTTGAATCTTTAGTATTAATAACAGCACACCATGCTTTCATACAACACCGAAATTATTAATAAGAGACGGAATGATATTGTTTGCCATTCTAATGCATCATCGAAATATGTATTTGTAAAAAGATTTTTTATTTTTTTAGGCCCATTTCTGTACAATAAATTAAATAGAAAATTAAGTATCTACAAATTAAATAAGTTTAACTGCAAAAAGATGTAAGTTATCCAATATTTTTTAAGCTTATCTTATGTAGAGACAGAAGACCTACTTGCTGTTTGTAAATAAAACACGCCGTATCTTTAAATTTAATTAAGTTTTTATAACAGCCATATTAGTGTTAATTTATTATTTTGTATTTAAGCACTCTCTCGCCTGAAGTACAGGTTCACCCTAGTTCAGGCAAATGAGCAACTATTTTCTTTTTTAATATTTAATATACTTTATTGTAAATGTGCCCTATGTTATAAATAAACGATTTATTATTATTTATTATATTATATTATTATTAATGTCATCAACGAGTTTTTGATCTATTTTTAGGAGTGTTTAAGATTTTAAGCATTTTTTTGTCGTTTTCAGGGTTCCGTAGTTCTAAAAAGGAACACTTATAGTTTCACCAAGTCCTACTATCCGTCCATCCGCGACTTAGTTAAGAGGATTTTAGTACTAGAAAGCTGTAATTTTTCATGGGCATAATAAACTTATGACGTCCTCCGACCGGTGAAATAATATCTTGATAAATATTTTCTTAAGGTCTCCTACATAAAGTGGGTGTGATTTTATTGTCTCGTTTACGATTACTGTGGGGTATTGTTGGATTTGTCATTCATAAGCAGTGACGGAGTGCACAGACTATTTTTGATTCATTGATCTATTATTTTGTAAAACATTAAACTTGTATATATATTATCAATGTTTATTAGAGTAAACTGTGTGTGTCCAAGCAAAACAGATAGCTTGAAAAATCTAAATAAATAATTGATAATAGTACTTACTTACCTATTTATACGAATTTAGAAGAAAAAAAAATAAAAAAATACTTGGATAATGTTGTTATTTTAAAACGGGAAGCATAACGTCACGATATTTACTCTAAACGAGGTAATTTTTACAGTATATTGTTGGAGGTTAGCACTGCGCAGAAGTATTTTCGAAAGAAACAAATGTCAAGATGAGAAGCCTTCTATGACGTAAATACCTAAAATGTGTGGCAAATCGAGGTTGGCTTTGTAAGAATTTGTTACCACCTAACAACCCATGTTTTTTTTTCAAATAACTTCTCCCACTCTAGGTGGAGGGAGAAGAAGGATCTTACCTCACTTCAAGTGGTTAACATTTTTTGTATAGAGCACTATGAGTATACACTCACTGCATGAGCGCTTGGCCAGCGGGTTGACCACACGCGGACGACGAGTGGACAACTCGGTTATTTTCCGTTTGCCCACAGATCCTAAACAGATCTCTCGCTGTCCACGAGTGGTTCGCTCATGAGGACGATGCATCAGCAGCAAACGTGTTGGCCGTATCGATTAATTTTCAAAAGTAATAAAAAGAAACTTAATGCCCAGCTACGTTTACTAGTTAACAACGCAGCGTCCACCTCGACCCTGTCGACAACAAGTGGATACCGAGCGACGAGCTAATGCTGGTCGGGTATCGGGTAGGTCTAATGAGTTTGTAGTAATGACATTAATCATAAGGATAGGCATGCACTGGGAACTGTACTGAGTCAATTTTAAATTAGGGCTTTTGTATTCAGAACATATTAATATTATTTGTTAAAAATACAACTTACAGCGGTCCAATGGTTAGTAACAACTTGTCAACTAAAGGGTTAGTAGTAATACTAAAAAAATTCAAACGCAACCAGTGATTAAGCAGCATGTTTATGGGCTAAGGTTTGAAGAATGCGATTGGAGCTGGTTTTAGATCTGCTTAGCAACGAGTTAGCCTTCTCTTTTTTTTATTGGGCGATTTATAATTCTAAACTAATAATTACTTTAATTATCTTCAACTTACAGGGTCCTGTAATAATTCCATCAGCCTCTGTTCTATAGATTTGCCTTTTTTGCTTCTTAGTAAGATAAATATTTTGGATACCGCTGTTGCTCTAAAAAAAGAATTGAAATTGAATAAAGTATTTAAAAATTGGACATTACATTGGGATACTGGCAAAAATAAAAATAATATTAATAATTCTTTATTTTTACAATACGTAGACATTAATAATTTCACGAAATAATTAAAAAATATGAGATGTTTGTGTATTCATACAGGTAGCGATACTGCTGTCTTGGCAATTGTATGAAATTTTTCATTAACACAAATGTATCAGAATCATGAGAGATTTGCTTTCTGAAGACGGAGAGTCTTTAGAGAGCGAATCTCTCTATCTCTCTACTGAACCCCTGTCATTTACATTTGTTGCTGGTGGTTCATGAGCTTCACATTCAACATCATCTTGTATGCAACCTGTTTCTGTTGTATTTATTTTTTCTTCCAATACTGTCATCCTTCTTCACAGTTATTATATGCAGTGCAGTGCAGTGCAATGCGCAGTCAAGTACGGACGTGTTTGCGCTGCTCGATACGAATTTTATATTCGCGTGTTGCGCGGCAGTAGCCGTTGCACGTTTTTCGTCGCTATGAGTCAACCACTCATAGCCAACGAGCTGTTGGCATTCATCAAACATGCCATTGATTACATAGACGTGGTCAGCATCCTGCAGATCTGTAAGTCTAGTTTTAACGAGGAGGAGATAAGCAGTGCCAAGTTGCTGCTGTTCCAAGCGCTGGGCAAAGTTGACAAGATGCAATCCCGACGGAGGGATGGCGGCCAGAGAAGTGTACAGGATATCATCACAATGATGAAGAGCACGGACCCGGACTACGTGCCCGCTTTCGTGGTGAAGGAGCTGCATAAATTGCCTCCCGTCACGTTCAACCACGTCGATGTCACCAGGTTGCTGAAGGACATAACATCCCTGAAAGCAAGCTTGGCCGAGGTACAAACCAAGCTGGAGGTGTCCAATACCACCGTAGGTTCGCTGCGTGCCGAAGTAGAGTTGTTGCGCAACGCTGTTTCTGAAAGTAAGGCGCCTAACAACTCCAACGTGAACATACGTCGCGGAGCACAAAATGCATACATCAGCAGTTTTGAGTCGGCGAGCTGTAGTGCATCACCCGCTGCTGATAATGCTTGCGTTGCATCTTGCTCCGCCGCTGCCGTCGCTGTATCGTCACCGGTCGAAGTGGTGACGCATATAGGTACGGCGACCCCTAAACGTGCCTATTCCGCTATTGTAGCTGCAAATAAACCTGCTGTGTCGCAAACAACGTGACAAGCAGGTAAAACGAAAGGGGGCAAGCAGAGCGATGAGAATAGCTTCACTAAGGTAGAGAAGAAGAAGAGGAAGAAGCCTATTTGTCAGAACCAGTGCGGTACCGCGCTGGCAGGACCCAACATGCTGCTGCGTCTAGCAGTGCCTACGACGCAGCTGTACATTTCGAGGCTACATCACACCACGAAGGCTTAGGAGATCGTGGAGTATGTACGCGTAAAGACAAACTGGACTTTGAGAGTCGTGCAGCTGGAGCTGCGCCATAACACTAATTTCAAGTCGTTTGTGGTGCGGGTGCCGACTCACCATTTGGAGACCTTCCTCAAAGGAGAGTTTTGGCCGAAGAGTATCGTGTATCGACGATTTCGTGGAAGGATACCGACCTCGCGGCGGAACACGACGCCGACACTTCGTGTGCAATAGTATAGTTTAATAATTGTTATAGTTTCTTATAAACATAAATGTATTAGTTTATTATTTTGTAAGATTATTTATGTATTTTTTCTATGGGCCTTAGTTGCCTGATAATAAAGAATTATTATTATTATATTCTTTTTAAAGTCATATATATGATCTCCTTTTACAGTTTCTGAAAAGTTAACAAGGATGTACATTTGCGCCTTTTTATCCCATTTTAGTCTTCTTTCATTCGGTATATGAACCATCACATATTAAAACACGTATATGACCTAAGTCTGGTTTCTCATTATGTCACCGTTCATTGAGTGTTTTATTCGCAAACATGAAATTATCAACAGGTTTATTAAGTATACTGCTGTATTAGTTGCGTCTGCCTAATTCTTCGTGAATATATAAAAGACACAAGACTATTATATAGTCATCAATGAACTAGACCTAAAATACCAGGAACCAGGAATTCGTTTTCATTGGATTACATACATCTTTTTTTTTAGGTGGTAAGTGACGGCCTTGTGACCAGGCTGACCGCACTGAAAGCAGTGGTCACTGCAATTCACCTCCGCTGTGCAACAAGCCCCACGTGGTGTCCCACGTGGCAACGTCAGCACTGCAGAGTTCTGGAATTCTGACAACGGCGGCCACAACCCCTTCCACCGTCACGGAGTCGTCCTACTTTTCCACAGCCGGCTGTAGCGTGATAACTACAGCTGTGAATGATGAGGCGCAAAACCGAGTGGCGAAGGCGCTTTTTAGCGGCCCTAGTCGGCTTACTCGCCTTTTCCTTGGCGCCGACAACCATTCATTCGGACTCTGCAGGCGGGGGAGGTGGCAGGGGCAGCCTGTTTGCCACCACGGCAGGTGCTCTTACCGCTTTATCGGCGGGCGCTGCCTTGCTCTTCGTGGGAGCTGCTTACTCCGGCGGGCCCGCCTTGGGCGCTGCAGCCGTGGCCGTTGCGGCAGCTGCTAACGCTGCCCTCTTCTGGCCGCAGGCCACGAGTGAGGGACGCAGTACAATGCCTTCCAGGATGGACAGCTGCTGCTGCATCCTTTGCTGAAACTGCTCCTACTGCTGCCGGAAGGCAGATAGCTCCTATTTCACCAGCATTAGCAGCTGGCTTTACGGCTTAGGCTGGGGCTGACTTTGCCCCTACCCATGCTTGCGCCCCCCTTTTGGCGACTCCTGGCAGCATGCATTCCCATTAGTTCGGCCCGGAGTTTTGTGGCCATCTTCTCAAAAGAGGCGTCGATAGCCTCCGCAATAGAGGCGGCAAGCTGGGAGATAGTCTTTTCCTTGGAGGACTTCTCCCTTTTCCTCCCCATGTTTCTCAGTGCGACGATCACCAACTCTGCGAGCGACCTGCGCGTATCTTCCTCGGCGTCTGGCTCGCTGCCAGACAGCTCCAAGGGGTCAGCCCTAGCGCTAGTCACTGCGGGGTGGCAGCTCTCGATTCTAGGGCGGTGAGCCTCCTCCCTCTGCCTTGCGCACGACCCGCACCCCGCCCACTAGCTGGTGGGGAATTTTTGGGCCAAGCCTTTTTTTGCATCGGAGGATGACCTTTTTCCTGATATGGAGCGCTTCCGGTAATGGCGCCAGTTTCTATGGAGTGTCCCATAGCCTCCTCTACCTGCGTGCCTTCCGAGCTCCCTTTGGATGCCCTGTCGAATTCCGACCGTGCATCACTCTCCATCTCCTCTTCTAAGGATGTTAAAAAATTTGGACTTTTTCATTTTAGTTCCCACGAGTATATTTTATGTTGTACCGGCTCAAATTCAGTGGTTCACACTTGAGACTAATTAAGCTACCCATTAGTCAAGCTAACAACCTCCCTCACGGTGCGCCACCGCTAGAATATTTGGAGTGATTTTTATATATAGAGGTTGTCTTCCTCGCGGTCCGGGTGGTTAAGCATAGACCTTCGACCCCCATCAAAAGTCAGAAACATGATTTTGGACAATCTCTGGGGCTAAGAGACTAACGGTGGCAGAAGGAGGAGCTTCAGGCAGAATATTTGCAGGCGGACATCGAGACTCCTTAAGCAAAAGTAGCCACCACACACACGACGTCCCGAGGGAAGTCGTTGGCTACTTCCCATGGTGCACCGTCCCGGAAACTGGCGTTCATTCCGAACGTATCCACGAGGAAACCACAGCCCACGGGTACTCGCGGAGGTTTTCTGTCGTAGCACCCCAACGACTAGTTAAGGCGAAAACTTGGACAAAGTCGGGGAATCCGCTAGAAATGAGATGCACATGAAAAATTATAATGAGTCGACGTAAACGGAGATAGCTAATGTCATACAGCTGAAATGATAATGTTATTTGTATTTACCTTAACAGTTTCTCAATGAGCTGTTTTCCGAGGTAGCCAGAACCTCCTGTTATGAACACGTTGGCTCCACTATAAAACTGTTGCACAATAGAGGTTCCACGTGCCGTCAGTTCATTCAATGGCTTCATACGGGCATTCAATATCTTTGTTTCATATTCCTGAGCTGGATCCATCATTTCAACTGCTTTCGCAAATCGGGAAATTCTGAAATATACATATTTGTGACTTTGATTTGATCGTGTAAAATCTGTTTCATTTTACCAATAGAAATCTTATTAGTTGTTTTCACACTTCACACCAATATTTTTAATATTTTTTCTTCTGAAAGTACCTATGTTTTATTTTAACATGTGTATTTATATATTTATGGCAGTATCTTTATAATAGGTCTTTACCTAAGAAATTGCCGTTTTTTGAAACGGGTTGCTTTGAAGTGTGATCTTTGGATTTACTTGGAGTTATAAGTTCATATATAAACGTTATATTGAAGAGTACGTTATTTTTTTTTTCGAAATTAGGTATTTATTCAGTAATAATAATAGTTTTTTTTTTCAGGCATTATTTTATGTTATACTATTTCAATGATACCTATATTGTTTGCACTTTATTATCCTATTACTCTTACATACGGTGTTTACATATCTTTTTTTCCAACTTTTCTTTTACAGGTATGCTAAAAGAGATTTCTTTAGAATTAAGCATCACTTTTGTACCTATTTTTCCATTTCCTTTTTCTTATTTTTTATTAATGTCTGTACATACATTGTTAAAAAAATAAATAACTACATTCCCTAGGAAAAAAAAAAATACTGTCACCTGGTGGAATCTAGTGATATTATAGAATGAGACGTAAATGTATAATAATCATTTAAACCAATCGTTTTAAGAAGAAAATTCTCATATTTGCACAGTTTTAGGTTTACGAGTTATATTGCGAAATCGATCTAACACTACGTCAGTGACTGAAAAAATCTAAAAATCGAAAATTCAAGAACATAATTATTCAATAGATGAACCGAGAATTATGATATATTTAGAAAGAAATGACAATTGAGATGACAACTTCAACAAAATCTCTTACCATGCACCACTAAAACCAAGACTTACTGAATTAAACACAAAGTTAAATTATTTAGTTTTTACGATTTCCTTAAAATGTCAAACTACAGCTAAATAAAATGAAATTTCAGTCCAAAAACGTTGTAACTAATACAAGCAAATAGATTGTGGTTAAATATCACTAAGCTGTACCTCTTTATATACAATACACTGCATGCTTTCGTTTAAATTATGATAATGATGATGAATTATGATAATATTGTCGTCATTAACATTATTGTAATTTTACTTGTTTTTCTATTTAGTACGCTAATAAAATATTTGAAATTTTTGAAATGCATTTGAAAGATCTGTGA
This sequence comes from Mythimna impura, assembly GCA_905147345.3. Classification (NCBI taxonomy): domain Eukaryota; kingdom Metazoa; phylum Arthropoda; class Insecta; order Lepidoptera; family Noctuidae; genus Mythimna; species Mythimna impura. The sequence goes on from LR990349.1 coordinate 5,295,182, forward strand.
ACTTGTGAAATATGCCTTTTTAAGTCGATAAATATACCGAGAGGTGTGCGTTTATCATTAATATTGTTTTTAAATTTGTTACAAAGTCAAATGCAGCAAATAGCTAATTAGTTTCCAAGCTAAATTGGATTTAGCTTGGAAACTAAAATTATTATTTATTAGCTGTTGCCCGCGACTTCGTCCGCGTCAAGTTCGTAAAAATGCACTTACGTAACTAATAATTATGTGGTTGTGATTCACACCGAAAGCATTTAATTCATTTGTTTTACTTTCACACAAAACTGTTAAAGGTCAAAATGGAAATTACCTCCAATAAATATGCTATGTAAAATGTATTTATTTATGTACACACAAACACTTAATATCGAAAAGAACAAATACAGATAAAAGAGTACAAAGGTCCTGCTTATTTCTAACGAAATTTCTTCCAGCAGACCTGCGACAGGAGAGTTAGATGAGAAATGTAGACGTAGTGTGTATAAATAATATAGAGAAGAATTAAATAGATTAAATTATGTAAATTAAACCTTATAATACAATAATATAATATATATATATCAATAACAGTAAATAAATGTACGCATAAATAGAAACAAACATAGATTAAATTATAAAAATACATACAAATATTAATATATAACTTACGAGATGGTAGTGAGGTAATGTACTTTGACTAGCTTTTTGAAGGCAGATATATTTTTAGCATCACGGATCTTAGCTGGAAGTGAGTTCCATAATCGTACCGCATGAAAAGAGAACGAGTTAGAATAAAAATGGGTTTTATGGGCTGGGAAATTGAGATGGAATTTAAGGTGGGATCTGCATGGGGCTTCGGTAGGGCGAGTGAACGAAAAGCGATCACGCAAGTAGCCAGGATAAGCAGGGTTGAAAAGGATATTGTACAGGAGACATAATACCCGAGTGTTCCTACGAAGACGGATAGGGAGCCACTTGAGATCCTTGCGGAACTGAGAGACGTGGTCGTATTTTCTTAGGCCAAAAACAAAACGAATGCACAAATTTTGCAAGCGCTCAAGTTTATTTAATAGCTCCTCAGTGGCATCCAGGTAGCAGGCATCAGCATAATCGATGATCGGCTGAATTAGAGTTTGAGCTAAATAAACTTTGGTTTTAAATGGGAGAAACCTTTGAAGGGATTTAAGACTGTAGAAGGAAAAGTGTACCTGACGGCTAACCTCGTTTACCTGAGCTCGCCAAGAGAGGTTGCTGTCAATTAAGACACCGAGATTCTTAGCTGAGTCAGTGTACGCAATAGTCGAGCCGTTAAGGGATAATGGCGTCAAGGTAGAAATGTTAAGGGCATCGCGATAGTATCGACTACCTATGATCATAGCCTGGGACTTTGAAGGATTAATCTGTAAGCCGTAAGACTTGGCCCACAGATCAATACTCTCCAGGTCACGATTCATGGCAATAATCGCTGAGTCTGTTTCAGCCAATGTGAAGTGACGATAAAGCTGCAAATCGTCTGCGTAAAGATGGAAGTTGGAAGTGATAACCTTAGTAACAGTATTTATAAATATAGTGAAAAGAAGAGGAGAGAGAACGCCACCCTGAGGAACACCAGCAGTGAGATCACACCAATCAGAGAAAATCTCATCAAGGCGGACACACTGAGAGCGACCCCGAAGATAAGAGTCAAACCAGGCTAACGCAGAAGCAGAGAAGTTAATAGACTCAAGAACTCCAAGCAGTATGTCAAAATCTACTGAGTTGAACGCACAACTGAAGTCAAGTAAAACTAGTACAGTAAGAGATTTGTTGTCCATAGCCTGGCGGATGTCGTCAGTGACTGTATTTCTTATATCCAGATATATTTATTTTATTTATTTGGCTCACCAATAATACAATACACGTAAATGATATACATCATATAAACTTATGAACGTCAATAAACAGAAACAGACACATTGAGGTCGAAGTTTAGTTGGCGTTTGAACTGCTACCCCTGTATGGAAAAGGTGTTAGTTTATGTATGTTCCTGGTTAATGTTATGATAAAACAACGCTGTCATCATCATCATTATCATCATCATTTCAGCCGAAAGACGTCCTCTGTTGGATATAGGCCTCCCCCAAGCGTCGCCATAATGACCGGTCCTGTGCGTCTCGCATCCATCGGATTCCCGCGACCCTCACCAGGTCACCGGTTCACCTTGCGGGAGGCATTCCAACGCTGCGTCTTCCGGTATGTGGTCGCCACCCAAGAACCTTTCGTCCCCATCGACCATCTGTTCTGCATGCAATGTGCTCTGCCCATTGCCACTTAAGTTTGGTGATTTTTCGAGCTATGTCTATAACCTTGGTTTTCCTGCGGATATCTTCATTTCTGATGTGATTACGCAAGGAAACTCCGAGCATAGCCCTTGCCATTGCCCTTTGGGTGACTTTGAGTCTTCTTATGAGGCCACAACAATAAACAACGCTGTATGATTTTGAAATGATTTGTTCATTAGGATATACTAAAAGTACATCAAATCGTAGTTATTTTTTAGTAACACTAAATAAATGTTATTCAACGTAAGCGGTCAAAAAAGATTAAAAAAGAGTATAGAAGTAGAAGAAAACATTGAGCAAAACCTTCACATTTGATCGAAAATCAAAAATCGAAGAACACACAAAAACGTGACTAACCTTTTCAGTTGTCAACAACAAACTACAAATTCAAATTGGCTGATGATGCCAACATATGATAAACATATGTGTACGAACATAACACAAAAAAAAATCGATAATCGAATGTACACAGCCCGTGAAAATTCAAAATTCACCTTTACTTTTGAACAGGAACAGACATATAAAAATGATAAGCTGTTTGTTAGTCTCGCTAAAACTTGAGAACAGCTGGACCGATTTGGCTAATTTTGATCTTGAAATATTTGTGATACTTCAGATAAGGTTTAAAAGGTTAGAAATAATGGAAAAGTTCTCAAAATAAAATCCGAATACAATGCCATCTCTAATGAAAATGTCATTTTAAAATGAATTATGCTGGTTCTGGTAATGCTAATAGCTTGCGTTATCCTTTGATAGTTTAGCTAAAAGGTATCACAACATGTACGCGGTAGATCAGCTAGTCTTAAATATATATTTCCTATAAATGCAGTGAAATTTTTGGAAAATAGTGACCTAACTATTCAAAAAATCCTATTCTATCGTTGCATAATAATAGGGGTTAAAGTATGAAATTGCCATTTTTTTAAACGGGTTGCTTTGAAGTGTTATATCTTTGGATTGACTTAGAATTATCAGTTAAAATAAACTTTATATTAAATGTACGTTATTCTTTTTCCGAAATTAGGTATTTATTGCATACTTTGTGTTTTATATTTTCTGTAATATCGCAGTTCTTATAACCATGAAAGCTAATAAAAAAAGTTTTTTTCATATTAAGAGTTCCAACGTAGAAACTATGCATTTTGAAGGGCAAGCAATATCAATTACGTATACCAACCTACGACTTTCATCTAACAAAAGAACTTTTTGTTCTTGGTTTAATAGTTTACGTTTTGGAAATTTCGTTTTGGTTTTTTTTGATGCAGATATCAACAAGCTAGAAGCAATAGGAAACTTTTTTGCAAAATTAAGATCAATAAGTTGGGTCTATTAAATCTAATATAGGTAGTAAATATTGATGCAGCCAAAAGTTTCAGTTACTAAGTAACTGAAACTGCTGGCTGCAAGGTTAAACAGTATTTAAATTAAGTTGAAAATTGCAATTAGTTTACCTAGCATCAATAACAATGTGCTCATTTGAATAGCAAATAATTTTAACTTCAACAACAATTTATTTATTTAACAATTTATGTACATACAATAATAAAAGAAAATAAGAAACAGAAGAATAGTACAAAGGTGATGCTTATTTCTAAAGAAATCTCTTCCAGCATACCCGCGAAAGGAGAGTTGGAGAAAATAGAGATGTAGTCACTGTGTGTAGAAGTAAAAGAAAAATTGGTACACACAAAATACGTAGTTAACTATGAAATAATATAACGTGCAAAAAAAGATCATCATCATCATTTCAACCGAAAGACGTCCACTGTTGGACATAGGCCTCCCCCAAATATCGCCATAATGACCGGTCCTGTGCGTCTTGCATCCATCGGATTCCCGCGATCCTCACCAGGGCTTCGGTCCACCTTGCACAAAGGGCAAAGGGCAATGGAAAGGGCTATGCTCGGAGTTTCCTTGCGGGATCGCGTCAGAAATAAAGATATCCGTAGGAGAATCAAGGTTACAGACATAGCCCGAAGAATCGCCAAACTTAAGTGGCAGTGGGCAGGGCACATTGCTCGCAGAATAGATGGTCGATGGGGACGAAAGGTTCTGGAATGGCGACCACATACCGGAAGACGCAGCGTTGGAAGGTCTCCCAAAAAAAACATATACTGTTATAATATGTAATATGTAATAAATATCACAAATCTCGGCGCGCGAGCGTGATGATAAATATTGTTGGGCGACTGAATTTGCGACGCTCGTGCGCCGATATTTATGGTCCTTTTTAAATATTAGTTAAAAATTTATTGATAAAGCTATTTTAATTCAAATTTTAAGTTGTATATTTAAAAAAAATGTTCTTCTATTAGATTATGCTATTACTTTAATGATAAAAGGAAGTTAAATCAGTGCTAATGATCATTTTATTTACTCATAATTTCTTAATATTTTGACAATGTTTTTATTTTAATTTTATTAATTAGTAAACTAAATCAATTATTTTTTCTATAAATATTTTGATAAGGATTCTAGTTACTGGTCTGTATTTTTTGTTTATTAATTCTATTAGAACTGTAGAAGTTAGAAGCTTCGAAATTGACTCTGAAAGTAAAATTTAAAAAAAAAAAACTCTATGTGAATATAGTTCACAAGCATGCAATTAATTTAAATAAAATCCTATTTACCTATTTAGACAAGAATATTTCCTAATGTTATTGGTAAATCACATGTTTGTACAATAAATCATTAATCGATATAAACGGGTTTGAAAATCATGGTTTTTGGCCAAATAGCGCGTAATTTCAAGTGAACGCTCTTAACATTAAGTCTTTTTATATTTCAGCTATATTTAGCGTATTGACTCAATTAGACCCGAATTCCAGCAGTAAGAAATTAAAGAATCCATGTGGTGATAGAGTTTACGCCCTTTGGTAGAAGTTGGACTGCTCTTATTTGCAAAAATGACATCAGAAAGTGAGGTTAAGTTAAAAAATAAAACTTTATTAGCGTAAAACAGGAGACGTAGACAAGGGCTTCGGTTTATTTGTCAAAGGTTCCCGCAGTCCTTGCAGGCATCAGCCCTACTGAGCCACTTCAGTTTTGCTGAAATCTCTTTGAGGCGCATATGGAACATTACTCGCCGTCCATATGGGCTTGATCCTTACCGGAAGGCTGGATAGCGAGTTATTCATTATTTGTCGTCTATAAACTCTTGCCTGCTATAGCCGGAAATTACCCTGCGGCTCGCTATGCCCGGGGTGTCTTCTGAGTTGCAAGGAATTCCGTTCCCTCAAGGCTGCGGCCATCTCCTTCGTTTTCATTAGGTACTGCTATGTAAAAGTAGTCGACCACTTTCAATTCCCTCTCGCTCCGTACCATGACCTGAACGAGAGCCGGACACAAGAGGTGGCAGCTGGCAATCGACTCTACGAGGACACGAAGATGCTTCGCCCAAGCGTGGCAGACTTTCACCGTATGTTTCCACCTTGTTATTGTGTATCAAAATTCTGGCATCGTTAATATTTTAGTAAAAATAAGAAATTGGAACTTAGATGGTCTTGAATCCAAACATACAACAAAACAAACAAACTACATTGCACTCCAAAACCAGGATAGTTGATGTAGGTCATACGGCTGCCCAACAGAAATGGGATTGGGCAGGACATATCTGCCGCATACCCGTCAAATTATAGACCAAAGTAGGGCAAAGTTAGTGCTTTGAAATAGTGCGATGGAGTCGCTGCAGACCATAAAGGAGATGGCATGACGAACTAAACGGATTTGTCTAGAACTGGCACGAGGAAGTGCGGGCCCGCGAAAGAATACAGGGAGGCCTTTACTCAAAAGTGGGACGGAGCAGGATAACAAAAAAAAAACACCCCCTAACTTGTATTGTAACAACTTTAGAAACTGCTTCCTTCCGTGCATTTGTTTTTTTATGTGTGATGTAATTAAATGACTTCTCACGCCCTGGGGTAGAACGAGAGGGTATGTTACATTTGGCCTATCTAAACCTGTATCTCCCAGTTGCCCTTTGCATTCTAGGACCACGGTAACTCTTTCAAAAATTTCTACGCCATAGCAAGCATTGGCCCTACTAGGTCACTACGGTTTTATTAACGTATGTATCTTTAAGGTACCTGCGACTCCAGAATCTCAAGGCGTCTCCTGTGGCAGCGGCAGGGACACGAGGATGTTCAAACCAGCAACCTCCCAAACTGGCCGCGTTTGGTGAGGACTTGCGTCAAGCGAAAGGTGAGGGCACCTATCTAGAGCCACTCCTCAAAGAGGGTATTTACGGACGCGATTGTGGCGTGCCCATTTCCAGGCTTTTTTTGATGTGGGAAATCCAATAACTTCTGTGGTAGAAGTTGTGTCAGACTTTTACTGACTGAAACCACATCTATGTCCTTCAGTTGCACTTTGTATTCTAGGACTACGGGTTTCCTTTTCAGGAATTCCCCGTGGTCCTAGCGGTCATCCCCCGCAAAGTGAACGCTATGGTTATCTGACATTTCTTTGAGGCGAGCGTAGAACGCACCGTCGACAACTCAGGCTCGGTTTGGACGGTAATCGAACAATCGGACAGCGAGCTACTCGTTGTTCGTCGTCTGTCAATGTGTCATGCAAAAGGTGAGGACGTTGTGGCGCCTCTCCAGCCACTCTTCAAAGAGGGGAATTACCGCCGCAATCATGGCATGCCCGAATAATATAGTTGCCTTTTCATGTCTTAATAATTTGTGAATAACAAGTTACTTTACGTCAATAACATCCTGTATCTCAATATTATTGCTAACTTCAACACAGTTTACATCAAAATGATGAGATGAAAACTTTACAGAAATTTCTTTGATGATATTGGATAAAGTTTTTGAAGATGAATTTGAAAGGTCAAAAACTTTTATTTTATTACTTTCTACATTATCCGCTATCATTTGAAGGTATTTTGAAGTAGCTGTTTCTTTCTGAAAAATTAATTCAAATAATTTTATTTCAAACTAGCTTTTGCCCGCAGCTTCGCCCGCGTACATAAATTATAGTAATGGAACCAGTACTTTCAGAGATTACATCCTACAAACAAAAAAAAAACTTTACCTCTTTATAATATAAATGCCCTATGTTATAAATAAACGATTTTATTATTATTAATATTAGTGTAGATATTGGTATTTTCATTGCTCGCAGAACAGATGGTCGATGGGGACGAAAGGTTCTGAAATCGCGACCAAGTACCGGAAATCGCAGCGTTGGAAGGCCTCCCACAAGGTGGACCGATGACATGGTGAGGGTCGCGGGAATCCGATGGATGCGATACGCACAGAACCGGTCATTGTGGCGACATTTGGGGGAGGCCTATGTCCAACAGTGGACGTCTTTCGGCTGAGATGATGATGATTGGTATTTTTGTTTTATTTTAGTATTCGTGATATGAATTTGCTTGAATTACCAGTTTCTTCAAATTCATATGGTATGAATTCTCGAACTTCTAATGCATCTAGCTTGTTACCCAATTTTGGTTTGACATTAGGTAACACTTTCTATATGCAGCTTCTCACAGCATAATTTTCTAACATTTTATATACGAGTAAATGGAACCCTAAAATTGATGTAGCTATCTCACTTACTGAACCCATTCACTTAGTGTTTCTTTCAGCTCTCTTTGCTTTATAACACTTAAGAATGGATGCAACTTAAGAATAATGCAGTGTTCATTTATTTGTATCACCATCCACTTACATACACCAACCACCACCCACTCCTCTACTCCTTCTATCTACTTGACGTATGCTCTATTGTTATTTTTAACATATGCATTTAGCTGTTGCAGCGAATCAAGGAAGGTAACCCATTTGTATGTAGAATTTTACAAGGAACATTTTTCATTATTTGATTTCAATCATCTCTGAAAATATAGTAAAACTAATGAAAATATTACGTAAACTATGAAAAATATAAGATTTTGCACTGTCGTCACTCAAGAAAATTTTCGTACTTTTTTGAGAAAATATCAACACAAAAACAACACCGCCGTGTCCTCGATGAGGCGACCGGTGACGGCGATGTCTCGAACGGGGCCCTGGTCACCGGATTCAGGTAAAGGTAATGTGGTAATGCAGTAATATTAACGAAAGAGGCGGCTGTAAGAGTAAGGGAACGTGCATCCTCTTGTCCTAGCCGCCGCGACAGGAGCAATCTCCGGCCACCGTAAGCGCGGGCTTGCGGACGACGAGCATTGTGTAGCTCTGCTCTGCTCTCCGTCTGCTTGTTCTCTATGGACCGAACACGAGCTATCGATGGCGCTTAGTATTTCACGCGCGCTTCAAGAAGATGTCAACAAAACCGTAGAGTCCCAGCAAGGCCGATGCCTGCTAGGCCCATGGGAAAACTTCTGAAAAGGGTACTCGTGGCCCTAGAACACTAAAGGCAACCAAAGGAACATAGGTGTAGTCTTAGTCAGTTGACCCCTCCTGCTCCACTCTAGAGCGAGAGAAGTGATTAGATAATTTCACATCTATAAAAACCGGGCAAGTGCGAGTCGCACTCGCGCACTGAGGGTTCCGTACAAACTTACCTATGAAAGCAGTTTAAATCCCGAATTAAGTTACGAAGATTTTTCCGAATGGCAAAAAAAGTTTTTTTTTGTGACCTAACTACAAGTTTACAGTTTTCAGATTTTTTCCTAATTGTTCTATGAGAACTAGCCTGAAATTGGGCATGAAGCCCAATTTCAGGATTATAACAGGGACCGCAGATCTGAGTGTACGGCTTTAATTTCAACTCGTTCAACTAGGTTCTCTGCCGAATAGTCTGATTGGTTGTGCATTATTATTAAGTTTCTACTAACAAAAATATGGATCTGCTGTATCTGAATCAAATAAATTATTATTATTATTATAGTCCCCGAGCATAAACACTGCATCAACCCCACTATTTTCAATTATCGCATTTATTTCACTTAGGCTGTCTACGAATTCACTAAGATTAATATTCGATATTCTTTTATCGTTATTTATTCGTTTTTCTGTTTGTTTCGGTTTTATGCGCACCTCTGTATTTCTCGCACAGCTGCCGTAAAGCAAAAATGGCATCCGTTGTACCCCAACTAGGTATAAAACGTGCACCTTTTCCTCTCTTCTCTCCCAAAATATCTTTCGTTGCATGCCTAATACACTCAGACATTTCATTCCAGCTTTCATTTAAACCTCGATAATTCGTATTTCCCATGCATTAAAAGTTCTGAGAATACAATCAGTAGATGGATGGGGAGGGAGAGGGAGGCCAAAGAAAAGATGGATGGATTGTGTGAGGAGTGATATGAAAGAAAAGGGAGTTAGTGATAATGTGACAGGTGACAGGACAGAATGGAAGAAAAAAGCGTGTTGCGCCGACCCCAAGTAATAAGGGATACGGGCAGGAAGTAGAAGAAGATTCAAGTTTCCCATCTCTATAATTTTGTACACCACTCGCTCTCTGAGCTTCTTCATACAATTATTACTCTCTAACATATGCCATTTAATTTCAGGGGAGGACTGTCTTTGTCTTTGTTACACTGTATTTTGACCACTGTGAGACTAGGTTTTTCCTGGCAGCGATTCGCAGTCTTTGATGTGCTATATGTGTAATAATATATTTAACTAGTAAGTTGTCAAAATTTTTTCACGTTCAGTCAGAATCGTCATTTTTGTCAGATATGTGCTAAAAGTTCCAACATATCCTACAGGGTACAAATATTTAAACAATTTCTAGTATATGATGAAATTTAAGCCATATAAGAATATATCAGTGTTCATATTTTAATATTTTTGCTCCATGAATAACTTTGTATGCACTGCTGGTTGGCGTGCTGATATAAAACAAAATCATGATCAATTTATCAGTAGACAGAAACAGGCAAAATTATTACTTAAAGTTAGTGCTATCTAATAGAAGTACTGTTGATTGATATGGAATAGAAAACAGAGTTTAGGAAAATATTTTTCTTCGTAAAATTTCATCTGCCGAGTTTGTTAAACAAGATCCAGATACAATAACATGACAATAATATCTCCTAAAATATTTCTACTATTCTCCTTTTTCATCAGATGAAAGCTTTTCAATTTGTCTCTTATAAATACGAGGCTTCTCCAAGCAATAATTTAAACATGAACGTCTAAAATTGGCCATAAATTATAGTGAGCGCGCAAAGCTTTTGAAAGTTGAATTACGAATTTACTACATTTTAGTGAGTAAACCGTTCTAGAAGAAAAAATTCAAAAACTTGTGACTTTCACCGACTTGCCCGCGTGGTGGTTTACGGACCATTCCTTTTCCTAGAAAGGAAGGCTGAATCCAAACAGTGGGAACATTATGAGGTTTATTATAATTATATAATACTACATTTTCACGCCCGATCCATTAAATATAGGTTTTGCCCGCACTTTCATCCGTGTGAATGTCGCTTTTTCCAAACGTGAAATCTAAATCAAAGCCAGATATTTATAAAGCAGCCTATATTACCTGGGGTTCAAGTTTATTCCTTGCCAAATTTCATAAAAATCGGTTAAGTAGTTTAACCGTAAAAGTGTAACAGACAAAGTTACATTAATTTGTAATATAGGCATGAATTTAGAGTCGTATTACTTTTTTTATATTTAAAAGTTTTAAAATAACCAAAACCTCGTAATGCTGAAAAATAGCATATGTGCATACCCTCGATTCAATATTGCCAAAAAAAAAATTTTCTGCACGAGCTTTTGAAGGTAACAAGGATGTAAAGGGAGTATCCTCCAACCGGACTGGTTGTTGAGTCTGGTCCAGACGACTACCCGTTAGTCAAAGTTTAGACTGTTGTGTAGGTTCTGATTGTGAGGAGAGAGAGAAATAATAACACGATGTAGAACTTTGAATTTTTAGTTCCTATGTTGCAACAAGGATCGAAGAGATCGAGGCTTTTTATGGACAGTTGTACGCGTCAATCACAAATCCCACTACGAATTTAGGAAACGACCCAAAGGCTAGATTGACCCGACACTATACCGAAGATATCCCGGACGTCAGCCTGTACGAGATTAGGATGGCTCTGAAGCAGCTTAATAACAACAAGGCACCGGGTGATGACGGAATTACAGTCGAACTTCTGAAGGCGGGTGGGAAACCGATCCTTAAGGCCTTTCAGAAGCTGTTTGATTCCGTCATATTCGAAGGAAAAACACCACAAGCATGGAGCGGAGGTGTTATGGTACTCTTCTTTAAGAAGGGCGACAAAGCCTTGCTCAAGAATTATAGGCCCATCTTACTTCTGAGCCATGTCTACAAGCTGTTTTCCAGAGTCATCACGAGCCGTCTCTCGCGCAGGTTCGACGACTTCCAGTCTCCCGAACAAGCCGGATTCAGAAAAGGCTGCAGCACCATAGACCACATACACACGCTACGGCAGGTTATACAGAAGACCAAGGATTATAATCTGCCGCTCTATCTAGCGTTTGTGGACTACGAGAAAGCCTTTGATTCGATCGAGACTTGGGCTGTGCTGCAGTCTCTCCAACGGTGCCAGATTGACTATCAGTACGTCGAGCTGCTGAAGTGTTTGTACGAAAACGCCACTATGTCAGTCAGACTGCAGGACCAGACCTCGAAACCTATCCTCCTGCAGCGGGGTGTGAGGCAGGGAGAGGTCATTTCTCCGAAACTGTTCACGGCCGCAATAGAGGATGTCTTCAAGGTTCTAGACTGGAGTGGATTGGGCATTAATGTCAATGGCAAGTACATCACTCATCTTCGGTTTGCCGATGACATAGTAGTCATGGCTGAGACTACGGAAGAGCTCAGCACAATAATCAATGACCTCAGTAGAGCTTCCGAAAGAGTGGGTCTTAAAATGAACATGGATAAAACTAAAGTCATGATAAACAACCAGGTAGCACCGACTCCTATCAAGATTGGAGACTCTATACTCGAAGTTGTAGACGATTACGTCTACCTTGGACAGACAGTCCAGTTGGGTAGATCTGATTTCGAGAAAGAGGTCAACCGTCGAATCCGACTCGGCTGGGCAGTGTTCGGGAAGCTGCGCGGTATCTTCTCGTCCAATATACCACAGTGTCTCAAGACGAAAGTCTATGACCAGTGCGTGTTGCCAGTGATAACATACGGTTCCGAAACGTGGTTGTTCACAATGGGCCTCATCAGAAGGCTCAAAGTCACCCAAAGGGCAATGGAAAGGGCTATGCTCGGAGTTTCCTTGCGTGATCGAATCAGAAATGAAGATATCCGCAGGAGAACCAAGGTTGCCGACATAGCACGAAGAATCGACAAACTTAAGTGGCAATGGGCAGGGCACATGGCTCGCAGAACAGATGACCGTTGGGGCCGAAAGGCGCAGTGTTGGAAGGCCCCCTACAAGGTGGACCGATGACCTGGTGAAGATTGCGGGAATCCGATGGATGCGAGACGCACAGGACCGTTCATTGTGGCGACATTTGGGGGAGGCCTATGTCCAGCAGTGGACGTCTATCGGCTGAAATGATGATGATGATGTGGTAACACTTCTCGCACAGGAACAAACACAAGTTAGTGGTTCCTGCAACCAGGCTAAAAAAATAGGAGGCTCATTTAGATGCCAATGTATACATTTTTATAATAAGCTTCCCAGTCCCATTCAGGAACTTAGCCTTAATAAATTCAAATAATTTGTTAAGCGAAAACTTTGCCAGAAGGCTTTTTATACTGTAAAAGAGTATCTTGAGGACAAAACGGCTTGGGATTGACCTGCTCCAGTACTCACTATAATTGTTAATTCTTCTAAGTTACCTTTATTATTATTATATTTTTTTTTAAATTGACAATTATTGTTATTTTTTACAATTATGAAATTGATAAATATGTTTTTTATTATTATTTTTAAAATTATGACATTGTTTATTTTTTATATTTAGAATTTGTTAGACAATTACTTTTAGAAATATACATATATCTTTTTTTTACAATTTGTAATATTACAGGTCCACTCAGAACTGTGTGGTTCTTTCTTCAAAAGATCATCTCAGACTCCAATCTGCATGGTTCTCATATGATTTGACCATTACATGTTTGCTATATAGACTTTAAAAGAGACGGACCCCTGAGTTTGTTTCGCTGTTTCTTCTCAGGGTAGTCAGCTAGGAAACACCGGCTTCATCTAGTTTGAATTGACAAAAAAAATAAACGTGTAAAAGTGTTTTTAAAAAACCTACTTGCAAAATAAATATCATTTATCATTTCCTTTCGGAGATTGAAGATCGATAGCTGTTGTGAACCTTAAGGTGCGCGCTGGGCCATGATTGGAAGGTTGATTCCAGTGTTTCGGAACCGGAAGCCACTTATGATAGTTCACGGTGAGATGGAACTGTCTGCGATGATACACCTAGTGAGTTGGAGAGGTTCTGTTCTAAAGAGACAGTATGATGCCCCAGTAAGTCGCGGTGATGATGATACTCTTTTTTATGATGTGAATGTGAGAACACTGTAGACTCCACGAATTCTTGATTACTTCCTATAATGACTCACTTTTTTTTAATATGTTAATTTTTATTGTGCTTTTGGGTACTATATTGACTGGTCTACCCTGTTCTTACATAATATCTAATAATACTGTAATATGGAAATATTGTTTTTATTCATTTTTTTAATAGAGTAACCATGGAGTTTCTTGTCGGTTCTTCTCCATAGGAAACAACTAATTTGGAACCGTGCACTCCGTGCACTAGCTTCTGACATTTTATAAGTGCCCATAAAGGCCCTATGTGAAATAAAAATATTTTTGATTTTGATTTTGATTGATGTCTTGATTTAGTAGCTGTACAAAGGCTCCGCTGACGGTCATTGCCAAGGGTTGCTAGTTTAGAGGTATGCGAAACAGGGTATAAAGGCCCGTTAACCTCCATTGAAAGGAAGGATCCTCCAACCAGACGGATGTTAAGTCTGGTCCAAGCAACTGCCCGACAATTGATTTTGGACTGTTCTAATCACGTGGAGAACTCTGATACCGCAATAAAGGATTTTATTTATTTACTAAACACTTTATGCACAAAGTTACAGCGGTGGATTTAATGCCTTAGGCATTTTCTACCAGTCAACCTTAGGGTGATGCAGAGATAAACATTGGTAAGTGCAATAAAAGAGAGAGAAAAGGCGAATAGATACAAGAATAGATATACTCATCATCATCATCATCTTCCTGCCCTTGTCCCGTTTTATTTGGGGTCGGCGCAACACGTTTTTTTCTTCCATTCTGTCCTGTCACTCGTCACGCTATCACTAACTCCCTTTTCTTTCATATCACTTCACTTCACACAACACAAGAATAGGTATACTAATAAACCATAAATATCATACAAATAATACATTCACAATTGTTTTTGGAAGTTTTAGTTCCTTCGTGGTGACATAGATGGCGCTGATGCTCACAAAGTTCAATTCAATTAAAAAAGCTGACAGAATAACCATAAAATAGTAAATTTATAATAAAGAAAAAAATACGAAGCCGTTAGATTGCAATATTACCTACAGCAAGAGGTGCACTTATAAAGCAAGTATTTTTCATTATAAGCAATATCACAGGCGTGCTAATTTCGCCGGCTACTGACGGTGAATATAAAAAACTCGCGACTACAAGCTACGGGGGATATCGTTTGTCATACAATTACCTCCGAGCCCGCAACCTTGTTAGTCGAGTTACATAGATGTTGAGAAAATGGATATAGCCAGAGTACGGTAGGTACTTGTAGCGTGTCAAGATTTTAGCATACCAAGAAAACTTGAAAACAGGCAACGGCTTTTCAGGCCGTTGCTCCCCACCACCCCACCAGTTAAGCTACATAAAAACTATTTATTTATTTATTTTATTTGTTTTGATAGTAGACAGTGGAGGCCTATTAATGCCCTGCAGGGTAAAGTCAAGGCTCGAAAAAAAAATCATGGCCCTTTGTTTAGGAAGGCACAATATAAAATTTTTGCATTGTATTTAAAAAATAATTCATGAGTTTCAATACCAAACAATATTATAATTGTTGTGTCTGAAGAATGGGCAGATAATGTCTCTTCAAGTAAGTACTACTATTTCCATGTAAGTCTGCACTCATAAAACTTGCCCGATTTGTTACAGTGCTGAAAACCTGTAGTAGCGGTAAAAAAATATACACGCTGCAAATTAAGTTTAAAACTGTTTGCGTAAAGTACGTAGCTTGTGACAATTTAAAAATTTACTAGTTTATTATGCAATGTAGGTATTGCTTTACTCAATGGAATGGACATGAATTTTAATTCTTCATTCTTAAGGAGCTTTCATATATGTTTTTCTTGTTTTATTTTTTATTTTTACTCTCTCACTCCACATATTTGAGTTTGTTTTATTACTTTTCTTTGTGTTTGTTTTTAATCATGCCTGATAGTTAAGTTACTTTAAATTTAGTCATCCTAGTGATTTTATTTAAGTATCCCACAGTTAATCTGTGAGCAGCGCTGTGGGCTACAATATTGTTTATATGTTTTGTATACCTGTAGTACCTAAGTCTTATATTGTAGCTGTTTGCTGTTCCTTTTTTATAAAATAAAAAATAAAAATAAAAAAAATGAAAAATATGTATTGCTTTGTTACCATGTTGCCAAGATGAGTTAACCCGATTGACAGCTCGAAGAAGGTAAAGTTAGTTGTAGATTCAGCAGTGTTTCTTAAGCGCACTGCTGAATCAATTTGTGAACCATTACACATTATATTTAACAAGTGCATCACCAAGGGTTTCTTTCCAGACATTTGGAAATGAGCCTACATTGTCCCAGTTCATAAAAGTGGTTCCAAACATGACGTCACAAATTATCGTCCAATTTCTATCATCATTCCAATATCAAAACTCTTCTAGAAACTTGTTCATAATGCCTTTGATCCATAATTTTTGTAATAAGACGGATAGAGTTAACAAAATAATATTTACACAATCTCTATTCTTATTTCCAAAACCAAAGTCATGGTAAATAACCATGTAGCACCCACTCCGATCAAGATCGGAGACTCTGCACTCGAAGTTGTAGACGATTACGTTTACCTGGGACAGACAATCCAGTTGGGTAGGTCTAACTTTGAGAATGAGGTCAATCGTCGAATCCGACTCGGCTGGGCAGCGTCCGGGAAGCTGCGCGGTATCTTCTCGTCCAACATACCAGTGTCTCAAGACGAAAGTGTATGACCAGTGCGTGTTGCCAGTGATGACATATGGCACTGAAACATGGTCGCTTCCAATGGGCCTCATCAGACGGCTTACAGTCACCCAAAGGGCAATGGAAAAGGCTATGCTCGGAGTTTCCTTGCGTGATCGCATAAAGAATGAAGATATCCGCAGGAGAACCAAGGTAGCCGACATAGCCCAAAGAATCGCCAAACTAAAGTGGCAGTGGGCAGGGCACATTGCTCGTAGAACGGATGGTCGATGGGGTCAAAAGGTTCTAGAGGAAGGCCTCCCACAAGGTGGACCGACGACCTGGTGAGAGTCGCGGGAGTGCGGTGGATGCGAGACGCCCAGGATCGGTCGTTGTGGAGACGCTTGGGGGAGGCCTATGTCCCGCAGTGGACGTCTTTCGGCTGAAATGATGATGATGATTCTTATTTCACGACTGTTAATTATATTTTAAAGTTATTTTATAGTTTTTCACCCCGATTATAGTTTTTTAAGGGCTTAGTAATTTAGTAAACGTCAGCTAACATCAGTTTTACTATCAATGTTGAGACTGCAGACCCTAGATGGAAGTAGGTTAGTTATACAGCGAAGGAAGGTACTGATTGGTAAACAGACCAAGAGATAATGTCAGTTTTTAGTATTCCAATATCTCATAAAGAATACTATATGTTTTAAAAGGCAAATTAATCTTCATAATGTTAACTTGGTATCACGTATATTTTAAAAAGCACTCACGTTAAAAATTCATTTCCACTTACAACTTTAATCAATTGTATTAATTGCATCCTACTGTTCTGTACGAGTAATTCTTGCATTCATCGAGTGTGTTGGCGGAATTGGAATCTGGACTTTAGTTTCAAAGGTGCAGAGTTGAAAGTTATTTGTTGGTAAACAATATACTAAAGACAATTTTATTTTAATTACTCGTGTCAAACAATCGGCCTACGCCACCGCAGACAATGAGCTGTAATTACGCTTTTCTCTTCGACGAAATTTGTTTTCTATTTTTTATTATCCCCCCGTCTGTGGCGCAGAGCCAAGTGGTTCTCTAAAAATATGCGTGTCTGTGTTAGAACCACTGTGGTCCTATTATTCCGTGCGTCACATTTTGACGTAATAAGCTTATTAAACCTGTGTTTATCCCGCTCAAACTTGCACAGAGTAAACTAGACAGATATATTTACTTTATTCTGTCTTTAAATGAATGAATGAGCAAAGCGAACAGAATTATATTACGTCACGAAGCCAGTCGCCGACCAGTCTGAACCAGTCGCCCAAACGGACGCGCGCGGTTCGGTCGCTCGAGCAAAAAAAATCAATTTGTGATTGTTTTGTGACTAGTGAGTGTGGTTGCTGGATTCATTACAATGCCTGGGTAAGTAATAAACATTTCTACAGTCTAGTTAATAAAGATTTCGGTCATAAATGGTCATTTCAACAAACATTAACCCATTTATAACGACCGATCGTTATAAAGATCAAAAAAAATACTGTGGAATACCCTCAATTTAAAAATAATAACGTGCGGATAACTTTTGCTTATTGTATACCAATCGTCGCAGTGATCGTTTGGCAGTGTTTTAGTGCATAGAAAATTATCATAAGATCATGATTTTGAAGTGATTTTCTATTTTAGTGCATATTAGCGTAATCAACTTTCACTATGTCTTCAAAACGATAAGTGTTTACAAATTTACTTGTGATTGAAATTTATTTTATGCACGTTTTTTATAAATTTATAACCTGTCTAACAAAACTGTGAATTAAAATTTGATCTTGTCACATCTTTTATAAAAAACAAATGGTATTATATTTGATGATCGTTTTAACGATCGGTCGTAATTTGGGGATGTATTTTTGTCTTTCAGACCCAGGAATACCATTTATTGGCATTGTCTCTCAATGAAATCGTTGACGAATTGGGACAATTAGATGATGATGCCCCATTTCTTTGTATCCTTGCTATACTTTTTTACAGTGGATATATCGTAGTTCCCCGAAGATACACGTACTGAGAAAAATCATCAGACACTGATTTTAGTCTTAAATAAAACGCCATGTCGAGGGATAGATTCACAATTATCATGACTCACCTCCACCGTTGTGACAATGCTCAGATAACTACTGAAAGTGACAGATTTGTAAAGTTGAGACCGCTTTTCAATATCCTAAACAAAATATTCCTGAATATGGGTCCTTTAGAAGAAATGTACAGCATAGACGAGGCTATGGTACTTTATTATGGAGGACACAGCTGTAAACAATTTATCCGTAGGAAAACCAATTAGATGTGGATATAAGTTCTGGGTTGGAGCGACTAGATTGGGATACGTACTATGGTTTGATCCGTACCAAGGCCATGCTGCAATTATTCCACCGGCTTCTAGGCAGTTAGGTATGGGAGCTGGTGTGATTTTGCGTTTTGCTGATCATTTACAATTTTGTCACCCAGGTGTGCCTTGTCACTTATTCTTTGACAATTTCTTTTCTTCTATTCCACTCTTCCACGAATTGAGTAACAGAGGGCTCAAAGCCACTGGAACAATTCGTGAGGACCGTACCAAAAAGTGTCCTTTGCCGTCCAATAAAGAATTCAAGAAGACAGAAAGAGGCACATTCAAGTACAAGTCTGGCCAACCAGAGCATATTTTGGTTTGCAAATGGAATGATAATAGTGTGCTCTCAGTAGCATCCAATTCAGAAAACATCGAGCCCTTATATAAAACTAAACGGTTCTCGCAGCAGCAGAAAAAATATGTATATAATATCGATCAGCCTGCTATTATAAAAAGCTACAATGAAAACGTGGGGGGAGTCGATAGGTCCGACCAAAACATTGGTCTTTATCGTACATCTATCCGTGGTATTTCTCATTGTTTTGCCACTGCTTGGACATGGCGACTCACAATGCGTGGCAACTTTACAAAACTAATGGAGGAGAGTACGATCATCTCACATTCCGGAGAACTATCGCCAGAGGTATCTTGGAAACGTATAAAAAAATGAGCAACGCGGTCCTTGTCCCACTCACTCCTAGAACTTACAGGGAAACTTCACGCTACGAAAGAGTTGATCATCTAGTAGAGTACAATGACTCTCAGCTTCAATGTTCGCTTTACAAAAAAAAAATACAAACTTCACCTGTCAAAAATGTAAAATCCATTTGCGTTTTTCATTTAGACAATAAAGCCTTTCTCATGGTAATAACTGTGTTACTTTAATTTAAAATAGGATACAATCGATTAAGTGGCAGTTATATGAGCGTTAACCAGTTAACCTACCTGCCTATTACTACTGATCGTTAAAACGATCCGCATTTTCCGAGCTTTCCTGAAAACTCGGTTTTTTTTTAGTATTTTTCCATGTTTACTATATGCATCAAGGTAACAATACTAAAAAATTACTGTGATTCGAGATAAAAAAAAGTTTCAGTAATAACTGGGTTAAAAACCGTTTATTCAACGGTACGTCCGTTGACTAAACATTTCGCTCTATTTTGGCGAAATATTGATAGAAATGCAAAATATGGCTATTACGTATATTTTTATGTATGATACTATAGATATTAGGCGTTTAATTTGAATAATAGCGTATTTTTATTGTGTACATTTTGAAATTAGAATTACGTAAAACTAACAAAAGCGTTGGCGTCATCTTATTGTTAGGCTTGTGATATTGCGAGGCTGTTCTTTTGTTTTTTTATATGTTAACTAAAGTGTACTTGTGAAAAGAAAATAGTAACTTTATGAATATATGGTCTATTTTTTTAATTAAAATTACTTTAACACAAGAAACTGGTAAAAAATTCCCTCACACTGAACATACATGACAATTACTAATACATTACAAGGCAAAACTATATTAATCCATAAATATCCTGTTAGGTAATTTAATAACGATTCTAATGATATAACTCGTAGCCAGCTAACTAACGGAGTTTCAAAGATATCATCGTTTTAATCAGACGCGCCAATTGAAGCGAAATTTGCGCGCGAAAATTCGCGAATTGCAACAGTTGTTGCACATGCACAATTTCACCGCCACACGCGAAAAGTTATGCAATGGAAAAATAGAAAATACTTCAAGATCCTTCTTCCTTGGGCTTTAGTTTCAGTCTTTGATCTTGGTCTAAAAATAAATTAAAAGGTTTTTTAGGGTTCCGAACCTCAAAAGGAAATAACGGAACGTCTATAGAATCACTTTGTGGTCCGTCTGTCTGTCTGTCTGTCTGTCTCTCAAGAATCTTTATTTCCAGAACGCGTGGAAGTATCGGGTTGAAAATAAAAATATAATACTCAAATCTGCGGTCCCTTGAACCTGTGAAATAAAAAGATACGGCCGTTTATGTAGCAAAAAAAAAACAAAATCATAGGGTACCTACTTCACGTTGACCTAGAATCCTGAAATTTGGCATAAAGCAAGATCTTACAGATATGAGAATAAATCTGGAAACAGTAAATTTATTCGTCACAAAAAAAAACACATTTTTTGTGATTCGGAATAATCTTCGAGAATTGAACTATTTACATAGGAAAGTTTGTACGGAACCATTAGTGCGCGAAACCAACTTGCACTTACCCAGTTTTCTTTATAGCTTGAAAGGTTTTATTTACCGGAGACTTACAAGGTAGAAAAACTATTCTTGGAGCATTTTCCTCAAACCAGAGTAACGCGTGGGTTGAACTCCTAAGCATATTAAAATGTTATTGGGTTTTACAATTAAAATTTGTTTAGCACCAAGCTGTACTTTTGATGTTAATGGTGTTATACTCCAGGACATTAAGAATCACGTAAAATCGCTGGTTCTGCGTGGTCTGCTATCTGTCTGCCGGTCGTATTGCCTTTCCATTGAAATAAGAGATTGAAAAAGCCTTCTTCTGTGTTTGGGTACTTAGTCCTGCATTTAGTTAGTTGCTATTTAATTTGTCTTCCTTGACCAAAATTCCTTTCTAATGACCCGCCCAAGCTTCAGACGGGTGGTAAAAATCAATGAAATTATCGGTTTTTCTCTATCTATATGTATATGGTATTACATATCTGAACCTTCCTTATAAATCACTTTGTCTATTAGTAAAAATTGCATGGAAATCCATTCAGTAATTTTTGAGTTTATTGCGTTCAGATAGGGAGACAGACACGATGGGCGACTTTGTTTTATCATAATGCAAGGCTTATGTAAAAAGTTCTCAGGGGCCTTACCAAGACATGTTCAAATGTCAACCGTGCGAGAGAGAAAGACGGATGGAGCTATAAACCCTGGGCACGCCATAATCATGGCGGTAAGTCCCCTTTTAAGTCGGCTTTGAGGCGTGGCTGGAAAGACATGGTAAGTTCGTTAGGTTACTGCACCAGATTCGTGCGGAAGAAACGCCCGGGTGTCACCATTGTGTGCCACGAGCAATGGGTAGCTCGCCATCTGACCGTCCGGTAACCGTCCGGACCGAGCCCAGGTCGTCGACGGCGCATACTGTTCCACGCTCGCCTCAAGGAGATGTCAGCAAACCGTAAAAAAAAGCTTTACACAACCTTAGTTTTAGTATATGCGAAACCCTAAACACTTGTCTAATATTTTTATGTAAAGAATCGATGTACAAAATTTCATAACTGTATCATGAAAAATCGAAAAGTTATAAGCTTGTTATGCTACCTCGTTGTCCGCACAAATACATGGTCACTGAGCCCTCCAGGCGACTGAGGGGTTATTTTACTTCCGAATCCAGCTATGCGCTGTTGCCTCGTGCCCGCTATGACCTGCCGTGACCTGTGTTGTACTTAGTGACGGTGGTGTCCAAGTTTTGACCTTTTTAAATATTTTTGGGAAAAAATATAACATGGTGTAAAAATTATTAGAATCCATTCAGTTACTGATTCTGAACAAACTATATTCAGCTATCGCTTATACTTAAAATAATGTTGAATAGCTCCATCCCTTTAACGATTTATTTTAGATCGTATTATGGATCGCGTTGAGAGCTTGTGTCAGCCGATTTTTCGATCTAATCACAAAGATGACATCATTTGTTTATTCCAGAATCTTAGAATAATGAAATGTTAATGTAGCATTAGTATTAAAAAATAAACATGGATGTTCTCGTTGTTATTCATTAGTGTATATGTTTATCATTATTGGTGAATGATTAAATCTTGCAGTAGCTTGTAAATGTGCTTACGTACACTAGTTGTTTCCCGCAATTTTTCTCATAATTTATTAGAATTAACTCTTAGTGAAGGAATAGTACATTTGGATACAAGTGGAGAAAGTTTGTCATTGCGACAGAGGTATTATGGAGTCGAGTGCTGGTGACTTTCCACGTGTATCAAACGACGTTTTTCAATATACTTACGAAGAAATAAATAAACGGGAATTTCGTGGGAGCTGCTTAATGACCAGCGTGATATGATTAATACAATTTGTGATGGGGCTGAGCTCGTGCTCTTTTCCGCCCTAGTGCGGAAAGCAGTAAATTGCGTGCCTAAAAGCGGGTTTTCGAGTAAGTGTATTGAAAAACAAATATCGGGAATCCATTGAATGAGGGAGAACATAATTATGTCAGGGCACAGGACCTGACGATGTGGTGACTTTTAGTGCATGCCTATGTCCAGCTGTGTTTTTTTAAACAACGACGACAGAAGGAAGAGGTTCTAAATTCGTCTGATTTTTTTTTTGTTTCGTAGAGTTTGTCTGCCAGGTAGTCCCCTTTTCGATTTGGCGAAGATGAAGAACTTTGTAGATAGACTATGAAACACTAAAGACTACTAGATTAGTGTGGAATCTAGTGCGCCTCACAATCAACGATTGCATCACTGCTTACCATCAGGTGGGATCGCAGTCTAAAACCACCACATAAAATAATGATAGTAAATCTTCCGGGATTGCTGCAATCGCATGTCTGTTTATTGTTAACACCATTTCGTAACATAAGTCTATGTCAATGTCGCAGGCAAATTCCGGTTAACGTAGGCGCGAGCTTGCGGTCGATGAGCTATCCATTGATAGATCTATGTCCGTTCATCTGTTAAAGACAGAGTCAGAGCCAAAGTCAGAGTCTTCAGAGTTGCCGGCAAAACTGAAAAGGCCCAGTAGGGCAGATACGGGACTGCGGGAATGTTAAAAAGAGTTTTTTTTTATTGTTATAAACCAGTGCTTGACTGCGATCCCACCTGATGGTAAGCAGTGATGCAATCATTGATGGTGAGGCGCACTAGTTTATTTATCTGTATTATGTTTTTCATTAGTACAGGTACCAACGAAACTCCTTTCCTTTTCTGTAATTTACCACTTATTATTTGGAAAAACTATTTTTATCGATTGAATTTTCTATGTGTATTTTTCTGAAATAAACTATTATTATTCCATTTATTTATTTTTTATACATATCATTTATTATTATTTCCTTTATTTATTTTTTATACATATTTTATATATTTTTAAATATTTCTTAAAACACACTTAAAAAAAGACATTTAAAAATATAAAAAATAGTAGCCCACCGGCATCGGGAACACATTTATTATTATTATTATTTTAGCTTTAGATTGCAAAGGAGCAAATGAAAGAATAGAGGGGAGTTTGAGTCAGTTAAATTCTGACACGCTCTCTTTCTCCACTATATAGTGGGAGGAGGCAATTGATGATTTCGCACTTAAAAAAGATACCTTACCGGTACTGAAGAAATTGCTCACTATTTAGTTTTGACTGCGGAATACTACAACTAAAAAGTAAAAAATAAAAAAACACTTTTTACAAAAAAAATACAATCGATTTCAAAAACTAACAAAAAGTTAAGAAATAAAGAAACAAATTCAAAAAAACTTACTTCCGAAATTAAGTTAATTTGCATTTTTCGGTTGTTTTTTTACAAAAAAGGTTTGGCTGAAAAATTATGATGATGATGAAGTTAAATGTTAACATTCCTCAAACTACTCTCATACAAAATAGTACCTCGCTCGGGTCTTAAATATTTTTGAAGTTCTCTGCTTTTCTCCGCCATAATAAATGCATTTAAACCTTTCTCAGAAATCACTTTGTCTATTACTGAAAACCGCATTAAAATCCGTTCCGTAGCTTTTGAGTTTATCACAAACATACAGACAGACGCGGTGGTGCACTTTATTTTATAACATGGATAATTTATATATAATAGTATAGATGTGACTTCTTTTTAAAAGAACGTTGCCGCACGCTAGGAATTAAGTACTCCTGTATCGTAGGCGTGTTCACAAATAATTTTGTAAACTCATATTCACAAGAAACCCAGACCCGGAACTACTATCTGTGCAATTGTTGCTTCCACAATGACAATTGACATTCGCACCGGGGCCCAAGTCTGCTATTTTTAAAAATTCGTCATTCTAACACGATTCCATTGTCATTTTGCTAAAGTTTATAATCTGCTAATTCATAATGATCGATCATTGATCGGTCAATGGTCTCGTAATAGAGTTGTGGTAGAATGACAATACCGAGCTTATTAAAAGCAATGACTGCACAATGACGTTCTAATGTTAGGTCACTGATCAAAGGAGCTGTCAAAATTTTAGCAAATTACCGCATACGTCAGACATTCATTCGTCAACCTGTACGAGATTACCAATCTATGCCATTTCTTTCAATAGAGTGTCAGTGGTTGATCATAGGAAAGTCATAATGACGCCATTATATTAGTAGACTACCAAACTTGTCAAAATGAACAATTATGAAATCAATGATAGACCATTCTGACACTATTGTAATAACAAACAGCGCGTAGTGATCCACGCGCTCCTTATTTGAGAGACAACACGGATGTGGAGAGGGAGCGCAGGTCGCTGGCTGTAGGCATGTTGGCCCACAGGTTTGCACGTTGTACGACGCAGGTGAAGGTAACGCTTTTCAAAGCTTACTGCCAATCCTTTTACATGTGCAGCTTGTGGGCGAACTTTACGCAGAAGGCGAGCCTATCAATAATAAATAAAAAAAAGGCATACAGCGACCTGCGTGTCCAATATAACAACACGTTCCGGGTGTTGCTGGGGCTGCCGCGTTATTGTAGTGCGTCAGCATGTTTGCCGACGCAAACGTCGATAGTTTCTCGTGCATTATGCGCAAAAGATATGCCTCTTTGCTATGCCGAGTACGCGCCAGCCCCAACACCACTTTGTTTTTTATGTTAATAACACTAGTAATTCTAAGTTCAAATTATTACTAACACGATATGGCAAGTTCCAAAATAAACGTTTTATTATTATTAAAGAGATGTCAGCAAACCGTAGGGGCCCAGCAGGGCCGATGCCCGCTAGGACCGCGGGGAATTTTAGAAAAGGAAACTCATAGTCCTAGAACGCAAAGGGCAACTGAAGAACACAGGTGTGGTGTTAGTCAGTTAAAGTCTCCGCCCAGAGCGAGAGAAGTCATTGGATGATTTCCACCCTTAAAAATAAAACGTGGTTGATTATGACCCATTCCCTCTCCTAGAGTAGAATACGAATCTCAGCAATGGAAACATTATAAAGCTGATTATCTTTTGTTATATGTGTAATATAAAGATGTTAAAAAACAAAAATATAAGAAGCAATAAGATTTTACTACTTCACAGTTTTTTAATTTATTTTAAATGAAACCTACAAAGCCTTACAACTGAATAATATTGCTGCAAACTACTGACGCTATTCTATACAAGATACGACCAAAGCACAGTATAGATATATGGAACAGTACGGAAACTACCTACAAATGTTCGAAACGGCTCACTCAACCAAACATACGCATCGACGAGACTCCTAAGCGGCATTCGCTACTGACAGGACCGCGAGAAACGCTTAGGAGTCTCATCGATGCGCATGTTTGTATGAGTGTGCCGTTTCGAATATTTGTAGGTAGTTTCCGTACTGTTCCATATATCTATACTGTGACCAAAGGTTACACAGTACCGAAGCCGTAAAGACAAGTTACGGCCTAGCTTATATTGAAATATAGCTTACATACATATAGGTATTATGTATTTGACTTTTATTCTTATACATAGTAGATATTTTATTGTATGTGTTATTTGTTATTGTAAATTGTACGGGGGAAGGTAATATAATAATAATAATATTCCACAACTATCACACAACGCCGTCTAGTCCCAAGCTAAGCAGAGCTTTTGTTATGGGTACTAAACAACTGATAAACATACTTACATAGACATACATATATACTCGTAGATAAAATACACCCAGATACAGAACAAATGATCGTGCTCATCACACAAACATTTGTCCTGGAAGGGAATCGAACACACGACCTCCGGCATAGCAGTCAGGGTTACTAACCACTAGAACAACAGGCCAGTCATGGGTAACAGGTAATGGAGATCTTTTTGATTTCTGATTTATTACGAGTCTTGGAAACTGCAATTTAAAATAATTGCATAAAAGAGAATTCATACAATAAAATCATAGGAGTTTTTCACAGAATACAAGCTAAATATTAATAACGGGTTTAAAAGAAAACTACAATTAAAAAAATACGACGTACTATTTGTTATAGGTTACCACAAGTCTACACAATTTTTTCGCCCGGTTTTGGCAAAGGCAGCGCCTGCGTGATAATAGAAAATTATCCTAAAGTAACATATTCTCAGGATAAAAAGTCCTACATGGGGAATTATAAAACGTCAGAAGCTAGTGCATGATTACAATGAAACTTGGTGTACGGATACAGCATGTGCTGAACCCGTACACCAAGAAGCTAGTGCTTCTGACGTTTTATATGAACCCATGTAGGCCTATGTGAAATAAAAACATTTGAATTTAGAATCCGTTCAGCCGTTCGAGCGGGAAGAAATAATAAACATACACTTACATTCATAATCTTTGGCTTTTATATTAATGTGCTAGTTCGATAATTTATAATCATTGAAGTGAAACTTCTTTATCGGGGTTGGAAAAAAATTTAGTGTAACATTTTTTCGTTACGCGTCACATTTTTCCGTTACGCGCCATCTTTTTCTTATCAAATTAAAGAAAGATGAATAAAAAATGTAACTATTTTCTACAATAAATACCCTTTCCAATGAGGTATCAAACTTGTTATTCAATAATACAATATATTAATATTAATATTTATTAGTATCTCTAAATTAGGTTGGCCACCATAATGGGTTCAATGACATTTTTGTTTTCGACTCCACTTGAAACGAAAAATCTAATCTGACCTTAAATCTATTAGCGTTTGTATATTCTTTGGCTGAAAACCATTGACGAATAAACATTCAAGACGATAGTAAATTCTTTTAACACAGAACTGGTCTCAAAATATAATAAATTGCGATAGCATTCTGACAAAATTCTAGGTATCAAACGAGTGCCGTGATAGCCACACATAAATAGAAATATACGTATTTTAAACTTACCCAGGTTAAAATCCTGTTACACACACATAAACTATATTCTAATTATTCACTAAATCAACACTTTACACAGAAACACTCACTCAAAACCGAAAATATTATTTTTTTACCGTAAAGCGCTACTAGAATCAGCTGGCGTTCGCGCGCGAGAGCAACGACTGATTTTGACATTTTTTTTTTTAAAGTGTGATTCGTTTTGGAACTGTTATCATATTTTTAGCATGTAATAATGTATCGAGATTCGAGTAGAAAAGAGAAAAGGTAATAAAACATCGTGTGTTAGACAGAAATAGATATATTATGAGGTCGTATCTTATTCTTTTATTTTTTGAAAAATAACGTCATAAAGAAGTTTCACTTCTTACGAGTGTACGCTAGTACACGCACATATTTTTTTTTTTTAATCTTCATGCAACACAAAGTACAAAGGCGGACTCAATGCACTCAATGATGAAAGTGTAAATTAATTTTACATTGTAATGGGGGCATAATCATTCCAATCAGGGCACATACGCTGCAAGTAATACCTACAAAATTTCAGTTTCTAAGTAGGTAAGTATATAGGTATATAAAAATGTTATCAATACTTGGCATTTAAAAAATTCGATATCCTTCAATGTTTTACCAAGAAAATCTGACTTTTCCACGTCAATAAGACCAAATGAACTATAACCCTAAAATATTTAGGACCTATCCTAAAAATGTAGCAAAATATTCCATACAAAGTTAGCTTTATCGAGTTCTAAAAGATCAAAGTTTAAGTGATCAGAACAAGAACAAAGATGTGGGTAGGTAGACTGAATACCTGGTGAAACTAACCACGCTGTTTTCTGAATTAATTTACGTACTATATATTTACTTACATTACAAAATAAATATAACATCTCCAATAATAATTGTTAATATTTCAAAAACTAATCTTGGGAAGCGTGTTGCATTCATGGGATATATGAGGTTACCTCATATATCCCATGAATCTTTGACCGCAATCACTTACTATTAGAGGCCCTACCATGAAATATTATAGCCATTATGATTCCAGTGTGAGAAAGGAATACTAGACGAGAGAGCTACACGGTCTGTATCGCAAGTCTGGAGGTCAAAGAAATCTAACACCAGAATGTTGATGATTTTGAAGACGTTGACGTATGGCATCAGGTGAGATACTGATCAGGCGCGAGTCTATGAACTTATTTAATAAATATGTGTTGGTGAAATCAATAGTGCGAAAGCGAAGCTTGAGAGCGAATGAACGAGTTAGTGCGATACTGACATCACATCACATTGACAGAATTTGGGCTAGCGTTCGCGCGAGCTGAACAGATAAAAGTTTACGCGAGCCGTAGAGACATGGTCCTCTTTTCTTGGTCGGCAGCAGTTGTGAAGTGAATACCTAAAGCCTACATCATAATAAATCAGTTGCGTGATCTGGAATAGTTTCTTTATTGCTCGTTATCCACTCATCGCCTCTAAAAAAACTTTTTAGAGGTGATGAGTGAGTCTCATGACATTTCTAATAATCCCCAACACGGTTAGGTTACATTAATTTATTACAGAGTTCAGATACCTACCTTCCAGCTTCATGATCAGATCAGTTCGATATATCCCCTCCCTCTCTTCTTTCAGTCAGTTATCGACTACACGTATTAACAAAGCAATTTTACTTTTACGAAATTTTTGCTGTGATCCTATGAGGAGTTCCGTTCTATATCTTCGAAGTTCATGATCAGATTATAACAATATTACTATGGGGCCAACTTGAAAACATAACCTTTCAAGCAAAAAAGTAATTTCAAAATCGGTCCACAATTGACCGAGGAATCGGTGAACATACGTAAAAAAACATTTAGCCGAATATAGAACCTCTTCCTTTTTGAAGTCGGTTAAAACTAGGGTCCCTGGAAGGGATTTCCACTCTGATCGTTATCTTGAGCTGACATGTATGTATCTATGTATTAAATATTTAGTCACTCAATCACAACAAACTAACACTTGACCGGATTTAACCTTGCAAATCGATCGCCAACACTATCCAAATCACAAAATGCAAATTTCAATAATGTGACATTCACCAGTGCATTAGCCTGTAATTCGGTGCAGAACGAGCGTACAGCATTTGCGAACAGATAATGTAAACGACTTCCACAGCCCAGTGCGGATTGTATTGACAACTGAAACAAGTGTTGATGACCTCGGGTTACGATGGCGAGCGTGTGGGCACAGCGATTAGCGTAACAGAGTAATTGGGCTATAGAATAAATTCCGTGGGTGTAACTTGTGAAAAGAGTGGCTTTGAACACGGATTTTTAACATAGTGTGGCTATATCGGATGTATTTTAAACAACTTGAAATATACTGTTCATTTACCAAAAAAATGCACATATATTTTCCCAGAATCTATATTATAATAATATAGATTCTGGGAAAATATCTCTGGCATTTTGTACAAAAACAAAATAGTTTATTATTTGTTTAAACGAGCTAATCTCGGGAACTGCCAGTAGGATTGGAAAAAGTATTTTTTTAAAATTGATATAAACTAGTGCTTGACTGCGATTCCACCTAATGGTCATCAGTGATGCAATCGTTGATGGCGTTGATGGTAAGGCGCACTAGTTTATTAAGAGCCTATTCACTTTATCCTTGACGACACCTAAATTATAATCGGACGGAAATACCGCAGCAGGTAAATTGTTTCAGTCGTTCGATGTACGGTATAAACGACGAGGCATAACGCTTATTCCATTGTTCTTTATAGAATAGCCAGATTCATGTAGTGTAGTTATATAACATCACGTTACAACTATTGAAAGCGGAGCAGTAACAAATACGCGGGTCACACCACGGATGATAGCTATAATATCTTCACTTTTATACTGCCTAAAATGGAATATTTTTTCGTCGTGATTTTCATCAAATCGCATATTTTGCTTATACTGCTCCAGATTAACTACAATTATAAAACGGAACCCTTATAGGATCACTTTGTTGTCCGTCCGTCTGTTTGTCTGTCTGTCTGTCTGTCTGTCAGTCTGTTTGTCTGTCTGTCTGTCTGTCTGTCTGTCTGTCTGTCTGTCCGTCTGTCTAATTGACTTCAAAAAGGAGGAAGTTATTTATAAATAGGATAAGGAAAAATACAATTTTGAAAACCATTCTAATAGGTAACATAATGGCTTGTTTACTGAAAAATAAAATATTAAAAATAAAAATTATGAAAGTGATATACATTACAGTGTGGTGGCTGTGCGGAAACGGCCCCAACTTACGAGTTGTAGGTTGCGGGTTCAAACCCTGCCAGGCGCATTACTTTGTGTAATTTATTTCATCACCGCTGCTCTCAAAACGGTGAAGGAAAACATCGCGAGGAAACCGGCATGTCCTAGAACCAAAATTTCGAAGACATGTGACATCCACCAACACGCACTGGGCCCGCGTGGTGGATTACGGCCCATTCCCTCTCCTAGAGAGAAGGCCTGAGTCCCAACAGTGGGAACATTATAAGGCCACTATGCTATGCTATATTTAAACTTTTTCTGGTCCCCAAGTCACAGGCTTTAAACCTAGTTTGGGGACCAGGAGATAATACTTCATGCAAACTATATTGTATCAGAATACTAAACCTTTGTGAACAGTTTATTGAAAATAAACTTATTATTATTATTATTACTTATGTCTACATAGGTAGACTAATTGCAAAAAGGCATCCTCAACCAGTCAACCTTTGTGTTTATAAAGACAACACTGTGGTGGCCCCAATCCTATTGTAATAAGCACAAAAACAAGCCTGTCAGTAATAATAATAATAATAAAAACCTTCATCATCCAGTTTTGTGTATAACTCGATATAAGAGTTCATCTCATAAATTAATGCCACCGCTCTTCATGATTTGTTTATCATGCCAATAACTCAAAAGCAACGAATTAAAAATGGAAATATTCGCGTATTTAATGTGTGAATACAAATACTTTCATCCTCTTTGAGGTTGCCGGGCATCCCACCTGTCATATTTAAAAATGATAAATCGTGTCTCATGGCACCCGTGTAACTGGGGTTCGCCAATTTCCCATAAATTATATCTATTATTTTTACAGCTGCATTCCGTTTGACTGGACGTTGACCCCAAGATAGTTGAGAAAAGGGCTTAGCACTTACTCATTATTTCTTTTAGCATTGTCTGTTCATACAAATTTTACGGAAGATTGAGGAAACAGATTCCTAGTTACAAATTCTGTACCTTCCCCTCTGTTAAAAGAAAAGTAATAAAATTGCAAACTTTGGAGACATTTTCATTTCACCCACTAGAATATTATGATTGACAGAAGTGATTGATATCTTACGATGGTGTCAAAGAAATTAATAAATGATCAAGTTTTTTAGAAAATGTGTTAACTTTGACAGTCCCAAAAATGGCATAGCACAATGAATGTCAGAATCTGATTTTCTGTCTTTAGAACTGTAGCAGATGATTTGTATTTTTTTTCTCTTCCCGGATTAAGTACCGTATAAATAATGTAATTATACATATTACACTCCGGACCATGGCTTGAACCAGGGCCCTAGAGGCATCCGCCGCCGATCGTCTCCACGAGGACACGGTGGTGCTCTGCCCAAGCGGGGCACACCTCTACTGTGTGCTCTACCGTGTCCTTCGGGGTCATATTTACTTTATGTATTCGGTTCCCAGTACCTAAGTCCCTATCGTTTTTATTTTTTATTAAATACAAACAACTAGGTCCTAGATTAATTCTCTAGGAAGCAAGAAGCTTCCTTCTTCTCGTAATAACTCGTACTATATACGTAATTATGTTTTTGTATACAGCTTAGTTTGTGTAATTTAAACTACCGGAGAATTTGAATGGTCCGCTTATTTAATGTGCTTTAAAATAGTGGTTGGAATACTTAAGAGGTTTACTGATGTTTCATCAAAACTCCATTCACAAATTTTTAGTTAACCACCAACGTCTCGATACCATTTATTTCACAAATGATTCGTTCTGCAAATGTTTCATTTTACAAACTCTTGCTTTATAAACTTTTTTTTTGGCAAATGTTTCTCTTGATATATGGTTCGGATGATATTTAATCATTTATACATTTTTCATTTAATATTTTCATTCTTTTGGAAAAAATACGTTTAGACTAAATCATTTTATAATGAATTTTCTAAATGATCATGGCGGTATTGTGCAACAAATATGAAAATAGGCGTTTCCTTGTTAATTTAGCCTTCAAATAAAAGAAGGCTAAATTTTTATGAAAAATTCTGTTACTGTATCAGTTGACCTGTTATCAATTCGATTTTTTTCCTTACTCCAACGTTTCATTCGGCCAAAAATCTTTTCACCGATGTTACACTTAGCCGAAATAACATATTTTGTTTAAAGTATTATGTTTTCTAATATTCATTATACCACTGTTTACACTTAATAATACAGTTGATTACGAACAAAGTGGTATTAATTGGTCCTATTAACACGCATGCAAAGAAGAACGCTTGCTTTAAGCATGCAGCATGCAAGCAGGCATGTAGCATGCAAGCAGAGCCCTACGTTCAAAAATGAGGTTAGAGTTAACTCTAATGACGTCATCAGGGTAGATACTCTACGTTCGCATTTTTGAACGCGAACGTAGAGTTCAACTGTCAATACCAAGTGTAATGATTTTTAAAGAAAATATGCCTAAATTGTTCAACTTCCGTCTATAAGCGATAGATGGCGCTAGTGGTTACATAAACTTAAGGCATTCGTTGTAGACAGTAGGTAATAATTTATAGTATTAGAGTTTATGTATATGTTTTGTATAAATATATCATAATTGTTAAAATGAAATATTTACTAGCAGTTAATTATAGATAAACCCTAATGTATAATAGTTAGTCAATTGATGTTACGTACTGTTTAATTTGCTCTGATTGGTCGGACCGAGTATTTGTGAAAGTTTGTGGTGGGGAAACATTGAGTTTGTAACTGTCATTCTGGACAGAGTCAGTCTGCTTTGAGTTGTTGAACAGTGAACATGTCCTACCAATCTGTGTATTTGAAAATGATTGTTAATAGAATGATAAATAATTATGAAGCTTGAAGTTTATGATTCATCACACAAGCAAGTGTCATTTATGGTCACTTACACCAACCTGCCCTGCTCGGAGTTAGAGTTAGTTAACTCTAGGGTAGCTACTCGAGTTATAAAAGAACGACCCTGGGTTGCAACTTGAAGCATTTTTGACCGGTTAGTTGTAGCATATTGCTTGCTTGTACTTTATATTATATCCTAACCCCGTTGATAATAAGCACAATCAGCCTTTTAATGTTCCCACTGCTGGGACTCAAGCCTCCTCTCTCTAGGAGAGGGAATGGGCCGTAATCCACCACGCGGGCCCAATGCGTATTGGTGAATGTCACATGTCTTCGAATTTTTGGTATTTGGACCTGCCGGTTTCCTCACGATGTTTTCCTTTGCCGTTTTGAGAGCAGTGGTGATGAAATAAATTACACAAAGTAATGCGCCTGCCTGGGTTTGAACCCGCGACCTACAACTCGGTAAGTCGGGGCCGTTACCACTCGGCCACCACAGCTCACAACTCCAACCCAACCAATAACCCCGTTGATACTGTGATAAAGTACTGCAATTAAATAGTTAATGACTCCACTTCATAGAAAAACGAGTTACGAACAAAACCCTGGATAAATAAACATAATAACAGAAGTTAAACTAATTGCGTAACTTTCATTTCCCCTTAATCAAATAGAAACGTCTTGTAACTAAATATGTCATTATCGCAAGAAGAAAAGTTAATCTAACTTTATTTATTATTTTATTACTGAAACTCTGTTTTTGGTAATATGATAAAGTGTACGTCATGTTGAAGTTGGGATAGTGAGAAAAATATGGAACATTTTTTTCGTAATATTTTCAAGCGAAACAGTATAAGTAGGTACTATGTATTTAGTCGTCAACAGCGCGTAGTGATCTACGCGCTCCTCAAGGAGATGTCATCAAATCGTAGGGGCCCAGCAGGGCCGTGAGCTAGGACCGCGAGAAATTTCTGAAAAGGAAAACCGTAGTCCTAGAAAGCCAAGGGCAACTGAAGGACACAGGTGTGGTTTTAGTCAGAAAGAGTGTGACACCCCTTTTGCTCCGCCCACAACGCGAGAAGTCATTAGATGATTTCCACACTTAAAAAAAAGTTACTATTCCCTAATTCAAATCCATTTCGAATTCACCTCGAATTAACAAATTAGGGTTGAAAGGTAATAAAATATATTCATATAAATCGCGGGATTTTAGAGAGCCGTACATCCGAATGTAAAAACAATAGCCTTGTAGTAAATACTGGTGTGCCTGTCTATCAAAAGAAACAAGAACGCCAAAAACACAAACGCGTAGGTAACAGTCTAATAAAATGGGTCGTAATATGGATTAATAATAATAAGGTTGTCGACTTGTGGAAGTGGATATAGCAGTCATTGTCATGATAGTCGTGCTGGCCAATGGTTTAATAGCAAAGAGCCTCAACCGACATCTGAGGAGATTTCCACTGGTTAATTGGATATAAAAAACAGTTTTCCTGGATAGGATGCGTATTGTTACGCGGTTCCTATCTAAGAAGACTCCATAGACTCCAGACCACCGGCAGCTTACACCCTGCCTGATTAAATTATTTCGACATTAAATGATTTTGTAAAAAAATATAGCCTATAGAAAAAAATTTAGAAATCGGACCAGTACTTTCAGAGATTACCTACAAAAAAAAACTTTAAGTCTTTATAATGTTAGTGTTGATTTAGTTTTTGAAGTCGGTTGTATTTTTTCCAGATTCCCATAAGAATCAGGAATAATTTAATTCTATGTGACAATTTTAATTTGTATGATTTATGATTTATTTTAAATTCTGTATGGCTATTTTGTTAATTGTCCTTTAGGTGACTTCCCATTGTAAGCGACCACGTTTCGGAGCCATATGTCATCACTGGCAACATACACTGGTTATAGACTTTTGTCTTGAGACACTGTGGTATATTGGACGAAAAGATACCGAGCAGCTTCCCGAACACTGCCCAGCCGAGTCGGATTCGACGATTGATCTCTTTCTCGAAGTTAGACCTCCCCAACTGGACCGTCTGACGACTTATCAGAAGACTTATAGTCACCCAAAGGGCAATAGAAAGGGCTATGCTCGGAGTTCCCTTGCGGGATTGAATCAGGAATGAGGATATCCGCAGAAGAACCAAGTTTACCGACATAGCACGAAGAATCGCCAAACTTAAGTAGCAATGGGCAGGGCACATTACTCACAGAACGGATGGCCGTTGGGGCCGAAAGGTTCTGGAATGGCGACCACGTACCGGACAACGAAGCGTTGGAAGGCCTTCTACAAGGTGGACCGATGACTTGGTAACGGTTGCGGGAGTCTGATGGATGTGAGACGCACAGGACCGTTCGTTGCGGCGACACTTGGGGGAGGCCTATGTCCAGCAGTAGACGTCTTTCGGCTGAAATGATGATGATTTTGTTAATATGAAAAATCGGATTGTAATTAATTTAATTTTTTTGTAACTAGCTAATAAGTGATTTGGTTCCAGTACTGTTAGTGTACAATTTATCTCTAAATAAAAAAAGACAAAAATGCCTCAATATTTAAATTGCTTCGATATTGGCCAACGAAAATAATATAACTGATGACTACTAATTCAAAGTTATAATTTAAGGCGATACAAAATAAGATCCTTCATTTTGCCTGAACTGAAAACCCCCTTTCCAATACCAGGGAAGTGAGGGGGGGGGGGGGTTTGAACATTAGATATTTGCAGCAGATCAAGTATATTTGTTGCAGCATCATCTTCCGAAGAATAGAATAGAATAGAATAAAACTTTATTGTACACCAAAATAGTAACAAAAACTTATAAACTAACTTAATCTATGGGTACAATGGCGGTCTTATCGCTAACAGCGATTTCTACCAGACAACCTTAGGATGGACTGTAAGAACTTAATAAAAAGTTCGAAGTTTCTTTAACAGACATACAATTACAGCAATTTTGGAAGATTTGCTATGTTCCTCCAAAGTTCTTCATCAGATATTCACTAAATTTAAATAAGATTTATTCCGGTGGGATAAATATTCTTGCAAATAAAAGAATAATCACCGAAATAATTTAAAATATGGCAAAGACATCGTAGAACAACCTTCTAATTTATTTAAAGTCGATCAAACATACGAAAGTAATTTTCACGAAATGTCAAGGTTAGATCTCTTTGACTAAAGTCAATATTCCGACACACTGATCTGGAAGATGTTTTCCATCATAAGTTGTAAAAGTAAACGGATCAAAATATAAGCTACTTTCCACATACAAGCAAAAGTTTACAGGTGATATATCAGAAAAATTGCAATTGCCTAGTACAGTTATCAACAGAACTGTTGACAACTCAAAAAAATTTAAAACCTCACAACTTCATCATTATAACTGCAATTAAATTAATGATCAAAAGCATATTCGAAACCACACTAACGACATAATTATATGTTCCAGTACCTCTTATCAAGTTGTCTTCAAGACCAAGAAAAAACGTCGAGACAAGCAAAAATATAATAATATTTCACTTATTTGGCTGTCAAGTGAATGGAATTAATAAATCACCCTCATTTCGAGCCCCTCGGAATGAAAGTTGTAAGGAAGATGAGACAAAGGGGGCTATTTCCGATGATCTATCAAAACACTCAAGAACTGGTACAGGGGTTGACTAAAGTGCTACGTATATTGAATTATTAAAAGGATTATTTATTTATGTTAATGCGTCAAATTTCTTGGCGCGTCTACAAGAAGGAAATTTTCAACGTGTCTTGTGAGTGAAAGGTGAGTTATTTAATCAGATGACTTTGATTATAAGTAACTAGCTTTTGCCAGCGGCTTAATCCGCATGTAAGTTGAGAATATATGTAACTTAGGCCACTCTGTGATTTTTTTTGTGGTGAGAAATCATCAAAATGAGTTCACCTGCTTAAGTTGAAGCGAGAGGACTATCAAACTTTTACTAACTGAAATCCATTTTTGTTCCATTGTCTAAAGTCTGCAAGCCCAATATGGCACACCTATTAATAAACCTTATCACTACACTCACAATTCTGCTAAAAAAATATATTCATAACCTGCTAAAGGAATATATTAATTTATCGAAGGACTGGAACAATTTGTCCGCAGCGGTCTTCCCGTCCGGTTATAATTTAAGTATTTTCAAAGAGTGAATAGGCTCTTAATAAACTATTGCAATTCACCATCAACGATTAACTGCTTACCATCAGGTGGGATTGCAGTCAAACATAAGATTCATTTTAAAAAATGCTTATAATATAGGCCAAATATACCTGGGCCCTAAGTTTTATCTGCTGATGCCAGACGTAAGATTGCGAACTAAAAGTACGTATTGATTTCAAGACCTCTTGCGCAGTGGTTAACCGTTGTGCCATTGTGGTTTTACGCTCACAAGAAAACATAAATACGACATCC
Source organism: Mythimna impura (assembly GCA_905147345.3). NCBI lineage: Eukaryota > Metazoa > Arthropoda > Insecta > Lepidoptera > Noctuidae > Mythimna > Mythimna impura. The sequence goes on from LR990349.1 coordinate 5,333,493, forward strand.
CGAAACTTTCAACCTGTTTAAATCAAATTTTCAAGAAGGATATTATTTCAGATATAATAACAACGGTTATTATTTTCAAAATAATTTTTATTTTAATCAGAAAATTCCATAATCAAAATGTTTCTCCATTTTCCGATGAAAATTGGACAGTTTATGATTAAAACAATGTTATTTCTGTGATAATGAGCGTTGCTGGGATCAAGATTCCATAAAAATTGATGTCGTGAAAAGTAAAATGTGTATTTTCATTGCAATTTCCAATAATATTAAAATTACTTATGATTACGGTTCCCGCTATTATTTACTTTTCTCTCTAGCAGCTGAGCTGAGCTCCTAGAGAGATTTTTTCATCAATTCAGCAATTATTATCAGTTTAAAAATGTTAATGAACAATATGAAAAAGTTAAATCGTCTAAAGCTGTCTTATCGAAAGTTTTTCAATGATCAGTTGAAGTAGAATCTTAATTAATGACTTAACCCACATCTGGAATAGCATTTTTGGAAATAGACTCAAGGGTTTAGTGAAATCGTCTTTTTTTTATCTTTTCATAAATGGTATCCATATCTAAATATGCGTATGTGCACGCGAAGGAGGCAGCCGCACGCTTGAAGGAACGGACGTCCTCACGCCCCAGCCGCCGTGACCCCGATCATGACTTCCAGCCACGACGACCAGCAATGGGTAGCTCGCCATCCGGCCGTCCGGTAACTGTCCGGACCCAGCTCGAGTCATCGACGGCATGTAGTATTCCAATCGCGCCTAGGTAGGAAAACCGTGGTCTTGGAACGCAAAGGCGAAGAAGGAACATAGGTGTGGATTTAGTCAGTAAAAGTCTGACACGCCCTTCCACTCCGCCTTAGAGTGGTAGAAGTCATTAATTTATTTCTCATCTTAAAAAAAAAATACCAAAAGATATTGACTTATGATTTCATTAAATAACAATGTAATGCATAATTAAAACAAACATATTTTATTGACGTAAAGTAAGAAATGCTTACCTGTAAACTGATTAGCACAAAAACATTCTTCAGTTCCACTTCAGCACATCATTTGTATGTTTTATATTAAATTTTCATACCTTTCAGAGGTCGCCCTTAATTTTAGCTTCAACGTTCTCCCGGGAGATGGCGGTAGTCGTTAGGCTGATAAGGACATTAAGGTACTAAGGCACTGATACTGTGAATAAATAAGGGTAAACGATAAGCGATAGCAGTATTTCGTCAACTTTATCCTACATTCAACGGAAAATAACTTCGGGGAACCAGAAAATGAGAGTTTTTTAAACTTTTATGAAATAATTAGGTAGGTATATAACTTCTGTAAGAAAAAATCTTTTCTTTAAATCCATACCTTTTGAGTGCGTAATTAGAGACACAATAGTAAGACAATGGCGCGTGAACGCCGGCGTTAATACGGGGATCAACAGCTTACGTTCAATGACAAACAATTTTTTTTTTAAACCCATTTATTATTATTTTATATTTTACTATGATTTAATTAGTTTTAATGAAATGATGAATCAATGGTTGTAATTTTATGTTATTAATTGTTTTATTTATTTGATGAATTAATTGTATCAATAATTTACACAACTAAGTACTTACTTCATTTAATTAAAATATATTGTGACTTGTAAATGTAATTTTTACCAATAAATATGTTTATCTGTTTAAATATTTATTTAAAAAGAGATTTAGGTATTTACCTAAATTGTTACATAATGTTCTCTTAGTGACTAGAAATATATTTAAGGTTTAAAATTTAAATCATAAATATAGTTTTAAAACTTATTTATAATTAATAAACTTGATTAAGTGTAGTTAAGAATATATAATATTAAATCTTGATATTTTAGTCTTACTAAAAGAGATTGCTGTCAATGTATTTACAAGGATCACAAATTTCTAAGTGTTATGAATAGCTAATAATAAACTTAATTTTATAATGTTTGGAACACAATCGCTGAAACTTATATTTTCAATATTAATAGAGTACACAAAATTCTGAGAATCATGAATTTAATTATTTTAGTTACGTTGATGTTTCTAAGCGCGTTTCTATTTCGAATTGATTTTAAAGTTTTAATATTATAAAGAGTGATGGCAGATTCTCGAACAAAATTTTGCTGGCATATTTTTTTAGCGTCAAGTGATGAAAAATATACAAAAGTATATAGATTAAATTTCCAAAGAATTTTGTCTCAGACATTACTATTAATAGAATCGGTCAATTAAAGATATTCCAGTTTAAAGTTAATGAGATTACGTCATCATCATCATCATTTCAGCCGAAAGACGTCCACTGCTGGACATAGGCCTCCCCCAAGCGTCGCCACAGCGAACGGTCCTGTGCGTCTCGCATCCATCGAGACCATCCGATCCATTGAGATTACGTATATTATCGGTAGGTCGTAGGTCGGTAAGTCCCCTCTTTGAGGCGTGGTTGGAAAGACCTCACGGCGTCCTCACCTTCCGCATGACGCAGGTTCTCACCGAACACGGTAAGTTCGGGAAGTTCCTGCACCGAATTCGTGCGGAAGAGACGCCCGGGTGTCGCCACTGTGCGGACCGCCCGGAGGACACGGTGGAGCACACGGTGGAGGTGTGCCCCGCTTGGGCAGAACAACGCCGTGTCCTCGTGGGGGCGATCGGCGGCGGCGATCTCTCGCGCCGGGCCTTGGTACAGGCCATGGTCCGGAGCGAGGAAGAGTGGCAGGCGGTCGCCTCCTTCTGCGAAGCAGTAATGCTAGCAAAGGAGGCGGCCGATCGCGTGAGGCAACGGTCCTCACGCCCCAACCGCCGCCGGGATTCCGATCCCGATTTCCGGCCACCGTAGGCGAGGGCTTGCGGACGGCGAGCAATGGGTGGCTCGCCGTCCGATCGTCCGGTAACCGTCCGGACCGAGCCCAAGTCGTCGACGGCGCGTATTGTTCCACGCGCGCCTCAGGGAGATGTCAGCAAATCGTAGGGGCCCAACAGGGTCGAAGCCTACTGGGGCCACGGGTAGTGTGAAAGCGAAACCCGGGGCCCTGGGACGAAGGCAAAGAAGGAACAGGAGTGGGTTTTTAGTCAGTAAAAGTCTGACACTACTTTCCGCTCCGCCCAAGAGCGGGATTTGTCATAAGATGATTTTCCCACCTAAAAAAAAAAAAAAAACCTCCATAAGAATTTTAAAAACGCCTTTTTGAACGAACGACAAGATGTTATGTCATAATATCATGTTTTATTTTTCTATAGGCCATTAGGCTGGATGGCAGTAGAAATATCTTAATGCCACGCTTTTTCTGGTGATGTCATTATCATATTGCACTACAATGTCATATTGTGTCATTATAACCACTATATTCTAAGCACAAACAGTTTTGTCTTTATTTTTTGTTTATTATCTAATGCGGAAATGTATTTCTTATGTAGACACTTAATAATTCCATCAACAATTTCCTCGCCGTTGTTCTTTGAAAGTAACTATGTCTTACTTTTTCACGACTTAATGATTGTATGGATTTACTTGACGTATGGGTAGGCCATATCCTGGGTTAGGATATATAGTTTTGGGACAGTTTCCTACTTTCACGTCGGCAAAGACGCGGCCAGGAGCTAGTCTAGTATCATAACAATTATACTGGCAAAATCAATTAAATTTTATCTACTAAATATAAAGTAGGTACGTGGGCATAAATTGGGTCGATTGGTATTTAAACAATAAGTTGAGGATTTATCGATTTGGCGTGGGTGGGTTAGATGAGTGAACTTTATGAAGGGATTTAACAAAGTAAAAATCTGGGTTCAGTAAGCTTTGTTTAGGCGATAGGTCAGTACTTATACGGAATAGAAACATCTCTCAAAGTTATATAGATAATTGATTTTCACAGGAACGTAAAAATATTGAATTCTTTAAGTAAGTACCTACATTAAATTAACCAAAGCGGAAGGATAGTCAAAGATTTGTACCGGTTACGTTTCTTTTGCTAAAACACTATGAAAGGTTGAAGTGTGTTTGATCGCTAAAATAAATAACAAAGTAATTTTTTTTTGCATTTTTTCATCAGAGATTTCTCACAAGTAACCTGAATTTATATCCGTTTAAAGCTAGGCTTGCGCAATATTAAACGTTAAATACTTAAGTGAAGTACTGAAACTGATCTTAGTGTCAAAGTCACCGAAACATTATTTTCTGGCAAGACTTTTGTTCCCGACAGTACCTACCTATCTATCAGAGAGAGCCAAGCCTCTAATAATGGCCCTTCTATTTTTTGTGACGTAATATCACCAAGCCAGCGGTACGGACCGATGACGTAATTATATTAAAATTGCCTGTGAACATAAGCGAATGTTTTCTGTGTTGTGGTACTTCGTATAAGTATGACACGGGTAATTGTCTCCGTGATGATAACTTCTTAGTTTTTTTTTTTTCTTGTGGGAAACCATCTAATGATTTCTCCTTACTGACTAAAACCGCACCTATTTCTTTCTTTACCCTTTGCGTTCCCGGAACATTGGTTTCCCTTTTAGATATTAACCAAAGGACCGAGTAGGCTTCGACCGGATTTGGTTGCTGGGTCTCTACGGTTTTGCTAACATTTCTTTGAGGAGCGCCTGTAATACTACGCGCCGTCGACGACCAGGGCTCAGTCTGGAAATACCATACTTAGTCATGGCAGTCGTTCAACGATATAAAAATCGTCCCGACATTACGGCAATAGTGCTGTACTTATCTGTCAGTGTTTATGAATAAATTGCTTTTGTTTCATAAAATGATCTGAAAGAAAGTGTCGGCTGCTTGTCATTTCAGTATTGTTTGGAATAAGTGGTTGTGTAACGGGGCTCTTAAGTAATTGGATAGCAATTTGTCACCCTTTGATGGTTGTATTGCCTTGTTACGCTGTTTAGTTAACTATAAATTATTGGCGTCTTCGGTTATTTTGTAAATGCTAAGATAAATAATATTTGTACAGAGAAAAATGCCCCGTCGGCGTAGTGGTTTTAAGCGCCACTTCAGCATGAGGTTATCCATTTGTTAGTAGTGTGTGTTTAGTGTTTGATGTGTGCCCATAGCATAGCATAATCAGCGTTGTAATTTTCCTACTACTGGGACTCAGGCCACGTGGGACCAGTATGGGTTGGGTGACGTCATCACCATCTTCCTAGCCTTTTTGCAACCAGTTTTGGGTCGGTTTCTAGTCTAACCGAATACGGCTGAATACGCGTATTTTACATGAAGCGACTAATGCTCAGACTTTCTGGCGTCTGACTATTTGTAACGACTGTCAAACATCTACGAATGACAACCGGAACCAATGGCTGTACTCACTTTTCAAGGCACGGGGTGTAGTAGAAAGGTACATAATATATGAATTGAAAAATTCACATTGCTACTTAATCGGTCTCAAACCGACAACCTCAAGTATGTATGAGACGCAGGCGCCTAATCACTGGCTTATCACGAGCACGTGGGTTGGTTGACATATTATTATGCCCGGTTTATTATAATATGCTCGTTTCTTACTTACAATAAATGATAAATAATAATACAAACAATAAATTCATTTATTTCAGAAACCAATCCGTATGTATAGGTAATGAAATTGAAGTTATAAATTAGACTAAAAGATAAAATAAGGATAAATTATGATGTTTATTTTGCAAATAGGCTTTATAAAACATTTTTACACGTTAATTTTTTCGTCAATTTAAACTAGATGAAGCCAGTGTTTACAACCTGAGAACAAACACCAAAACAAACTCAGGGGTCAAAGTCTCTTTTAAAATCCATAAAACAAAATATGTAATGGTCAAATCACATTAGAACTATGCAGATTAGTGTCTGAGATGCTCTTTTTAGGAAAGAACAAGAACCATACAGATTTGAGTGAACCTGATGGACCAAGAACGGGAGTTCTATAGATACGCTTGAGCCTTACTCTATGTTTGCGCGTATTAGGCCAACGATTGTGACTATTTAAAATTTGGCTGATTGCGGTGTAGGACTTGGACGCGCCGTATGTAAAACTAGATTAGAACAACTCGGCACTTAAAAGAAGGTTTGCACAGTACCTGTATAGTCCTGGGCACAGAAGCACACATGCTGGCATAATATTTTGAAACACAGACACCAAATTTCTCACGATTTTCGATTTTGTTGCGGACGCGAGACTCAGATTCACTCACAGTTCAGTCATACCGACGCCATTGAATTTACTGGTGTCGATGAAGTGTCATTCCATATTCAAGTAAGTGGGCAGCTCAGTCCCATTTGCTTGGTAGATATGTGAAAAAAGATGGATATACGAAGGCCCAACAACCAAAAAAATAATTTAACTATCGCAATACACAATCAACTCAACCACTATGGAAAACATACTCTTGATACTCATGTTATGTAATAAGACAAAGATAGCATTGATTTAGTTTAACGATCTACGTTATTTAACACTAGAGCCACTGCTAGTATTTTTTTCTTTTTAATTGATATAAACCAGTGCTTGACTGCGATCCCACCTGATGGTAAGCAGTGAAGCAATCATTGAGGATGAGGCGCACTAGTTTATTAAGAGCCTATTCACTCTAGCCGAGAGACCGCAGCAGACAAATTGTTCCAGTCCTTCGATGTACGCGGTATAAACGACGAATCGAAATGCTTAGTCCGGAAGTACTTTGTAACTAAACTACTTTGTATGAACGTGTAGTCGATGACTGACTGTAGAAAGAGTGGGGAGGGATACATCGAACTGATCTGATGATAGAGCCGGAAGGTGGGTATTGGAACTCTGTAATAAATCAATGCAACTTTACCGTGTTTCAGATTATTAGAATTGCCATGAGATGCACTCTGGCTATAAGGTGCCATCGAGCTAATCTGATGATGGAAAGTAGGCACGAAAACTCCGTTACAAAACAATGCATCCTAGCCGTGGCTTGGCTTATTGGAATTGTCATGCAATGTTTTAATGAAATTCTATAGGTAGCTTACTATACATAGAACTTGAACAATTTAAGTATGACTGACGGGTACTTTTTAGTTGTGGTACCGCAACAAAAAAGTGTAAAATAAAAAAAACTTTTTTACAAAAAAAATACAACCGACTTCAATGTAAAAAAAATACACTAAAAAGTGCAAAACGGTAGTCGGTGTTAAATAACGAAGAGAAAAAACTATTATAGAAACACCAACTTCCGAAATTAAAGTTATTTTGCACTTTTTAGTGTTTTTTTACATTGAAGTCGATTGTGATTTTTTTTTTTTGGAAAAAAGTTTTTTTACATGGACCGACTCCATCGATCTGAAATTTGTAACATAAAATTAAGGCCCTGACTGGGACGCCATGGCAGCGTAACCAGATCATAATGTCAAAAAAATGTATGGTTGATTGCGTGACAAATAGTGGCCAGGTGGAGACACATCATAGAACTTCATGCATTTTTTTGGCTGCACGAACTGGCAGCACCGCTACGGCGATAGCGTCCCAGTAAGGCACGGGCCTTAGGGTATACGATATCATTTTGCATGACTAATGTCAGATTTCCTGGGTTCTGTAATGACTGTCAAATATCTATAAATGACAGCCGGGACCAGCGGCTTAATGAGAAATCTTGGTATTTTAAATTGGTCACCCACTGAAAGGCAGACCTCCATCTCCAAAATGAACTGATGAAAAGACTTTAAAAGAAAAAGCTCAAATTAAGTTTTTGACGTTAACTCGTCTCTAGCACTAAGTACCAGTTTATCTTGAACAAAATACTTTTCTTGAGCTGTCACTTAGAAGAATGATAGATTAGTCACCTTAGCCTTTTCGTTAGGCTCTCAGCTATTTGGACAATGGCCTGTCTTCGTTAAGATTTCTTTTCTTAGTTTGATAATTTATTTTACGGTTTTGTGTTTCAATTTTTATTACACATTTTTTAAAAGAAATTGTAAGCTTTGAATAATATATTTTTTAACAACAAACTTAAATCTCACATGTTTTTTTTTTCGGTGGGAAAATCATCTAATGACATCTCCCGCTCTTGAGCGGAGTGCGAGATAGTGTCAGACATTTTCTGACTAAAAACCTACTCCTATTCCTTTGTTACCTTTCGTACTAGGGCCGAGTCTTCTTTTCAGAAGCAAACCTTTGGCCCCAGTAGGCTTCGACCCCGCTGGGCTCCTACGGTTCGCTGACATCTTCTTGAGGCGCGCGTGGAACAGTACGTACCATTGACGACTTGGGCTCAGTCCGGAAGGTTACCGGACGCCGACCGACGCCGACGGAAGACCGCACCTACGGTGGCCAGAAATCGGGATCGGAATCCCGGCGGCGGTTGGGGCGTGAGGACCGTTACCTTACGCGTGCGGCCTCCTTAGCATTACTGCTTCGCAGAAGGAGGCGACCACCTGCCACTCTTCCTTGCTCCGGAACATGGCCTGTACCAAGGCCCGGCGTGATAGATCGCCGCCGCCAGTCGCCCCCACGAGGAACGGCTCTATGTTCAATAATAATAGTAATAATATTCTATTACTATCACACAACGTCATCTAGTACCATACTAATCAAAGCTTGTACTATAGGTAAAAAACAACTGATAAACATACTTATATTAATATTTCTATATACTAATCAGTGTAGGGACCAAAGGTGAGTTCAGATCACCTTTGGTTCCTTCAGTTGCCCTTTGCGTTCCTTGGCCGCGGTAATTCTTTCAAACAATCCCGCAGCTCAGTTCTTACCTGACATATAAGTCTACAAATGCTAGATCCGACTGCTACGCCGGAGGTCGTGAGTACGATTCCCATCCAAGACAAATGTTTGTGTGATGAGCACGATTATTTTTTCTGTGTAATTTATCTATAATATGTATGTATTTAGAATTATGTAAGTATTTTTATCAGTTGTCTAGTAGTCATAGCACAAGCTCTGCTTAGTTTGGGACTAGATGGTGTTGTGTGATAGTTGTGGAATATTATACTATTATTATCGGCAGAATAAAAAAAAAACATGACAGACGTGTAGCGACATCTATGGCGTCACATATGAACTAATCCTGGATCGCGCAATTAAAGTTCTCCGCGCAATTAGAACATAATAGAGAACAGCCCGAAATCATCTATCGGGCAGTTGCCCACCAGACATAACACCCGTCTGGTCGGAGGATCCTTCCTTTTCAACGGAGGTTTACGGAACTTTACTCTCTGTTCCGCATATCTCCAAAGACGTAAGCACGCTAAATTTTTTGTCCCGTTGTATCTAAACTTAAGAAAAAGTATCTACGTTTAATCTGTCATCATTCACAACAATAGTTCTCCCATATTATTATACACGTTGATATACTCGTTGGCTGCGATTACATTTGACTAGCCTGTTGGTCTAGTGGTTATTAGCCCTGATTGCTATGCCGGAGGTCGTGGGTTTGATTCCCATCCAGGACGAATGTTTGTGTAATGAGCACGATCATTTGTTCTGTGTCTGGGTATAATTTATCTATATGTATGCATTTAGAAATATATAAGTATGTTTATCAGTTGTTTAGTACTCATAACACAAGCTTTGCTTGGCTTGGGACTAGACGGCGTTTAGTGATAGTTGTGGAATATTATTATTATTAGTACATTAGAGTAGTGCGATTTAGCTATGCAGTGAAGCTTAATTACAAAAGTATGTATCACCACTGGAATTAAGCTGCTTAGCTGTACGAGTAACGTGTGCTATGAAAATGCGCAATACGAGCTATGTACAATGCTTTACTACCTATCTATATAATATTTAGGTAGTAATGCTCGGCGGGATGGGTTGATCGATTCTTAACAAAACTATCTATAACACTTGCAAGTATTTAATAACAATAATAATTTTATTAATTCAGACATTATTGATCCAACATTGACATCATTGATCATTTGTCCACGGGTAGTGTGAAAGCGAAACCCGGGGCCCTGAGATGAAGGCAAAGAAGGAACAGTAGTGGGTTTTTAGTCAGTAAAAGTCTGACACTATCTCCCGCACCACCCAAGAGCGCGATCTGTCATTAGATGATTTTCTCACCTAAAAAAAAAAATGGTTAGTAGAAAACTTATCATCTAGGTGTTAGTAAATTAAAAGATTAAAAATTTCACATTATAATTAGTTTAACCCTATTCCATCAGCACCCTAATTTGATGCTTTAATTAGTATATGGCAGCAAAATTTATCAACGACAAACGCCAGAATGCCATTGCTGCTCGCACGAACCCTGCTTAATAAGGAGGCCACATTCTTGCGCAAAATGGCTACGAATCTATCTGTACGCGCCTCCATGAACATTCCAGATGCGCTGCAAAACCGTGGTAGCCGCAATAACACACACACACACACACACACACACACACCACACACATCCTTAGTATGCATCCATATGTATGTCACGAATACTTAGTACACGTCATCATCATTTATGCCGAAAAAACGTTTATTGCTGGACATAGGTTACCCCAAGAGTTGCAACAGCGACCGGTCCTGTTGGTGACGCATCCATCATACTCACGCGACCCTTACCAGGTCATCAGTCCACCTTGTAGACAGCCCTCCCAATGCTGCGTTTTCCTAATCGACCACCTGTTCTGCGAGTAATGTGTCCTGCTTTCTGCCATTTAAGTTTGGCGAATCTGGGGGCTATGTTGGTAACTTTAGTTCTCCTGCGGACATCTTCATTCCTAATACCCGTGGCACACAACAGTCGCTTTAATTAAATAAGTAAGAAAAAGCCGCAGCTTTATTGAACCGTGTTCTATTGGAGCTGTGCTAAGCTTCGAAAATCGAGCAATCCTATTAGTAGGAATCAGATACATCATACGCAGATTAGCCCATCTCTAGTGAAACCGCAGCGTTAAGGTCGCGCCCCTAGGTAGCGCTCCCAACTGTAGCGTAACAGTTGTGACACGCATCACATCTTCTTAATAATAACGTCACTTAAGTCTCCTAGAGGACATATATTACACTGATTTTAGACTACAGGCGGTCCCTGAGGGTTACGTAAGGTCTTAGTCGATATCTGACTCGGTATTAGAATATATTCTGAATGTAAGTAGAGAATTTTGTAATAATTACATTTTAAGATAGAAAAGCAACTTTTTTTGAGAAGTTGGTGGTAACGGCCCCGACTTACGTGTTATAGGTCAAAATCAAGAATCAATTAAGAATCAAAGAATAAATCATTTATGTACTATGCGTTCCAAATAAGAATAGGAAAGTCAATAACCTCGATCTGTCAAATGCTGAGTGAAAAGTACGGTTTGCAAAGAAAATTTATTTGCGTATCAATAAAGGGGTTTTTTTTTTTGCTTTGTATTACTAAGTCTTAGTTAAATCTAGGTGAAGTAAAAACGTTATTGTTTAATATAAATTAGCTAAATATATTGTTTTAAGTCATAATTAGTTTTAAAAAAAACTATTTTATTTCTTATTTTCACTCACGTCACTTCACACAGTGACGCAGAGATAAGCAAAATTCAAAAACTGGATTGTGATTAAACATTTTTATTTTTTGATTAAAATTCTTGTTTTGCTAACCCTACCCAAATTTCTTCGATTTGACAGTGTGACGTGATGTCACAATATGGCAATCGATCCTATTTTTATTTGGAACGCATTGTACAGGTATATTTGATTTGTCAAGAAGTCAATCAGTCAGAAGACAAAAAAATGATGCTAATTGCACATTTCAATGCATAAATCTCTACGGTTCTCCATAGATCGAAGCTGGATGGAGCAATTTATGTTTTTAGGCTTTGTTTTTAGGTTACTACTTGACTTGTTTGATATAAACAAAGAGATTTAAAGAGATACAATAGAGCGGCTATCAGAAAAAATGTCTTAGAAAAACTGTCATCCTATGCCTCAGTGACGCCATCTGGCTTTGAATAGCAAACACGCGAATTAAATTTGTCAAAATTTATAATTATTTAACTATCGCTCGGTAGGTGGCCAGGGGCCTTACCATGATAATGTTAAAATGTTAGTCGTATGAGCAAAAAAGAGTGATCGAGTTATACACCCTTTAAAGCTTCATCCCTTTAAAGTCCGGTTTAGGTCGTAAAACAGATCACGTTATGAGTTCGTGGTAGAGCCTCAGTGTGTGATATAGGTAAGGTTAAGCTTTTCAGCAATAGATGGCGTTATCACAAAATCAGAAAATGTTCTAGAACTATTTATAAAAATTATTGAATTCTAATTAATTACTTCGTAAATACCAAAAATATTTACGAAAATAAACCGAAGTTAGGTCCAGTCATTTTAACATAACAAGATTTGCAATAGCTTAATGCGCAGTTCGGCATATTTTCTCAGAAAATGATTTTCTTTTAGTGCATAGAGCGGATACAAACACGACTTGACGTTTAAGGGTCTCATATTAGACTGAGTGACATACGACCACTAAGTAATAAGTATCGGATTACGATTTTGTTCGCTATGTCCTGTCTATTGGTAATATATAATTAAATGTCATTGGATATAAATGAGCATGGCGATAATTCAGAGTTTGTCATTCTCACTCAAATGTCTTACTGGTGGCGCCTGTGTAGAATCATTTGGTTCCCTTCAAAATGGTTATGCTGAGCTGTGCTGGTATACGCGTTATGTCCGTGAATGGACCCTGACACTTGTCTTGAAACTGGTTATCTCTTAGCTGGCAATGGCTTACTTTATTTTGAATTGTTTTTCCTTTCCTGTTTTACATTGTCCTCACATAATAAAAAAGTAACATGAAATATGTAACCAGAGAAGAGTCTCCATGGAGTTTCTTGCACGTTCTTTTCCATAGAGAAGATTGATTGATCTACGCTTTGGAACGTTCAAGTTAGTTTCACTTTTTTGACTGACTGACATTTAGACAATTCAAAAGTACCTGGAAATGGTTTGTTTGAAGGAACAAATATATACACACACACTCACAAACTTTCGCCGTTAATCATCATTATCTACATCTACAAATGATATCAGAGTGAAAATCATCAAACAACTTTCCCAATCTGGCTAGGGGGAGAGAGAGCGTGATTAAGCCAACCCATGTTCTTTCAGTTGCCCTTTAATATTAAAACGTTTATTTCGTAACTGGCCATATTTTTTTAGTAACAATTTAAACTTAGAACTAGTGTTAGTAACATAGAGAACAAATAAGTACTTATTCTACGCTGAGTGAGGCACACCATAAGCATAAGCATAGCATAATCAGCCTTTTAATGTTCCCACTGCTGGGACTCAGGCCTCCTCTCTACGAGAGGGAATGGGCTGTAATCCACCACGCGGGCCCAGTGCGGGTTGGTGGATGTCACATGTCTTCGAATTTTTGGTTCTAGGTCATGCCGGTTTCCTCACGATGTTTTCCTTCACCGTTTTTAGAGCAGTGGTGATGAAAACCCAAAAACACAGGCACACCGAAAATAAACAATGCCAATTTGACTGCATGCAGTCGTATCTACTGCCCAAGAGCGGAGAGTCCCACCTGTCAGCCAGCGTTCTGAGAATGGAGTTGTGGTTTTTTGCATTCTAGGACCACGGCATTCCTCTCAAACCAACCCGCAGCCCTGATAAGTATAAGCACTAGTGACCCCTATCAATTAAGGTGACTTCTGAGACGTGGAACACAGCTTGCCGTCTGGCGCATTGTGTTCTACGTGCACCTTAAGGAGACCCGGTCGGAATCCTGACCCCGATTTTCAGCCACCGTAAGCGTGGGCTGTAGCTCGCAGTCCGGCCGTCCTACCTCAAAGAGATGTCACCAAAACCCGTAGGGGCCCAGCAAGGCCGAAGCATACTAGGACCGCGCGTTGACTTCCAAAAGGAAAACCCGTGGTCTTAGTACGGAAAGGCAAAGAAGGAACATAGGTGTGGTTTTAGTCAGCAAAAGTCTCATACGCCCTCCCGCTCCGCTCTAGAGTTGAAAAAATAATTGGATGATTTCCTATCTTAAAAAAAGGCTCGTCCTAGTCTTTATCTGATGACGAGCTACCTATTGTTGGCCGACCGCAAGCCCGCGCCTACGGTGGCCAGGAATGACCTTGCAACTTTCGACGTCGAGGGCATCCTGCAGAGGCACTCTTATCTTTCCGTCACCTCCTTCAGCCAAATACATATTTTACCCATTAAAGATAAATCAATGGAAATTCCATTAAAACTAAGAATACCATCTAGCCATTTTATGCATTTTTTTATCAGAATAAGAATTTGTTTGAAATATGACAAACTATTCCTTGTATGACCTAAGTAACCAGCGTTTCCAATATACAAAAAGTGGCTGAAAGATGATATACGTTATAAATTAATGGCTCCACTTTCTTCATTTTCAGGTAATTGAAAAAATAAAGTGATAGGCACGTGTAGTATAATAATAAATTACATGTCTGGTATACAGCGTCTGATTCTGATAGTAACTCCGCTAAAACCTTTGGGGTATTGCTGGATATGATACATCCATTTATTTTGCCAGTACGTCTCGAGGGCTTTATACCATTTTTGTGTCAGTCCAAACATTTGACAATTTGTCAAGGACAATATTTGTGTTGTCTATGAGTACGTCTGTTGTTTCTATGACGTTTTTTGCTAGTTCCGACAATGTTACAAGCCGTCAATGTTGCCGCTAATCACTATATATTTTACTACATTATTAAATTTGTACTACCTTTCCCGTTTAACATTTTTTTCTAATAGTGAAAACTTCATCAACATCTGTTCTGTAGATTAGAAGGAGATAGCGGATAAACAAACAGACAATCTTATACTCTTTTTGCTTCGTCCACATCAAGGGACGCGGCAGGCGAGTACAGAGAGATACGAAAAGCAGAGAAGATGAATAGATGAGACTAATCTAACCTGCCTGTATCTTTCAGTTCCCTTTTGTTTTTTTTTTTCGATTGGGAAAATCATCTAATGACATCCCCTGCTCTTGGGCGGAGCGCGAGATAGTGTCAGATTTTTAATGACTAAAAATCAACTCCTGTTCCTTCTTTGCCATTGTTCCTGGGCCCCGGGGATCTCTTTCGCATCACCCATGGCCCCAGTAGGCTTCGACCCTGCTGCGCCCCTACGGTTGCTGACATCACCTTGAGGCGTGCGTGAAACGCTACACGCCGTCGACGACTTGGGCTGGGGCTGGACGGTTACCGGGCGATCGGACGGCGAGCTACCCATTGCACGCCGTCCGCAAGCCCGCGCCTACGGTGGCCGGAAATCGGGATCGGAATCCCGGCAGCAAGGGCGCGAGGGCCATCGCCTCGCGCGTGCACGTGCGGCCTCCTCCTTTGCTAGCATTATTGCTTCGCAGAAAGAGGCGACCGCCTGCCATTCCTCCTCGCTCCAGACCATGGCCTGTACCAAGCCCCGCTTCAGTTGCCCTTTGCGTTCCCTGACCACGGTATTTCGTTCAAAAATCCCGTAGCCTTAGTAAGCATTGGCCGTATAAGGCTCCTACGGTTTTACTGACAACTCTTTGAGGAGCACGTGGAACACTACGCACCAATCACGACTCAGGCTCGGATATTACTGGACAATCGGACAACGAGCTACCTATTGCTCGTTGTCCACTAGCCATCATAAAAAATTCAGTAACACGAGTCATTTCACAATATAAGATCCGTGAGTAACCGTCACGTTCTACAAATTGATTACGTCAAACGTTGCTTCAGCAAAAGCTGTCTCATTACACGTTGCCCCAGCCTTGCTCAGACAATGTCTTCTTAATTAAGCGATATTAGATATTATAAGAGTGCCGTGTTTTCTCAGAATACGTATATCAGTTCTTGAGACTAAAATAAAGGTGACGTAAGTCGAAAGATATTATATTAGGTTGGTAGGTATTTCATTAGTTTTGTTCTTCTGTCTGAATGTAGTGGAATGTTGTGTCTTCAATTGGAAAATCGACATTTAAAAGAATAAAATGTATCCTAAAATAAACAAGAAATATTTTGTATAACCTTTGTGTAAGTAATATGTTGAATACCATATTATTTACCTACTATTTGGATAACTAATTTCTTTAAAAAAATTAAGCGGTCAGAATAACCGGTGAGTGGTTCCCAAAACGATTAAATTGACTAAATAAATTTAAGATTTGTTCTGAAATAAATATAAAATGTATGTCAACGTACTTTTAGGAAACACGATTTAAAGGTAAACAGCAATTCTGACATCTGGATGGCGGAAAAGTTTAAACTGTCAATCTTAATGAAATAATGCAATGCTTAATAAATATACGCCAAATTAACAGGAAGTAACTTTGACAGGAGCGCTGATATTGCAAATTATTTGTGAACAGCCATCCTGCCGTCACGACGTTAGTAATTTCTACACCGATTGATTCATTTTGATTAAATATGCATCAGTTTATATGCGTCAATTTGTTCTCACCATAAAAATATTTGGGCACGCCATAATCGTGGCGGTAAGTCCCCTCTTTGAGGAGGGGCTGGAGAGACGTGACGGCGCGTTCACCTGCCATGACGCAAGTCCTCACTGGATATGGTAAGTTCGGGAGTTTCCTGAATCGGATTCGTACGGAAGAAATGCCCGGGTGTCACCATTTTGCGAACCGCCTGAAAGATACGTTGGAGCATACGGTGGAGGTGTGGTCCGCTTGAGAAGAGCACCGTGTGTCATCGTGGGGGCGATCGTCGGTGGCGACCTCTCGTACCAAGCCCATACGAGGGCGGCACTGAAAATTTCGGGAATCAAGGAAGTGACACAACATTACAATTTAAAAATGTATTTAAGTATTGCTTTTCGAAGTATTCTCCGCGAAATTTGACACATTTTTCCATACGATAGAATCAATCATTGAAGCAACCATTCCATTCGGAAGTTGGGGTCTCCAAAATGGCCGTTTTGTAGGCGTCCACAGCTTCTTCAGGTGATGAAAATCTCTGACCACGCAATTTATTCTTTATTTTAGGGAAAGTATAGAAATCATTAGGGCTTAGGTCGGGGCTGTACGGCGGATGGTCTAATAATTCTATGTTTTCTTGCTCTAAAAACTCTTTTGTTCTGTGCGCGGTGTGAGAACTCGCATTGTCGTGATGGAGGATGATGCGGCGGTTGCAGTTCTCTTTACGGAGTTCAGAAACGACCTGTGGCAAACAAATGCTAGCATACCATTCTGCATTAACCGTTCTTTGTCCCTCAAGAGGAATAGTCGCAACATGGCCGGTTTTGGAGACAAACGTGGCCGCCATTTTTTTTGCAACACTCCGTGAACGAACAATTTTTGTTGGCTTTAACTCATTTTCGAACACCCAAACTCGTGACTGGTTTTTTGTTTCGGGTTCGTACGCATATAATTATCCAGGATTCGTCACCTGATACGATGTTGTATACAGCATTTGAGGATCCTGCGTGGAATCTTTCGAGAGTTCTGACGCACCAAGTAACGCGAGCCGCTTTCTGCTCTTCACAGAGCGAATGCGGTATCCATCGGGAAAACAACTTTTTTACACCTAACTGTTCATGCAAGATTATTTGTATTTGACTCATGCCAATGTCTAACGTTGCCTGAATTTCGCGGTATGTTACATGTCGATCTTCCTTAATCAGCTTACGCACAGCATCAACGTTTTCTTGGGTGACTGCAGTTTTTGGACGACCTTAACGGGGATCATCACTGAGCTTGACACGTCCACGTTGAAATTCAGCAAACCAGTGGTAAATTGTGGTTTTGGATGGGGCTTCATCACCAAATGCAGAAATCATCCGGTCAACACACTGTTTTTGTGTTAAACCACTTCGAAAGTAATAATAAATCATCGCTCTTGAATTTTCTCGAGTCAATTCCATTTTCTCAACGACTAAACAAGTTTGACAAGACCTTGTGACAAGACCGAGAATCTTTTTTTAAATACATAAATGGTATTCGATTTTTAAAACCAAGGAGTTTTCAATTAAAAAGATTTTAATATGACAGGAACAGTGGAAATATTCCATTCCCGATACTTTTAGTGCATTTCTGTATATAACACAAAAAGGTTTAAAAATCCTCCGTTTTGTTAAATAAATTGTTTCTAAATGGGTTGGTCGGTTCGCAAATTTATAATCAGATCGAACGATGCACGTCAATCTGTTGATTAGTTACCATGCTACACGCATCGTGATCACAACACGTCCCAGGGAAAACTTCAAAACTGTCTGGCTGACTGTTGGAAATCCTCAAAACTAACCTAGTTTTATGACGTTAGTAACACTTTTCTTTGTCGTAGAGGTTAGCAGATCTGTAGATTGTAAAGGTGAGTAACGCAGACCTAGGAGGTGGCTAAAACCGTGATTCCCGGCCACCGTAGATGTGGCTTTGCGGATGACTCGCAATAGGTTGCTCGCCGTCCGGCTATTAGGCTAGAAACATGCTAGAGTCGACAAGATATTGTGTTCCACGTGCGGCTCAAAGATATGTCAACAAAATAGATGAGGCCTACGAGGGCCGGTAATGTTCAAAAGAGCTCTACCGTGGCCTTAAAACGCAAACAGCAACTGAAGAAATACAGGTAGATTTTCAATGAGTGGGAAAAGTTATTTGAAAAGTTATTTGTTTTGTTTTGTTATTCCCACCTCGAAAAAACCGGGGCAAATGCGAGTCGGACTCACGCATTGAGGGTTCCGTACCAACTTACTTGTGAAAATAGTTCAATTCCCGAATTAAGTTACGAAAATTTTTCCGAATCGGAAAAAATTTTTTGTGACGTATGGTTGTGATTGCATTACGCATGCGGGACTGCTCCGCATGCGGGGCAGCTGCCTGATATCACGCCCCGCATCCCGCGTGCGTATTCCACGCATTACAATAAATACTTGTATGAAAAAGACATTTGCGACATTTTCGTACAAAGCGTTTTGGGAACACATTCATAATGCGTACAGCTAAGGAATAGAATTCCCTGCCGGAGTCTGTATTTCCTGATAGCTACAACCTAGGGGTCTTTAAGTCAAGAGTGAATAGGTTACTTTTAGGCAAGTGTGCTCCATCGTCGGCCACATCATCGCTTACCATCAGGTGAGATAGAGGTCAAACACAAGCCTATCAAAAATAAAAAAATAAATAAATTGCGGGGGTTACGCGTGCGGAGCTATCCCGCATGCGTGTTGAAATCCGCACGATATTAAAAACATCTTTAAAGCCCCATCCTTCTGTCTTGCTCGTATGACCGACATTGTAAAATGTCATGTTACGGTCCCTGATAGTTACATTTTGTACTTCTCTGTGATATGAAAAGCTCGTTTAAACTGTCCCGGTTGTCATGTGCATAATATCTGAATAGGATTTTGCGTGTAGTCGAAAATAGGTTGCAGTAGAAGCGAAATGTATTTGAAACTGACGCTCTTTGAGTTAGATTGGAAGCCATTACTAATATAATTATGTTGGTGGAATGAAGCTGATAAAGTACTGATAAAATTAGAATTTTGTAAACTTATGTTTCCATAAGTGATTGAGAGAATTTATAGAGACACGAATAAAAAATTAATTGTGAGTATTATTATCTCCACCTTTTAGTTTGTAAATAAAACATGCTTTGCTTTTAGTTAGTTAAATTTAGTTTATTTTAGTGAGTTTATTGATAGGGTAGGCCTTTAGTATGGGACGCTACCTGTGTTGACACTCTGGCGCCATCCCATCTTCCTAGCTCGTCGCGCTGTGCTGGTGCTGCCGCTGCGGCTGCGGAGAACCTCAAACGGCGGAAATATAACAACCTCGTCAGTAGTTATATTTTTGAGCCGTTTGGGGTTGAGACTTGGGCCGTGGGGTCCGAGTGCTCATGCCCTTTTTAAAGAATTATCCAAACGGCTAGTTGACACTTCGCGTGACCAAAGGGCTGGCTTTTACCCCGGTCAGAGATTAAGCATTGCCATACAACGTGGCAATGCCGCCAGTCTTTTGGGCACACTTCCAGTCGACAGCGATGCGGAGGAATTTTTTGACGCCATATTTTGGATAGGAGTTATTGTGTATATATTATGTAATTTTAATTAGTTAAGTGTTTTTATTTTTCATGTATAAATAATCATGTTTAGTTCAATAAAGAGTTTATTGATTGTTCATTTATTTTTTAAGGTTCCTAGTACTTTCTAGCCTGAAATATAGGTTCAATCTAGTTCAGCCAAAAATGCAACTGTGTGCGATAAAATTGTTTTCATGTATTTTACTTTACACGTGCCATTTTTATAAATAAACGATATTCTATTCTATTCTACATCACATAATATTGTAGGTAAAAAACATCCAATGACAACCCCCGCTCTTGGGCAGAGCGAGAGAGTGTGTCAGATTTTTACTAACTAAAAACCCACTCCTGTTTCTTCGTTGCCTTTCGTACCAGGGCCGAGTCCTCGGTTACTACTGACATCTCCTTGAGGCGCGTGTGGAACAGTACGCCGACGACTTGACCCGGCCCGGACGGTTACCGGACGGCCGGACGGCGAGCTACCCATTGCTCTCTGTCCGAAATCCGCGCCCACGGTGGCCGGAAATCGGGATCGGGATTTTGGCGGCTGGGGCGTGAGGGCCGCTCGCTCGCGCGTGCACGTGCCGGCTCCTTCTTTGCTAGCATTACTGCTTTGCAGAAGGAGGCGACCGCCTGCCACTCCTCCTCACTTCGGACCAAGGCTTGGGCAGAGCACCGCCGTGTCCTCGGGACACGGCGGTGCTCTACCCAGGCGGGACACACCTCTACCGTGTGGTCCACCATGTTCTCCGGGCGGTCCACACAGTGATGGCACCTGGACGTTACTTCGGCACGAATTGTGAGTGTGTGTATGTTTATTATATCTTCACGGTCGAACGGCTGAACGGATGTCGACAAAACTTAGTACACAAGTAGACCATCCATGCCTTGGATTAGCACGTCAAATACTTTTTTCCTGTAAACATGTTCCCTGGGGATATTACTATGAGCTACGCTAGAATATGATCTACCCATATCACTCAAATCCATACAGCCCTTTGAACGTGAACAAGGAACAAACACACGTAAATACATACAAATTTTCGCCTTTATAATACATACATACATACATAATCAGCCTTATAATGTTCCCACTGCTGGGACTCAGGCCTCATCTCTAGGAGAGGGAATGGGCCGTAATCCACTACGTGGGCCCAGTGCGTGTTGGTGGATGTCACATGTCTTCGCCGTTTTGAGAGCAGTGGTGATGAAATAAATTAAACAAAGTAATGCGCCTGGCTGGGTTTGAACCAGCGACCTACAACTCGTAACACTTTTTATAATATCAGTGCGATTTTTTTACTACGTTGGTACTTTCACCATTATCCTGCTTCCAAATAAAGTTATTTAAAAACACATTTTGTTGCAAGTCTGGTCTTTATTTTTCTAACGTGCCTATAACATTTCCATGAAGAGCCCGATTAGCAGGATGTCTTATTCTACTTAATGGTTTACATAAGCTAGTGAAAACGGTAACTACTCCATAAAAACTAAACTTTTCCTCGCTATGTATACGGTATCCTGGATTACACCGTACTATGTCAGGAGCCTAATCCAGCCAATGAAAGAAATCTTGTTAAGAGGATCCTTCCCGATTCGTCTATCGTCAACATGAACATAGTTTAAAAGCGTGTTGTTTCATTCAACGCAATTAAATGCAATATTTGATAAAGAGGTAACGCGAAAAAAAACATATTACCTGAACACCCTGTTCGTATTCGATAACGATCCAGGAAAGTAACTAAAGATGCGGATGATACCGCGGGGGACAGCTAGGATAATATATGTGTTTGGCGTTTCATAATGTACTTTCTTAATGTACTTGTAAACATTAAGAAAGTACATAATGGAACGCCAAATTTCACGCAAAATAGCATATTTTGAGAGGTCCTTACTGAATTAGAACAAAATATTTTGATTTCAATATAAGTATGTTTCGAAAATATTTAGAGAAAGACGTTATAATAACGTAAGAGCGGTTGTATAGAAATAGTATCACGAGTTGGGCGCTCTTAAGATGGCTGTCGAAGATTTACTTAAATTTGTTAAAGCTCACGATTTGTTTGCAGCTTACACAACTAGTATTAAAATAACAAGGAAACAAATACAAATAATGTTTTTTTTTAAAGAAAACTTTGTCCTACAAAAGGAATTACTCCTGTTTCGTGGGTTTATTCACAAACAAGTAAGCTCACATATATAACACACGCAGGTCTGAAACACCTTTCTGTAGGTCATACAAATATTTTATTCCATGCGGGAATTGAACCCACGACACACAGCGTAGAAGTCAATCGCTCAACCATTGCGCCCACCGTGCCATCAAATTAAAATCTATATGTGAGATGTCAGCAACTGTAGGGGCCCAGCAGGGTCGAAGCCTACTGGGGCCAAGGGTCTGATTCTGAAAGGAAGACTTGGCCCTGGTACGAAAGGCAACGAAGGAACGGTTTTTAGTCAGTAAAAGTCTGACACTATCTTCCGCTCCGCCAAAAGCGGGGGATGTCATAAGATGATCTTCCCACCTAAAAAAAAAATAAAAAAAATATGCATGAACGTTCTTTGAGGAGTGGCTGGAAAGATATCACGGTGTCCTCACCTTTCGCATGATGCAGGTTCTCACCGAACATGGTCAGTTCGGGAAGTTCCTGCACCGGATTCGTGCGGAAGTCACGTCGGGTGTTACCACTGTGTAGACCGCCCGGAGAACACGGTGGAGCACACGGTAGAGGTGTGCTCGTGGGGGAGATCGATGGCAACGATCATTCGCGCCGGGCCTTGGTACGGGCCATGGTCCGAAGCGAGGAGGAGTGGCAGGCGGTCGCCTCCTTCTGCGAAGCAGTAATGCTAGCAAAGGAGGAGGCCGCCACACGCACGCGCGAGGGAGTTACCCGCCCCAGCCGCCGGGATCCCGATCCCGATTTCCGGCCACTGTAGGCGCGGGCTTGCGGACGGTGAACGATGAGTAGTTACGTCCAACCGTCCGGTAACCGTCCAGACCGAGCCCAAGTCGTCGACGGCGCGTATTGTTCCACGCGCGCCTCAAGGAGATGTCAGCAAACCGTAGGGGCCCAGTAAGGTCGAAGCCTACTGGGGCCAAGGGTCTGATTCTGAAAGGAAAACTCGGCCCTGGGACGAAGCAAAGAAGGAACAGGAGTGGGTTTTTAGTCAGTAAAAGTCTGACACGCCCTCTCACCTGGCCAATAGCGGGAAATGTCATTGGATGATTTATTTACCCATTAAGGTAAAAAAGGTATCTAATGAACGTAGCAAGTAGAGTCCCGTTGTTTCTGCCTACTCCCAAGGGCAAAAGGCGGTATGTTTTTGTCTGGAGCAGGAATGCCCCATTGGTAACAGCCTGGACTTACGATCACTTTCATCATCATCATCATCATTTCAGCCAAAAGACATCCACTGTTGGACATAGGGCTCCCCCAAGTACCACCATAATGACTGGTTCTGTGCGTCTTGCATCCATTGGATTCCCGCGACCCTCACCAGGTCATCGGTCCACCTTGTGGGACGCCTTCCAACGCTGTGTCTTTCGGAAAGTGGTCGCCACTCCAAAACCTTTCGTTTCCATCGACCATCTGTCGACAGTCTGTGTTTGACAGGCACTTTGTGTTATTTACATCAATACTAATGCTCTTAAAACGGTGAAGGAAAACATCGTGAGGAAACCGGTATGTATTAGAACCATAAATTGGAAGACATGGGACCCGTACTGGGCCCGCGTGGTGGAAAATGACTTATTCCCTTTCCTAGAAAAGGGGCTTTTTTTTTTTTTTTTTTTTTTTTTTTTTTTTTCGGGTGGGAAAATCATCTAATGACATCCCCCGCTCTTGGGCGGAGCGCGAGATAGTGTCAGACTTTTACTGACTAAAAACCCACTCCTGTTCCTTCTTTGCCATTTTTTTTTCCCAGGGCCCCGGGGGTCACTTTCGCATCACCCATGGCCCCAGTAGGCCTCGACCCTGCTGGGCCCCTACGGTTGCTGACATCTCCCTGAGGCGCGCGTGGAACACTACGCGCCGTCGACGACCTGGGCTCGGTCCGGACAGTCACCGGACGATCGGACGGCTAGCCACCCATTGCTCGCCGTCCGCAAGCCCGCGCCTACGGTGGCCGGAAATCGGGATCGGAATCCCGGTGGCGGTTTGGGCGTGAGGACCTTTGCCTCACGCGATCGGCCGCCTCCTTTGCTAGCATTACTGCTTCGCAGAAGGAGGCGACCGCCTGCCACTCCTCCTCGCTCCGGACCATGGCCTGTACCAAGGCCCGGCGCGAGAGATCGCTGCCGCCGATCGCCCCCACGAGGACACGGCGGTGCTCTGCCCAAGCGGGGCACACCTCTACTGTATGCTCCACCGTGTCCTTGCAGGCAAAAGACCTTGCACGCATGCACGATCTGCGCATGGAGATGCAACGCCGGGGCGAAACTCCGCTGCCGCGCCATGTCGCGGCATGGCGGGAAGACTTCCGGCGAGATCTCATGGTGGAATGGCGACAGCGACTGTTGCAACCCAGTGCTGGGCACGCCATAATTATGGCGATAATTCCCCTCTTTGAGGAGTGGCTGGAAAGACCTCACGGCGTCCTTACCTACCGCATGACGCAGGTCCTCACCGGACATGGTAAGTTCGGGAGGTTCCTGCACCGGATTCGTGCAGAAGAGACGCCCGGGTGCCACCATTGTGTGGACCGCCCGGAGGACACGGTAGAAAAGGGGCTGAATTCCGAGCAGTAGAAACATTATAAGGCTGATTATGCTTATCTATTTATTATTATTTTTTTATATTGCAAAACTTGCCGGAATTCCAACAAAATGTGTTTACTGCCGGCATAATCTAACCTAAATTCAATACAAACAAGATCAAAATTGTTATTCTACTCAGCTACTTTATAGTATGAAAAAAAAAAATGTCGTGCCCATCGGTGTAATTAAATAAACGCGTTTATCATAATTTATGAGCTCCGTAGCGTTGGCTACGGTGTACGGCGTTACAGCGTCGAGTCATTTGGGAGCTGGTACGGGCAGGATTCGGAGACTGCGCGGCTCCCAGTGCTACGCCGGCAACTATTCCGCTCAGACGTGTGACCGTGTTTTGTGCGTACTAATTCGGCGTGTGTTATCCGAAGCACAGTTCTACACAAAGTTAAACCCAGTTATCTACTTAACCTAGTTCTACGTGCTTCAAATGTGATTTAATAAAAAAACGGTGAGTGAAGTGCAATTATTTTTTTTAAATATATTTTCTGGTGTTTGAAGTGCCGATATCGTTTTCAAAATGATAAAGTATTCCCTGTTATTGTTGTAAAGGGAATCGTGCATTTGCATGGAAGATAAATTATTGGAGATGATTTTACGATTCGTTTAATCGTATTCTTTTCGGCGGTAAGCTTTGGATTTGCAAGTGACATTTTTATGTGACTTCGTTTTGTGGATTTTGTTGGAGTTTTATCAACTGGAATATAAAAATAAGGTACCATCACAAAATTTAGCATCTTCTACAGTTGACAAAACAGGTTTTTCTGATTAGAGGCGTTCAAGTGTCCAAAATTTCAGTGACCCGTGAAATTCGCTTATATATAATTAGTGATGGATCCCAAGTTATAAATATCTAATATGATTACAAGGATAATTTTTATGGCAACATACTTTTAGCCAAATTAAGTTTTGTGTCTCCTACTTAGATCTGAGATCCCGGGCCTAACAAACATATTGTTTTCCTAGATAAATTGATAACCGTAAAATATGAGCCTTTTTGCGACGGAAAATCTTCAATAAATTCTCTAGTTTTTCATCGAGGAAGCTTGAATTTATGGAGCTAATTTTAGGTTTTTGCTGTGAAATATGTACCTACATTTTCCTTCTTAAGGTTTCTGCTTAAACAGTAGTACTTACTTATTTTCATACGAGATTGGAGTGGACCGTGGAGATTATATATATTACTTACAATATTACTTTTGCCATTTTTGCCTTTAGATAATAAAAAATATATTTTAATACTAGGTTTATTACCTACGGACAATTTGAAATCAACATTGATGTAAAAAAAAATGATGATTTATTTCTCAGTAGGTACGATTACTGCTTAAGATCGATTACTAGTATTTGATTCATATGTATAATGCTTGTCATAAACACAATTTCATGCCGAAGAAGGTTCTTTTATTTATTTCTTACGATCAAATCTTACGCGGGAAGACAAGCAGATGACAATAATGTTTCCTATATTAGACGGTGACAGTAACTATATTTGCTGGAATAATTATGAGATAAAACTGAAATAGTATCTCTAGGACGCGTGTATCTTATTGTAGGTTTATTTTTATGATGTTATATTTACGACTTTGGTGGAAATCTCAAAGACATTGATAGACAATGGAAATATGGATTAATAGATCCGTTTGCTTTCATTTTTTTTCCAAAACTTAGACTGCTTTTTTCTAAAACTAGTACTGCTCTCTGCGCTGTTGTATCGTAGGTGCGTTTGCAAACGTGTAAAATTACGTATGTGTTATATTATAAAATAAATAAATGAAAAAATACATTTATTCAGACTAAAATAATGTCCATATAATTTTAGTAAACTATGATAGTATTGCAGCATTCATGATTAATTTAATATTATATTCAGTAATGTCATTAATGAAAATAAAACAAAACACAAACAAAATTATAAAAAAGAGCATAATCTTACATGCAGCCGAATAACCCTACTCAGCATTGCAGACTTCAAATCAAACTATGCGTGTCCATTTTCAACAGACAGAGATTTACATGAAGCTAGCAATATGCTTAGAATGTATTGGACAGATGGACAGGGCAATCATGAAATGTATCCAATTTACTTTAATTTCATCACCACTGTAGTAAATCGAAATGCGCTTTGGTGTTTTTTCTTGGGTGGATTTGTGAGACCTTAATATAATTTATTGGACAAATTAGTGAATCAACCTCATTGAATAGCCCACCGAGTCCAAGTCGTTGACGGTGCGTAGTGTTAGATGCGCGCCTCAAGGAGATGTCAGCAACCGTAGGGGCCCAGCAGGGTCGAAGCCTACTGGGGCCATGGGTGATGCGAAAGAGATCTCCGGGGCCCTGGAACAATGGCAAAGAAGGAATAGGAGTGGGTTTTTAGTCAGTAAAAGTCAGACACGCCTTAACGCTCCGCTCAAGAACGGGGGATGTCATTAGATGATTTTCCCAACCAAAAAAAAAACCCATGGGATAAAAGGTATGACTTTACATTTATGCGTATATATGTGAGCATCGTCACGCAATCCGTTTTCACGAACATAGAATTCTTCTAATTTTTTTTCCTACGAATAATACGAAGTTATTGAACTTGTATTCAAATCAAAATACTCTTAGGCGTTCAAATAGGTATTGGTCTACATTCTCATTCGAAAACGTGCCCCGAAGACTGACAGTATTACCACATTGTTGTCGTATATTTATTATATTAACGTTGTAAATACAGTTTATATAGTTAGTCAATTTTAAAGTCTACACTAATATTATAAAGAGGTAAAGTTTTTTTTTTTTGTTTGTAGGGGGTACTCTGAAAGTACTGGTTCGATTGCAAACATTTTTTCACTGATAGAGAGCTGCTTTATTCCTAAGTGAAATAAGCTATATTTTATGTATGCGGGCGAAGCCGCGGGCAAAAGCTAGTTATTTATATACTTATTTTTTTTTACTTTTTAAAACTCATTAAAATTTAAATAGATAACCACAGTTTGAGTTACAAAACCAGGAAATCAATTAGTAAAATAAAAGAACTTCAATGAAAAACCGTAAAAAAAAAATTGTACAACTTTTATATTATTTCGCTTATCCGCCCGACGCGCCACTGGTTCGCACACAAAAATTATTGCGGCATAACCCTACCCCAAAACATTCAGAATGTCAGTGAAAACCCTAATAAAATCCACTTTCATACACGCTCATATCAATCTGCTTTTATGTTTATCAATCTTCTATAGATCAAGGAATTGATATAAGAATAATCTTAAGTTATATAAATTGGGAAAAAATTGAATTCAAAGGGCAAAGGTTAGAATATGGCGGTATTATAAAGTGGAATGGTAATGTCTTAGCTTTGTCATTTTATTAGATTGTAATGTTATTTGGCAACCTGTTACGTCTTCCGTCTTCCGTCTTTTGTATGAGAATAGCCAGGAGTGGTAAACAGATTATCCTGCTATTGAAACTTCTTGGTCTCACGTGTTGATACAATTTAGAGAATAACTGATGATCTAGTGAAAGGATTAGGCGGTCTGCAATGTCGGTAACGGACGGCCTGTGGCGCGCCTAATGTATATTAGTATGGCCTGCTGTGAAGCTGTGCAATTCACACAAATTACTTGTTACGACTTTTCAGTTCAATTTATTTTAGTTCAGTTAAATTACGATCGTATGCAACTGCAAAGTTTTTCCTTTTAAATAATATAATAAAAATACAAAAAATAGACACTATAATGGAAACATTGGATCAGGATCGTTTTACACGAATATGAAGTTTTGTCCGATGCTATACAAATGAGAAATCTATATATTCATTCTCCCTACAGTGAGCTGTAAGAAGTTGTTGGGGCTGCCCCGTATACGGCGCATCAGAGGTGCTATACTTTGCGGTGAATCGCTTGAAAGCCATCCACTTGACAGATCCTTAAGTATGGCTTTCATGGGGCTGCCCTCAAGCGGCTCCTGCCCAACCTCGGGGGTCCAGACGCCTCCTGCCGGAGGCTCTACGCAGGCATCGTCCAGTCCATGGCCCTTTATGGGGCGCCGGTTTGGGCGCCGTCACTGCGAAAGCGACCGGCGGCCCAGCTGAACGCGTGCCAGAGGGTCATGGCCATACGGATGGTGCGGGGATACCGCACGGTTTCCCGCGAAGCGGCGAGCCTCCTTGCTGGCCAGCTACCATGGGATCTGGTGGCAACAGGCCTTGCACGCATGCACGATCTGCGCGTGGAGATGCAACGTCGGGGCGAAACTCCGCTGCCACGACAAGTTGCGGCATGGCGGACAGAGCTCCGGCGGGGTCTCATGGTGGAATGGCGACAGCGACTATCGCAACCCAGTGCTGGGCACGCCATAATTATGGCGGTAATTCCCCTCTTTGAGGAGTGGCTGGAAAGGCAACACGGCGTCCTTACCTACCGCATGACGCAGGTCCTCACCGGACATGGTAAGTTCGGGAGGTTCCTGCACCGGATTCGTGCGGAAGAAACGCCCGGGTGTCACCATTGTGCGGACCACCCGGAGGACACGGTGGAGCACACGGTGGAGGTGTGTCCCGCTTGGGCAGAGCAACGCCGTGTCCTTGTGGGGGCGATCGGCGGCGGCGATCTCTCGCGCCGGGCTTTGGTACAGGCCATGGTCCGAAGCGAGGAGGAGTGGCAGGCGGTCGCCTCCTTCTGCGAAGCAGTAATGCTAGCAAAGGAGGCGGCTGATCGCGTGAGGCAACGGTCCTCACGCCCCAATCGCCGCCGGGATTCCGATCCCGATTTCCGGCCATCGTAGGCGCAGGCTTGCGGACGGCGAGCAATGGGTGGCTCGTCGTCCGACCGTCCGGTAACCGTCCGGACCGAGCCCAAGTCGTCGACGGCGCGTGCTGTTCCACGCGCGCCTCAAGGAGATGTCAGCAACCGTAGGGGCCTAGCAGGGTCGAAGCCTACTGGGGCCAAGGGTCTGATTCTGAAAGGAAGACTCGGCCCTGGTACGAAAGGCAACGAGGGAACGGGAGTGGGTTTTTAGTCAGTAAAAGTCTGACACTATCTCCCGCCCCGCCCAAGGGCGGGGGATGTCATAAGATGATTTTCCCACCGAAAAAAAAAAAAAAAAAAAAAGTATGGCTTTCAAGATTTACAGATGTAAACATAGCTCATGCACCACAACAGCACGTCAACCCTATCAACATCCAGAATGCGCTTTTGCAACTTATAAATTAGTTTAACCATAGATGGTTGTACATTGCTTGTTTTAATGGATTCTCGATTTTTCCCTTGGTTTTAACATTAACAACAAATTGCAAAACTTTGACCGTATACATAATATTTGTGTGTTATTATTAAATGGTTTAAAGAACTTAAAGACCAACTTTATTTATAACGACTGGCAGCAATTGAAATGATCAATTAAATTAAGCTAGAACTACATTAGTCCGACGCACACGTGTGTAACACTGATTTGTACGTAGAACGACGTTGCGTGGCATCGCGTGGCGTGGATCAAGTGTAGCTCTACAAGTCTAGTTTCCATATAAAATGTATGGAGACAGACACGCACATATCGGCGTGTATGGTACACGTGTGCGCAGTGCAGTTCTAGCTTAAGTCTCTTCTGCAATTTAAATAGTTGTAGAATACAGTGACTAATCAAAGAAAAAAATGCATTTTTCACTAACGACTTGCCACACTTTTTTTAAAGATTAACTACTGAAACTGAAAAGTAAATAAAGTTCTGGTTTCCTACAGCGCAAACTTGGCTCTGTACTTGTATTTTAATCAAATTGTGATAATGAAGTTAGAGGTCTCTTTGAGAAGCAGTTTTATGTGGAACGTTTATACAGTCACTTCCTTTAACTTGCCAAATTAATTTGGATGGCATCGTGAGACAAATATCAAGTACGTAAGAAGTGATTGTTTCGGGTACTATTTATTATGCAAACTATCGCTTTAAGGAAACGACGATGGAGCGCATAATCGCGGTCAAAGTTTATACTCAGAGAAAGTACTAGTCTTTTTCATCTTAGTCGTACACTGGTATGGGTCGCGGTTATAGTATGGGTTAGTTGCGGTTTTTGCGAACATTTTTATCTTTTCGTATTCGTGACGCTGTATATATATTCGATGAGAGAATACTATAGAGACAGTGTAGTGTATATATTTGGTAGGTGATTGTTTGCAATAACGTTGGCCCTCCACTATTCCTTGTACCACTAATTGTTCTTAAAATTAGTTGACTCAACATCGTATAGATTTGCACTTACACAATTGTTTGAAATATTGGTAATTTGTGAGACACAGGTGTCTGAGTGTAATCTAATATATAAAATTCTCGTGTCACGGTGTTCGAACTTGAACTCCTCCGAAACGGCTCGACCGATTCTCATGAAATTTTGTGAGCATATTGAGTAGGTCTGAGAATCGGCCAACATCTATTTTTTTTTTTTTTTTTTTAAAGTGCAAAACAACGTTTGCCGGCTCAGCTAGTTTATCTATAATATGTAAGTATTTAGAAATATTTATGTATGTTTATCAGTTGTCTAGTACTCATAACACAAGCTCTGCTTAGCTTGGGGACTAGATGGCGTTGTGTGATAGTTGTGGAATATTATTATTATATACGAAACTCTCTCATGATGGAAACATTATTACGATAAGCAGTCCATTTCATACTCAACAGACGCCCAGTTAAACATTTCAAGGGTGTCAAACTTTTTGATATTCTTTTGTTAGATCGTCCATGTTTATCAATCCAAAAAATCAAATCAATTAACTTTGGCATTACGTGAACCTTTGTGAATCTTTTCATATCTCTGAGCATTTCCACGGCTGATTGTGTATGATGGTACACTGTCTTTTGGTTTATACCGTCGCCACTCTTCGACGGTAGAACTTCGGTAGGGGATCTTCTACTTGAATAAAACTCTTGGGAGGCTATCACTTTTTACATAATACTTTTCTTAAGGATTCGATATCAGCTCATTGTGCTACAATGGTTGTGTCCGAACCGAAAAACTAGACATTTCTTTGTTCTACTCAATTTTTAAACCTATTTTAGAACTGCACAATCCTTAAAAGTATATTTTACAAACCAGCTCATGCGTTCTCCTTTCGATATCACAATACTATTAGGTGCGACTAATATACCTATATTAGCTACTGTTCTGTATCTAGGTATCCTATCTTTAAGTATTCTTATACTATGCTTGTATTTATTCCTTTTGTTAAGCAGCTGTCACTCCTTAATGTTCCCTGTAGATTCTGCTGAGTGAATATCATTATTAAAAGCGTTAAGTCCTCATGGGATTTTATACAAATTGGCAAGTTCTTATTCTTAGAAATATATGAACCAATTTGAATGAAAATTAGTATTTAAAAGATACAAAGTACCTAGTTCTATAAAGCTAGTTTTAATTTTATTATTTTCGAAAATCAGCTTAGAGAGACGGCCTTTATCAAGAATTCAGTACCAATAAAGATAAATACAGCCTATCTAATAAGTTTAGAATCTAGATAAGTTTGAAAAAGGATCCTCGCAAAGTTTTAGTAATAGTATCTGACACAGTGTTTTCATATATTTTACTAGTAATTCGCCCCGGATTCGCATGGGTGCAAACTATATTTGTACATATAAACCATTTTCGTTTATTTCTCTTTCTATTAGTAAATACTGTTAATCTGTGGTTACGAAACTTTATAATGTTGATGTTTTACGTACAAGCGGCGGCGGCCTCTATCTGAAACTATGTATGAATTCTACGTTTAAAACAAATGTCAGTCGATCACGAAAAGCTAACGAGTTTTTATAGGTTATGGGCCAAAATTAACAATAGTTTAAATTTAATATAAACAGTTGAAAGTGGTTGACTTTTCGTAGAATAATGGTAGTGAACCATATTCCGGAGTGGAGACCACGTGCCGGAAGATGCAGCGTTGGAAGACTTCCACTTGGCACTAGGTGGACCGATGATCTGGTGAGAGTCGTGGGAATCCGATGGATGCAAGACGCACAGGACTGGTCGTTATGGTGACACTTGGGAAAGGCCTATGTACAGCAGTGGACGTCTTTCGGCTTAAATGATGATGAACAATATTAAAAAAATAAAATAAAAATATTATATTTGTCTTGTATTTTTTGTATAGGTGGTGTACAATAAAGAATATAATAAATAAATATTCAAAGTAAAAAAAAAAAAACAAACTAAAATTAGGTTTAGGAGTTAGCGAATTAAACAAACCGACCCGGAAAGCGTGTTTGTTTTATATTATGTAAATAATAAAGATGTTCAAAAGCGAAAGTATTTTGTAAAGTCTAAACTTTATCTTTGATCCAAACGATCATGATGAACAAACAAGTATTTACATATACACATTCATTGTGCGTACAGCTGACGGGTAGAATTCCCTTACGGAATCTGCATTTTTGGATAATAGCTACGATCTGAGATACTTCAGTCAAGAATGAACAGGTTTTTTTTATTATGGACAGGCATGCGTTGGACCACTATATTTTGAAACAATGTTTCCAACGTACAGAATCGACTTTTGTACAGATTTATTATATGTAAAGAAGATAGTGGTCAAACGCTAGTCTTACCACTATCTCATCTGATGGTAAGCAATGATGTGGCCGATGATGGAGCAAACTGGCCTAGAAGTAACCTATTTACTATTTAATTAAAGAACCCAAGGTTGTAGCTATCAGGAAACACAGAATCCGGCAGGAAATTCCACTCCTTAACTGTATGCACAATGAATGTGTTCCCAAAATGCTTCGTACGACTTCGTATGGGCGGGATGTCCACCATGTACCGGTGGCGCAACTTTGTATGTCCAGTGATTACTTCTAGGCAGGCGTGCTTCATCGATGACCACATCATCATTTACCATTAGACGAGATAGTAGTGAAATGCAACCCTATCAATAATAAAAAAAAAAATGTTACAAAACTAATATGTTGAAGACGTCACAGTATGCGACGTGACGTTTGTAGTACCAATCGGAACCTACAAACTACTACACTTAGAATGACTTCTACACACATTGTCATAAGGACGAGATTACATTGATTGATGTACCCTTGAGAAATGAAACATTTGAGTGGAGATAGTATATTGTGAATTGACAGTAAATGATATCTGCGAGCATCGAGTTCTATTGAAACCGTACGTAACGTGCTGAGAATAGACAAAGAAACGTTTTCTCCAATGAAATTGATTTCTGGATTTTTTCCGATATGCGTATTCGACAAATAGTTTTTATTTTATTGCCGTTTTGTTTTACTCATTGATACTTTTGTATCGTTCATA
Organism: Mythimna impura; assembly: GCA_905147345.3. Lineage (NCBI taxonomy): Eukaryota > Metazoa > Arthropoda > Insecta > Lepidoptera > Noctuidae > Mythimna > Mythimna impura. Next base: position 5,367,465 of record LR990349.1, read on the forward strand.
ACGTTTTATTTAGTTAAGATGGCAAGTTTTCTTACTTAGGTTTTTTATGCTACCTTTTTTCTAATGTTTTGCTCCCTTAATCTAAACTACAGAAATCTGACTAATATTCCACAACTTTCACACAACGCCATCTAGGCAGAGCTTGTGGTATGAGTTCTAGATAACTGATAAACATACTTATATATTTCTAAATACATACTAATTTGAGATAAATTACACCCAGAGACAAAACCAATGATCGTACTCATCACAAAAACATTTGTCTTGGGTGGGAAGCGAACCCACAACCTCTGGCATAGCAATAAGGGCCCCTATATACTGAACAAAAAATTAAATAAGATATTTGGTGATTGTTCGACTTGTTTATAAGTTCCAGGAACTTGATAATCCGATCAAAATTCGTAAAAATCAATACATATAATATAATAACAATAAGTTAACTCTTCATCGTGATATCAGATTTAGATTCAAGAATTTACAAGGAAAACGTATTATGTGAAATTCAATTAACATTTCCGTGGGTACAGAACTTACTGATGATTACAATTAAGGTTATTTTATAGTATCTCTAAATAGATCTATAATATTATGAAAATACAATAAGAAAAATGTTCACATGAACTTTATATATTGTATTCCATCCAATCATCTCCCTAACCTTTTTTCTCATCTAGCTTGGGATCGTTCGGCATCCTATCTAACTGAATGCAGCTGATGCTCCATGTTTTACATGGAGTGACTACCTATCAGACCTTCCATCACAACCTAGTTACTGGGCAACATGATACTCCTTGGATAGACAGATGGTCAGACTTTCTGGCGTCTGACTACATAGAATTACTGTCAAAAATCTACGAATAATAACTGAAACAGAGCAGTGGTGGCCCAGTGGTAACGGCCCCGACTTACGAGCTGTAGGTCGCGGGTTCAAACCCAGCCAGGCGCATTACTTTGTGTAATTTATTTTATCACCACTGCTCTCAAAACGGTGAAGGAAAACATCGTGAGGAAACCGGCATGTCCGAGAACTAAAAATTCGAAGACATGTGACATCCACCAACCCGCACTGGGCCCGCGTGGTGGATTACAGCCCATTCCCTCTCCTAGAGAGGAGGCCTGAGTCCCAGCAGTGGGAACATTATAAGGCCGACTATGCTATGCTATGCTAATAACTGAGACTAACAGTTTCACGTACTTGCGGTGCAACCTCATGCATGAGAAATAGGTACCGTAAACAATGGGCCATTTCGTCTAATGACTTAATAAAAATCTTTTTTTTACTCTGTTCTTATACAATACCTACACCTTTCAGTTAAAAAACCACCTTCCATTCTTTTCATCGCAAAAAATCTTCCACCACCTTAATTCACCGACATACTTTATAAAACTCACTGTGCAGCGAAAAACTTCTTTGACGTTTCCCTCCTTTTAAAAACTAATATTTCATTACGAAGCACGACTTTCGTAAAAGCGACTTCAGGCACGTCGCCTCATTCACTTAATAGATGTATACAGAAGGTCAATTTTAGACGATAAGCGAAACCGCGCGCCAACAAAGACACTTCACCTAGAGTGAGTGCTTGTCTACTCATCATTATCATCATTTCAGCCGAAACACTTCCACTGTTGGACATTAGCCTACCCCAAGTGTCGCCACAATTAATGGGTGAGTACGTCTTGCACCCATCGGATTCCCGCAACCTCACCAGAACATCTGTTCAGCTTCTAAGAGACCTTCCAACGCTGCGTCTTCTGGTACGCGTTCGCCACTCCAGAACCTTTCGGTTCCAACGGCTATCTGTTCTGCGAGCAATGTGCCCTGCCCATTGCCACTTAAGTTTGGCGATTCTTCGGGCTATATCTGTAACCCAGATTCTCCAATACACAACTGTTGTTTAAGATCGCCCTACGTACCCCTCCGTGCCTTAAAAATAACATACCACTTTCTTTGTTTTTTTTAAGGTAGTAAATCATCAAATAACTTCTCCTACTTTGGGTGGAACAAAAGTGTGCGTTAGAATTTTATTGACTAAAACCCACCTGTGCTACTTTAGTTGCAATCCAGAGTCACGGTAATTATTTTGAATCATCCCGCAGCCTGCCGTTTCCTCGGCTGAGATTTGTAGAGACGCTCCATTCCAATTATTGATACGTGTGTTATTGGAAGTCAATCGCTCCATTTAAAATACTGGTCATCTGTATTCTGCTAGACTGAAAACCAACTTAACCTTTCTGCCTGTTATACCCACGTTACTTGGCGCACATACGCCTCTACACAGAGGCGTATGTACGGCAATAGGTGCATGTACACACGTAAATGCACCTATTTTAGTAAAATTATACACAAGTAGGTATACAGATATCAATATTTAGTTCAATTATATATTTTGTTTCCGTGCATCACAGTGGTGTGCTAACTGAGAACTGTGGTCACTCTTTCAGTACGGGCACGCTCGGCGCACTCTGTACTTTTGTTCTTTTTACTTTGTGTTTGTAGTCGTCGCGAATTGCGTCTTTCCCAAATAAACGTATTTCTATTCTATTCTATTCTTTTCACTCATTGTTCGGAGCCAACCTTCTGTATTTGTCTATTCTGTATCTTAGTTCAGATTGCCCCGATAGATAACGTGAATGGTGACGTCACACCGGATTATAATGACCGATGGCGCTCTATCCTTATCCCAGTAATTTATTTCGGTCAGGATTATTAGGAATCCGCGTTCCGGATTGTGAAAGAATTCGACATTTTCTATTTTGGGATTTAGATTTAGTGATTACGGAGATGTGTTTTAGGGTCGATTTTATTTTTGCCATACAATGACATTGTTTGAGTTCTATTCAAGATTAGATCTATGACTTGCTGTGTGTGTTCCAAAAGACGTAAATATAGTTTTGGTGCTTAAAACTTTATACGGAAGATGCAAATGGAACACATATTCTTCTTTTATTACTTCTACACACTATTGTCTACATTTCTTCCTATCTCTCCTTTCGCAGGTCTGCTGGAAGAAATTTATTTTAGTAATAAGTAGTACCTTTGTACAATTTTTATAACAATGTAATGGGTCTTTACCTATGAAATTGGAGATTTTTAAAACGGGTTGCTTTGAAGTGTTATATCATTGGATTGACTTGGAATCATAAGTTCAAATAAATTTATGTTATTCTTCTTTTGAAATTAGGTATTTATTGGTTTCTTTGTGTTTTATATTTTCTGTAATATAGCAGTACTTATAACCATTTTTGTATGAAAGCTAAGAAAACTCGCATTATTTTGTAATATGAGTTCTACCGTGGAAACAATGGGACTCAAGTGATATGCAATATTGATGATGTATACGGACTTAAAACTGCTAATGAATGAGATGTCTATTTTGGTTTCAATCACTTTCATGTGAGAAATTTTATCTCAGGAATAACTTTATTTCTTAGGGCGGCTACAAGACAAAATTTCCAAAACGAAATCTATTAAACCAAGAACACAGAGTTTTTTTTGTTAGAAGAAAGTTGTAGGTATGCGACATTGATATTGTTTGCCCTTTGCAATGCATAGTATCTACGTTGAAACTCTTAATATGAAAAAAAACGTTTTTTTATTAGCTTTCATGGTTATAAGTACTGCGATATTACAGAAAATACAAAACACAAAGAAACCGATAAATACCTAATTTCAAAAGAAGAATAACATACGTTTAATATAAAATTTATTTGAACTTATGATTCCAAGTCAATCCAATGATATAACACTTCAAAGCAACCCGTTTTAAAAAATCTCCAATTTCATAGGTAAAGACCTATTATCTTCTTTTGTATTTTTGTGTACATAAATTATAAAATAAAATAAAAATGGAAGGCTTAGAAATTCAAACACTCAGTCTACTGGTAGCGTTCTTTAGAAAGGTGATGTTTCACTGTAATCAATTGTCAAATATTTGAATATTAGGTCTTTACCTATGAAATTGGAGATTTTTAAAACGGGTTGCTTTGAAGTGTTATATCATTGGATTGACTTGGAATCATAAGTTCAAATAAATTTTATATTAAAGGTATGTTATTCTTCTTTTGAAATTAGGTATTTATTGGTTTCTTTGTGTTTTATATTTTCTGTAATATAGCAGTACTTATAACCATTTTTGTATGAAATCTAAGAAAACTCGCATTATTTTGTAATATGAGTTCTACCGTGGAAACAATGGGACTCAAGTGATATGCAATATTGATGATGTATACGGACTTAAAGCTGCTAATGAATGAGATGTCGATTTTGGTTTCAATCACTTTCATGTGAGAAATTTTATCTCAGGAATAACTTTATTTCTTAGGGCGGCTACAAGACAAAATTTCCAAAACGAAATCTATTAAACCAAGAACACAGAGTTTTTTTGTTAGTAGAAAGTCGTAGGTATGCGACATTGACATTGTTTGCCCTTTGCAATGCATAGTATCTACTTTGAAACTCTTAATATGAAAAAACGTTTTTTTATTAGCTTTCATGGTTATAAGTACTGCGATATTACAGAAAATACAAAACACAAAGAAACCAATAAATACCTAATTTCAAAAGAAGAATAACATACGTTTAATATAAAATTTATTTGAACTTATGATTCCAAGTCAATCCAATGATATAACACTTCAAAGCAACCCGTTTTAAAAATCTCCAATTTCATAGGTAAAGACCTATTATAATATGAAATATTAGATTCTGCCAGCGGCTTCGCCCGCGTGAAAACAGGTTTCTCTATACAAACTTTGCACCCATGTTTGATCCCTTTAGAGGTTGAATTTTGGAAAATCCTTTCTTAGTGCTCGCCTACGTCATAACAGGAAACCTTGTGCAAAATTTCACGCTCCTAGTCCGAGTAGTTTCGGCTGTGCGTTGATATGTCAGTCAGTCAGTTTCTCCTTTTATATATATAGATAGATAAGGAATATGACTGTTAGGCTTGCAGTATGAGGCACTCTCTTTCTGTTCAATGACGTTTTAACATCTGGACATACTGCATATATACATACACATAACATGTTTCCTGAAGGTAATTTGCGTTTTTATATTTAACCGTTTTATGTGAAAGTAAAATAAATAATTTCGAATTAGAAATTGGAATGAATTACTAGCACAGGAAGGAAGGCCTCCCACCAGGTGGACTGACGACCTGGTGAGAGTCGCGGGAGTGCAGTGGATGCGAGACGCACAGGATCGGTCGTTGTGGAGACGCTTTTATTATTAATCAGCCTTTTAATGTTCCCACTGCTGGGACTCAGGGCTCCTCTCTAGGAGAAGGAGGTGAGGACGCGTGGAAGGTGGAGACGCTTGGGGGAGGCCTATGTCCAGCAGTGGACGTCTTTCAGCTGAAATGATGATGATGATAATGATGACTAGCACAGAATGATTGTACAGTTTTACGAATTTAACGAAGTCTCGGGCAATAGCTAGTATCCGTATATTTGGCAAAAAGATTCATTCAAATATTAACTAAAGCATTTTAGTAGCACAGATTGACCAGTAATCCATTTATTCGAAATTCGTTTATCATTCCTTGCGCATACAACAGAGTTATGATTACTACCAAGAACTGGCTAGAACATTTGGATTATTATATTATTAAACTTAAGAGCTAGGTCTTTGACGGTGCAGCAATTTCCACTATTACTTGCCAACTTCAAAGCTTCCTTATACATCAAGACTTTTGCTAACTCTCTCTTTTGGGTTAAAATATGAATGATTTAGTTAAGAGCAATGCACTGAACGTAGCATTTATCTTTGGTTAATCCTTCGAATTTGCTAGTTTGATTTTCGTTTTCCTACGGTTTATAAGTTTCTAGTCTGTTTTTTTCTTAATCTTCACTTCCGTTAAATATGCAAATCATGCTTTTTCGGAATAAAAAATAGATAAATTTAGTTCCAAAGTTTACAAATATCTTAACAGGCTATAATAATAATAATATTTGCAAAAAACACGGTATTAAAAGGTGTTACAATATAAAATGAGTCTAAACATGTTTTGCTTATTAAGAAAGCATGCAAAATTATAATATCAACATTACAGTTTATGTTCGAGAAATTCTTTAACACTATAGAAACTATTGTCATTCAGCCATTTATACAATTCAATTTTAAAAAGTCTGCAATTTTGTACTTTAAACATATTTGATAATGTATTAAATATACGCACACACATAGCCACACAGTTTTTATTATATTTAGTACACCTGTGCATCTCGTCTAGTACCAGCCTGGATTGGTCACGCCGACTTCGTGAACATATTATATCTTCCGGAATTGCCCAATGTGATATTATAGTTTTTTTTTTTATTATTGATGATAGGCTCGCGTTTGACCTCCATCTCACTTGATGGTAAGCGATGATGTGGTCGACGATGGAGCACGCTTGTCTAGAACTAGCCTATTCACTCTTTCTTGACTTAAAGACCCCTAACTTGTAGCTATCAGGAAACACAGTGTTTTCTCACTTAAAAAGAGAACTTAAACAAAAAAAAAATATTCTGCAATTTCAACATTGTAATATCTAAGTAAAAACTAGTCCTACAGGCGCTAGAAAAAGTATAACTTTGTCAGCAATTACGATTGTCAAAAAGTTCGAAATGTATCTGATTGATATGAACAACCAAAATGTCGTAGTCAATTTCTATTAGATTTTCATTTTGTCAAAGCCCTCAGGCTCGACTAGGCTCAGAGAAAGTGCTTTTTTTTTCTATATTATACTTTCTAAGACTTCTATTTTATTTTTCTATGTCACTTTGTTGAAACATGTAAAAAAGTAACGAAACGCGAAAAATATTGATATTTCCTCGTTCATTACGAAAAAAAAATCTTCAACTATCCTGTTGCGTCTCATTGAATGCAATTTGTATGAAAGGATTGAGGAAAATAAACTTCTATGGAGATCTGAGACCGTAAGACGGCCTGCTATCATTATTTGTATTGTTATTTTCACCCTCAATATCCTTGGGGACTTGAAAAACTGGAATGTTGGTGGAACCAAGATTGCCTTATAAGTTATATCTTTATTATTGTTTTGACTTTAAGCAATAATAATTATTTTTGCTATGTTGAGGCTATTTTTATCGTATTTTCTAACGAAGGACTCTTAGGTAAAGTTATTTTAAAATTATTTTAATTCTTTTTACAACCATGCTAAAAAATAAAGTGTTTATTAACAGTTTCTGGATTAGGGGAAGAGATTCCTTAATATTAATTTGACTGGCCTGTTGGTCTAGTGGTTAGTGGCCCTGACTGCAATGCCGCAGGTCGTGGGTTCGATTCCCACCCAGGACAAATGTTTGTGTGATGAGCATGATCATTTGTTCTGTGTCTGGGTGTAATTTATCTATATATGTATGTATTTAAAAATATATATGTATGTTTATCAGTTGTCTAGTACTCATAACACAAGCTCTGCTTAGCTTGGGACTAGACGGCGTTGTGTGTGATAGTTGTGGAATATTATATTATTATATATATTATTAATAATAATATAAAATAAAATCCCCCACCGTATCTGTCTCTCTCTAGGTTTATGATAAAATCAAAAACTATCGAATGAATGAATCGGTTTGAATGTCGCGGTTTTTTCCAAAAAACAGAGTGATTCAATATACATATACATATTATAGTACACATTTGGCCGAGAATTTAAAAAAAATTGTGTTACTACGTAGCTAAACCGGATCGCTTTTGGAGCGAGTTTGTAAAAATCCACTGTATAAAAATAAGCCATACCTTTTAAAAAAATAAAGTAGTAGTAGTAAAGTAGATTCATAAACTATAATAAACCTTATTCTGTATTTTTTCGTTTTAGCGTGTAGAACAACGAGAACAAGGTTCACTTAAAATAAGTTTACATTATTATCACAATCTTGTTACTTTGTCTCAGATTAGTTTTCTAAATTTATTACTATCCAAAATATAATATCTTTTCAACATATTCTTAAATTTACCTAACAACTCATAATCTTTGATATCCCAAACATAACGTTTCTGTATCGTTTCGTTTTTGTATCTTATCTCAGATTTTATTAATTAAATGCAGCAGCATAACAACAGCTCGAAAAATAACACATAAAAATAGGTACTAAAAATCTTGTAAACTATCGTGTATAATCGCAAAACTTTGAAATTAAAGAAAATCAGAAAATTATTCTCAAAACATACCTACGATAATAACTGAAAAAAAATATCAAAATTAAAAAGAGTAATATTCTATTTTAAGGGCATGCGATTTGACATACATTTTTACTGTTTTTCATACAATCACTCTTACGCGATTATGACGTTAATACACATTTTTGATTAGATATTTTGGAAACACAGTATCTTGTGGATTTATTATATAGGCTTTATTTGAAATCAATTTGTAAATTTGTGTAAAACTTATCTAGTAAAGACCTCTGAAAATCTGCTATTTTGCATGAACTTCGACACTTCATAATATACTCAAAAATTAAAAAAGTAAAAAAAAGTAGATATGTATAATGTACAATGACAAAAAATGACAACAATTTTTTCAAAAACTTTTAAAGGTTTAAAAAAAACACGTATTTCCTGAAACAAGTTTTGTTAAATAAAAATAAAATGTTAACAGAGTATTCAGGCGTTATTTTCTTTTTTTTCGCGTTGCTTCTTCGTCAAACATCGCGTTGGATTGCGTTAGATGAATTAACTAGCTTTGAAACCATGCTCGATGTTGACGATAGGCGAGTGAAAAAGGAGCCTCTTAATATGACTTGACAAATATCAGTATTGCAAATGGCCGCTCTGTCAAAGCGGGCTAAAGGTTTACCATCAGGAAAATGAACATACACTTAGTGATGCCTCTTTTAGTATTTGCTATGTTGTTTTCCTCGAACATTTTTAATATAATGTTTTTCCTTTTAGCAAAGTCGCATATTAAAATACTTTAGACATATTTCTAGGCATAAAAGCTGCTCCTTGAAGTGTTTTATTATTCATGCAAGGAAAGGTAGAAAGTACTAGGAACCCAGAAAGGTCACCTTTGTGATGAATCGATTAAGTTAAGTCTACTGTAGTTAGTCCATAGCCCGAGTGTAGGTACTAGAATGTCGGCCAGAAACGAGAAGTAACCAATGGATCATTGGGCGTATCACATAGTGATGATCACGATCACTCTGACAAGAATGTCACGAAAAATAAGATTTTCCTTTTGAAGATATATGTAGGTATCGGAATTGGGTCGTCATTTTACGACATATGCAAGTTTTATATTATGCGAGTAGAATGTAGGGTTGAAATAAATTCAGGTGAAATATAACTGTACCACTTTCACTATTATTTGTGCAGAATAATTATTTTATGTTTGCAATCATTGCAAATTACTGACGTTATATTTTGATTAACCTTTTGACGTGCGTAATTAGAGACACAATAGTAAGACAATGGCTTCCGGGCGCCGGCTACCGCCTGAGCGTTAATGAATTAAAATGTATTATACTTTTCTTTTCAAACCTCAAATTAGGAACTTAAAATTAAAAAAAAAGTAAAAACAATTAAAAAAACTCAATGACCTGATTGGTAGATATGAATAAAGAGGAATGAAACTTTTCTCATACATTGCTGGCATGTAATTTTTTTTTCACCAAAAGTTAAACTTGGCCATATCTTAAAGGACTGTAAGACAAATCAATAGCAAAAAGAATTATGTATACCAACCGTTACCAAACGAAGTTAGAGACTATTTAGTATATTGCTATAGTTTGTTATGAGGCGTTATTTTTCTTTAATAAAAATACTGTATGTCTGATATTTTAAGTTTCCCATTGTTAAATATAGTTTTAGTTTTGGTTTTTATGGTGAGTAGGTACGTATTAAATAGTGTCAATCACTATCAAGTATCTTTTAAATTCATTTATCAAACTGTGACTGTGAAAAAAATATAACAGTAATAACCAATTTAATCAATTTTATCAATGGAAACCTCAAAATATTACGTATTATATTTCCATTTCATTATAATATAATGAAAATAGGTAAAGCCTAACAAAAATATACTAGCAATGCTTCTATACGTATCTTCGTTCGGTTACGGTTTAAAGACCTGGTACTTTTTGCTATTGATTCTAGATATTGGCCTCAAACATAAATAACCGAGGTTTCATTTCTGCGAGGTTTGCATTGGCCTTTTGGAATACTAAATGATTAATTTAAAAAAAAAATAACTCAGATAGTAGTAAAACTAACCATAAAATCTATATACATAAATTTATTTCAAGAAAAAAAAAATAGTTTCAATAACAACACATTTCGCAATAATTCAACGTTTTCCAGGCAGTGTAAAAAGTACGAATGCCTCCCTTGCGAGTCCTGTCAGTTTTTATCGCGAAATAAACAAGCCGTTCGTAGGCCTACATGGGTGTCCCATTATTTACGACCCGCGTAAAACAATGGCGTCTTATGCTACCACCGAAAGCTTGTTATAATAATAAATTTTCACGGTACAACGATATTTGATGTAGAAGTTTTTTTTTTGGTATTTTAAGGATGTTGTTGTTCGTAATTTAATTTATTTAATACATAAAACAGGTAAAAGCTGTCAAAGGAAAATGACTAAATTCGTGCATTCAGAATTTATCACATATTATCCTTTTGATAACATAACATAAGATTTTTACCTTGTGATTGTTGCTGTTGTGGTGTCTGTATTGAATAAATATTTTTAGACGTAAAATTTAATAATATTTCACTACGGTTGGTGATAATATAGTTTATGAGATTGAACAAAATAAAAAAATATGAATACGGGTATTTAAACTCATACTCACTCATGTTTTAATAAACTACGGTTACAGACAAAGTCTGTGTCAGTATAGTATTACATAAATATTTTAATACCTACTTGATTATAACAATAGATAAATTTTTAACTCTATGCTGAATACGAAACAGATTGCATTAGTAACACCCAAAAAATGTATATATATGCAGTTCATGCACTACTTTATCTTATCTCACCAAGAACACAATTTGAATAGGTAGTCATAAATATGGCGCCTAAATCTGACATTCCTCCTCAATGTACTCGTACCTCCAATTTACCTATATAGGATGAACCGCCTAGTGTGTGACTTTTTTACAGAAACGCAAAATAAGTTACTACTGTTATTTTAAGCAAAATAACTGTAGTAAATTTTAATAACCGACTTATGAATTCAACAATTTTTGAAATGAATCCTTCCTCGGTTAGTTTTTTTGATTTCCGATCAGTTGAAATAAAGCACGTGATTTTTCTAACAAAGAATTTACTGACGATTTGTTTTCTATTTTTGATCTCAAAGCAATTGGCAGCGTATTTGAATTTATGTTCATGGTAATACAAATTCAAATTGTAGTGCCTTGCAGTGAGAAGATTCCCATCTCCAGAAACTAAATTCCATTAATTAATTCCACTCGACCTGCACTAACCTAGTTCTGATAAACAACGATCACTAAAGCTTATGGGGTCAGAGGTGTACTATCGAACTGTCGACACAGGTCACAGGAGAATAGGAGATGGATTGTGATGATCATAAATTGGGTGGTGCAACAACGTGGTGAAATTGATTTAAATGTTGTAATTAATAAACTAAGCCACAAAAAAATTGAGGCAGGTAAAATAAAAAGTGTGTTATTTTATTAAAAAATGATTTATAATTTGTGAAACTGTATGCAAGTAAAATGTTATTTATTTTGACAGAGAAGGAAATACATTTTTAAAAACTTAAGTATTTATTTACTTAAGTATTATAGTAGTTTTTTTTTGTAAACATCTAAAATAAGAAATGCTATGGCTTAGTAGGTATATGCACAAACTGAAAATAATAATATTGTACATATTATTATTTTCAGTGCGGGTAGAAAAATAACTCATTGGGCATTAAAAAAATTTATCCACATATCGGTCAATGAGAAAAGTACCTGCGCCAGAACATCTAGATCTCTGTCTTCCGTTTCCAAATTATTCTAGCGACTTTTGTAGAAAATTTAAAAAATACATGATTTTAAAATATTAAGTCCATTTATCCAGTCAGAAACTAATCTTAAGATGCATTACATTTAAATAAGAAAATTGATGGCATATATTATATATTTCATTGCTATATAAGTACACAAGATTTACTGGTTTCTACAGCACTTGTTGAAATATTGATACAAAAAATATTTCATAAAATATTTCTTCAGCCACCAATTTGTGGGCTTAAACTGTCTAAGTTTTGAAACTTTTTTATTTTTGTCTAGAAAGCCAGCTGATATTTAATGTCCACAGTTTTATTACATGACCATATTCTCTGTGGAGTTTCTAAACATAGTCTTGAAGAATCTTAGATGGCCTCATAAAAAATAAAGTGGTACGCATCACGTAAAAAAGAAAAATGTTCTTACGCACATGTGGCTCTAGAAGTAAGTACTTAAGCTACAACCGTCGTGGTGAATGTTTGGTAGGTACTAGAAAAATACGACATGCAAATCATGTAAAACATGAGGAAATATTTGTAAAATATTAAGAAAACATTCGTATTTATTTATGACCTGCTGCTTAGCCAAAAATCGTCTAAAATCTTGAATTTTACATTTCATTTCCTTAACTACGAAGTCAACTTCAAAAAGTTTTTATCTGACAATTAGTCTGGCAACTATAGTTATTCCAAAATCAAAATCGAAAAAATTAAAAAACACAATTCTCAAAATCTACCTTCACTTCCTAGTGTTTTTTTTTTATCAAATTCAGGCCATTTAGTTAGAACACCCAATTATTTGAAAGCTTCTAAGAATGCATGCAGCTAAGCGACATCACATAAAGCGAAGAGATGCCTCCAGTACAAGCGAGTACTATGGCAGTGCAAGCAAAAGTTCACTACAGGCACGCCTCCGGATGGATGAGTATGAAAAGAACGAGAGATGACGTGTATTTGTATAAGAATGTAGTGCAAGATTTTGTATGTTTTGTGTCTTCCTGTAAATGAAAATACAAGTGAAATGAGATTTTTGTATAAAAGTTAATAAAGAGCCTATAAAGACATCATTGTCTCACAGACATCTATTTCGCTGTTTATAAATTCATCAGTCTTAATTATCTACCAAAATAAAGTAGGTATTATTATGCATCAACAAATAAATTAAATGGTCACATAAATTAACACGTTTGAGTATTATTACGGAAAGAGTTTGAAATACACTTTGTTATTAATTTTTCTCAGATGCTTCTAATCGAAATGTAATCGAAGTGTTTCGTTGTGCGTGCATCACGTAAAATGTACGAAATTTATAAATTATTTAGGCTTTGTTTCATCGCCATTGGTTGACTATGTCGAAAGATACACTACATCCATTATCTGTTAGGTGGTACGAAGTTCGCCGGGTCAGCTAGTTTAAAATAAAGGTTATAGGTAAGTAGCAAAAACTATAAAATCTAGTAGTAAAAATAAGAGTACAATTTTTATAAACCCCTCATTGCCTTCTATGAGAGTGTCTACGTAAAATTAATTCAAATTTTACTTAGCTTAGCTGAGGAGATGCCCTACAGCAAGCCACAATTCAATTGCTTGTTACTTATTAACTGTTTAAGGTAATAATTTTTTAATTATTATCTAATTCGAGAATTGGGGATTGCAGAATGGGGATTTCGGGGATTGTAGAATTTCATTATAAATAGTAAAATAGATGATAACATATTCTGGGGAGCATGACATATTTAAAGAGCAAGAATTAAGTACCTAGTCGTAATCTTGATTGCTATGTTTGTAATACCAATGCCCAGGGATTTAATGAATATATTTTGGATTTGAATAAAGATACGGATATAGGAATGATATTATATTGGCTTTAAATACGTTTATGGAAATGATTTCGGATAATTTATCTATTAGTTTCGGATAAAGGGGAATGAAACTTTTGCCATACATAGCTGGCATACAATTTTTTTTCTTTTCGCCAAAAGTGAAACATAGGCCATATCATAAAGGACTGTATGAGAAATCAATAACATAAAAATTATGTCTACCAACTATAACCAAAAAAAGTTAGAGACTATTTAGTAAATTGCTATAGTTTTTTATCAGGCGTTATTTTTCTTATATATAAAGTTGTTAGGTAATTTACTAGGTTGTCAACGCGTTAGTACACAATCTAGATTTTGTAAAAGTTAAGGGGTGAGAATAGAGCCTAGTTTAGGCGCAAGTCTTTTACAATATATTCTTGCTAATTTTTTGTGTACTCATAAAACTGTTTTATGTAAACTGTATATTGTAGTGAAAAAATAAAATTATTACTATTATTACCTATTATATTATTGTTAAATTGATAGAAACTCCAGAAACAATGTATTTTGCGTGTCTACTACTGTCCAACACTACTCTTGTTTGTACTAATGCTAGACAAAGTCTAAATGAACGCCTATATAAGCCCAACTCCTTTCAAACAGCAAGAGAAATGGCGACGGTACAATTACAACAAAGTAATACGTAGAAAATTAAGCTCTAAACAACAGAAACTACATCCAAGAATCATTTCCACGTAGCACGCAATTGTTTCGCTCGGTACAATTTCATAACAGCCTGGAGAGAACCTTAAGTCTACAGTTGTAGTTGCTATGTTCTTGCTTTAGTTGTTAGTTTCAAAGTTGCTATGAGTTTTGGTTTTAGATTTATAAAGTAACTGTGTTTTGGATGGTGGTAATCTAAGTGGGGCAATTTGTTATATATACAATGTTGAGACTATGTAGAGCTCCTGGCTAAAAAATCATCTAATATCTTTTCTCAATCTAGGGCGGGCGTGAGGGCGTGTCAGACTCTTAATAGTTAAAATTCTGACGATTGCATCGCTGCTTACGATCAGATGGGATCACAGTCAAGCACTAGTTTATATCAAATTAAATTTAAAAATAATAATAATAAAAATACCCACTCCTATGTTCCTTTTTGTCTTGCGTTCCAGGACTCCGGGTTTTCCTTCCAGAAGCGAAGTCATGGCCACAGTAGGCTTCGGTCCTGCTAGGGTCCTGCGGTATGCCGAAGTCGGCTTATGGGTGACTGGCTTAACATATCAAGATTCTTGTCATTTGTAGATCACTGACAATCGTTACGTAGAGTCAGATGCCACGAAATCTGACACTAATCTTGTAAAAGGGTATCGTGTTTCCCAGTTACTGGATAGTCGAAGTTAGATGGGCAGTCTGTCCATGTATTATACATACAGATATTAGTATTATTACTGGTATTCAACTGTACCTGGTTCCCTCGCGCCCCGCCGCCGGCATTCGGATCCCGATTTCCGGTCACCGTAGGCGCGGGCTTACGGACGGCGTGCAATGGGTAGCTTACCGTCCGATCGTCCGGTAACCGTCCGGACCGAGCCCAAGTCGTCGACGGCGCGTAGTGTTCCACGCGCCTCAAGGAGATGTCAGCAACCGTAGGGGCTCAGCAGGGTCGAAGCCTACTGGGGCCATGGGTGATGCGAAAGAGATCCCCGGGGCCCTGGAACAATGGCAAAGAATTAGCAGGAGTAGGTTTTTAGTCAGTAAAAGTCTGACACTATCTCCCGCTCCACCCAAAATCATCTAATGACATCCACCGCGATGTCAGTAGATGATTTTCCCACCCGAAAAAAAAAACTACCTAGTTAAATTAGAAGACAAATTTATATGACGGACATATACATATGTAGATATTAGAGTAAAGTCTTTTAACGTATCCTTATATTGTTTGTTGACGTTTTCTAAGAATAACCACCATCTCAAAAATTTAGACATCTCATTCATTCGTAAACTTTGAAACTCTTAAAACTTTTTACTTGTTTAAAATCCCACGTGTTTGTAGCAAAATGATTGCGAAAAGGCTATTCTTTGTACTTTATATCATCCATCAAAATGTTTGTTTTGAAGTTCATTCAAGATAAATCCATCAATTTATGTATCATCAGTCATAGTTTTGATTTAGGGAGCATTAATTTTTTCTCCATTTTTCTATTCTTTTTGCATTCTGGCAGTACTGTTAGTCATATATTCACTGAATTTAATTTTAAGTGATACGAACACACTTAGTTTTGGCACTGTTTAGCTTTTAAAGTGTGTTTGCCTGGGTACGTTGGTGATGAATCAGAATTAGCAATGATTAATAAATGCACGTTACTTGGAAAACATTGGATATACATAATTATTTTATATACTTCTATAAAAAAACAGGAAGATAATTATAGGAAACTTGTTTTCTGCTAGCGGCTTCTATAATTATATATTAAAAAAAAAAAATAGAAAATAGGTTTCTACATACAAAAAATTAAACCATAGGCCTATATGGGCTATAGGCCTATGTGAAATATTTTTTTTTTAATTTTTTGTATGTGAACACAGTGTTTATATTATAGTATTAATAGATATTATGTAAGGACAGTGTAGACCAGTCAATATTGTGCCCGAAAGCACAATAAAAAATCACAATAAAAAAGTGGGTCGTAGTAGGAAGTAATCTAAAAATTCGGAGTCTGCGAGTGGCTATATAAAAAAAGCAAGAAAAAATGAATAATTAAAACCAATAAATGAGATGTTAACAATAAAAAAATTGCAACCAAAATTTGTGGTCGAGGTCTAAATAATATAAAAAATATTGCAAAATCAAAGTGTTAAAAAAAAAATTACAAACTTTGGACACCCGTTTCATCCCTTTAGGGGTAGAATTTGATAAAACCCTTTCTTATTATTTGTACACATCATAAAAGGAACCTCTGTGTAAAATTTTAGCGTTCTAGGTACAAGGGTTCGTGCTAGGTATTGATGAGTCACTGAGTCAGGACTTTGCCTTTTATATACTACATTAGTTTTGGTATATGCAAAACCTGAAACACGTGTCTAGTATTTCTATGTAAAGAATCGATGTACAAAATTTCATAACTGTATCATGAAAAATCACTAAGTTATGAGCTTGTTATGTCTGCAAAAATACATAGTCACCGGGCCATCCAGGCGACTGAGGGGTTTTTTGCACTTGCACCCAGCTGTTTGCTGGCGCCTAATGCCCACTATGACCTGCCGTGACCTGTACTTAGTGTGGGCGGTGTCCAACTTGTGACCTTCTTAAATATTTTTGGTTAAAAAAAATATAACATGGTGTAAAAACTAATGGAGTCCATTCAGTTACCGATTCTGAACAAACTATATTCAGGTTTTGCATAAACTAAAAATAATGTTGTATACGGTCAAACGAAGATTTGTCAACCGTGACAGGTAGGGTGGAGGTAGATGACGGTAGACTTTTTAATGCCTGCAAAAGACAAAAAAAAATTGATATTGTCAATACTATCGAGTTTTTTCCCAAGCATGGCGATTGTATCAGTCAATGGTCTAAAGACAGACAAAATTTTATTACGTATTATAAGAGTCCTGTCCCCCGGTTTACCCTCTCTTTCATCTTTCCGTTGTCCGGCTCTGGGCCACTTCTTAGCAAGTCCTAAGGAAGACATCTATAACATCCCGCCATCTCCTCTCCTCTGCTTCCTGGTCTGTCGCAATCCCGTCCCGTGATATCAAGATACCAATTTTGTGTATTATAAGCCTACCGATAAATGCGGCAGCCATGTCCAACCCAGTCCCAAGAGGGCCGTTCCTCACTCGTCTATTGTCAATATGAGCATTGTTTAAAAGCTTGTTGTTTCATACAATACAATCCTACGCGATGATTGATAAAGAGGAAATGCGAAAAAAGAGATATAATGCTTAAACGCTCTGTTGGCATTCAGTAATTCCGTCATTCTCTCAAATATATCGCAAAACTTGTTTCAGAAAATACGTGTTTTTTTTTTAAAAACCTTAAAAGTTTTTGGAGAATATTTTCATTATTCAGAATCTCAATTAAATGGTAAGGTTATATTTTAAAGCCATATATATTTCTTATGTTTTTAATTTATGAGTACATTTTATGGGGGCCAAAGCTCATACAAAATAGCAGATTTTCAGAGATCTTTACTGGATTAGTTTTACACAAAATATTTTGATTTCAATAGAAACCTAGATATAATCCACGAGATATTTATGTTTCCGAAATATCTAGAGAAAAAATTGTCACTTATGAATGAAAAAAAAACAAAAATCACTTATGAATGATCCTTTTTCACTCGCCTATTGTCAACATCGAGCATGGTTTAAAAGCTTGTTACTTCATCTAACGCAATCTAACGCGATGTTGGAAGAGAAGGGAACGCGAAAAAAGAGAGATAACGCCAGAAAACTCTGTTAGCATTCGGTAATTCCGTGATTTACTCGAATATTTTACGAAATTGTTCCAGGAAATACGTGTTTTTCTTTTAAACCCTTAAAAGTTTTTAAAAAAAAATTGTCATCATTTAGAATCTTGATTAAATTTTCAAGGCTAGGCAATTGTAATACTTTATTGACTTTTTCAATTTTTGAGTAAATTATGAAGTGTCAAAGTTCATGCAAAATAGCAGATTTTCAGAGGTCTTTACTAGATTAGTTTTTTACAAATTTATAAAATTGATTTCAATAGAAGCCTAGATAATATCCATAAGATACTGTGTTTCCAAAACATATAATGAAAAATTTGTAACAACGTCTTAAGATCGCCTATTGTAGGTACACTTATTTTTTTATAAATATCTGTCCTGCAAAGGTTAAGGTGTGCAATAAAGAAACAAATAAATAATCACGTAAGAATAGTTGTATGGAAATATATCTTGGGTTGGCTCTTAAGCTAGGCAGCCTTCACGTAATATTATTAGAGAAGATGCAATATATTTAAAAGCCATTTTAAAACTGCCAGCTAACACAACCTCTTTACTGTAGAATTTTAAATGAATTGTAGCACTTTATGAGCACTCATGTACCCATATAACGTTTCGTTGACATTTTAAACCACGACTAGACTTTACTTTAGTCTAGACAAGTTTTAAAAAGGACATAATAATATACTTTAGCTTTTGCTTTACGACCTTCGAAGGTTCCTTGTCCATTATAGCGGAGAAGGGCATCACTTGGGAAATATTAACCGACGTATTTATACGTCTTCACTTCGATCCACAGTTTAGCTACTTAAAGAAAAAAAGCTCTCTCATCTGATACTCGACCACTTTATCCTTTTTGGATAGGAATCCTTATAATACAATGATAACCTCTTCTTTGCATAAAATGTACAGTCAATTTTAAAGCTCGAGTGATTTCTGATGCTCTACTGCATTATAAAAGTTAAATAAAAGTAGCAACTTTTATTTAACTTCCTATCCTATCCTATGACTGATTAACTTTAACTATGTGAAACTATGACTATGTTAAAATATTGACATTGACATTTCTGTCAACCCGTTATTATTTTCTTCAATAACCATTTACCTTACAAAATCCTTTGTTGCATCTAATTTTCAGCGCTCGCTTTTTTTTTTTAAGGTGGGAAATCATCCAAATGAGTTCTCGCGCTCTGGGTGGAGCGGGAGGGCGTGTCAGACTTTTACTGACTAAAACCACACCTGTATCCTTCAATTACCCTTTGCGTTCTGGGACTACGGGTTTCCCTTTCAGAAATTCTCCGCGGTCCTAGCTAGCGGGCCCACTACGGTTACCAAAAAACCCACTCCTGTTCCTTCGTTGCCATTCGTACCAGGGCCGAGTCTTCCTTTCAGAATCAGACCCTTTGCCCCAGTAGGCTTCGACCCTGCTGGGCCCCTACGGTTTGCTGACATCTCTTTGAGGAGCGCGAGGATCACTACGCGCTGTTGACGACTGGGCTCGGTCCGGGTAATTACCGAACAGCCGGACGACGAGCTACCCAGTGCTCGACGTCCGCAAGCCCGCGTCTACCGTGGCTGGTAGTCGGGGTCGGAATTACGGCGGCTAGGGCGTGAGGACCTTCGTTCCCTCACGCGTGCAGCCTCCTCCTTCGCTAGCATTACTGCTTCGCAGAAGGAGGTGACCGCCTGCCATTCCTCCTCGCTCCGTACCATAGCCTGAACCAGGGCCGGACGCGAAAGGTCGCTGCCGCCAATTGCCTCCACGAGGACACGGCGGTGCTCCGCCCAAGCGGGGCACTCCTCCACCGTATGCTCCACCGTGTCCTCTGGGTGGTCCGCACAATGATGACTCCCGGGCGTTGCTTCCACCTGAATCCGATGCAGGAACCTCCCGAACTTGTTCAGCGCTCGCTTGGTTTTTTGACATCAGTAGAATAGAATAGAATAGAATAAAACTTTATTGTACACCAAAATAGTAACAAAAACTTATAAACTAACTTAATCTATGGGTACAATGGCGGTCTTATCGCTAACAGCGATTTCTACCAGACAACCTTAGGATGGACTGTAAGAACTTAATATAAAAAAGGGGGGTAGACTGCGGTGTACTGCAAATTAAATTAAAATTTAATTAAATTAAAAATATATACCTATAAGACTGTACATAGATATAAAATTATAATATATTGTATAGCTATTATATATAAAAGACAAAAAAACAAACTCGTGAATATTATATATATATATATATATATATATATATATATATATATATATATACATACATATTATATGTTACACAATTTCAAAGAGAGTAATAGAGAAAAAATAAAAAAATAAATACAAAAAAGTGAAAGGAATAGAAAGAAAAAAAAAAAAGAAGGGAAAGAACTGAATTTAGATAGTAGCAGAATTAATTATTGTGAAAGAAAATGATCCTTAACTAAATTTTTAAAAGAAACTAGTGACTGGGCTTGCCTAATTGGCATCGGCAACGCGTTCCACAATCGCACTGCTTGGACCGTGAACGATTTGTCACTAAATTTGGTGGAATGTGAGGGCATTAAAAGTTTCAAATTTTCCGATGATCTCAAGTGTCTAGAATGTGTGTCATGAAGTAACTTAAAACGTTCTTTGAGGTAAGAGGGGGTTGTAGGAATAAACAGGACACTGTAAAGCAACGATAAGATATGGGTATTCCGGCGAAGGCGGATTGGCAGCCACTTGAGCTTAATACGGAATTCAGAAACATGATCATATTTGCGTAAACCAAATATGAACCTAATACAAAAGTTTTGGAGTCGCTCAAGCTTGTCTAGCTGCACTTCAGTTAGGTCCAAATAACTGACATCGGCATAATCAAAGATTGGGAGAAGTAGGGATTGGGCAAGCGCAGATTTGGTGGCAGTTGGAAGAAAATTGCGCAGCCTTCGCAAAGACCCCGCAGACGCAAACAACTTGCGGCTAACTTCCTGCAATTGAGGACCCCACGAAAAGTCTTTGTCAATAAAAATTCCTAGATCTTTGACTGAATCGCTGTATGTGATAATTGAGCCATCAAAAACTATCGGTGGTATCCGCGTCCAGTCGATTTTTGAGCGCAACCTAGGGCTGCCGACAACAATGACTTGGGTCTTCCCAGGATTGACTTTCAAACCATGAGCCACACTCCACTCGGCAATACGAGCCAAGTCTTTATTGACCATATTAACCGCTTCAGCTAGTTCATCTACCGGAGCTTGCGAATATATTTGCAAATCGTCAGCATAAAGATGGTAGGATGAGAGAAGATCATTGGAAATAGAGTTTATAAAAATAGCGAAAAGAAGAGGAGATAGAACGCCCCCCTGCGGTACGCCGGCAGATGTATTGCACCAAGACGAGGACGAACCTTCAATGTGAATACGTTGCCGACGGCCACACAGGTAACTACGAAACCAATCAATCGCCGTTGGAGATATGTTAAGAGAGCTAAGTATTCCGAGTAGTATATCAAAATCGACGGTATTAAATGCGTTGCTGAAATCCAACAAGGAAAGGACCGGTAGTACGGTTAAGAGCAAGTATTTTAACGTGGCGTACATCCAGCTAAATGTCAAACATTTAACATAATTCATCATCATTTCAGCCGAAAGACGTCCACTGTTGGACATAGGCCTACCCCAAATGTCGCCACAATGACCGGTCCTGTGCGTCTCGCATCCATCGGATTCCCGCTACCCTCACCAGGTCATCGGTCCAACTTGTGGGAGGCCTTCCAACGCTGCATCTTCCGGTACGTGGTCGCCATTCCAGAACGTTTCGGCCCCAACGGCCATCCGTTCTGCGAGCAATGTACCCTGCCCACTACCACTTAAGTTTGGTGATTCTTCGGGCTATGTCTGTAACCTTGGTTCTCCTGCAGATATCTTCATTTCTGACGCAATCACGGAAGGAAACTCCGAGCATAGCCCTTTCCATTGCCCTTTGAGTGACTTTAAGCCTTCTGATGAGGCCCATTGTAAGCGACCACGTTTCGGAGCCATATGTCATCACTGGCAACACGCACTGATCATATACTTTCGTCTTGAGACACTGTGGTATATTGGACGAGAAGACACCGCGCAGCTTCCCGAACGCTGCCCAGCCGAGTCGGATTCGACGATTGACCTCTTTCTCGAATTTAGACCTACCCAACTGGACCGTCTATCCCAAGTAAACGTAATCGTCCACAACTTCGAGTGTAGAGTCTCCGATCTTGATAGGAGTGGGTGCTACATGGATGTTTACCATGACTTTGGTTTTTTCCATGTTCATTTTAAGTCCCTTCAGCGAATATCTTGGCGATATTCTGAGTATAAGGTACGCCACCCTGGTAGACACACTCTCGATCTTCACCACATTGTTCACAAAGGACTTGTGGACGAAAAACCCGACACCACCCTGGGACTGCTGGTCACCCTCCCGGAAATAGAGCAGGTTACCGGATTTGAGAATTATCGTGTCCTCCCCCTGTCTTCGGACTTCAGATAATTCAATAATACTCCATAACAACCTGCTCAATTCCTCCTCAAGTTCAGTTATCTTCTCGTCCGTCCTGAGTGTCCGCGTGTATATATGTTGTGTTGCCTGGTCCAGTCGTTGTTTTTTAAAAGGGTAGCCGGATCCCATCCGGTGATTCTTAGCACCCCTTGCCTCGCCGTGTCCTTGACAGCTACCGGAGTCGAGGGTAGACGAGCTGCCGGGCACTAGGGGCCATTTCTTAATTTTGCTTATAATTTTTTGGGGGGATTTGCCATTCTTTACGTCCGAACACCATATGGACGATAACATAATTAGCCTATAATAATCCTACTAGTGGGACAAACCTCCTCTCTGTGAAAGGCAGTACGCTAAAATCTAGTGTAATACAGGGAATATTTGTATTTTTGTGTTCGATAGTTCTCATCGTTATGTGATTGTAAAAAAATATGCAATGTCAAAAAAAAAAAATAGAAGTATTTTGAAACAATATTTAAACAGCCAACTGACACGGGTAGTTTAAACGCCCGCCATTTTGGCGCATTTGATGTGACTAAAAAGTCTATGAAAACAAACTATCAAGTGGAGAATTCAAATGTCAATGCTGGAACTATATGCGGTGATAAATGACGTTTGCGCGTCGCGTTAAAATTATTTGATACTTTCGCAGTTACTTTGCACTTTTTAAAAATTCACTTATTGCTCAAAACTTTTTATAATCTAAAATATTGACGCAGACCTAATTCTGAACTTATTGGGGTCATGGGTTTCCTTCCGAATGTGAAACCCGTGGTCCTGGAACGCAAAGACAAAGAAAGAACATAGGTGTACTTTTAGTCAGTACAAGTATTCTCGCTTTGCCCTAGAGCGGGATAAGTCATTAGATAATTTCCCACCTTAAATTTTTCCGGCCGAGCCCAAGTCGTCGACGTTGCGTATCGTTCCACGCGCGCCTCAAGGAGATGTCAGCAACTGTAGGGGCCCAGCAGGGTCGAAGCCTACTGGGACCAAGGGTAGTGTGAAAACGAAACCCGAGCCCTGAGACGAAGACAACGAAGAAACAGCAGGTTTTTAGTCAGTAAAAGTCTGACCCTATCTTCCGCTCCGCCCAAGAGCGCGACTTGTCATTAGATGATTTTCCCACCCAAAAAAAAAACCTTATTTTTTTTTATAATTCTGAAGTAATAAAGTTTACAAAAAATATGTGATCTTTATTTAAATTACTCGTACATGTATATTCCCATTCAGTACGGTTTAGTGGACAAACATGAGATTTGTTCGCGTTTTTGGCTCCAAACTAAACGAGTTTTTTCATGATAAGTGCTTTTCTTCACTGTTTTGTTTCTCCTAAAGGTGAAGAAATGTGTGGTACTATATTTGACCCAATGCATTTAGGAGCTCGCTCGACTACGCCCTTATTAATTTTCGCTAAGTCCCTCTGATCCAATGTACAGGCAACCTAAAGGTCGATTCCACAAAAAATACCTACCTACTTATTACAAATAGATCCTATCTTGGTCAGTTTTTGCTACCTCGACATTGACTGATGTGTCTTTAAGGGTTCGATAGAAGGTCACATTTTGCTTCGTAGATTTTTTTATGCCCTTGTGTTTTTATTCTTGTTAGAACTAATAGAGTTAGGTTCGAGACTTGAATTTTTTCAAATATAATATTCTCTAAAGTATCTCGGAATTTGGTTTCGTAAGTAGTGCTTTTATTTTTTTTTTTGTTGTCAACTAGTTGTGTTGAATCGTTGTAACTGTTTATTTTTAACATCATCATAATCACCTGATACTGTATTTTCTTATTTCTTTTAAATTCATTCAAAATTTGTCTTTAAAATATTGCTGTTAAAGATATGGCCGCCCGCAGTGTAACTTTATTTAATATTTTCTTCATCTATATTTTCTGTTTATAATAGATAGGGATACATGGTGGTGGTCGACAGAAGTTCAGAGTGTATTGAAAGAAAAAAAGAGAAAATTCAAGGAATGGCAGCGTGTAGAGCCTGGAAACGCTAGTTTAAAAGCTGAAAAAAAGAGTGAGTATGACGTTTTAAAGAAAAAAGCCAAGAAAGCCGTGGCAATAGCAAAATCAAAAGCCCAGGACAAACTATATGACGCACTGGACAGTCCTGCAGGCCAAAAAGAGCTATACCGGCTTACTAGAATAAGAGAGAGAAAGGCGAGGGATGTTTGTCATTTAAGATGTATAAGAGATGTAACTGGAATGGTTCTATCGGATGATGAAAAAATCAGAAAGAGGTGGAAGGAATATTTTGAAAGATTGATGAATGAGGAAAATAATTGGAGTGGGGTGTTAGAGAATAAACCAGTGAATGTGGGATTAGTGAGAATGGTTAGTATGGATGAAGTCAGAATAGCAGTAAATGGAATGAAGAATGGTAAAGCCATTGGTCCAGATGGAATACCAGTTGAAGTGTGGAAGTTATTGCGAGTGGATGGATGGACGTGGTTAGCTTTTTTCTTCAATAAGTTGTTGCTGGAAGAAGCCATACCTGATGACTGGTGCAATAGCTCTTTGGTGCCGATTTTTAAAAACAAAGGTGATGTGCTTGAGTGCAACAATTATAGAGGAATAAAGCTAATGTCACATACTATGAAAGCCTGGGAGAAAGTTATTGAAAGGCGACTGAGAGAAGAGAGTGAAATTTCACAGAACCAATTCGGTTTTATGCCGGGTCGGGGTACAGCGGATGCCATTTTTGCTATACGCCAGCTGTGCGAGAAATACAGAGGTGCGCATAAAAACTTGCACATGGTATTCATTGACCTCGAAAAGGCATATGACCGGGTACCTCGTGAGGTTCTGTGGTGGGCCCTTAAGGAGAAAGGTGTGCCTGGGAAGTATGTGCAGTTGATCCGAGCGATGTACAGTCGATGCAGTACCCAAGTCCGGTCTACAGTGGGCACCACTGGCAGCTTCAATGTGGCTGTCGGCTTACATCAAGGGTCGGCTCTCAGCCCTTACCTCTTCCTGATGATAATGGATGCTCTGACGTCGGACATTCAGGAAGAGGCTCCCTGGTGTATGCTGTTTGCCGATGACATTGTGTTGGTTGCCGAGAGTGGCCAAGAGGTCCAGAACAGATTGGAGGTGTGGTGGCACAGACTGGAGAGTGTTGGCCTGAAATTGAGTAGAACCAAAACGGAATACTTGTTCTGCGATTTCGGCGGTCTCTCCAATCCAGTGCCTTTATCTCTCGCTGGAACACCCATACCGATCTGCTCCGACTTTCGGTACCTCGGGTCACTCGTCCAAGGGGATGGTGAGGTAGACCGGGACGTAACACATCGGATCAACGCAGGATGGATGAAATGGCGACAGGTCACGGGAACAACTTGTGACCCACGGATGCCCCTCAAGTTGAAGGGTAAAATCTACAAGTCCGTGATAAGGCCTGTCATACTGTATGGATCCGAATGTTGGGCTGTGAAAAAGACGGATGAAAAAAGATTGCACGTAGCGGAGATGAGAATGTTAAGATGGATGTGTGGTGTGACGAGAATGGATAAAGTGAGAAATGAGTATATTAGGGGAAGTTTGAAAGTGGCGCCAGTGACTGAAAAGTTGAAAGGGAATCGTTTGTCTTGGTATGGTCATGTGAAGAGGAGAGATGAAACGCATGTTACTAAAAGAGTTATGAATTTACATGTGGATGGATGGAGAGGGAGAGGGAGACCAAAGAAAAGATGGATGGATTGTGTGAAGAGTGATATGAAAGAAAAGGAAGTTAGTGATAGTATGACGAGTGACAGGGCAGAATGGAAGAAAAAAACGTGTTGCGCCGACCCCAAATAACACGGGACAAGGGCAGGAAGATGATGATGATATTTTCTGTTTATAGGTATAGTAAAGATAAAGATATTTCAATACGATTTTAAATATATTATTTCCCATGGGCCTACATGGGCACTTATAAAACGTCAGAAGCTAGTGCACGGTTGTAATACTGATGAAGACCATGATTATAATCAGCCTTTTAAGTCCCACTGCTGGGACTGAATCCTCCTCTCTCTAGGAGAGGGAATAGGCTGTAATCCATCACGCGGGCCCAGTGCGGATTGGTGAATGTCACGCGTCTTCGAATTTTTGGTTCTAGGACATGCCGGTTTCCTCACGATGTTTTCCTTCACCGTTTTGAGAGCAGTGGTGATGAAATAAATTACACAGAGTAGTGCGCCTGACTGGGTTTGAACCCGCGACCTACAACTCGTAAGTCGGGGCCGTTACCACTCGGCCACCACTGCTCTCGCCACCATGACTACCCAAATTCAAACTCAAAATAATTTTATTTCACATAAGCCTACACTTATAATATGTCAGAAGCTAGCTCACGGTTTCAATTGGTCGTTTCTTATGGAGAAGAACCAGAAATAACAATATGATTGATTCAAAATACATTGTAGAATCAATCATTTTTGTTAAAAGCCTGGTCGTTGTTGTCGCAGAGGCTACAATGCAATGTTGCAAAAACCATGTCACAAAAGATGAAAAAATATGTTAAAACAAAGATGGAGCTGTTAATAGACGTTTAAACGATTATGCAGTTAATGAGTTACCAGGTAAGCCATTGTGCAGAAGCAGTCATTGCCAAACAAGCGTGTCTTCAACGTACTCTTTAAAACAACAGGAATTTACCAATATTTCCATATTACCATGTTAATAGGTATACCATAGTGTACCAGTTAGTATTTTGCTTTAACTATCTCATAATCCTATTATGGAGTTGTCAATTCTTCACTGGAATCACGCAATAATAAAATAATGTTAATCTACATTCCACGCTAGCGTTTCATTTTCATATTCAAATCCCTCAATAATTAAATTTTATTCCTGGATCGACACAGTTACTAAAATTGGGTCATAGTGGTACTTGTAATTTATAGGCAATTTACCTGTCAGTGTTGTTATGAAAATACGTAACTGCTAGCATTTCAACATCAAGTGCAACTGAATACTAAAGTAAAATACATTTTAATTTAGCAAATGTAGTCACTGATTTACTGTGTACTATTTACAGCAAACTATCTAGTTTCAGTTTAGTTTTAATTATAATTATAATAATATTCTACAATTTTCACACAACGCATCTAGTCCCAAACTAAGTAAAGTTTGGAGTTCGGAGACATATGGCTTCGAATCGTGGTCGCTCACAATAGGTCTCATCAGAAGGCTTAAACTCACCCAAAGGGCAATGGAAAGGGCTATGCTCGGGGTTTCCTTACGTGATCGAATCAAGAATGAAGATATCCGCAGGAGAACCAAGGTTAGCACGAAAAATTACCAAACTTAAGTGGCGAAAGGCAGGGCACATTGCTCGCAGAACAGATGGCCGTTTGGGCCGAAAGGTTCTGGAGTGGCGACCGCGTACTGGAAGACGCAGTGTTGGAAGGCCTGCTACAAGGTGGACCGATGACCTGGTAAGGGTTGTGGGAATCCGATGGATGCGAGACGCACAGGACCGTTCATTGTGGCAACACTTGGGAGAAGCTTATGTCCAACAGTGGGCGTCTTTCCGCTGAAATGATGATGAATGACATACGTATTATAGATAATTTACACCTAGACACAGAACAAATGATCGTGCTCATCGCACAAACATTTGTCTTGGTTGGGAATCGAACCCACGACCTCTGGCATAGCAGTCAGGGTCACTAACCACTAGACCAACAGGCTAGTCAAATATATTTCAAACATTATTTATTTTATTGTGCACACCTAACTAGTCTAGTCTTTTGTAATCCAAATGTTGATTGGTAGATAATACCTTGTTACATTATGTACCTACCAATACTGTACAAAAAGTTTATTAAATAACGATAAGTTTGCAAGCAGCTTACTACAAATACCAGTTCTTAATAATGGAAACATTGCCTGCATGGTATTTTGCTTCGTAATTATTCGAGAAATTTTTAGCATCACTAGATTTAAATGCATATTTTGACAGTGTGCATTTATGCAGCCCAGTTTATTAATATAATTATTGAAATAGTTCATAATATGATATTCGTACTGGCTGCAAACAGAACTTGGAATTATGTAACTTCCACGATTTGTCTTTTTTATAATGAGAAAATGTCAGTAGTCGATCAAGAACTTACAGTTGTCATGTAAGCCAAAGAGATTTAAAGAGATATTTAATGTCTTTGATGTAAGCACATCAATAAAATTTCTTGACTACTTTATTTCTGTCTATCTGCTTTCTCTGTCTATATTTGTAACCAACTATAGCTTTTACCCCCAAAATAATGTAATTCCATCTGCTACAATCCTTACATAGGTTTTTCTTTTGCTTTGTCTACGTTCATATATTTTTTTTTTTTTTTAATTGATATAAACCAGCGCTTGACTGCGATCCCACCTGATGGTAAGCAGTGATGCAATCATTGATGGTGAGGCGCACTAGTTTACCAAGAGCCTATTCACTCTAGCCTTGAAGACACCTAAATTATAGTTGGACGGGAAGATTGCAGCAGGCAAATTGTTCCAGTCCTTCGATGTACGCGGTATAAACGACGAAGCGAAACGCTTAGTCCGGACCGTTGAAGTTTCAACAACGTAAGGGTAGATACTCGCCGTACGTCGGGTTGTTCGATGATAGAAAGGAGATGGCGGAATCAAGTCATGCAATTCCTGCGCACACTCTCCAAAATGCAACCTGTAAAATACCGATAGGCTGGCTACCCTGCGCCTGTGCTCATATATATATGGAATAATCATAGCCATAAGCAATTAGGATCTGTAGTCTTTTAACCATGAGTAATGTTAGGTACTTGACACTCAAGCTTGTCTAATAATGTTAAGATAAGATAAGATAAGATAAGATAAGATATATTTATTTGCTCAAACATGTGTACACATACAATATTAAGAAAGTGCATGCAGGATGACATAAAGAAATAATAATTGGTTCAGACATGTTTGCCACATACTATGGCGTGCAAATGTTTTGAATAACTACTGATTAATTTTTTACTAGGTAATTACAATAATTTGAAAAATAAATCAATGTCAAAATTAAACATGTCAAAATTAAGAAAGTAAAAACATTAGGAAATTAACATCGAGTAATAAATGTCAAATAAGATAATGTCAAAACAAAAGTAAAAATGATAATAAATTTATGTCTGTGAATTAAACAAATAGTAATAAATGTCAAAGTATACACAGTCATGTCAAAGTAATTATTAAAATCATAATTGAATCTAAGTCACTCTAAATGGTTCTGTCAGAAATTCATTAATGTTATAGTATGCTTTGTCTGTTGTTACACTATGTTTTTTGGTGGTGGCTGTCCGTAAGTTTTTCTCAAAAACATATTTCAGGCACCATACTCCTACAATGGTCCGAAACCCGGGGCCCTGGGACGAAGGCAACGAAGGAACAGGAGTGGGTTTTTAGTCAGCAAAAGTGTGACACTATCTCCCGCCCTGCCCAAGAGCAGGATTTGCCATTAGATGATTTTCCCAACTAAAAAAAAAGAATACAGTTTTTAAGTCACGAACAATGTTAATTGTCAAAAAAAACCTATTGTGAAGAGAAAATAAATGAGTGAAATTGAAATTAAAGTCACAGTCGTTGGCGTCTTGAAGATTCTGCCTACACATATTAGGGCAAAGCGTGAGCTTATAATTAGTTTTTTTTTTCAAAAACCATTAACTTCCACGATATTAAAACCAACCTAAGTACTAGTATCTACTTTTAGTTTTAATATCGTGAAAATAGTAATAGTCCGCCTTTGTATTTTTGTGTTACATAAAGTTTTAATAAATAAATAATAAATGATAGGCAGTGCTTACACTACACTACATACTATTGACATGACTAATATTTATAATAAGTATATGACACAAATACGTATTGACGATTCTAAATGTCAAAATTACCAAATATTAACATTTACTTCACTCAAATTTGGACGTGTTCTGAATATTTAATTAAATTGGTTATTCCAGACATAAGCCCTATTCAATTGAGCCTGCTTGTTGCCTGAAGATAAACAAAATAATACAAGAGTACCTAATGAAGTAGGTAGGGATATATACTTTGTTAATCCCTGAAAACATTTAGGAAATTTTGGTTAAAAATTTTGGTTAGAAATCAAACGTAGTCATAACTGGTGATATTAGCACACAATACCTATTCATTCATTTCCACAGCCCTAACCTGTTAGTCTAAAGTCGGTTCGTAATTCTTGAAACAATTGTATGATTTTTTTTTATAACTTATTTTTTTTCTGTCTGACGTATCTTTTTTTTGTTTATAGCATAGCATAGCATAATCAGCCTTTTAATGTTCCCACTGCTGGGACTCAGGCCTCCTCTCTAGGAGAGGGAATGGGCCGTAATCCACCACGCGGGCACACATTGCGGGTTGGTGAATGTCACATGTCTTCGAATTTTTGGTTCTAGGACATGCCGGTTTCCTCACGATGTTTTCCTTCACCGTTTTGAGAGCAGTGGTGATGAAATAAATTACACAAAGTAATGCGCCTGGCTGGGTTTGAACCCGCGACCTACAACTCGTAAGTCGGGGCCATTACCACTCGACCACCACTGCTCACACTCGACCACCACTTTTTTTGTTTAACCTTTTGACGTGCGTAATTAGAGACACAATAGTAAGACAATGGCTTGCGGGCGCCGGCTACCGCCTGAGCGTTAATGAATTAATTGATATAAACCAGTACTTGACTGCGATCCCACCTGATGGTAAGCAGTGATGCAATCATTGATGGTGAGGCGCACTAGTTTATTAAGAGCCTATTCACTCTAGCCTTGAAGAAACCTAAATTATAGTTGGACGGGAAGACCGCAGCAGGCAAATTGTTCCAGTCCTTCGATGTACGCGGTATAAACGACGAAGCGAAACGCTTAGTCCGGACCGTTGAAGTTTCAACAACGTAAGGGTGGATACTCGCCGTACGTCGGGTTGTCCGTTGGTAGAAAGGAGATGGCGGAATCAAGTCATGCAATTCCCGCGCACACTCTCCAAAAACCTACCACAGTGTTGTCTTTTTTAACCCAAAAGTTGACTGGTAGATAACTGCCTTGTTGCATTAAATCCGCCTATGTACCACTACTAAACATGAAGTTTAAAAAAGTAAATAAAGAGAAAAAGTACGAAAAAAAAATTGAAAACCGCAAAAAATTCAAAACATGAGCTAATTTGACATCACTTACCTTATCACTTGTTAGTCACTCTCATTCATCGTCTATGGATGTCTTTTTCTTCAGCGGTTTGCCAACAACTTTTTCAGGATATCGGCACCATCTTCACGAGAAGGTACTGATCATCATTAATTTCTTTTAACTCATTAAGCAGTAATTCCGTGTTCCTTTATCGCCGTTGTATAAGGAAATAAGAGACTTATTTTTCCGCCATATAAACTCCCTAATTACATTCGCACCACAGCTTGTGAGAATATGTGGACAATATTACTCGGAAGATATTGATGGTAAGAAACAACACTGTCTTTTGTTATTGTATCGGAACGGCCATGGGACATAATAAGGAAAAAAGAAAGGAATTTACGTAATGCTTCCGAGAAGAAACATTGTATTAAAAAAAAATTTGCACTTTTTATACGTTTTTCCTTGAAAAGGAAAAATAAAGTAAAACTGTGATAGCTTACCTTCTTGTAATATAAAAAGTAATCATGCTAATCAGTATATATGTTGCAGTCAAAACTCTTAACCAGTCAAAAGTACTATTGACTAGCAAAATCAGTCAAAAGTACTTTTGACTGAACAGGTTGGTCAAAAGTGGTTTTGACTGAAAATTATTGGTTATTAGTACTTTTGACTGCAAATTTGCGGTTAAAAGTACTTATGACTGACGCTCTTCGTCAAAAGTAGTTTTAACTGCAATAAATCATCAGTCAAAAGCACTATTAACTCTAATGTTTACTGTACTGTAATGGTGTTTTCTTTTCATCAAATTTCACGTCTTCCACATCCATTGCAAACTTTTCAAATTTTTATTTTATCATCACATTGAAATGACTATCTTTCATATCTTCTATCGCTAAAATTCTTTGCAAAAAGCGTTCTTTCTTTTCGTAGTCACTCATTGTTTTTCTAATATCAGCACGTTCTCCACTAATAATGAGTAATATAAAAGTTTTTAAGTGCGTTTGTCGTTTTTTTTTTATCGACAACCTTAACTTTTTAAGAGTTTTGACTCGACCAGTCAAAACCACTTTTGACGGAATCACTTAGTCAAAAGTACTTTTAACCAGCTCCATTGGGCAAAGGTACTTTTAACTGTTATTTTAGTCAAAAGTATTATTGACTAAAGCATACGGTCAAAAGTACTTTTGACTGATTTTTCTAGTCAATAGTACTTTTGACTGGTTAAGAGTTTTGACTGCAACATATACATAAAAAAGAATTCCTATAAACGTTTTTTTTTGGTGGGAAATCATCCAATGACTTCTCGCGCTCCAGGGCGGGGCAGGAGTATGTGTCAGACTTTTACGACTAAAACTCACTCCTATGTTCCTTCTTTGCCTTCGCTCCCGGGGGAACATGATACCATTCACTACAATACTAATAACTAACGAGACATCTAACTGATGTTGGCGTCAGAACTTTCTAAAGACGATGTAGGATCTTAGATTGGCCCTAGATCCTATCAGAACAATTGACAAGCGGATTAGTGATGGGTATAGTAGGCTGTCATTTTATACATATAAATATGGTGGTATCATCTGTCGTAAAATTATTAGAGTAGATACTGTACCCATTATTATAATTATATAGTAGTTGGGTTAGGGTGACTTGTGTATGTAAGTGTTTACATGTTTATGAACGCAAAGAAAAAACAGCCGACACAAGGAGTTTAAAAATAATCTTAATCCCTAGCATTGCCTTTAATACCAATTTCAAACAGTGCACTATTATTAGGTAAAACCGAACGAACGAACCTTACGGCCTCCTTTAACCAGAGATAGCGTAAAACTAAAGCTGTCAAGCCAAAGATAACCAAAAAGCTATTCAAACTCACATTACCAACTTCTGCACTCATCGCTTCATAATCCCCTCAAGAATCAAACTGAAAATATCATCATTACGGAATCAAAGTGCTACCTCTGTAATCTGCCCGTTCAGCGGCTGTTTCGCTTTTTATTAAGTCTCGAGCCAACTTTAATTGGTAACATAGTACTCGTAGGAACACGTAAAACTAGCGATTTAGCGCACCGTGTGCAATTTTCAACATTTGCTAGATAGTACTAATGCAGATGGCGATATAAAATTATTGCTTTTTGAAAATGGAATGGCTTCATTTTGTGAGTATGGTAGTTTGCAATGCATTCTCGATAACTGGATTCTGCCAGTAGCTTCGTTTGTGTGAAAATGTAACTTTATCACAAGCAAACATTTTCCCTGGATAAAAAGAACTGTTCCAGAATATTAGACGACCCGTGTCTAACTGCCAGATAAACATTAAGCTGTTGATCCCCGCATTAACGCCGGCGTTCACGCGCCATTCTCTTACTATTGTGTCTCTAATTACGCACTCAAAAGGTTAAATTGACTAAAAACTGAAGGACCATAGGTGGGTTTTAGTCACTAAAATCTGACACTTTCGCTCCACCAAGAGTGGGAGAAGTAATTTGAGGAAATCTCTATCTAGGAGGCTGGGAAAGCTTATAATGATGCTTGAAATAACTTCAGCATACGTATCTGAATCCTTGTCCACAACACTGGACACTTCATCATCATCATCATAATTTCGGCTGAAAGGCGTCCCCTGTTGGACAAAGGCTTCCCCAAGTGTCGCCACATGAAACGATCCTGAGCGTCTCGCATCTATCGTATTCCCGCGATTCTCACCAGGTCATCAGTCCACCTTATGGGACGTGTTTCAATGCTGCGTCTTCCGGTGCACGGTAGTCCAGAACCTTTCGGCCCCATCGACCATCAGTTCTGCGACCTATGTGCCCTGCCCACTGTCACTTAAGTTTGGTTATTCTTCGGGGTATGTAGGCAACGTTGGTTCTCCTGCGGATATCTTTATAACTGAGGCGTTCACGCAAGGAAACTCCGAGCATAGCCCTTTCTATTGCCTTCTGCCACTGGACGCTTATAGTCTTGTTACAACAACAAGGCATTTGTGTAAGGACCTACTTTTTCGAAACAACCTTTTGTGTGACCCTTACCAACTGTCTGAGATAGGCATCTAGGTTCGACAAATTGTAGTGACAATTTCTCTTTTTCGTGTAAGAAAAGTACCTTATACAATTTGTAGGTACTTGAGACGGTGTGACCTTTCATCGAAATATAATAGTGATGTTTACCTGTGTAAGTGGTTCTACACACAATGACTTCTATCTCTGATATAGATATTAGACCTATTGACACAAATAAAATTCGAAAAAAGAACTAGTATTGCTATTCAACACGGCAATGTTGCCAGTTCCAGATGACAGACATGTGAAAAAGTACTTAGACGGCAACGTTTAGATATTTTGTTTTTGAATATGGAACATTCTTGTTTTTTTTTTTACTGACAATCGATCTGTACAACAAAGTGTGATGGTGACGTTTAATGTCGTGATGGCCCATTGGTTAAAACACCCGCCTCTCATACATCGAGTGTGATAAGGCCGCCAATTGTACGTTTTTTTATTTTTATTATAAGGTTTTGTAAATTGTAATCTTGGTGTTCAACAAAGTGTATAATTATAAATATAACAAATTAATAAATACATCCTCATGCGGGTTCAAAGCCGGGCAGTTACTAATGTAATTTTTTAAAATCTTATGTACTTTTCTAAGCTTATCAACGACATTTATATCTTTTAGTCCCAATTTTCGCTAGTAGATCTTTGACAGTCATTACAAGTAGTCAGTTGTAGATGCCAGAAAGTTTGTGTAGATGCCAGAAAGTTTGACCATAAGTCTATACAAGAAGTATAGTGTTGCCCAGTAATTAGGTAACAGAGGTCTTATGGGTGACTACCTATTACTACTAGTTAGACTACTTTTACATGGAGCAACTCCTCCATGTAAAACATGGGTATCTGGCCGCATCCGTTTAGACTAGAAACCGACCCCAAGCTCGTTAGAAAAAGACTAGGGCGATGATGGAGGCATTTATAGTAAATTCTGACATACAAATTAAAAAAAAGTAAACTTTTAATATTTACTTTAAAATCTTTGTATAACAGTATGTATTTTATTAATAAACTTAAGAGAAACAAGAGAAATTTAAAAATTCCTAATAAACATTGTCACTGGAATAAAATATCTTCCTGAGAAGAACAAGAAAATCTTCTTGTGTTTTAAAGCAGAATAGAAATCAGAAATAATTACCAAAACGTTTCTCTGCTAAGTAAATATCACTTTGCATTTATAATTACATTCACTATAATTATATTCTAGCATCGTAGTACCTACCTAGTTCGTGCTGTAAGTTAAATTTATTGAATTAAACTCAACGCCTGAAGCAGTCCTTGTAAAACTCTTGAGTTTCAAATTCGGCATAAACATAAAGCTGACTACGCAAATAGATATACCGGATAATAGATCCGGTAACCGTCCGGACCAAGCCCAAGTCGACGACGGCGGCGTGTTCCACGCGCGCTTCAAAGAGATGTCAGCAAACCGTAGGGGCCCAGCTGAGTCGAAGCCTGCTGGGGCCATGGGTTCACTTCTAAAAGGAAAACCCGGCCCTGGTATGAAAGACAAAGAAGGAACAGGAGTGGGTTTTAGTCAGTAAAAGTTTGACACAATAAAGGGCGGGAGATGTCATTGGATGATTTTTCCACCTAAAAAAAGGTAAAAATTTCAAGAAAGCGTTAATGGCCAAATCTAAAACTATGAGGAACTAGCTTATGCCAGCGTTTTCGCTCGCGTAGTTTTAGTACTTCCCTCAATCAAATCTCACTAGGAAAAAGTTTGTTAGTGTGTAATAATAAAGGAAAAAGTTTGTTAGTGTGTATGTTTGTTACTACTTTACGCTTGTTGGATTTTTTTTTTTTACCAATTGATGGCGTTGTTAGATGAGCGATTTTCTGCGCTGTGACTAGGTTCGCGATGAGTATTATTTGAAATTAGTTCTGAATAGATAGATATACAACATGTGAAGTGGTTTTACTTGTGTTACCTTCAATCCTTGCTACGGTCACGAGAGTTGCAGAATCAGTGGATTGAAAAACTATTATTAAAATTATAGATATTAAAACTAAGTTTAGTCAGTAAAAGTTTGACACAATAAAGGGCGGGAGATGTCATTGGATGATTTTTCCACCTAAAAAAAGGTAAAAATTTCAAGAAAGCGTTAATGGCCAAATCTAAAACTATGAGGAACTAGCTTATGCCAGCGTTTTCGCTCGCGTAGTTTTAGCACTTCCCTCAATCAAATCTCACTAGGAAAAAGTGTGTTAGTGTGTAATAATAAAGGAAAAAGTTTGTTAGTGTGTATGTTTGTTACTACTTTACGCTTGTTGGATTTTTTTTTTTACCAATTGATGGCGTTGTTAGATGAGCGATTTTCTGCGCTGTGACTAGGTTCGCGATGAGTATTATTTGAAATTAGTTCTGAATAGATAGATATACAACATGTGAAGTGGTTTTACTTGTGTTACCTTCAATCCTTGCTACGGTCACGAGAGTTGCAGAATCAGTGGATTGAAAAACTATTATTAAAATTATATTAAAACTAAACCCAGCCAGTTAGCCTGTATTATTTAAATTGATTAGAATTTGTGCCTAGTTTCAAGTTTATTATCCCAAGGAATAAGATTTTCCAAAACAACATTTAACCCGTAAACCGCTTTATAGAGGTAGTTTTGGAAAACGAACAATGAAAACCTTTTTTGTTTACTTGGGTTACTATTTATGCTAAGTTTCAGGTAGGTTATAATGGGGAAAAGCAATAAAATTGTACTTACCAACGAATTCCCCCCTTTTTATAAATAAGAATATAAGTTCTGATTTATTTATATTGCTGTAAAGTTTCACCAAAATCTTTCAAGGAAAAACAAACATTGACGCATTTGATGGCATACCTTGCCGCGGCGCAATGGTGCAAGTTGCTTCCACGCTGTGTATCGCTGGTTCAATTCCAGCACGAAACAAATATTAAAATTTGTATGGCCTGCAAAAAGTTGATCCTAGTTTGTGTATACACAAGACACCCAGACTAGTATTACTGCTATAATAGCAGTAAGCGATACTGGACTGATTCCTTCTATGGAACAACGTTACAACGTCATTATCATTTCAGCCGAAAGACGTCCACTGTTGGACATAGGCCTCCCCAAGCGTCGCCACAACAACCGATCCTGTGCGTCTCGCATCCACCGCATTCCCGCGACTCTCACCAGGTCGTCGGTCCACCTTGTAGGAGGCCTTCCAATGCTGCGTTTTCCGGTGCGCGGTCGCCACTCTAGAACCTTTCGGTCCCATCGACCATCAGTTCTACGAGCAATGTGATTTGCCCATTGCCACTTTAGTTTGGCGATTCTTCGGGCTATGTCAGCGACCTTAGTTCTTCTGCTGATATCTTCATTCCTGATGCGATAACGCAAGGAAACTACGAGCATTGCCCTTTCCATTGCCCTTTGGGTGACTGTAAGCCTTCTGATGAGGCCCATTGTTAACGACCATGTTTCAGTGCCACATCTCATTACTGGAAACACGCACTGAAAACCAGCGCTAGGTGTCTAACGCCTAGCAAATGCTGAGGTGGTCACCCTTTCGGTGCGGGCACGCTCGGCGCACTTTGAACTTTGTTCTTTTTTACTTTTTGTTTATAACCGTTGTGCTGTGTCTGTCACGAATAAAAGCATTTCTATTCTATTCTATTCTATTCACTGGTCATAGACTTTCGTCTTGAGACACTGTGGTATGTTGGAAGTTACAACATACAATATTATAATGTATGATTCGCTTTATTAGCATAGCATAGTTGGCCTTATAATGTTCCCACTGCTGGGACTCAGGCCTCCTCTCTAGGAGAGGGAATGGGCCGTAATCTACCACGCGGGCCCAGTGCGGGTTGGTGGATGTTACATGTCTTCGAATTTTTTTTCTAGGACATCCTTTCCTCACGATGTTTTCCTTCACCGTTTTGAGAGAAGCGGTGATTCTCTCTCGGCCACCACTGCTCTTGCCACTCGGTCACGGATTCGCTTTATTAAGTTATCTCAAAGAAGTCTCGTGTCCGATTGTATAATTCTAACCTCTCAGAGTGCCTTTCTATAGGAGAAAGTATTTCTGAAATCGGATCAGTACCTTTACAGATTACCTTTTACAAACATATAATATTACCTCTTTCCAAGTCTCGCCAAGTCGCGGCATGGCGGACAGAGTTTCGGCGGGATCTTATGGTGGAATGGCGACGGCGACTGTCGCAACCCAGTGCTGGGCACGCTACAATTATGGCGATAAGTCCCCTCTTTGAGGAGTGGCTGGAGCGGCAACACGGCGTCTTCACTTTCCGCATGACGCAGGTCCTCACCGGACATGGCAAGTTCGGGAGGTTCCTGCATCGGATTCATGCGGAAGCAACGCCCGGGTGTCATCATTGTGCGGACCACCCAGAGGATACGGTGGAGCATACGGTGGAGGTGTGCCCCGCTTGGGCGGAGCACCGCCGTGTCCTCGTGGAGGCAATTGGCGGCAGCGACCTTTCGCGTCCGGCCCTGGTTCAGGCTATGGTCCGGAGCGAGGAGGAATGGCAGGCGGTCGCCTCCTTCTGCGAAGCAGTAATGCTAGCGAAGGAGGAGGCTGCACGCGTGAGGGAACGAAGGTCCTCACGCCCTAGCCGCCGTAATTCCGACCCCGACTACCAGCCACGGTAGACGCGGGCTTGCGGACGTCGAGCACTGGGTAGCTCGTCGTCCGGCTGTTCGGTAATTAACCGGACCGAGCCCAGTCGTTAACAGCGCGTAGTGATCCTCGCGCTCCTCAAAGAGATGTCAGCAAACCGTAGGGGCCCAGCAGGGCCGATGCCCGCTAGCTAGGACCGCGGAGAATTTCTGAAAGGGAAACCCGTAGTCCTAGACCGCAAAGGGTAATTGAAGGATACAGGTGTGGTTTTAGTCAGTAAAAGTCTGACACGCCCTCGCGCTCCACCCAGAGCGCGAGAAGTCATTTGGATGATTACCCACCTCAAAAAAAAAAAAAAAAACCTCTTTATAATATGAGCTTAGATAATTGTGTCACGAGCATTGAGTTCGCAAACATTAAATTATACTGTTTGTATTTTCTACGCACGATAACGCAAAATAACCCAACAAGCTCGATTTTATTTCATACGTCGGAATTATATGCTCGTATACGCACGAGTAACCCTTACACAATATGATGCAAGCTAACAACAGTAGTACCTACTCAGAGCTTCGGGACCGTTCGTGCGTCTCCGTATATATTCGTAGGTACACACCTCTTAAAATTTTGTGAATTCATTTGCCCAGCCGTTTCTCAACTATGCTGGGGCCGGTTTCCAGTCTAAGCAGATACAGCTGAATACCACTATTTTACATGGAGTGACTGCATATCTGACCCCTTAATCCCAACTAGGTAACAAGATCAACATAGCGATGCATCATAATAAATAAGAATTTCATCAGTTCTGTTTCAGTTTCATTTCATTATAATAAGAACATAATATTTTGTAATATGAAAATATATTATCAAAGATTGATGAAGATTACACCTATAATAAACTAATAATATTTATTTAAATAAATAAATATACAAGCCTAAAATATTAAATTTAAATACCTATTATCTAGTTATAATAAATTTAATAATAGAATACTTTTTATATTTTTAATTATATATCCAATAATTCCACTAATTAAACTAACATAAATGATGAAATAAATTCATCATTTATGAGAATTATTTGAGAAAGACTAATTTATTGTAGGATTAATAACTTTATTTTACCCTTACATAATAATATCTTTTAAATTAAAAAATAATGGTAATTTATGTTAGTTTAATTGGTGGAATTATTGGTTATATAATTCAAAATATAAAAAAGTATTCTATTATTAAATTAATTATAACTAGATAATATTTAAGCTATGATTTTTTTGTCTATATCTATTATTTTATTATAAAATGAAGAGATCTGTGTTTTTGTGTTCGTATATTTTATTTGTAATGAAAAATCTCAAAAACTGCTGGACCGATTTTAAAAACTCTTTCACCAGTACAATGCTACTTTACTACTGAGTAACAAAGACTTAAATACATATGTATTTTTACTTTCACGCGGGCACTAGTAGAAGCTAGTTATTATTTTATACACGAGTTCCTCTCAAATTCAAATTCATGCAAATATCGTCCGAAATACGTCCAGCCCTTCATCTTAGCTTGAATCGCCTACGCAAAGTACTTGACTTGAACTTGTGTTGTCAAAATAATGATGCTGTTGCAAGGTGATTGTGGAATAATAAGGTGAAGAATTGTTATAGTGAGATCAAAATTGGGGTTTCTTATTTTTGTTCTAAGTACGTATATATTATTGAATATTATTTTTTAGGGTTTTGTATCCAAAGGTAGTAATAAAGTCCTATTTTAAAATGGGACTTTATTACTAGACTCCGCTATCCATCTGGGTCGCGTCCTTCTGCGAAGCAGTAATGCTAGCAAAGGAGGAGGCACGTGCGAGGCAATGGCCCTCGCGCCCCAGCCACCAGGATTCCGATCCCGATTTCCGGCCACCGTAGGCATGGGCTTGCGGCGGGCAAGCAATGGGTAGCTCGCCGTCCGACCGTCCGTTAACCGGCCGGACCGAGCCCAAGTCGTCGACGGCGCGTAGTGTTCCACGCTCGCCTCAAGGAGATGTCAGCAACCGTAGGGGCCCAGCAGGGTCGAAGCCTACTGGGGCCTTGGGTGATGCGAAAGAGATCCCCGGGGCCCTGGAAAAAGGGCAAAGAAGGAACAGGAGTGGGTTTTTAGTCAGTAAAAGTCTGACACTATCTCCCACCTCGCCCAAGAGCGTGCGATGTCATTAGATGATTTTACAACCCGAAAAAAAACCGTCCGTCTGTCTGTCCGTATTTCACCAGGCTGTATCTCATGAACAGTGATAGTTAGATAGTTGAAATTTACACATATGATGTATTCCTTGTCCGCTATAACAAATACCAAAACACGAGGAGTGTCACACTTTTACTGACTAAAACCACACCTGTGTTCGTTTAGTTGCCCTTTGCGTTCCAGGACCACGGGTTTTCCTTTCAGAAGTCAACCGGGTAGGTTTTAGCCTTGTTGGCGCGCGTGAAACACTACGCGCCATCGACGACTCGGACTCGGCCCGGACAGTTACCGGACGACCAGATGGATTAGGCGCACAATGCCACATTCGCAAAATGACATATTGACGCAAAATGCCACATTCGCAAAATAACATTTCGCAAAATGCCACACTAGCAAAACGCCACATTAGCAAAATGACACATTCGCAAAATGTCTTTTCTCAAAATACCACATTAGCAAAATGCCACATTATCAAAGTGACACATTCTCAAAATGACAAATTCTCAAAATGACACATTCTAAAAAAATCATAATTATCACATAATGTACGATTTACGTAAATGACAATAAAAATTGTTATAATGACTTATTTACTTCTTGCAGTGGGTTTTTTATTAAAATTATGAATAAAAAATAATACGAATTTAATCTTTCCAGTATTTAATCACATTTACACATTTTCATTTATTTTAACATAAAATAAAAATGCTGTACTTGTAATCTAGCAGTTATTAAGTTTTAGCTGGATGGCTTTCCATAAAAACATACTAACGTCCATCATCTTTCTGCCCTTATGTCCCGTGTTATTTGGGGTCGGCGCAACACGTTTTTTTCTTCCATTCTACCCTGTCACTCGTCATGCTATCACTAACTTCTTTTTCTTTCATATCATTCTTCACACAATCCATCCATCTTTTCTTTGGTCTCTCTGGAGAGAGAGACCAAAGAAAAGCAACGCATGTTACTAAAAGAGTTATGATGGATGGAGATCCTTCATAACTCTTTTAGTAACATGCGTTCCATCCTCCTCCAACAATTCCCAACCCTCCAGCCCTGCGTTCAAAAATGAGATTAGAGTTAACTCTAATGACGTCATCGGGTAGATACTCTAAGCTCGCATTTTTGAACGCGAACGTAGAGTTCAACTGTCAATGCCAAGCAACTGTCATTACACCAACCTACCCTGCTCGAAGTTAGAGTTAGTTGGGTTAACTCTAGGGTAGTTACTCGAGTTATAAAAGAACGACTCTGGGTTGCAACTCGAAGTTACTCTGGTTATTTTTGAACGCAGCCCTGAAGAGGGTTGGGAATTGTTTGTCTTGGTATGTGAAGACACGAATGGTCGTGTGGTATGGACCACAAACACACACACACACACACACACACACACTGGCGACTCGGATAGATTGAGTGATAGATTGATAGATTGATTGATAGATTGATAGATTGACAGATTGATAGACTGATAGATTGATAGATTGATTGATTGATTGATAGATTGATAGATTGATAGATTGATAGATTGATAGATTGATAGATTGATAGATTGATAGATTGATTGATTGATTGATTGATAGATTGATAGATTGATAGATTGATAGATTGATAGATTGATTGATAGATTGATAGATTGATAGATTGATAGATTGATAGATTGATAGATTGATAGATTGATAGATTGATAGATTGATAGATTGATAGATTGATAGATTGATAGATTGACAGATTGATAGATTGACAGATTGATAGATTGACTGATAGATTGACTGATAGATTGATAGATTGATAGATTGATAGATTAACTATACTCCCTGTCTGTGGGAATTCCCTGGGAACAATTGTTTGTCTTGGTATGGTCATGTTGATTGGTTGATTGATTGATTGATTGATTGATTGATTGATTGATTGATCAAAAAGAAATGAGTGAGAAATGAGTGTATACTCATTTCTCACTCAAATGTGATGGTGGTATGATGGTGGTGGATGATGGTGTGTGTGATGTGTGTGTGTGTGTGTGTGTGAGAATGAATGTGTGTGAGTGTGTGTGTGTGTGTGTTTATCGATTCTCGTCACCCCACACATCCATCTTAACATTCTCATCTCCACTACGTGCAATCTTTCTTCATCCTTCTTTTTCGCAGCCCAACATTCTGATCAGTATGACAGGCCTTATCACGGACTTGTAGATTTTACCCTTTAACTTGAGGGGCATCCGTGGGTCACAAGTTGTTCCCGTGACCTTTCGCCATTTCATCCATCCTGTGTTGATCCAATGTTACGTCCTGGTCTACCTCACCATCCCCTTGGACAAAAACATACTAACGTCCAAATTTAAAAAAAATACCGAGTTCGAAGTGACATTTTGGCATTGTGCGAAAGTGGCATTTTGCGAAAAGTCATTTTGCGAAAGTGGCATTTTGCGAATATGGCATTTTGCTAATGTGACGATTTGCGATATGGCGTTTTGAGAATGTGACATTTTGAGAATATGACATTTTGCGAAAATCTAATGTGTCATTTTGCGAATGTGGCATTGTGCGCCTAATCCGACCAGATGGCGAGCTACCCATTGCTCATCGTCCAAAAGCCCAAATATTATTGAAAACGACTAAGCATTATATTTGAGTCCTACAAATGCTACTACAAAGTTAAAACGATTACAAAAACAATTAACTAGAATATTTATAATTTCAAATACACTGATATGTATACTGATATATTCATCATCACAGTTTTATTTCTAAA
Source organism: Mythimna impura (assembly GCA_905147345.3). Classification (NCBI taxonomy): domain Eukaryota; kingdom Metazoa; phylum Arthropoda; class Insecta; order Lepidoptera; family Noctuidae; genus Mythimna; species Mythimna impura. Next base: position 5,411,985 of record LR990349.1, read on the forward strand.
AGATGAAGCTAATGATTTTACAAAAAAAAAATGACTATTGTATAATTATTGTAGGTAAATTCTAGGAAGTTACGTCATATGGCAAACAAAACGAAAGAGCAATTTTTTTTTTAAATACAATGATTTCAATTTTTCATACTTTAATTATGAAAAATAGAAAGCATTTTATTAAAAAAAATATATATTTTGAGATAATAAATATTTTTCATACTTAATTAAAAAGCAAAAAAAACGTTTTGCTGTAATTCTAATTGTTTACCTCTTCTTATCCCTTAAATGAGAAGAGTTACTTAATAGAAAACGATTTTGATGAAAATCAAAAGTTTTTCATCACAATTGAACCTGAAAATTCTTTAAGTATTTTTCGCTATTCCTGACAGTATCCGATTTAGTCATCCATGCTCACTTGAAAAATTAATCCTGTATGCGGTAGTCTTTGAACCAGATTTTGCCAGCTAGGTACTAAAAAACGAGTGTTCTTTATTCTGTCCCTGCTATAGTGACAAAAAACAGATTTGACCTCAGCGAAAGGACTTGATGTGCCCTGAATAAGAACAGAATAAAACTTGACCAGACTAGAATAATAATACTTTACTTATTTATACTTTATAGTCTTTGTAGACAGCACTTCATATGCCACGGATATCTTTTTTATACTTTTTTTTTGTAAAGAAAGTTGTCAAACTTTTGACCAAGAGTCAATAGTTTGTTACAAGCTTGCAACCATCAAACATGATCATATCCCAGTTGTTCTTGTTCAAGCACGAGTCAGATTTACATCATAGATTTGCTCGAACTAGTTTGTACTACCAAGTTTTCGCAAGTTAGGACTTAGGAGTCAGCTAGATATATGAGCACACGGGACACACTCACACGTATGAGACTGAACACAGTTACATATATCTGTGAATACTGGATTTATATTACTAACTGATGTGTGTCCATTTTTGATTAGGACTATCATGGAAGAAATGAGGTCTTTGAGGAAACATTTTAGGACAAAACTATCATGGAAAGAATGAAGTGATATTTTTTAGCCTTCATTTCCAACCTAGTACCTACAAATTTGCATATTTACATTTCTGAATCACTACTTTGAATTGCAAATACAATCATTGGTAAAACCAAATTATGAAAAAAGAAACAAAGCATCATATGACCCCAAACACTCATACATTTATGTATTTTTTCACTCACACACACATATAAACATGAGACACCCCTACATTGAAACAGCATATTCGTATCAAACAAGCATAGAGAAACTATGTTGGTACTTCAATGTTAGTTTTAGTTCGTGTCCATATCTCGATTACAATATTGTGTCCAGTAACAGTTCTCTCCAAAAGAACAATGTTTTGGCTGCCTTTCTTTGATACGAATTTTATGAGTGAACCTGTGCCAATTCTGACGTCGATATATGCCAAACGTTTCTTTACGTGAGCCTTACCAAACTTCTTTTTGTTTTGAAGGTTATTGATACCATTGAACTGAAGTTTTATTTGTTCCACCTTGGGTACGTCCGTAGACCTTAATCTTATTACAATCTGGTTCTGTATGTAGACTAGTAAGTAATTTAGTAATATCCTAAATTGTCTTTACTAAGAATATTTCCAGTAGCACTTTTCTCATTGTCTTTATTAAAGCGAATACAATTCATTCTGATGTTTATTAAGTAGCACTTGTACTAGATTACACTTGTAGCAACATCTATGGCGGCACATAAGAACTAATCCTGCATCGCTCAATTATAGTTATCCGCACGATTGGAACATATAGAACAGCCCAAAATCATCTATGGGGCAGTTGCCCACCAGACATAACACCCGTCTGGCCGGAAGATCCTCCCTTTTCAACAGAGGTTTGCGGGACTTTACTCTCTGTTCCGCATACCTCCAAACTGGTGACCCCGACGTGATTACTAAACATTTACTCAATGGTTTTGTTATTTTTAGTCTTCGCACTACATTCATGTCGAAAAGCTGGATTGCCTTCATGTTCACCCACCGACGTGTATTTTTGTAAGCTTCTGCAGATTTTTAAAACACTTTTCTTATGAACTCAACTTTCTAGTCCCAATAGAGGTCAACATGATTGTCATATGTTAGTATGTACCAAGGTTTTTTTTTAACATGGATGCTCGCGTTTGTCTACTATCTCACCAAATATGCACGCGGTTATGTGGTTGACGATGGCGCACGCTTGCCTAGAAGTAACCTATTCGCTCTTAACTTGAGGTGCTTTTTTTATATATTTTTTTTGTACCCCGTTCTTAAATTATTGTATGGAATAATATATTGGTTTGTTTCATGCAGCTCCACAGCTGAATAATATAAGGCCAAACTAGCACCAGGTCTTGTCGGTATAAAAAAAATTGGTTCTGCACTGTTAGCGTGGAGTTTCCAAGCGTAGATTTTTTTTTGTTTTTATAGTCAACTTATACCTATATATAGCATTATATCTATATTAAGAAACCTTTAATCCATTTACTTACTAACTAAATATCTGAGTGTAGAAGCATTAATTCACAAAATTATTATCTATTCCTCCGATACTTGAACTAAGGCATTCATAGGATTTTGGCAGACGGTCTGAATTTTGGATTACAATAAACTGTAGAATTGTAATATCAAGATTATATTTAACTGAGCTAGGTCCTAAATCATTTTCATTTACTTTTCTATATAATATCTATTATAGAAAAGCAGAACAGTTGAAATTACTGGGCCTAGAAATGTGAAATTTTGCACAATGTTTCCTTTTGCTGCTGTAAGCGAGGGCTAAGAAGGGGTTTTTGAAAATTCAAACTTTTTAAAGGGTGAAAGGGGGATTTTTTTTTTTTGTATGCTAAACCTTATTCCGTGAGCCAATATACTTGAAACTTTGCACGAATAAAGTAACTGATGTAAATAATAAATATTGTCATTATTTGTTTTCTAAATCGAAAACAAAAACATGCTTTCGTGAGAAGCCTGGGGTGGACTAACTGGCCACCCTGTGCCTGTCTTTTATAGATAAACTAGCTACTGTCAGCGGCTTTGCCTGCATGAAAGTAGTTTTCTCCATAAAAACTGCAACGCTAATGCTGCTGTATGATTGCATCGCTGCTTACCATCAGGTGGGATCGCAGTCAAGCACTGGTTTATATGATTTAAAAAAAAATAAACTTTAGATGCCCGTTTCATCTACTTAGGGGGTGAATTTTGGGAAATCCTCTCTTAGTGCTCGCCTACGTCATAAAGGGAAGCTTTGTGCAAAATTTCACGCTCGTAGTCTTAGTAGTTTTGCCTGTGCGTTGATAAGATGGTCAGTCAGTCAGTTTCTCCTTTTATATATATCTGGCCTGTTGGTCTAGTGGTTAGTGGCCCTGACTGCTATGACAGAGGTCGTGGGTTCGATTCCACCCCAAATGTTTGTGTGATGAGCACGATCATTTGTTCTGTGTCTGTGTGTAATTTATCTATATATGTATGTATTTAGAAATAGTATGTTTATCAGTTGTCTAGTACCCATAACACAAGCTCTGCTTAGCTTGGGACTAGACGGCGTTGTGTGATAGTTGTGGAATATTATTATAAGATAAAATCTAACGTGAACTTTACAGGTAGGTACTAAAGTATTCTGATATAACAACATTCGCTTCAGATATTAAACTTGTCTGTCGAGTTAAGAATATAGTAACTAGCCACATTAAATATAGTACGCCATCAAAATCGGATAATGGTACTTTTTATGTCTGTCTTGCGTACCATATGCACGAAACGACTTGCTTGAACATACCATGAAACTGTGAATATTGTTTATTACAGTCACATATTTCTGAATGGAATTTGTCTTGAGATTTGTGGGTGTTTTAATGTGATGTACATAAAGTTCCGAATCTTCCTAATATAAAAAATAAATTCATGCATTTACTGACAAGCAATGCATACCCTGTAACTCTTGGGCTAAAAGCATACACGGTATGAGGCAAAGGTGACAACGTAAGTATTTTGATAAAAAATAAATAAACTCAATACACTTTCTCGAATACCCGCTCTTATCTCTATCGCTTTTAGGCACGCAATTTATCGTTTTCCGCACTAGTGCAGATAAGCGTGTAAGTATGTAATTTATTGTATTTATCGTATCAGATCGGGCGCTAAGCGCCCCAACGAGTCGCCGATCTACTCCCGTTTCTTTATTTCTTAGTAAGTGTATTGAAAAAAATTGTTTGATACACGTGGAAAGTTTTTACTGCAGCACTCGTTTCCATAACACCCTTTCCTGCGGCTCGGGCAAATTCCTCCTCGGTCAAAATGACAAACTTTCTCCACTTATATTAAATATAATGGGGTTTACAAGTAATTCCCACTCATTAGCATTCAATCTTTTGGACCCTGAGCTGCAACTTGAGTACCTAGAAATCAAGAGTGAAGAGGTTATAATAAAGAAACTTATTCAATTGTTGACTAAATCTTCGCTTACCATCAGCTGCGATAGTGGTCAAGGGCGAACCAATCATTAGTAAAAAATATAAAAATGAGTAAGAATAAAAAATAAGAATAAAAATGTTGATACCAACTTAAATGTTAAATAATAAATCGAAATGAATACATATAAATCTACGTGAGTTTTAATTAATTTATAATTAATATATGGCGGTTGGTACTACAGTAATAGTGGAACAGAAGCTGTGCAAGTGACTCTTACCGGGTAGCGAGAATAATTTCCGCATGAGAAAAAACATCAATTACAGATATATTTTGCGAATATGAAATTGGCATAGGTAAAGTATGGAGGAACAAAATTATTTAATTTAAATGCACTTTAAATATAGAACTCGAAATTCGAAATCAGGAATTACTCTTATATCGTAGGCGCGTTGTAGGTGACTTAAAGTCACCCAAAGGGCAATGGAAAGGGCTATGCTCGGAGTTTCCTTGCTTAATCCAATCATATCCGTAGGAGAACCAAGTTTACCGACATAGCACGAAGAGTCGCCAAACTTAAGTGGCAATGGGCAGGGTACATTGCTCGCAGAACGGATGGCCGTTAGGGCCGAAACGTTCTGGAATGGCGACCACGTACCGGAAGACGTAGCGTTGGAAGGCCTCCTACAAGGTGGAACGATGACTTGTTAACGGTTGCTGGAGTCCGATGGATGCGAGACGCACAGGACCGTTAATTGTGGCGACACTTGGGGGAGGCCTATATCCAGCAGTGGACGTCTTTCGGCTGAAATGATGATGATGAATGATGTAGGCGCGTTCATAAATACGTAAATTCACATATTTCTAGCGACCAGCCCCAGCTTGGTATGGGTGTTACAATTCTATGGGATTCTTGTCTTTTGTCATCTATAATATTCATCTATACCAATATTTTAAAGAGGTAAAGTTTTTTTTTTGTTTGTAGGAGGTAATCTCTGGAAGTACTGGTCCGATTGCTAAAATTTTTTCACCAATAGAAAGCTGCTTTATTCTTGAGTGACATAGGCTATATTATAAGTACACGGGCGAAGCCATGGGCAAAAGGTAGTAAATTATATATTTAAACATTTTTCATGAATCACTTTATCGATTGGTGAAAACCGCATGAAAATGTTCAGTAGTTTTTGAGTTTATCGCATACAAAGATACAGACGCAGTGGAGGTATTTAGTTTTATAATGTAATAAAACTGCTCACTTCAGTGTCTATATCTAATATATATAAAATTCTCGTGTCACGGTGTTCGAACTTGAACTCCTCCGAAACGGCTCGACCGATTCTCATGAAATTTTGTGAGCATATTGAGTAGGTCTGAGAATCGGCCAACATCTATTTTTTTTTTTTTTTTCTATTTTTTTTTTTTTTATTATTTATATGGCAGAACAACGTTTGCCGGCTCAGCTAGTCTAATATATAAAATTCTCGTGTCACGGTGTTCGAACTTGAACTCCTCCGAAACGGCTCGACCGATTCTCATGAAATTTTGTGAGCATATTGAGTAGGTCTGAGAATCGGCCAACATCTATTTTTTTTTTTTTTTTCTATTTTTTTTTTTTTTATTTATATGGCAGAACAACGTTTGCCGGCTCAGCTAGTCTAATATATAAAATTCTCGTGTCACGGTGTTCGAACTTGAACTCCTCCGAAACGGCTCGACCGATTCTCATGAAATTTTGTGAGCATATTGAGTAGGTCTGAGAATCGGCCAACATCTATTTTTTTTTTTTTTTTTTTTTTTTTTATTTATATGGCAGAACAACGTTTGCCGGCTCAGCTAGTATTATATAAAAATGAATAGCTGTTCGTTAGTCTCACTAAAACTCGAGAAAAGCTTGACCGATTTGGCTAATATTTGTGATAGTCCAGGTAAGGTTTAAACGGTGAGAAAATATGGAAAAACTCACAAAAAAAAATCGAATACAACGCCATCTCTAATAAAACTGTCATTTTAAAATGAATTATGCTATTATGGTTACACCAGTAGATGGCGTTATCCTTACTATTGGGTGGTACGAAGTTCGCCGGGTTAGCTAGTAAAATAATATATTTATTACTCAATCAATATTTGAATTATCAAGAAGTCAGTCAGTCAGAAATATCCTAATATTACGCATTCCAATGCGTAGATCTCTATGGAGAAGAATGTGCAAGAAACTCCATGGACGCTCTTTGAAATGATAAAATGTATTCCAAATATTTTGGTTACATATTTCTTGTCTCTACAATAATGCATGAGACAAATTGTGGGTTCACTGACCGAGCAAGAAGGCTATCGCCCGCCATTATTCTACATCGACAGTTTTAATCTGTAGTAAAGCATAATCACAAATACGTTTGGTGTTGCTAGCACCATTCGTCGATTACAATGAATAATCAAATACAATATAAATGAAATAATACACTTGGTTACAAAAAAAAAAACAGAGTAAATAATTGTAATAACGTATCAAAACCTAACAATAATAAGTAAAGATAAGGAAGGACAAAGAAATACCTAAATATAACAACATCTATCTGTAGCTGAATAAGAAAAACGCAGCACACCACACATAGAACAGCACTCAGGAACACAAAGCGCAAAGAAAACATAAAATTACAAACCTAACCGAAGCACGCAATGTTTTCCTTCCATCCCGTGTCCCGAAACCACATTAACACACTTTCCTAAAAAAACATATTCAATACCAAAGCATTGGCGTAAAACTACTTTACATCTGCGACCATACATGGGCGGCCCGTGGGGAAATCTGCCCGTATAGTTGCAAAACTTCGGAATATTATTCATGTAATTTATATTATGGATCATGGCAACTGGCTAGAGTCCCACTCGTTTATAGCCATTTATGAGTGAAGTTAAACTAGTTGATGCTGAGAGTTCCACTAATTACGTTCGTGGTATTTTTAGCTATAAGTACGAAGTGCAAACTTTCTAGAAGTCCGGTTATATTATCCGGTGGGAGTCGTTAAAAAGACGGACAACAGCTTCTAAGTTTATGAGCCCTAAAGGAATTTGTGAAGTTCTCTCTCAGAAGATTTTCTTTTTCATTTTAATGTAATTTAGTTGGTTATAAGTTATTAAACATTTTGATTCAATATTGCCTGTATTATAGTAGATCTTTGACAGTTTTTGTGGCCGATCGCTCACTTGTAATGCATTTAGACTACTTCGTATTTCTGTCACTGATAAGCGTAGGTACAAAGATGGATGGATATAAATGTATCTATGATAGTCGTGTGTTTTGTGATACATGATAATATCCTAATTCATGTTATATTAGATCGAAGTACAAATGGGTGCTTACAGGCAAAGAGACATTATCCTGACATTTACAATGTCATTGCGGGCACAATTAAACAGCGCTCATGTTAACGTTCACTAAAACGGCAGCTTTCAGACAATAAACGCCTACACATTTTCATTACACTTTACTTACCTCATTAGTTTTATTACTAGCCATTTTCTAGGTACCATGACGTCACCAAGTAGGGATAATGGCCGACCCTCTTTTAGAGCTTGGCAATTTTTACGCAAAAATATTTGTTTGAAAGTCATCGCCTCTTAACTTGCTAAGTTTGGAACTTTCAAAGGCTTTTGAAATGTTATAACAATCAGGGTTTACAGACAATTGTGCGGAAACTTTTATTTTTTGTAGGTGAGATGAATTTCAATTGGTAAATAAAAGGTATATTAAAGTTTTCAGGGACCTGAACTGCTTTTGAAATTACCAGGGGACGACTAATTGATTCGAAAATTGTAGCGCTAATTTTTAGGGTGCCGCACCTCAAAAGGAAAAAAACGGAACCCTTCTATGATCACTTTGTTGTCCCTCTGTCAAGACCCTTTATTCGAGTTAAAATAAAAACCATATACTCAGGTCTGCAGCCTCTTGAAACTGTGAAAAAATCAAACTTGTAAGTTAACGAAAAAAAAAATACGGCCGTTTATGTCGCAAAAAACGTATATTTCGACACTCTAAAGGGAATCAAAATTCAAAGGGTACTTACTGTTTACCTAAAACCCTGAAATTTAGCATGAATCAACGTCTCATAGCACAAATATAGGAAAAAATCTGAAAACTGTAAATTTGTAGTTACATCACACATATTTTTTTTTTGCGATTCGGAAAAATCTTCGTAACTCAATTAGAGAATTGAACTGTTTTCATAGGTAAGTTTGTACGGAACCCTCAGTGCGCGAGTCCGACTCGCACTTGCTCTGTTTTTATTACAAAAATCATGTTTCGAAATTTCTCTTGAAGCAGGCCTTATTAAGGTCCTAATTATATTTGTGTGTCAATTACGTGGAAATATCGTCATCGATCAACACAATTATAATAGGGTAGGTACACAATGAATACTTTATAATAATGTAGACAGCTTTTATGTAACTTATTTGTCATAGCAACTGCCAATTTTCCTTTTGACATCAAATGTGGCCTTTCTCAAAATTTCCCTCTCAACCTAAAATAGGATCAACTCATTTCAAAATATCAGTTAGTTGAGTTGTAACGAAACCTCATAATACGCCAAATTCCCGATAAAAATTGGTCTTCCGCATTGGCTTCCGTAAAGTTTTTGCGGTATTGTGACGGCGATCTAATATGAGAAATGAATTTTAAATTTAGGTATATTAAATATATAAAACTCGTAACATGTTTTGGCTTCCTTGTAACTGCTATCTCCAGTTCCCCTCGAGGGCTGATTGTAAATACGTCTGTACAACTTGAGTGACCTTGAAATGGTACACACGGGTGTACGAAATTTATTCGACCGGAAATTTTGGTCTCTATGTTTTCGATTTTCATAGAAAAATCCAGAAAAAGATTTTTTTTATTTCTTTTTTTTGGTGATTTTACGTAAAAACGCGCAATTACGTAATATTAATACCCCTATACGCGCGAGGGGTTAATTCCAGTAAGCAGCTATTGTTTAGTGGATTTAATTGTATGTGTCACTAAGAAATCGCTCAGAATTATTTGAAAGAGCTACCACGTCCCTGGAACACAAAGGTCACTTGAAGGAACACGGATTAGAAAAAAATTGATACATCTTCTCACTCCACCCAGAGAGGAAGAAGTTATTTGATGATACCCTACCCAAAAAATTGGGATAATACCGTAAAACTGTTTTGTGAAATAATTGATTCCATCTGAATCAAGAGCAGTGGTGGCCGAGTGGTAACGGCCCCGACTTACGAGTTGTAGGTCGCGGGTTCAAACCCAGCCAGGCGTATTACTTTGTGTAATTTATTTCATCATCACTGCTCTCAAAACGGTGGAGGGAAACATCGTGAGGAAACCGGCATGTCCTAGAACCAAAAATTCGAAGATATGTGACATTCACCAATCCGCACTGGGCCTGCGTGGTGGATTACGGCCCATTTCCTCTCCAAGAGAGGAGGCCTGAATCCCAGCAGTGGGAACATTAGAAGGCTGATTATGCTAATGCTTGTAAGCAGTGATGCAAACGTTGATGGTGAAGCGCACTAGCTTATTAAGAGCCTGTTCACTCTAGCCTTGAAGGCACCTAAATTAAAATCGGACGGGAAGACCACTCCAGGTAAATTGTTCCAGTCTTTCGATGTACCCAGTTAAAACGATATACCTATCTATGCCTCCATATTTGACTCTTCTAGATGACTTAAATTACATCCTTGATTTTAAAAATTGAATTTAAATAGAATGATACTGTCACAAAATTAAGAAATCCCCAATTATTTACTCTGGTACTTACAAAAACAGGGTGGGCCTAAGGCATTAATGAAGCCGTTTTACGGGACTTGATTCATTTTCACTTGTCATCGTCTGACGTCACAGCTAAAAACAAACAGCCCTGTAAAAATATAGCGTGATTGTGCTTTTTAATGAACGTTTTGTTCTTTGCTTTTTCAAGGTTTTTATCGAATTCTGCTTTATTTAGAGAACAATGAGCACATAGTTTTGTTTAGGAACTTTAAAAAACATTTACAATTAGTGAAAATGCTCTGAAAACTGGCCCTCGTGAAAAAAATATCTTTTGAAATAAAAACTCGATATTATAGCTTCAATACGAATATAGCTTTATAACCTTTTATTTATTTTTGTATAATACTTTCCTGTTGACAAAATACAAACGTATTTTTCAAGACATTACATTACATGAGGTGAAATACACCTTGACATATCCGGAATGTTATTTTATAAATTATGAACACATCTCTCTGCTCGGGACCGTCAGGGGACTGAAACTGGGGATAATAATTTTTCGTCAGCCTTAAAAGCATCAGTAGGTTAAGTAAGTGCTTAAGGCAGCGAGCCAGGACAAATAAGTTACGTAAGGCATTTAAAGGCGCCTCTGGGAGGTAAGCGATAGTGCTGTGCCTCTGTAGGGTTATATCGATAGTTTTTTTTTTTCGTGACGAAATGTTTTGGTTTGCAACCGTAAAATTTTTACACAATTTTTTATAAAGAAAAATAATACAATAAATTTTATTTCGTAAAAATAGATTGTTTTTGTGTAAACACTCTGCACTATTAGTTCATATGATTTGTCCTCATTCAAATTCGGTTAGCGCGAAATGCTAATTGACAGCAAACTGTGTTCGGCCACGTGTGGTTGTGATGACAAAATAATAAAAATAATGGTTCAACTGGTAGATAGAAAATATATCAAAGGCCATTTTTTGCGAACATAAATGTTTAAAACACACATTTAAAAATTATAATTAAAAAATAACAAAAAACTTTGGTCAAATATAAAATATCATCTGAAATTATTGTTTTGCAAAATCTGTTAATAAACGTGTAAAATCTTTTTTAATTGTTGCTTAATTTTATTGCTCTACGCTAGAAGTATCCATTCAGCTATTGAATGCGAAACGATAAAATAAAGTACGTACATAGTTACGTACCATAGTTGATTGCTTATGTATAAATAGATAATTATGGAAGCAACGATTCATTTAATTTCAAAATGTTTGATTTCGTCTTTTATTTATCATGCAAACAATAATCTTTCTCAAACCGAGACAGTGTTTTTTTCTAAATATTTTCATCGATGTTTATAATCGATACTACACTGAGCCAACCCCTACACTACTAAAGATCCCAACTTATCGGTCGAGTGTGTAACGGAAAAAAACAGGTAAATAGGCACATTGAAAATTAAATTACTTCGTATACAAGTACATAACTTAGTCACTTAGAGGAAAAAACGCGATAAAAAGATGGTAATCAATTTGTAGTCATATTGATTGCTCTTTATTATAAGGAAATTGAAAGCAATTTCTTAGTTTCTCATCTTACTTTCTTTCTACTGTACAGGATGCTTTGATTCTTTATTCATTTGTCACTCGGCCTTAATGTGAATTCAAATTCCCTGAATGTAACCTAGAAAGAAAAAGAAAATATGTTTATTTGGCACACCATGATACATTAATCAATAAATAATCGATTAACTAACTAAAATTAAACATAAAAAAAATAAGGTGAAATAAAAATTAACAATAACAATATGTCTTACGGCTACGCCAAATAGGTCCAGTTCAGCATAATGCCAGACAACTTCGTAACAGTTGCCTGACTTTGATTTTCAACTGAATCTTAGAGTATAGGTACGGATGAAAATCAGTTTTTTTATATGGGAATGAAATAAATAAATATATAAGTATATATTTGCATTTGTGGCCGAGTGGTAATGGCCCCGACTTAAGAGTTGTAGGTCGCGGGTTCAAACCCAGCCAGGCGCATTACTTTGTGTAATTTATTTCATCACCACTGCTCTCAAAACGGTGAAGGAAAACATCGTGAGGAAACCGGCATGTCCTAGAACCAAAAATTCGAAGACATGTGACATTCACCAAAACGTTTCCATAAAAACGGCCACGGAAGCAAACACAGGAAAAGCCTAGTCCAGTATATTCTGGCCTTAACAATTACAAAAAGTATCCGACAACGGTTTCATGCTTCATAACGACACTACTCAAACTCCCTTTAAGTGAAAAAGAGCACAAACGTATGTAAACACAACTGGATAAAAGCCTAAATCATGCAGAGAATATGCTCGCCCCACATTTGAGGAATCCACTCGAAAACTAAAAGTAATAAAAGTACTGTCATGCACAGCTTGCTCGTTCTTCCAGAAAACACATAAGTTAAATTTTATATGAATAAAACTGAAAATATTATGCAGGTTATATATCACAAGGTTTTACCTCGGCATCGTTTGACTAAGTATTTTAGACGTTGTTTTCTTGGTACAGATGGTCGTAAAAGACTGAAAATTTATTCTTTTTTGTGTCGTATCAAGTGGATAATGAAAGAGATTAGATGGTCTGAGAGCAGTGATGGCAGAGCGGTAACGGCCCTGACTTACGAGTTCAAACCCAGCCAGGCACGTTACTTTGTGTAATTTATTTCATTACCAATGCTCTCAAAACGGTGAAGGAAAACATTGTAAGGAAACCGGCATGTCGTAGAACCAAAAATTCGAAGACATGTGACATCCACCAACCCGTACAGGGCCCGCGCGGTGGATTACTAGTACGGCCCAATCCCTCTCCTAAAGAGGAGGTTTAAGTCCCAGCAGTGGGAACATTATAAAGCTGATTATGCTATTATGCTATGCTAGATGGTCTCGATACTATTTGCCAATTTATGACTTGCTTTTAGTAGTAGTTAAAACCGCAGCTGCAGAATATTTTTTTATTGATACTAAAAAGACGGAGATACCTTTAAAAATTTCCTCTTACTTTCCTGCATGAGCTTTGAAATAATTCAAATTGTAGAAAAAAAATTAGCTATTCAAAAAGTTGCTAGCCTAATTACCCTATTGAAATAGTTCGTCGGATATTCACGTGAGTCAACTATGAAGTGTAATTTTTTGCAGTCCATATTGGATAACCTAACGCAAATCACAAAAAGTGTATTTGCATAGTTCCGGTGAAATTTTACTAACTATCTGAAACTCGGCTGCTGTGGGTGTGATTGAAAAGCCGTGGGAAAAAGTAGATCTGTGAGACTCCTCATTTAAAAGGGAGGTTTGCACAATACCTGGTTAGTCTTCGGCACAGTTTAGCACACACGATAGCACGGTTTTTCGAAGCACAAACACCAAATTTCACACGATTTCAAATTTTTGATATCGGACACAACACTTCACATTTCAGCCATTTTATGGCATTGAATTGGCGGGGTACATATGGAAACGTCATTCCATATTTGAATGACGCGAGTAGCTCAATCCGTTTTACTCGATAGGTGTGTGCAGGATAGAGATAGATATAGAAATTACAACAACAAGCCAAAAAAAATAAATCTATCGCATATATCGCATAAACAGCGTAACCAAAGTGAATGATTGTTTGATGATTTTATTCACACTAAAACTATTTTGCAAAGAATTCTCTCGTTGATAGTGACATCCAACAAGTATTTTTTGTAAAAATAAACGCTATCCCAACCACACTGTAGGTTAAAGCCATCATTTACCCAATCCCAACGCTACCTAAAAATGAAACTCCCAACACGAGCACACGATGACTTAACATTTAACTTCTTAATGGTCTGAATCGACTGCAATCATTACGATAAGATCTGAACCCGTTCGTAATGTATGAGAGTCCATACGTTCAAACCAGAGAGCTCGGAATCACACCGCCGTGTGAACCACGATAGTGGCTCGAGACGCCATGCATTGCAACTGGGGCCCTCGTCTGCTATTTTTATAAATTCGTCATCATTCACAACACGATTCCATTGTCATTTTGCTAAAAGTTCGTAATCTGTTAATTCATAATGGCGGATCATTGATCGATCAGTGGTCTCGTAATAGAATTGTGGTACGAGCTGTCTTGTAACGAATTAAAAGTAATGACTGCACAGTGGCTTTTTAATGGTAGGTCACTGATCAAAGGAACTGTCAAAATTTAAGCAGATTACCGCATACGTAAGACATTCATTTGTCATTATGTACGAGATTACCATTCTGTGCCATTCCTTTCAATGGAGTGTCAGTGGTTAATCATTGGAAAGTCATAATAACGCCATTATATTAGTAGATTACCAAACTTGTCAAAATCAACATTATTATGTTATCAATGATAGACCATTCTGACACTGTTGTAATAGCAAACTTGAGGCCGGGTAATTGCAAAAAACGAATTTTGCGATCGTTTCAGATAAAATAGAAGTTTTCTGTATATCATTACTACATAGAATTTGATCCATCTTAACGACACTATCAAATAGTATAATATAGTGTGATTTGTTTTTTCTAATTCAACGGATCCGGGTGATGCAATTTTAGTTTTCAATCACGAATGAAAACTAGAATTGTATCGCGTTTCAGTTTATGCTGTATAAAAATACGCTAATCGATTTGGCATATTTGAATTGTTTGAAAATGTTCGTTATAATCTGAAAAAGATTTTTAAAAATGAAACAGATTCCCGAGAAATTTTAAACACGGTTACAACAAAAAGTACTTTATTTTATCTCAAAAATTTAGACAGATCCGTCAGACAGATTTTTTGATTTTTTCTTTGGGATAGGTAATAGGCATACTTATTATTACCCACGCAGTGTTCGCTGAGCACAAATTTCGGCTGTCAGAGCTGGTCAGAATTATCTCGTTATATCAGTTTCTAACAACGCAAAACGGCTCAAAACTTTTTCTTCTGCTCTCAAAACGGTGAAGGAAAACATCGTGAGGAAACCAGCATGTCCTAGAACCAAAAATTCGAAGACATGTGACATTCACCAATCCGCACTGGGCCCGCGTGGTGGATTACGGCCCATTCCCTCTTCTAAAGAGAGGAGGCCTGAGTCCCAGCAGTGGGAACATTAAAAGGCTGATTATGTTATGCTATGGTATGCTATAAGTTTCCACGAGAGGTTTGGTTGTTCATAGAATCGTTTGGCTAGTATATAGGGCGGTCTTTTTTTTCTATCAACAACTGCTGGTTTCTGAAAAATAATGTAAATATTGTATTTACGCTTGATTGTTTACATTTCTTATTTATCTTTTATTTTAAGGTTATTTATAACACACTAGCTACTGCTAGCTGCTTCGACCGTGTGATGGTTGATAAATGTATTAATGTAACATACTCCCGGGATAAAAATTATTCTATGTGCTATTCCAAAACATGATTTTCCCGTGTACTAAGTTTCATTGAAATTCGTGAAGAAGTTACAAACATACACACACACTTACAAACTTTAACATTTATGTATTATATTAGTATGAATATTATTAGATATTATTCAAAGGTTCTAAATTAGATACCTACTAATGCTTTAATTTTTTTTTTATTCCGTGACAGAGTGGACGAAATGCGCCAGTGCGCAATCGATCAGTACGAAAAAGTGTGATCTACATTTTTTCATACTGATCGATTTCCAATAGATATATTGCCAAAAGAATGATCCATAGACAATTTTGACACTGCCGTCTCTAGCAGAAACCGCTTAAAAGTCTGTGTACTCTGTGGTCCTTTCTTTCGAACATACTAAAGAGGTACGATTCGATTCTAGGAACGGAGCTAGCATTCATATTCATTCGTATTTTATCACTTTTTCTTTTACGAGAAAACGTTTTGGGATATGGAACTTGGTTTTAGTTGAGTAGAATGGTTTTGAATTCTGTTTTTAGTGGAGCACACACTTAAAATAATAATATTTTAAGTGTTTTATATCGTAAAAATTGTTCAAAGAGATGTCAGCAAAACTGTAGGGGCCCGGCAGGGCCGAAACCTGCTAACTCATGGGTCGACTTTGGAACCCTTATAGGATCACTTTGTTGTCCGTCCGTCTGTCTGTCTGTCAAGACCCTTTATCTCGGGAACGCATGGAGGTATCGAGTTGAAATTAAAATACCAATATCAAGTAACTTAATATACTAAAAATAATAATACAATGTCAAAATTAAATAAATACCAATGTCAAGTAACTTAATATACTAAAAATAATAATACAATGTCAAAATTAAATAAATACCAATGTCAAGTAACTTGATATACTAAAAATAATAATACAATGTCAAAATTAAATAAAATCAATATCAAATAGCTTACAATTTATCATTAAGGAATTCGTCAATATTATAATAACATTTCTCCATTAATAAATTTCTTAATTTACTCTTAAATTGATTAATATTTAAGTCCTTAATTTCATTTGGTAATTTATTAAATATTTTTGGGGCCATACAAAGTATGCTTTTGTGCATCAAGGCGGTCTTTGATGGTCGAATGCATAGTTCATGTCTATATTCTTGTCTGATTATTTTGTAGCGATGTTCAGATGCTTTTCTAAATAGATGCATGTTCTTTTTAACAAATAAAGCAGTCTCAAATATGTACAAGCAAGGTAAAGTCATAATTTTTAACAATACAAAATAAGGCTTGCAGCTATCAGTTATTTGTATACCAGTAATAGCTCTAATGCATCTTTTTTGCGATTTGAACACCATGTCCTTATTGCAGGAGTTACCCCAAAACATGACTCCGTAGCGTAGTATAGAATCGACATATCCATAGTATGCAGTGACTGCCGCTGCTTGATTGACTACTTTCTTTAGTTTGTACAAAGCGAAAGCGAACTTACTAATTTTTTTAATTAATGTTGAAGTATGTTGTTTCCAATTAAGTTGATTGTCGATTGTTAAGCCTAAAAATTTTGTATTTGCAACTTCTTCAATTTTTTCATTATTAAAGATTACATTTAGTTCCGAATTAACTACTCTTTGCCGAAAGTTCATAATTTTTGTTTTCTTCAAATTTATAATTAAGTTGTTATGCTCCAACCAGTTAACTGCTTGTTGTAATGCATTGATTATTTTAGCTTCAAAGTCTTTATTATTTTTGTCAAGTTTAACAATGATAGTACTGTCGTCGGCAAACAATGTCATAGGATAGGGTATATTCTGGGGAAAGTCATTTATATATATAAGAAATAATAAAGGCCCTAGCACACTGCCTTGGGGCACGCCATAAGATATTATTCGTTCTTTGGATGTGTATTTTATAACAGTTTTATTTAATTTACAAATTCGACTTATTTCTGTGTGTTGTGTTCTATTTTTTAGGTAAGATTTTATGAGTGATAAGACATTTCCCCTTATCCCGTACGCATTTAACTTGCTCAGCAATATTTCATGGTTGACTAAGTCAAATGCCTTGGTCATATCCATGTATATTGCTGATACTGGGACTCTTTCATTCATGTTAGCTATGATGTCATTAAGAAAGTCATATATTGCCATATTTATTGAATGATCTTTCCTAAATCCTTTTTGTTCTTTTACAAGTATATTATGTTTGTTAAGGTATGCCTCTATAGACCTGTAGATCCATTTTTCGAATATTTTGGATATTACCGGAATGAGAGCTATTGGCCTGTAATTTTTAATGTCTTTATCATCGTCTTTTTTAAATAAAGGTTTTATGACAGTAGGTTTAAGTTTATCAGGGTAGCTTCCAGACTCAATACTTAAATTAAATATGTAGCTGAGAGGATGTGATACTATTTCCGAAACATATTTTAGGACCTTTGTTGAAATGTCGTCGTATCCTACACTATTTTTATTTTTTAAATCTTTTATAATTCTATTTACTTCATCTGGTATGATAGGGGCCAAAAACATTGACTGTGCAGATAAATTTATTTTATTATCAGTGGTAACTTGTGTCGAAGCAGTGGAAAGTTTTTCTGCTTGGCTTATGAAGTAGTCGTTAAAGGTATTTGCTATGTCTTTGGGAGTAGTGTATGTAAGTCCGTCATAATTTATTTCTTTTATATACTCTGGTGGAGAGTTGTTTCTATTTCCATTTATTATATTCCATGTCATTTTCGATTTATTATATGCTGTCTCTATTTTATAATTATTCTTTGCTAATTGTGTCAATTTTATAATTTTTTTAAGTCTGTTTGAGTAATTTCTAAGTTTTGTCACATTTATCTTAGATGGATTTAATCTATGTTGCCATAACAACCGTCGTTTTATTTGGCTACACCGTCTAATACCAGGTGTTATCCAATTTGGATTTCTTATTAGTTTTCTTTTTTTATACATAATTGGAAAACATAAATTATAAAACAATTGGAATAGCTCTAAAAAGTTGTTATATGCTACGTTAGGGTCTTTAGTGAGGTAGACATCAGAAAAGGATATCGATTTCAAGCAGTCTCTGAATTTCATTAAGTTTTCATTACTATAGTCACGCACTTTTATTTTCCAGCTTTTGATTAAACATGTCTTTTTTATTGGAATTTTTAAAGTTTGTGCGGTGTGATCCGACATATGTAGATCAAGGACACTATGAGTACATTTTCGTGAAATATTATGTGAAAAATTATCAATACACGTATTGCTTTGTAATCTAGTTGGTTGATTAATTTGTAAACATAGATTGTACTTCAATAGGAAACTAGTAAATTCAAGAGATAATTTATCTTGTTTTAAAATATCAATGTTAAAATCACCACATAGAATTACATTCTTGTTCGAGTTGTAACAGTATTTTGATAATATAATGCTTAATTTTGAATAGAAAACTTCTAAATTGTTTAACTTTGGTACTCTGTATATACAAATAATGATTGTGTTATGTGGTATTATTTCTATTGCACAAACTTCGACAACGCCTTCAATTGACATTTTACTGACATTCGTAAGTTCTTTATATTGGAGACCAAATTTTACCAAAATACAGGCTCCTCCTCTTTTCGTACTTCTTGTATAGTAAGCGGCTAATTTATAATTAGGTATTGAGAGAAGCCCCTCGTGTCCTCGCTCCATAAAGTGTTCTGTGACGCAAATTATGTCTATACTGTTTCTTTGTTCGGCTAGTTCTTGCAGGTGTAGTGTTAGTTGGTCCACCTTGTTGATGAGTCCCGCGATGTTTTGATGCATAATAATCAGATAGTTATAGAAAAAACGTGTCTGAACGCTCATTTTCTGAGGTAGAAGAATTAGATATTGTCATATTATTTTCAGCATCGATTTCAGTTATAGTCCTCTGGAGATTAGTGAAAATATTCCTCATTCCTGTTCCATTTATATGTCCTTGTGGTGCAGAAAACATTTCATAGCCACAAGTTAATTCTGCATTAGAGTCCAATAAGTAGGCATATTCGTGAGTTAAGTTGTCTAGATATAAGAGATTATTAAAAGTTTCTATTCGTGCATTATATATAGTTGTATAATTGCCATATCTGTAGGTCGGAAGGCAAATAATCACATTCGTGTTATTGATTTTCCCGATGGTTTCTCTAATAAGAAATATAATGTCGTGATAGTTTCCAGTCCGTATAAAGTCCATCTCTCCCATCATAATAACACAATAGTCATTTTTATTAAAGTTTTTTATTTTATTATCAATGCCCTGCAGCATTTGCTGAATATCACCACCTGGATGAAGATAGTGGCAATAATCATACATACAAAAAGTGTCCTCAATTAAGTTGCATAATTTATTCCTTTTATTGTTGCTAATTATACATAAATTTTTCCTTGTTTGTTTTTTTTGGAATCGATTTTTATCGCCTTGCAGGTTCGTCATTATATGGGTATCATATTGTGTTGATTTGTCAGTCTGCGCGGGTAAATTGTTAGTTATAATTTGGTCAGTCTTGGGTGTTGTCGGGAGGCTGTTATTTGTAACAATGGTTTTGTTCCTCCTTTTCTTGTTAGTTATTGGTGATGTACTGTTGTCACTAACTATATCGGTTGTTATTTTTTTATAAATATTTTTCTTCTTAGTTAATTCGTCGATAGTGTTTTTAAGTTGAGTATTCTCTAAGTTTAAACTCTCGACTTCTGCGTGTGCTGCCTCTAATCCCAAAGTTAATTCCTTAATTTTATTTTGTAGTTGGGTAATTTCATCGCTATGTTCTTCGTCTGACATTTCCGGCAAACTATTGCTAGTGGTACAATTTAATTCGGTGGTTATATTTAAATCTTCATTTGTATCCGAATGTCTGCGCTGGCGCTGACGTCGCTGAGTGATATTACCGAAGAAGTTCATTGCAAGTTAACTAAAATTGTCAAGTTAACAATTTTGTTTATTACAAAAAGTGATCCAGCCGGCGGGGTTCGAACGCACGACTATGTGTACGGCAGTCGACTGTTTGAGTTACCTCACTAGCTAAACTGTTACAGGTGATGTTGAAATTGGTGATCGGTTTATGCGAGAAAGATTTTTAAATAATAAGAAATCGTTAGTTATGAGTCATGCCAGTGGAATTTTTTCCTTACAACTCAAGTGATTCAAGTTTGAACTGCGGATTATTTTATAATTTTTGTTCACTTATTATGCACTGTTAGTCACTTATTCTGCACTGTTGCTTCACTTGAGTTCATGTTTTAAAACTATTGTTCGTAAGAGGATTTTTTAACACTATTCACAAATGTTAAATTATTTTCCCTATCACTTAAGTTTTTTCGAGGATAACGTTCACACTTAATATTTATAACTTGCTTTATGTTTTTGGTGCACACTTATTGTTATTAAACTTTGTTTATTATTATTAGTGAATTTTAAAAACAGAGAACAACAATTCAAATGCTTGTAGCTAAAGCGCCATCTAGCGTATAGCGTATCTACCTATCACCATAGTGGGTAAGAAAAAATAATCGCCCAAGTTATAGAAACGTAAACATCTATCAGTACGTGGACTTGTAGGTACATGAATAATTTGCACGTTACGTATCTACGGAGCGTTGCGCTATTGGTCGCTCATTATGAGATAATTTCAACTCAATGTATACAGGTGGTTCACTTTTTATTAGTATAGTGTCTATTACCTATTTTATGAACTTTAATGTTAATCGTGGTTTTTTTATATTGTGTTATCGAATTTTATATCATTTTAATTAGTTTTGCTGTAGTGATCAAATAATATTTAATTTGTATTTGTGTTTTTTTTTTATTATTATTATTATTTTGAAATTGGGACTTTGTGCCTGAATAAATAGATATTATTGTAAATATACTCAGTAATAGTTTATAGTTATGCTAAGCTGTTTATATAGTCGTGATAGTATTTTTTATATGTTTGTTTATAATTTTTAATATTTATTTCTTTTTTGATATTATTCGGGAGTTCATTAATTAATTTGGGAATCAAATATTTTATAGTTCGCCTTCCATAGAAGTTTCTAGCCCGAGGTACGATTAATGTATTATTGGTGATACTTCTGGTGGTAATTTTATGAGATATAGGTTTTTGATTGCTTTTATTATTAAATTGTTCAATTAAGAGGGTCATGTTAAGTCTGGTTTGTACTGGCAAAATTTTACAGTATTTAAATAGATCAATAGCGTCTTCTTTGAATTGGTTTTTAATTTTTCTAGGCACTATAAGTTTCAAAAGTCTAACTTGCAGTTTGGAAATTCTTTCAATATACGATTTAAATGTTCTTCCGTAGCTCGTGATGCCGTACGCTATTATTGACTCCGCCAAAGCAACGTACATGTTGATTAAGATCTTAAACGGAACTTTAGGTTTTAATATGTAGAACTTTGCCAGAATGGCTCGCAACTTATCACAGACTGAGTCTACGTGAAAGCCCCAGTTGAATCGATTATCTACAACTAATCCTAGGTAAGTATGGTGTGTGACTTGTTCGATTGCCTCACATTGACATATCCCTGAAGGAGTGGAGTGGAGACAGCTATGACTATGGGCAATTATCCTAACGGAGGCAGATTGTTTTAAGTGGCTAGAGTGAACATGGATGATTTTTGTTTTACTTGCATTAAGTACCAGTCCAACATCGTGCGCCCATTTGGAAAGTTGAGTAAAATCATCCTGGAGCCATTGAGCAGCTACATTTACGTCTTTATGGGCAGCTACAAGACATGTGTCATCAGCATACTGATAGATAGAACAGTGGTTGACCACATGTTCCATGTCATTAACATAAGTTAGATAGTGTAATGGTCCAAGTACTGAACCTTGGGCCGTTCCTTCAGTGACTTCAATAGCATTACTGCTCTCATTATCGATCCTAACTTTATATTTACGATTTTGAAGGTAGTCCTTGCACCATTCAAGTAATGGACCTCGAATTCCGGAGTCATCCAGTTTTTTTAGTAAGGTGTCATGCCTAAGCGTGTCGAAAGCCTTGCTGAAATCAATAAAAAGCAATATGACATGATTTCTATCATTAAGACATTCATTGACCTCGTCCGTAAATTTTGACAACAGCTGTGAGCTTGATTTATTTGGTTGAAAACCGTATTGTGTGCTCGACAACACCTCATTTTTTATATAAAAGTCTTGTATCTGGTTAGAAACATATTTTTCAACAATTTTGTCAATAACTGGAAGAATAGTGATCGGTCTGTAGTTTTTTTACATATACAGTACGTTATGGTATTACTAATTACTTAGCTAAGTATTTAAGATATTGATATCATTTTTGTGATGTTTTTGTCTAAAGGTTCATACTTACGTACAAAGAGTATAGTAATATATAGCTTACGTAACTCGTACAAATGAAGAGAACGAAACGTCAATCATGACTGGAAATGTACCTAGCAATCGTTAATTTACTGTTTATCTTAAAATCATAATTCCGGATACGAAAACAGAATTCCTGAAGTGAAAAGCTGTAAAAAAATAAGCAAATAATTTCTATATTAATTTGATTTTCGTTCACGCATCTTTGCTAGACTGCTTTTGGTCAATCTCCTTTGGCATGAAGCAAGATCTTATAGCATAAGTATAGGAAAAAATCTGAAAACTGTAAATTTGTAGTTACGTCACAAAAAAAAAATGCGATACAAAAAAATCTTTGAAACTCGATTCGGAAATTGAACGGGTTTTCATAGGTACAGTGCGCGAGTCCAAATCGCGCTTGCCCGGTTTTTTTAGTATTCCACATATCAACCTTTTTTTTAAAAAAAAAAATGTTTTGGTGAAAAGACTACACATAGCACGTCAAAACATCAGAGTCGACCCCCAAAATCCAAAACTGAGCTAACACAAATAAGGTACATAGTTGAAGTATCACCTAGCTTATTGGACACCCTCTATACTCATCACAAGCCTTCGGGTATCTCATAAAGAAAATGGCTGACAATATAATATGTGTACAGAATATAATAAGGGCGGGCATCCCATCTTACGTGTAACGTGAGTATCACTTACCTCGATCCCAGCCTTATTCACTCATTAGAACAACAACATTACCGACATACAGCCTTCTGCACGTGACTTCGTCTTTAATAAGGTCAAAATAATTTATTCGAAATTTGAACTTCGATCAAATATCGGTTGGGTTTGGCTTATTTCGGTGAAACCTATGAAATTACCTTAGTTTGTCTTGGATTGTGGGTAAACTTTGATTATATTGGTAGTTCTATAGGTAGAACTTAGTTTTCCTAATGAATATTATATTAGGTTCTAGTTTAATAGTTATAGGTATAAAGTCTAGGTATACTGCTAGTGCTGCGAGAACGTTTGGAAGAATTACCGTGGCCTAATAGGGGTGACCAGACGGTTGCAAACTAGTGTTCCCTTAGGGGCGCGTAGCCGCAACATAAACCAAATATCCATGTAGCCGCAACATAAACCAAACACTTAAACCAAGGAGACCTTAGTTGGAACGCTAGTTTGCAACTGTCTGGTCACCCTTTAGGCCTAAAGGGGTGACCAGATGGTTGCAAACCAACGTCCCAACCAAGGTGACCTTGCTAGTTTCAATCCGTGTAGACAGCAGTTGTAATCCATGACCTTCAACGCCCTTGGTTGGGAGGCGCGTTTTCCCGACCACCGAACGTGTTGGCGCGTGGTTTACATCCATGTAGCCGCAACACAAACCAAGGTCCCCTTGGTTGGAACGCCAGTTTGCAGCCGTTTCGTCACCCCTTTAGTCAGCACAAATCTACTACATTCCCCCTCTTACTTCAATCAGAGCTGGAAAAATTATTAGATGATTTACTACCTTAAAAAAAGTATAGTGAACATGAAATTTTGTAGATCTCTTTTTAAACATTGCCCCACAGTAAGAATAAATCCTATATCGTGGGTGCACTCACAAAAATGTAAACTCAAGTGAGTTCATACACAAGTCACCTATCTGTAGTCTGTTATATAAAAATATTTGTATGGACATCCTTCTATATTTCTTCCGAGCGGAAATTAAACCTGCGACAAGCAACGCAGCAGCCACCAATCATTATTAGTTCAAAGAAAGATTTTACTTTGAGTGTGGTATAATTTATTACAAAGTATTCTTACAATATATTGGACAAGTTTTTAGACCGAAAATAATCACAAATGAATTTAACTTTTTTTTTTCTTATTTATATAAACTAGTGCTTGACTGCGATCCCACCTGGTGGAAAGCAGTGATGCAATCGTTAATGGTGAGGCGCACTAGTTTATTAAGACCCTATTCACTCTAACCTTGAAGACACCCAAATTATAAATGGATGGAAAGACCTCAGCAGGCAAATTGTTCCAGTCATAACTAATTTTTAAACCTTTAAAATACTGAAGAGAATTCCTAATTATGAACTCTTAATACTGGCCTGTTGGTCTAGTGGTTAGTGGCCCTGACTGCTATGCCGGAGGTCGTGGGTTCGATTCCCACCCAGGACAAATGTTTGTGTGATGAGCACAATCATTTGTTCTGTGTCTGGGTGTAATTTATCTATAATGTGTATGTATTTAGAAATATTTAAGTATGTTTATCAGTTGTCTAGTACTCATAACACAAGCTCTGCTTAGCTTGGGACTAGACGGCGTTGTGTGATAGTTGTGTGAATATTATATTATATTAATAGTATCACTTTGTTTGCGTTTAATTAACCTTTTGAGTGCGTAATTAGAGACACAATAGTAAGACAATGGCGCGTGAACGCCGGCGTTAATGCGGGGATCAACAGCTTAATGCCAGTTCGTGTACTAGGTACTATAATAAATTATAAAATAAATTTAATGTCTTATAAGCGCTTGTGCTTAAAAAAGATTTGTATTTTTTTTTCTTTTGAAGAAACTCAAACACTATTGGACCGATTTTAACAATTCTTTAACCAATAGAAAGCTATTACTGACTGACATAAGCTACATAATTTTTATATTTACGTACGTACGCTAACGGAAGTTAGTGTAATGTATTTCGAGTAACACATCTTTTCCAATCAATATTTTGACATAATGTAACGTAAACAAATTTTGGCTCATATAAATTTTACGCCTGTATTACACTAAGAGGTCAGGTGGAAGACACCAAAATAATGTATACGACCTACAGCTATTTAAAAATCTTACCCATGCTTATCGACATACAGAGCAAATCTACCTTCATTTTTACAATAAGTATGAATAAGGCAATTTCGGAGAGGCATCGCTTTGATACGCAGACTAAAGCAGTCACGTCTTTTATCTCATGAATAAGAAAATTGAATACATAATCGTGTTTGACGTGCGTTAAAATTATTGCTGTCATTTGGCTTCTATGATAAATGTGACAGATATTGTACAATTAATGGGATATTAGGGCTTCATTATTATGAATCTCTTATATTTCAGTTTAACATGATCTATTCAGTATTTTGAATAGTTCAAAATTGGCTTGGTTAGTTATAATTCAGGTGTTTTCGAGTAAATTGTCTCTTAATAAACTAGTGCGCTAAACCATCAAAGATTGCATCACTGCTTACCATCAAGTGGGATCGCATTCAAGCACTAGTTTATAAATATAAAAAAAAATGCAGATTTTCGTATGATGATAAAATGCTTGGTAAAGACGTGTTATTTTTTGGTTGAGTACTACTGATTTAAAAAGATTTTAGTTCACTGACAGACAGTTAAGTACGCATACATGTAGTTACTACTAAATCCTAGGGTAACTTAGGATTTAGAAGTATGACACTGAACAAGAATATCTTTTTTTGGAACTTTTAGTCAAGTATAGTATTAATATTTTTTTAATTTGATTTAATTACTATATAACCAGATAAAAATGTAAATATAACATATTTTTAATGTTTTTGCAGCATTTTTGTTAACAAATGTTTCGAGTCAGCTTTCTTGGTAAACTTGACTGAGATACTTATTGAACTAATCAATACTACAGTGAAATTCTCAGCATCATTGTACCGAAATTGCACCCGTTTTAATAATTCCATAAGCATAAGCATCAGCCTTTTAATGTTCCCACTGCTGGGACTCAGGTCTCCTCTCTAGGAGAGGGAACGGGCCGTAATCCACCACGCGGGCCCTTTGCGGGTTGGTGGCTGTCACGTCTTCGAATTTTTGGTTCTAGGACATGCCGGTTTCCTCACGATGTTTTCTTTCACCGTTTTGAGAGCAGTGGTGATAAAATAAATTACACAAAGTAATGCTGATAGCTGGGTTTGAACCCACGACCTACAACGCGACTATTTTGTCCTTAACAAGTTTAAATTTTAATAGAGTTATCATTTAATTTTTATTCATGTGCCTATCAAAATACAGCTTCGGGATAGAAAACACTTAAATTGCAATTATAAATCCTGCTGATCCCATTATTTCCACTTTTTTTATATTGGACTCTGAGCTCGCTCGTTTAAGTAGGAGTCCAGTTCATCACGACAGCTTATTTGGGTCTACTCAGGTTACTAATGTTTGGAACCCAATCTGTGGCTATTTTTACCCAGTAAGCTTGTAACATACAAATAATTTGGTATGTACTGTTCCTGCGGTTTGTAATTCTAACTCTGAACTCTGAGGATAATTCGTTACATTGTTCGCTACCAGACACTAAATGCGGACTTTTGATGTACGAGTATTAGCGGCCACATTTGCAATCCATAGGTTTTTTTTTTTTTTCGGTGGGAAATCCATAGGTGAATGTAGAGAAGGATACACATAAAGCACACAAATGCGTATGGAAAACTTCAGAAAAGAAAACGCAAGACTAATTATGAGACATTATTGAAAAATATTTTAACGCACTGTGAACCTACTCTAGCATCAATCCATTAACACAACAAAGAAAGTAAGGGCCCAGCAGGGTCGAAACCTACTGGGGCCTGGGTCTGCTTCTGAAAGGAAGACTCGGCCCTGGTATGAAAGGCAACGAAGGAACAGGAGTGGGTTTTTGTAAATGTCTGACACTATCTCCCGCTCCGCCCAAGAACGGGGTATGTCATTGGATGAAAAACAAAGTAGGTAAAAGTTAAAAAAAAAACACTATTATTCCGATCTTAGAAATTCCAGCAATAAAAATTAATTTTATCTTAGAGACTAAAAAAAATAGTAAGAAGCTAAACCTAACGCAATTTCCTAGCCTTCCTTTTTCCTCGAGAAACTCAACTTCAGTGTAAAGTGTTTACCTACAATTTATTTTGTTTGCAATACAATTTTTTCTGTTCCGTAGATAAAATGCGATAAACTTTTTGTTTCCTTTCTAATTTTATTACCAAAACTGGCTTCTGCCAGCGGTTTCGCCTGTGTAAAAATAGAAAATTTTACAAGAGAACATAGTCTCGGATTATAGAAGATTTTATGTGCTATCCCAGGACATGGTTTTGCCAGTATATAAAATTTCATCCAAAATCCCTTCAGCCGTATGAACGTGAAGGAGAAACAATCCAGAGCTTTTTAACGTTACCAAAATCACACTATAAGTATCGTTAAGTAACGATATTTTTATAAAGTTAAAATTTTAACGGTAACTTAGGTAACGGTACTTGGGTATCGAATCTATTAAAATATTTTTAACAATTAACGTTATAAGTATCAATACTTTTTTCGTTACCTAATGTGTTGTTGCGGCATGGTGTATTCTTTTAAACTAACGTACGTAAAACTTTTAAAAATTTTAATAGAATAAATGTACCTAATTCCTATATATAATGACAAATGTTGCATCGTGGAAGTGTTTTTGAATACGTGATCAAACTAATTACTGCATTAATTTAGACGAAACAAAAAGATTTAACAAAATAACCTTATTTAACGTTTTATAGTACGTAATTTTGAAGGCCTGTTGGTCTAGTGGTCAGTGGCCCTGACTGCTACGCCGGAGGTCGTGGGTTCGATTCCCACCCAGGACAAATGTTTGTGTGATGAGCACGATCATTTGTTCTGTGTCTGGGTGTAATTTATCTATAATATGTATGTATTTAGAAATATATAAGTATGTTTATCAGTTGTCTAGTACTCATAACACAAGCTCTGCTTAGTTTGGGACTAGATGGCGTTGTGTAATAGTTGTGGAATATTATATTATTATTTATTATTATAATGCATTTGGTAACGTTATCAAGCATTGGACTATGGTAACGTTACTATTAACCGATAACATCATCGATAACGTTACTCAGTTTACCGATAAAAGTTCACTCAAGTACCGTTACTAAGCATAATTTTACCTCAACTAACAACGTTACTAATAACCGTAACGATACTTAATTAACGTTATTCATAGCCGTGTAAACAAACATACATAAATACACACACTTATCTACAATGTTGCGTAAAATTTAAAACACAAAAGTTTTGCTCAGCTTGTATTAGACTAATCCATAACCTGACTTTTACTGGAAGTAGAAAAAATATTTAATATGTTGAGAGCAGTGGTGGCCGAGTGGTAACGGCCCCGACTTACGAGTAGGTCACGGGTTCAAACCCAGCCAGGCGCATTACTTTCTGTAATTTATTTCATCACCACTGCTCTCAAAACGGTGAAGGAAAACATCGTGAGGAAACCGGCATGTCCTAGAACGAAAAATTCGAAGACATGTGACATTCACCAATCCGCACTGGGCCCGCGTGGTGGATTACGGCCCATTCTCTCTCCTAGAGAGAGGAGGCCTGAGTCCCAGCAGTGGGAACATTAAAAGGCTGCATAAGCTTATAAGCTTAAGAAAAAATATTGAATTGCCCATTCTGATGTGCAGGCAGAATTTTTCTTACCATCATTACTTCTAACCAAGCATCTAATTAATAGTCTGGTTACAAGTTTGGACTCCTTAAAGGCATAGGTAGCGAAAATCTCATTCAAACAAGTTCCCTATAACTACTAAAAGGGCTCCTTCATGCTTTAACACAGTAACCTACAAACTGGCACCCAGTATTCAAATCATAGGTGTGAACCAACGAAAGGTACCACCTTCGTTTGATGCGAATTGGTGACGCGCGCTTACCTTTGAATAGATCGTTCACAGTGTGAATGCCGTATGTCAGTAGTAATGGAGCAACACTTCGCATTCATGGCCCTAGGCGCTTGATATTTGAGTTTAGCTATACATCTAGCTTATTCACACTTTGCTTGTGTTCATTCTTGGTGACAGGCTGAATGCTAATAAAAGGAAGTTGATGTGTAGACGCTTGGAGAGATTGGGAAGTTCAACCGTAAACAAACAAATTAGATGCTAAAATTATATCTTTGAAAAGGGGTTTGCCAATTCAATATATGTGCCAGATAGTTGAATGATTCTGATGGGAAATCTTATGACAATAAGTACCTATTGTGCTATCTTGCCTGAAAAAGTTGAGGTCTATTAGAGAACTTATTAAAAGAAATTTTTATACTTATTAAGAGAAATTTTTGATGTCTATGTACAAAGAATTGAAATGGTTCAAAAGAATTTTTTACGTAATATGCACTATAGATGCACTAAGTCTAGAATACCATGACCGAGGCAGAGATGAGTGTGGCGGTACGAAGGCTGAGTGCCAAGAATACCGCCCCAGGACCCGACGGCTTGCCTGGGAAAGCCTGGGTCCTGGCCATGGAGGCTCTCGGGTCTCGATTAAGAGGGCTCTTCAGCGCATGCATGGAGAGGGGCCAATTCCCACTTCGCTGGAAGACGGGGAAACTGGTCCTTATCGCGAAGCCGGGGCGCCCTGCGGACTCTCCGTCCGCGTACCGGCCCATTGTGCTGCTCGACGAGGTGGGCAAGCTCTTTGAAAGAGTAATTGCAGACCGCCTCGTCGCGCACCTAACACGGGTGGGGCCGGATCTGGCGGACGGCCAGTTCGGCTTTCGCAGGAGGCGCTCCACGGTGGACGCCATCATGCGCGTGCGAGCTCTCACGACGGGGGATGCGGTGTCCCAGGGCAGGTGTGTCGTGGCGGTGTCATTGGACATCGCTAACGCCTTCAACTCCCTGCCCTGGAGTAGCATTAGGAGGGCACTCCGGTATCACCGGGTGCCCGACTACCTCTGTCGTGTGATCGAGGCCTACCTTTCGGACAGGTACATCATCTACCCTGGTCACCAGGGAGAGTGGAAACGGCGAGAGATGTCGTGCGGTGTTCCGCAGGGATCGGTACTAGGACCGCCCTTGTGGAACATCGGCTACGACTACGTGCTGCGCGGCGACCTCCCTGACGGGGTCAGCGTGGTCTGCTACGCAGACGACACGCTGGTCCTGGCTCAGGGAGACTCGTACCAGGCGGCGGTCGAATTAGCGACACGCGGGGTTGCGATAGTCGTTGATAGGATCCAGCAGTTGGGACTCGAGGTAGCGCTGCAAAAGTCCGAGGCCATGTGTTTTCACGGCCCTCGGAGCGCGCCGCCTCGGCGCTCCCAATTAACGGTAGGAGGAGTTCACATCGGTGTCGGGTCGACGATGAAGTACCTGGGACTCGTCCTCGACAGCCGGTGGAATTTCGAGGAGCACTTCCGACGTCTGGCTCCCAAACTGAATCGGAATGGGGCTGCCCTCAAGCGGCTCCTGCCCAACCTCGGGGGTCCAGACGCCTCCTGCCGGAGGCTCTACGCAGGCATCGTCCAGTCCATGGCCCTTTATGGGGCGCCGGTGTGGGCGCCGTCACTGCGAAAGCGACCGGCGGCCCAGCTGAACGCGTGCCAGAGGGTCATGGCCATACGGATGGTGCGGGGATACCGCACGGTTTCCCGCGAAGCGGCGAGCCTCCTTGCTGGCCAGCCACCATGGGATCTGGTGGCAACAGGCCTTGCACGCATGCACGATCTGCGCGTGGAGATGCAACGTCGGGGCGAAACTCCGCTGCCACGACAAGTTGCGGCATGGCGGACAGAGCTCCGGCGGGGTCTCATGGTGGAATGGCGACAGCGACTATCGCAACCCAGTGCTGGGCACGCCATAATTATGGCGGTAATTCCCCTCTTTGAGGAGTGGCTGGAAAGGCAACACGGCGTCCTTACCTACCGCATGACGCAGGTCCTCACCGGACATGGTAAGTTCGGGAGGTTCCTGCACCGGATTCGTGCGGAAGAAACGCCCGGGTGTCACCATTGTGCGGACCACCCGGAGGACACGGTGGAGCACACGGTGGAGGTGTGTCCCGCTTGGGCAGAGCAACGCCGTGTCCTCGTAGGGGCGATCGGCGGCGGCGATCTCTCGCGCCGGGCCTTGGTACAGGCCATGGTCCGAAGCGAGGAGGAGTGGCAGGCGGTCGCCTCCTTCTGCGAAGCAGTAATGCTAGCAAAGGAGGCGGCCGATCGCGTGAGGCAACGGTCCTCACGCCCCAATCGCCGCCGGGATTCCGATCCCGATTTCCGGCCATCGTAGGCGCAGGCTTGCGGACGGCGAGCAATGGGTGGCTCGCCGTCCGACCGTCCGGTAACCGTCCGGACCGAGCCCAAGTCGTCGACGGCGCGTGCTGTTTCACGCGCGCCTCAAGGAGATGTCAGCAACTGTAGGGGCCTAGCAGGGTCGAAGCCTACTGGGGCCAAGGGTCTGATTCTGAAAGGAAGACTCGGCCCTGGTACGAAAGGCAACGAGGGAACAGGAGTGGGTTTTTAGTCAGTAAAAGTCTGACACTATCTCCCGCCCCGCCCAAGGGCGGGGGATGTCATAAGATGATTTTCCCACCGAAAAAAAAAAAAAAAAAAAAAAAAAAAAAAAAAAGTCTAGAATACCATACACACAGATATTGAAATATTATAAACTTCAAAGCTTGGAGTCTAGACGTATCTTGCTTATGGCCATGATGCTTCATGGTCTCTGCAACAACAGGTTCGATTGCACTGATATTACAAATAGTATAAGCTATATTGTACCAAGAACTGCAATGCGTCGGGGAGCGCGCGTGCCTATGCTGTTCCATACTGCAATGTGCAGAACACACGCCGGTGCACGGGCGCCTCTCCGGCGCATCGTAGATACGTATAACACACATTTTATCGATTTGGATATTTTCGCACTTTCACACTTAAAGTTCAAAAAAATGGCTATTGAAACTTTAAAATAGTT
The DNA here is from genome assembly GCA_905147345.3 of Mythimna impura. Classification (NCBI taxonomy): domain Eukaryota; kingdom Metazoa; phylum Arthropoda; class Insecta; order Lepidoptera; family Noctuidae; genus Mythimna; species Mythimna impura. The sequence goes on from LR990349.1 coordinate 5,444,621, forward strand.
ACTTTAGTCACCAAATATTATTATACCTACGAGTACCAACTCTCTAACTTCTCACGCACGCTTTTAATAACATAATAGTTCGACACCATTATTTCGCGGACATTTGTGTGGGTTACACGTTCACTTAGTTTATATGTTAATTCTGGAATACCTTAATAATTGTAATGTGTAACTGTTATATGTTCCAAAAAAGTAAAAAAAAAAAAAAAAGCAGCTTGCATTTATAACTTAAACGTAAGCAGGGGGGACATGTGTATTCTCCTCATTATAACATATAGCGCACTGACTTGGTCTTTGACTAACATCCAAATGTTCAAACTCAAAGTTCGCCAACGTGCTGTGGATCGCAGTATTCTTGGTGTTAAACTAACGGAACGCGTTCGAAACACTATAATGCGCTCCATAATGCATAGATATATTATACTGAAGCAGTGAGGCTAGGCTGGCCATGTTTGCCACATGCCGAACTACAAATGGGCCCGTAAAACAAAGTTGGTGTCTTGAAATCAAAGGACGGTCACGGCAGACCACGAAGGATACGGTGAGACATCCTAGATGTCTTCCCTTGGAAACAGCAAGAAGTGGTCCAAAGCCGAAAGCACTGGAAGATATAGATAGAGGCCATTGCCCAAAAGTAACAATAGTTACAATCATAATATCGTAAAAGGCAAAAGTTTTTATGTGTGTAATAAAAGTGTTCTAACTTAATAAGAGTTTTGACAATTAAAAGTGTTGATATTTATACCGGATTTTGCTACCCTAGATTACTAACTAGAACTGATTGCTGCACTAAATTTGAGGACTCGTCAAGCAGTTAAAATCAGTCAAAATTCAAAATATTTTTATTTCACATAGGCCTACATAGGCATTTATAAAACGTCCGAAGCTAGTGCACGTTTCCAAATTGGTCATTTCCTATGGAGAAGAAATGGTTGATGTTACAATATTTCCATATTACAGTATTAATAGATATTATGTAAGAACAGTGTAGACCAGTCAATATTGTGCCCAAAAGCACAATAAAAATAATCATAATAAAAAAATTTGTCGTCTTAATAGGAAGTAATCTAAGAATTGGTGGAGTCTACAGTGTTCTCACATTCACATTATAAAAAACAATTATCAATAAATGAGATGTTAACAGAATAAATTACTAACGAATTTGAGGTAGTTGAAGTCTAAATAATTTAAAAAATATTGCAAAAGCAATGTGTTAGAATAAAAATATGTATACCTATATTAAAACAGAGATGGAGCAATTAATAAGCACAATATTAATGAGTTACCAGGGGGCCACATGTGCAGAAGTAGTCATTACCAAACAAGCGTGTCTTCGACATAGTTTAACCTTATAATACGCTTTTTTGGTTAGGACACGCTTAATATGCGTTTTGAATTCTCCCTTGCTAAGTTCAGTTACCGCCTTTGGCAGCTTGATAAAAAAGCGTATGGTGTTTACTAAGAATGACTTGCTGGTTTTAGCTAATCTCAATTTGGGTAATACAATTTCGTGTTTACTACGTGTATTTTTGTTATGAAAATCACTTCTAATTTTAATGAGTCCTAAGTTTTTACGAACATAAATGTTATCGATCTCTGTTCCTAGTAACATACAGTTATGTACATATGACCAAATATCAATAGGTGTACAAGGTCCTTTGAATAATGACAAGGCACTCAGTACTCACATTTCTCCTTGCTACGCCAACGTAGGAGAAACAGGCACGCTATTCTCGCTATTCCTGCTCAATCATCCTGAATAAGTAGTACAGGGGTATAACCAATGCCTCGTTCCTATCAGTTGTACCTACGCCAAGAACTAGAAATAACCAGAAGTTTTACTCCCATACCATAAAGTAATTTAGAGAACAAAATTGATAACTTCAATCACCCTGATTGCAAAGGGTAATTCAAGAGTGAAAATTGCTTTTATGTAAGCGTGTTCCTTTGTTGGCCACATCATCGTTTATCGTGAGGTGAAAAAAGCACCCTGATTCAGCTAAACAATTTTATGGAATTGTTCTAATTCATATTAGTACACTATTACTTTTCACAGACGAATCCATTTCATGGACTGAATCTTCTGTTAGCTCCTACACTTTTTTGGTTTTGAAACTAAGTATAAAATAACATGTCTAGAGCACGCCTTATATACATACATGCTTATGTATTTGATCCCGGGTGCATGGCAGCTAAATCGATACTAAAGATGAATAAGTGCACCGTTTTCTTTGTGTAGATAACATAATGGGTTTCTTATATCGACGCTCTTTTGTTTTAGGTCGAGAAACTTGAGTATTTTGCTATAGTATTTTGTTTTAAGTGGGGAAATTTAGTGTGATTAATAGTTTTTCTTAAAAGCTTGTACACAAAACTAATTTGAGCGAAGTCAAAAAGCTTATGAATCTTAGACAGCGTCACGGAGAGATGAAAATATACAACGTGTTTCTTTTGATATCCCATAACTCTAGGGTATGAATGAGATCATATCAAAGATTCAACTGGAATATGAATTATTTTTCAATTATCTTTTTTTTGTTTTCATTTTTCATACAAAATAATTCAATAAATTCACGATTATTTATGTAAAACACCCTTACGTAAAATATGACAGCGTAAATATGTAATGTCATTTGTTTATTTGCAAACTACTTTAGGTTTCATCGATGACTGGCGACGTCACAAAAGTAAAGATTTGTCATACGGGTGTAAATTTTTAACCTAAATTAATTATCATTGATGATACCTTCGAAACCATACATTTTTGGACCACATATTCTAGGACTTTTAGTATTATTTTTCCTTATAGATTATAAACCTTGAGTTATGGGATATCAAAAACAACACATTGTATATATAAAGAGTTCAAAGCTCCTTAAATATTTATTGTCATGAATAATTTTTGTATTTAAGTAAAGTGTTATTTGTTTGCGTGTTGTGGTATAAAAATTAACCCCTAAGTTATAACTTTACCGTTATCCGTATCTTTTCACTTGTCCTGAAAACTGTTCTTATTTGCAAAATATATTTCAAACGTCACTCTTTTCTTTTACGCAGAAGTCTATAAAAATATACAAAATATTAAACAAACCAGCACAAAGAAATACCAATGCTCCCGCAGACCATGACAAAGAACTTAATATCCTCCTTAACTTACATTTGATATAACCAAACAATGCAGAAGTCCTAGAGATTGAAACTTATAACTGACGAACCCGTTCCAACTGTATAAAATGCTGCTTGAAATTCAGAATTAAAGTAAGGCGACAAAAGAATTGTAAATGAGAAAGTGGCAGTTTTGTATCTCTATAACCCGTTTTTGTCAAAACTCATGAATAAGACACGAAGGGTGCTAGTTCCTCTGAGAATTGAGTTGAGTATATCACTTATGATAATTTTTTGGCTTCAGGATTTTCAGGAGCGCAGACTGTGAATATTTTTTTGGAATTATTATGCGCAGTGTATACCTAGATGAGCGCTAATATTATGCGACTTAATATTTTCTTGTATGCTAGGAAATGTTGAATAAAATGCAGCTATTTCTTGCATACTCAAGAATTATCGTTGGTACTTTGCTTATATACTCTATGTGTTTGAAAATGGTGCTAGTAACTAAAGTTGAAAGCAAATTGTTTGTATGATTATGTACCTATGATCAGAAGTGTAGAGAGTAGAAAGACAGAGATGGTCTAGTAGAAACGATAAGATGAATAAATTATTTATTTGTTACACCATAAACAGATACCAAAGCACAACTAAATTATAAAAACTATGTACTTACATAGAAAAAATACGCATTTATTTACTTAGATAAAAAAAGAAATACATTAAATAAGAGCCATAGTGCAGTGTTCATCTCCATGTTGCACCAAAAGGGTGTCCAGCTGCTGATATTTTGCTGGATCCTTACACGTTGAGGATTAAACCCAGGCGGGCAATTTTCTTTGTGTAATCTATTTTATCACCACTGATTTAAAAACGGTGAAAGAAACCATCGTGAGGAAACTGATATGTCCTAGAATTAAAAATTCGAAGACATGTGACATCCACCAACCCGCACTGACTAGACCCGCCTAGTAGATTACAGCTAATCCCTTCTCCTAGAGAAGAAGTCTGAATCTTAGCAGTGGGAACATTATAAAGCTGATTATGTATATGATTAGAAGGTAAATTCTCATAATAAAGCTGATTAGAAGGTAAATTCTCATAATTTCATGTCGCAATATCATCTCAGCTTCACTCAATGTCAAAAAAATATCAGATGTTTTTGACAATTTGCGACTGCGAAACAAATTTAATGTGAACGATCCTTATAATTACTGGAATCGTCCCTTATGTCGGCTGTAGAGTTATGAGATTGTATGTATGTATGATATAAAACTTTTCCCGTGACTGTTCCCGTAATCAGTGCGGTGCCGCACCGTGTGGATCAAAAATGCTGCTGCGTCCTGCTGTGCCTACGACGCAACTGTATATTTCGCGTCTGCATTGCTGTGTCAAGTTTCATCAAAATCCGTTCAGTGTGAAGGAGTTACAAACATATACACAAACAAACTTTCGCACACTAATATTAGTGTCATTATTCTGCTCCATTATTTCTCAAGAATTTTCTACATTAAGACACAAGTAATAAATGAAGTTTTTATGCATATTGAAATGTTAAAATACCGTGAGTCAGGCGTAGTACTAGTTAAAACAATAGTTAGATTAATAGACCAAAGTTAACTGATTGTGCTATTGCGTTGAGCACGCTTTACTTGGGGTCCGATTGTAAACTACCGCCATTGTTGAACGTCCAATAGTTCTGTGGACAAATTGACACTGAAATATTCTCTTTAAAACAGTTACTCGAAAACCCGTTCTTACCCCTGCCACTCTTAGGCACGCAAATAACTATTTTTCGTACTAGTTTGGAAAAGTGCGTAATCGCACTCCACCACAATTGATTACATTTATCGTACCCCCACGAGCCGCGTGTCAACCCCCGTTTATTTATATCTTCGATGATATTTATGCTTTAAAATCGTTCGCAGTACAGTTTTTCGATGTAACGAAACATCGCAATAACAAAATGTCGACTTAACAAGGCATCGCAGTTTAGAGATATCGTTGAAAAGTTTTCGAAGAAACAAACTTCGATGATACGACTTTCGCACTGACGTAGGTATTCCTTCGTAAGTGTATCATCGTTTGATAAACATGAAAATTTGTCACTGCAGCACTTGGCTTTATAACACCCTCGCCTGTGGCTCGGATGAATCCCACCTCGGTCGCAATGACAAACTTTCTCCACTTGTATCAAAATGTATTATTGTTAAAATGTGTCGTCGTTACTCACTCACCCGTTTGACTATTTGTCTAAAGGAAAGTCAATAAAATCCTTATTCTTTAATATAACGTGTACGTTAGGGTGTTTCATGTTATTTTTAATTTTCATTTGACTTTGCTCGAATTTTTGATACCTCTAAATATTAACCGATTAAGGTGATTTTTGTTATAAGAACACTGTGCATGAGCGGTATCAAGAATTCGAACAACGTCAAAAATCGACTTGTACGTTTCATCAATCAACATTAGAGCCTGAAAACTTAGAAACAAAAAAAAAAATAACAAAAAAACAGAATTAGTTACTAAAAATCATGATTTTCCTTTAAAATGTCCACTGAAGACACACGAAGTCAAACGCGATGTCTAGTGATTCAGACAAAGCCTTTGAAACGTTGTACTACCCACTAATAAAATCTCTTCTAACAAAATATTTTAATTCTACCAAGCAGGCATAAGGCGGTGTTATTTTAGGCCTCCTGGTAATTAGTAGCTTGGTAAAGACTTGAAGGGCCCGTAATGTTTTTGTAGGCATCCCTCGAAACCTTGAAAACATGCTTTTGCTCTCAAACATTAGTAACGTCCTCTCAACCAAATGTACTGCTAATTTGTTACACATAACGTACAGATATATATGAAAGTTTGAAAGTGGCGCCAGTGACTGAAAAGTTGAAAGGGAATCGTTTATCTTGGTATGTTCATGTGAAGAGGAGGGATGAAGCGCACGTTGCTAAAAGAGTTATGAATTTACATGTGGATGGATGGAGAGGGAGAGGGAGGCCAACGAAAAGATGGATGAGGTTTGAGATATCTTTATTTCCCATAAGAATTTACAATTCACTTACATGAGAAAACTTAAAAATAAATAATATACAAACGTTATTGGTAGCGTACAGTAACAGTTTTGTCTTAATTACAATTTAAAGAGAAGTAATCAAAAAGTGTAGGGTAGTCGATAAATAGTTGCATACTTAAATCGTAAACATACACGGAGTACGAACAACTGGAAGCGGCATGTACTAAGGTGCGCTTGGTTTGTTAAAGATGTGTAATTTGAAATTTTTAAAAGATGGATGGATTGTGTGAGAAGTGATATGAAAGAAAAGGGAGTTAGTGATAGCGTGACGAGTGACAGGACAGAATGGAAGAAAAAAACGTGTTGTGCCGACGCCAAATAAAACGGGACAAGAGCAGGAAGATGATGATGAACGTACAGATATATGTTACTTATCTACACTAATATTATAAAGAGGTAAAGTTTGTTTTTTGTTTATATATAGGAGGTAATCTCTGGAAGTACTGGTCCGATTGCCAAAATTTTTTCACCGATAGGAAGCTGCTTTAGGTATTCTTGAGTGACAAAGGCTATGCTTTATGTATGTGGGCGAAGCCGCGATCAAAAGCTAGTGATTTAATAAGTTAGGTAAACTAAGTCGAATTATAGCCAATTCAATCCATCACTTTGATTCTTTCTTTAAGCAGTAATCTAAAATTGTAAATTGTTTATCAGATTTGCATTAAATTTATCTAAAGTAATAAATATATCTAACTAAGTAGTCAGTTCTTTTTATTTGTTCTTTTGCATGTCAGCTTTACATGTACACCTATAAGCTGACACTAATGTATTTCTTTTTTTAGTTCATTTGGTGTTTACTTACCTTTAAGTAATAGTTGCACTGTTTAAAGTTTTATAGAGATGTAATTTTTGTTTCAAGTTGTTAGTGTAAACAATTGTTGGTAGACCAAATAAATAAATAATAAATTCATCCACATGAAAATTCTTACTGTCTTGAGTCGATAGGCTTATTAGTGAGATATCGGATTTCCATCATTATGTCAAACGTTGCGTGAACGTATCACAGATGTGAAGACATGACATATGCTTTGAGGCAATTAATCCTACATCCGACAATATTGCAATTTGATGCTAGATGCGGATTGGGCAATAATAGGGATGAATGTTGATTCAAAGATTGATTGTACCAATCTTCATGTCTACGAAGCTACAAAGGTTGATGATCTGTGTTGCAGATTAGGATATATTGGTGACAATGGTTATTTCAGGGAAAAGGAAAAATCTCGGTGAAAAAAGATCATTTTCATGTAGGCATTGGTACAATAAGCCCCCTAGCCCTTTGTATAAAAAAATAAATACCTTTTTGTTTTGCTATTGGGGAGGAAAAAGCTCCAGTAGGTGCCTAGACGGGATCAGTACATGGAAGGGGGATCCGTCACCTCTTAAAATATTATCCCGGATTCCCCTCAATACAACACCTGATCCTTTAGGAAGGTTGAAAATAGATTTTAACATAAGTATGATTTATCTGGCATAAGCGAGAAACATAAGCATAATCATCAGCCTCATAGTTTTCCCTCTGCTGGTACTCAAGCCTCCTCTCTTTGAGAGGGGATGAGCCGTAATCCACCACGCGGGCCCATTGTGGATTGGTGTATGTCACCAGGTTTAATTTTTTTTTATACTATGACATGCCGGGTATTTTTACAACGTTTTCCTTCACCGTTTCGATAGCTGTGGTGATGAAATAAATTACACAAAGTAATACGACCTACAACTCGTAAGTGGTTATCTGCTAACATTATATAGAAATATCTTAAACTCTTTCATTTATAACAACTCTTTTTATTTTACTACCAAAATAAATAAAATATTGTATTTAACTCAAGTATTTTCATTGCGTAAATCAAGTTCCCACAGTATTTTTATAATTCAAAAAGTCTGTAATAATTACGGACAACGAAATTAATAATTTTAGGATGTAATTTCTAATTAAATCATTTATTTTCTAGGTAGTCTCGTCAAAGACCGTTGGGAGTTTTCTTTTACTCTCATTAATATCATTAAATATTCAAACAAAATCAACTGACCTTAAATTCTATAAATATTCAAGATAACAATTATATAGAATTTTAGGCTTTGTAAAAATAGTGGTACTAAAGCATACTCTTATTGTTTCTATTCTATTAACAAAATTTACAAACCACGAAAATGGTTATAATGACGACTAGCGGTCCCTCGTGGTTTCACCCGCGTCTTTAGTCACTGCTCCGCTCTCGTGGGTTGTTGTGTAATGTTATGTAGCATATAGCCTTTCTCGATAAATGGGCTATCATATACTAAAATATTTTTCAAATCGAACCAGTATTACCTGAGATTAGCGCATTCAAACAAACAAACTCTTGAGCTTAATCATCATCATGATCATCATTTCAGCCGAAAGACGTCCACTGCTGGACATAGGCCTCCCCCAAGCGTCTCCACAACGACCAATCCTGTGCGTCTCGCATCCACCGCACTCCCGCGACTCTCACCAGGTCGTCGGTCCATCTTGTGGGAGGCCTTCCAACGCTGCGCCTTCCGGTACGCGGTCGCCACTCTAGAACCTTTCGGCCCCATCGACCATCCGTTCTACAAGCAATGTGCCCTGCCACTTTAGTATGGCGATTCTTCGGGCTATGTCGGCGACCTTGGTTCTCCTGCGGATATCTTCATTCTTTATGCGATCACGCAAGGAAACTCCGAGCATAGCCCTTTCCATTGCCCTTTGGGTGACTGTAAGCCTTCTGATGAGGCCCATTGTAAGCGACCATGTTTGAGCTTAATATTATTATGTAATAATAAATACTGTCTTCAGTGAACACCCACGTGTCGGTCACTGTAACCGGTCATAACAAGTGAAAAGCATTAATTCGTCCAATTAATAAGCAATAAAAAGCAAAATAACACATGTATTACAATTGTGTGGACAAACATGCTTATTTTTATAAAGATTAATAAATTGTTGATAATATGGCTGGTTAAACATCATTCAACAATTTTATTTATTTTCTAATACATTTTTAAAATCATGATATCTCTCGAATAGAATGTACAAATTGAATTATTCAAAAAGTAATATAGAGGCACAAAACCATACTTAAATATAAAATCATTTATTTTGATAAGGATTAATACAAAGGTACAAAAAATTGCCTTTTCTAGAGGCTGTGCTTAAATTCAGTTTTTAATTTAAAAAAAAACTGCTATTGCGACATAAATAATTATAATAGTTAGACATATGTTGTTGGGACATTTTTTGTAGATAATGATGTGTTTTGCAAATTCGTAGTACATTATTTGGTTCTATTATCAATAGTTTTCAAAGCGCACGCGATATTAGGAAATTTATAGGTCATTTATTTACACTTTGGTTTACCTTATTGGAATTTTAGTAGGGAACCCTATTGTTTTTTAAAATAAAATATATCCTATGTTACTCGGTGATAAAGTAGCATTTCAGTGGTGAATGAATTTTCAAAATCGTTTTAGTCGTTTTTGAGTTTATTCTTTACAAACAAAAATACAAATCTTTTCACTTTATAATATTAGTATAGATAATATTAATATACATAGATCAGAATTTCTCGGGATTCAAAAGCTACGAGTACCTAATTTAATTGAAGCACTAAAGTATTTATTTCGTTAATTATCACGTCCATATAAAATTTCGCTCATGAAAATAATAAGGCTTGAAGTAAATACAATAATATTCCATGTTTGATAAAATTAAATATCATGTGTTAAATTTAAGCAAAGAATATCAAGTATTTTTTTTAATATCTAACTGCCACATAGCTAATTTTATGGTGAGCTCGGATTTCTATCATTTTAGTCATGTGATCTATGTACATACTACTGAAACGTTAAAGTTTTTCCTCCATGGATATGGTTGAAAGCTGCTTCTTCAAAGCGAAGGGATTTTTTTTTTCGGTGGGAGAATCATCTTATGACATCCCCCGCCCTTGGGCGGGGCGGGAGATAGTGTCAGACTTTTACTGAATAAAAACCCACTCCTGTTCCTTCGTTGCCTTTCGTACCAGGACCGAGTCTTCCTTTCAGAATCAGACTCTTGGCCCCAGTAGGCTTCGACCCTGCTAGGCCCCTACAGTTGCTGACATCTCCTTGAGGCGCGCGTGGAACAGCACGCGCCGTCGACGACTTGGGCTCGGTCCGGACGGTTACCGGACGGTCGGACGGCGAGCCACCCATTGCTCGCCGCCCGAAAGCCCGCGCCTACGGTGAGCGGAAATCGGGATCGGAATCCCGGTGGCGATTGGGGCGTGAGGACCGTCGCCTCACGCGATCGGCCGCCTCCTTTGCTAGCATCACTGCTTCGCAGAAGGAGGCGACCGCCTGCCACTCCTCCTCGCTCCGGACCATGGCTTGTACCAAGACCCAGCGCGAGAGATCGCCGCCGCCGATCGCCCCCACGAGGACACGGCGTTGCTATGCCCAAGCGGGGCACACCTCCACCGTGTGCTCCGGGCGTTTCTTCCGCACGAATCCGGTGCAGTAACCTCCCGGACTTACCATGTCCGGTGAGGACCTGCGTCATGCGAAAGGTAAGGACGCCGTGTTGCCTTTCCAGCCACTCCTCAAAGAGGGGACTTACCACCATAATTATGGCGGGCCCGGCGAAGGGATAAGTGTATTTAAAAAAATAAAAGTAATTTTGTTTGAAGTTGGGAATCCATTCAAAGACTTTTCGCGCTCTAATGTGGAGCAAGAGGGCGTGTCAGACTTTTAATGACTAAAACCACATCTTTGTCCTTCAGTTGTCCTTTTCGTTTTAGGACCACAAGATTCCTTTTCAGAAAGGCCCTACGGGTACTAAAGGTTTTTTTTATACATCACACTAATCAAATAATCACACTTCACACTATAATACATACATAAAAACTATCACTAAAGTGATAGTTTTTATGTATGTGCGTGTGTTTAAATTTATTAGGGTCGCCGTACACGAACCACACGCGATAGCCACAAACGCCGTTACGAGAAGCTAGAAGCGGCCACAAAGGAAGCTGAAGCACGTGACAGCCACTTGTGGCCGGTGGCTGCTACATTTTTTAACTCATACTGTCAGTGTCCATAATGGACACTGACGAAGAAGGTTTATATGCGCGAGTGGCGTGTGCAGGCATTTTGTTTCGGCATTTAGTGGCCAGTGCGGGCCACAAGAAGCGAGCAGCGGCGATTTGTAGCATGTGGCGGCCACATGCGTCAACCGTGTGTGGCGAATCTATATAAAATGTATGAGACCTGAGAGCAGTGGTGGCCGAGTGGTAACGGCCCCGACCTACGAGTTGTAGGTCGCGGGTTCAAACCCAGCCAGGCGCATTACTTTGTGTAATTTATTTCATCACCACTGCTCTCAAAACGGTGAAGGAAAACATTGTGAGGAAACCGGCATGTCCTAGAACCAAAAAGTTCGAAGATATGTCATATTCATGTGACATTCACCAAACCGCTCTGGGCCTGCGTGGTGGATTACGGCCCATTCCTTATCCTAGAGAGGAGGCCTGAGTCCCAGCAGTGGGCACATTAAAAAGGCTGATTATGCTATGTTATACTATGTATGAGAACTATAGGAAATATGCCGGTGGCGGTGTTGTGTTGTTGTGGCCGGTGGCGGCGTTTTGTGGTTGTGGCCGGCGCCCGTGTGTGGCGACCGTAACTCCTTCATGCTCAAACGTGTGAACGGACTTGGATAAACTTAAATTTAGAGTGATACAGCGTGTGGTGCAAAGTGTAAACTACATATAGTACATAATGAGAACGAGATTATTTCACATAATTATTGAGGATCGGACGTCACTAGGTAAGTTAATCCAATCTGTTTAATTATGTTCGTAATCTCGTCCTCATTGTGTACTAGATGTTTAAAGATTAAAGTTGTGTTAAGAATCGTTACATTTTATTTGTTATAGATAAAGTAATAAAAGATTTCATCATCATAAGTTGTTACTTATTCATTAATAGTTTTAATTGTTAGTTATGCAGATATCGACGTAACATGTAAATATTAAATATTTATAAGTACAGAATTATCTGTTGAATATGCAGCTTGAACGCATGCATTGGAATCACTTACAATTTGGTTGGAGGCAAGAACGTGTCCTACCATACTTTTGTGCCAATTAATGGCAATAAAGTTAGATAGTAAATAGAGCCGTATTTCAAGCCCTATCAAATCAAGTCAATATAAACTAGTGCTTGACTGCGATCCCACATGCTGGTAAGCAGTGATGCAATCGTTGACGGTGAGGCCCACTAGCTTATTAGGAGCCTATCCACTCTAACCTTGAAGACGGTGTCTTCTAATTATAATCGGACCGGAAGATCACAGCAGGCAAATTGTTCCAGTCCTTCGATGTACGTGGTATAAACAGTAAGGTGAAACTAAGTTATAATAAGTGATGGTACTCGGCAGTGTGCGAAACGGAACGTTTTCGAACACGAACTTTCAATCGTACAATCGAATTATTCGTACACCATCAGAGAATGAAGCAACCACTTTAGCGTCGTGCGTGGATAAAAATTATGCGTTTAGATTGTTGATAATGTTATACCAGCAAGTTTGATCTAGCTTTTAAGCTTCTTACGTGCTACGATATAAATAGATATTTATTGTACAAAAAAAAATATATGTACATATGAATTGATTTTTAAATATGCCATTCTTAAAATAGTTAAAAAACTCATAAAAGAAAATTGATTATGAATAAACAACTTTTTTTGTAGCCATATCATATTTATGACCAAAATGCGTCAAATTCTAATTTAATAGCTAAACAGTAACAGTAGTAATAGTAACTATGAGTTTTTTAGACGATAATGTGCATATTTCTGCATACTATTAGTACTAATAAGGTGTACAGTACATTATTCTGACTGTACTTGTCAGCAACTGTAGGGGCCCAACAGGGTCGAAGCCTACTGGGGCCAAGGGTCTGATTCTGAAAGGAAGACTCGGCCCTGGTACGAAAGGCAACGAAGGAACAGGAGTGGGTTTTTAGTCAGTAAAAGTCCAAAAGTGGGAGATGTCACAAGATGATTATCCCACCAAAAAAAAAAAAAAACTGTACTAGTACTGCAGTGCTAACCCAAAAGTGTTTTTTTTTTATTTGGCACAAGACTAGTACCTACCTATCAACGTCTTTACCTACACACAATTTTTTCCGACTCAAAGCCCAAAGGATTAAAAAAGGATATTATCTTGATCGACCCTAACCTTGGTCTAATCGTGAAGTTCCCCAAAGCTAAGAGGTTTTTTAAGGAAAAACGTTTTAGCCCTTAACTGATTTGCCGTTCCGATGATAATTTGGTAAGGAGTTAGACGCGACCTCCTTTTAATCAAGATGAAACTATAAGAAGTATCTAAACAATAATTTCAACCTCTAAAGGAATTCCAAAGGGTTTCTTTTTTCAAATTTATTTAGGACACTTAAACTTTTTTTAATATTTTTAATCTGCTTCTAGCAGCGACTTTTCCGGTGTGAAAGTAGAGTACCTATCGCATCGTGAATGAATAATAATAATATACCATTTAATTCAAGTTTGCACTCATATAAGGGTTAGTAACAATGTTTACTAAAAACTGTGTTAGGAGCTATAAAATTCAAATTACACAATGGAATATATTCCCGACACAAAAATCACCATTTGGATCAAATTTGGGACATTCCCCGCTCTTGGGCAGAGCGAGAGATAGTGTCAGGCTTTTACTGGCTAAAAACCCACTCCTGTTACTTCGTTCCCTTTCGTACCAGGGCCGAGTCTTCCTTTCAGAATCAGACCCTTGGCCTCAGTAGGCTTCGACCATGCTGAGCCCGTACGGTTTGCTGACCTCTCCTTGAGGCGCGCGTGGAACAGTACGCGCCGTCGACGACTTGGGCTCGATCTGGACGGTTACCGGACGGTCGGACGGCGACCTACCCATTGCTCACCGTCCCGTCCGCAAGCCCGCGCCTACGGTGGCCGGAAATCTTGGAAAATTTCATCCGGAATCGTTCGGATATACGTTTGCTTTTATAATATTAGTGTAATAAGTAGGCTTCCAACCAGAACTGAAAATCAACACTAATATTATAAAGAGGTAAAGTTTGTTTTTTTTTTGTTTGTAGAAGGTAATCTGCGAAAATACTGCCCCCCTAGCCAAGTTACGATCGTTTTATTTGCGTCAAACGCCTCGAGTAGGCCACGCCTCCGATTCCTTTGTTCTGACCACGTGACTCAGCGTTGAGCTGACGTCAGAACAAAGGAATCGGAGGCTTGGCCTACTCGAGGCGTTCGACGCAAACGAAACGATCGTAACTTGGCTAGAGGGGCAGGTCAGATTACTAAAATTTTTTCACCGATAGAAAGCTGCTTTATTCTTGAGTGATATGGCCTATATTTTATGTACGCGGGCGAAACCGTGGGCAAATATAGTAGAAAATAGGACTACTCATTTAAACACTATCACTCTTTTCGGTTACTAAACTGGAATGAGTGATAAGTCACCAATATCAATATGTCAGAGATTTTATATGCATAAACGTATTTTTATGTGTCATGCTTCTTACAAAAAAGTGAACCAAAATGAGCAAAATAGTTTTTTTTTTAACATAAAGTAAAATTTACTTTGTGTCAAAAAAAACTACCGTCCATTATCTTTAAAATTAAATAAAACATTTTGTTGCTCGTTATTCGTTAACATGGGAATCCTTTGATGTTCTACACAAGGTCCCGGTGACCTTGTGTAGAATATTCATAATATTGAATATCTCATAATATTTTTAGAACCCAACGTTTGGTATATACCTAACACTAAAACATGTAATCATGTATAATTTGGAATATAATTTAAATTGACAAAAGTTATTAAATTACAGTTTCCTTTCATCAGGCCCCAATATAAACGAAACACATTGCGGCATAATTATTATTAGTGATTGACCGAAACACGATTTGCAGCCACAGCCGAAATCGTAATCAAATGTTTGGCTGCTTTTCCGGTTTCGGCCGCAACCGAAACTAACGTAATAATAGAAAAACTGGGCATGTGTGACTTGGACTCGCGCACTGACGGTTCCGTGCAAACGTACCTATGAAAACAATTCAATTTCCGAATTGAGTCATGAAGATTTTTCTGAATCGCAAAAAAGTTTTTTTTTGTTACGTACCTACTACCATTTTTAGATTTTTTTCCTATACCTACTTGTGCTATGAGACCTTGCTTCATGCCAAATTTCAGGATTCTAGGTCAACGGTAAGTACCCTATGAATTTTGATTCCCTTGTGAGTGTGGAAATATACGTTTTATGCGACATAAACGGCCGTATCTTTTTTTCGTTAACTCAGAAGTTTGATTTTTTCACAGCTTCAAAGAACCGCAGACCTGAGTATATGGTTTTAATTTCAACTCGTCAATAAGCTGGCATCGGAACTAGTAGGCACAGGAAGTGTTACTCACTTCCGATTAAAACGGCGGCAGTGTCCCTAAGCTTATCGCGAGATTTGATCAAACCAAGACATGAACAGGTCTCTCAAGAACCCTTCTGCTAATAAAACGCCGAACGTGACACCACAACTGAATGGCTTATTGTGTCCAACACAGATCGCCAAGTTACAGAACACATAAAAAAAAAATCAACTCTTTACCTCCCTCCACGCGTTCCCGAGGTAAAGGGTCTTGACAGACAGGCAGATAGACGGACGTACAACAAAGTGATCCTATAAGGGTTCCGTTTTTCCTTTTGAGGTACGCAACCCTAAAAATAACATTTCGATAAAGTTATTGGAAGTGTCAGGTGTTCTGGGTCTGGGTGTCTTTTGTATTTGTGTTTACATGTTTGAGAGTGCACACCATATTCTAAAGAGATGTCAGCAAACCGAAGGGTCCCATCAGTCCCAATTTCCAGCCACCGCAGGCCCGGGCCTGCGGACGGCAAGCAATGGGTAGCTCGCCGTCTGACCATGCAGTAACCCTCTGGACCGACCCCAGTCGTCGACGGCACGTAGTGTTAGACGCGCACCTCAAGGAGATGTCAGCAAATAGAAAGAAAGAAAGAAACAAATCGTAGGGACCCAGCAGGCAAAGAAGAAACAGGAGTGGGATTTAGTCAGTAAAAGTCTGACACGCCTCCCGCTCAGCTCAAGGGAGGGTGATGTCATTAGATGATTCACCACCTAAAAAAAAGGGGCCCAGCAGGGTCGAAGTCAACTGAGGCCATGGGTTGTGCAAAAGTGTACCTTGGGTTCCGGGAACGAAGGCAAAAAAGGATGTGGAGTGAGTTTTAGTCAATAAAAAGTCTGACACGCCCTCTCGCTCCGCCCAAAAGCGCGAGAAGTAATTGGATGATTTCCCATCTAAAAAAAGGCAACTTAAAAAAAAACTTACATAAAATACTTTATAAAAATAAAATAAAAAGGAAAATACACAAAACTATAACACACATAGACGAACGAACCGTAAGGGCCCAGCAGGGCCAAAGCTTACTAGGGCTACGGGTTGACTTCCGAAAAGGAAACCGGTGGTACTGAAACGCTAAGACTAAAGAAGGAACACATTTATGCTTTTAGTCAGTAAAAGTTCGACACGCCCGCCTAAAAAGGGAGAAGTCATCAGATGATTTCCCATCTTCAAAAAAAAAGCCGAAACTAGTTATTTTTTACGAAACTGGCGGAAACCGAAACTGTCCCTTTTTTTTTGGTGGGAAAATCATCTTATGACATCCCCTACTCTTGGACGGAGCGAAAGATAGTGTTACTTTTACTGACTAAAAACCCACTCCTGTTCCTTCGGTGCCTTTTGTACCAGGACCGAGTCTTCCTTTCAGAATCAGACGAGTTGGTCTCTAATTATTATCAGAGACCAATATATTACATAACAAAATTACCGAGTCCCCAACATTTACCGCGGTTTAATCTTCCTTCAGAAACTAATTTAGAACTACGTATGCTGAGTCTGACCCTCAATTATTCGAGGTGAACATCCCACCTGCTTATTAGCACCGAAGCATAAAAAGTACCGCATTGCGCAACCATTACGGGTAGCTCATGTTATATTCAGTAAACATAACACAAATTAAAGTTATCTTATGTTATATTAATAACGTAGGCCCCTCGTGTAGCACAAATTCTTGTTTAGTTTTGGGATTTTAATTTTTATAATTTCTGTGTTCTTTTTCTTATGTGTATTTTATGAACAAAAATTATTTGCGTCATTAGCTTTAATTAATTATCTTTTTTGACGAAAAAAAAGTTCACTGCTCGACATAGTTCATAACAGAATCGTTTGGCCGGTTAATGTAACGATTCTTATAATACGTTTTGTAGTTTTCGTTACTTCTAGGGTTCCGTAACTCAAAAGGAAAGGGAAAAACGGAACCCTAATAGATCACTTTGTTGTCCATTTGTCAACTACAAATTTACAGCTTTCAGATTTTTTCCTATATTTGTGCTATGAGACCTTGCTTCATGCCAAATTTCAGGATTCTAGGTATATCCCGTTGACCCAGAATCCTGAAATTTAGCATAAATCAAGGTCTTATAACACAAGTATAGGAATAAATCTGAAAACTGTAAATTTGTTGTTTCGTCACAATTTTTTTGCAATTCTGAAAAATCTTCCGAGACTCCATTCCGGAATTGAACTATTTACATAGGTAAGTTTGTACGGAACCCTCAGGGCGCGAGTCCGACTCGCACTTGCCTAGTTTTTTTACGTTGGAAATCGTGATAATTTCTCCCACTCTGAGTGGGGCGGGAGGGAGTCATACTTAGGTACTGACTAAAATCCACAGTGTTCCTTCAGTTGTTCCTTTTATTGCGAGGGTAACTCCTTCGGACAATAAACCACAGCTCTGGCAGGCGTTCAGGCCTGGTTGGCTCACCATCCACTCGTCCTATATGGACCGAGCCCGAGTCGTTGACAGTGCGAAGTATTCCACGCGCGCCTCAAAGAGATGTCAGAACAGCATAGGGGCCGAGCAACGTCGACCAGGGCTTAGTTTTTACCAAACGGCCGGACAGCGAGCTACCCATGGTACACCACATCCACGCCGTATTCACCGTGTCCTCCAGGTGATCGCAATGGGGATACATGGGAGTTTCTTCGTGCTGGATGACAGCCTATACCTTAATGTCATTGGATCCATAAGAACCGAAAGAGATTGTCATGAAAGTGTACAGAGTACGCTTTGAGAGGAAGTGTTCTCTTTGTACCTAGTTATCTAGCTGATGTAGTGACGAATCAGAAGGAATTGAAAAAAGAGAAGAGTAGGGATCGCTCTACAAATATTTTTTGTCAGACAGTTGGTACATAAAAAAACGAGGCTGGATATAAAAGCACGATGAAATGAAAAAAAAAGCAAATAAAAAAGCTTGAACAAGTTGTTACAGATGTAATAGTCTACAGAGGCTCACTCATTTTATATTTAACAGACCATGAAACACAAAGTAATTCACACCAAGCCACCACAATCTTGCAACATCGTAAGCAAAGAAAAAGGCACAAAAGAAATCTCTGGCTAAACCAAGACATAATAAGTAATTATGCTAGCAACCTCATTAGCTTAGACTATCTCTAATCCAGGGTTTAGTAGCCGACCAACTTAATACCAGAGATAACCAGTTCACAGCTTAACATGGAACGAAACAAGACTATGCCAGAGAATAATTTTATTTCAGCTAACACGGGGTTACTTTGAACGTGCTGTAGTAAAAAACTTTTAATAATTACTGCGTGTTTGCAGCTGTGTGCACTATTTTGTTTTAGAGTTAACTAGCTAATTGTGAGTGAAGAAGTGAGTATAATTGTGCTTTCATTGGGTTCGGTTGGCAACACGCTTATAAACTTTACGCTCGTCCTTCTTCTGCGAAGCAATAATTTTAGCGAAGTAGGTGGTGGAAAGCTTAAGCAAATGGCCATAATCAAGCTTCAGTCACCGCATTTTAGACTGAAATGGATAGCTTGCCTTCAGGCTGTCAGGAAAGGACCGAGTCTGAATTATCGACGGCGCGTAGTGTTCCACACGCGCCTCAAAGAGATATCACCAAAATCGTAGAAGCCCAGTAGGGTTAATGTTCGCTAGGACTACCCGAGGAATTTTTGAAAGAGAGTCGGGAACCAGTGATTTACACCCAGAGCTATGACACATTGCGTTCCAGGCGCGTCTCAAAGAACTGTCAGCAAAGTTGACAGGGCCCGCTAGACACTGAAGGAACTCTAGTTAGGCAGTAAAAGTCTCACACTCTGTCTCGCTCTACCCAGAGCAGTAAGACTTATTTGATTATTTATTTCCTAAAAAAGAAATACATGATGAGTTGAGTTATGATGATTGTCCTTACTGTTTGAAAATAAGAAGCTTTCTAAGTAAAATTGCAACGGTTCAGGTAATAAAACAACTTAGCTTCTTGCAGTCCATCACTAGACAAAAACCTTTCCAAAGCTGCCCTGCTACTTTAGAGGTTGTCGGCCTTTCTAGCCGAGGGGTCCTCTCTAGAACGGCACAGTGCCCAGGCAATTATAGGTATATGAAAGAACGAGCATTAAAAAGCGTGCCATACAGACATGGATGCCGTTCTGCAAAGCCAGACTTCATTCAAAAGTCAGTGCCCCAAATGTCACATTTAACTTACACAATTATCTCCAATGTTGTCCTATGCAGGCTTTGCCCTAGCACCCGAGCAGTGCCATAAAACAGTGATTTTCTGAAGCCTACTTCTCAGTAAGCCGTTACTGAGAAGTAGGCTTATTTTAGTAGGTTAATACTCAGACCTCAATTTTGGGCGGTTCATTGAGTCCAAAGCCAAGTTAGCTGCTAGAAAACTAGGCGTTCTTGCAAAGGTCCGACGGTACTTCACACCGGGACAGCTTCTAATGTTATACAAAGCACAGGTCCGATCGTGTGTGGAGTACTGCAGTCACATATGGGCTGGTGCTGCAAAATGCCATCTGGCAGCTTTGACTCAGTGGAAAGGCGTGCGAAGAGGCTAATTGGGGATCCAGATTTGGTTAAGTCCAATCTACAAAGCCTCGAGCACAGGCGCAGGGTAGCCAGCCTATCGGTATTTTACAGGTTGCATTTTGGAGAGTGTGCGCGGGAATTGCATGACTTGATTCCGCCATCTCCTTTCTACCATCGGACAACCCGACGTACGGCGAGTATCCACCCTTACTTTGTTGAAACTTCAACGGTCCGGACTAAGCGTTTCGCTTCGTCGTTTATACCGCGTACATCGAAGGACTGGAACAATTTGCCTGCTGCGGTCTTCCCGTCCAACTATAATTTAGGTGTCTTCAAGGCTAGAGTGAATAGGCTCTTAATAAACTAGTGCGCCTCACCATCAATGATTGCATCGCTGCTTACCATCAGGTGGGATCGCAATCAAGCACTGGTTTATATGCATTAAAAAAAAAATAGGTTTGAAAAAAATATTATATTTATTATAGATTCATATTTAACATTATAAACATATGATTTTTACGTATGACTAATACTTTTGCTAAAAAATAAAAATTAACATGATATTTTTTCGCTTATTTTCCCTACTCCTTTCAATCGGCTTTGATCTTTAGAATTATGTTCACAAAATAAAAAATAGCTGGTTAAATGTTCTTCAGAATGTACATAGCATATGTAAATCAATCAATAATTCGCAAAGAAAATGGTTTTAACCTTTTGAGTGCGTAATTAGAGACACAATAGTAAGACAATGGCGCGTGAACGCCGGCGTTAATGCGGGGATCAACAGCTTAAAGTTCAGCGAGCTCTATGCGGGTGCAGGCGCCAGTACGAGTATGTATGCATTTAACTCCGGCCAGATGTTCAAGAGAGTATTCACCTTAATATTCTGCATGAAAACTTAAATCTACATAGTTAAACGGACGCTTCATATCCTTTGATTTCCTGTTATTAACTAGGTTAAATACAGTAACAGCTCCATAATTACCTCGTCGTAACTAAACTTTAATCTGGTAACTTTGTAGCTGACTCACGTACAGGTGGATAACTGGTCGCGGATAAACCAAACTGTTTAGAACAAAACAGTTGTATTGCTGGCGAATTGTAATTGGGGTTCTGTTGCACGGTGGGCTGTGATTGTTGTGGTGGGACCGCTTCCGAATAAGTTGGATGATTGATTTAGTGAGCCAATTGTTTAGGAGCGTGAGGAGGATAAAAATGCCCGCAAGATGGGTCTAGTTCAGTTCGCCCTCCGGTAACCGTCCTTCTCGGATCGAGCTCGAGTCGTTAATAGTGCGTAATGTTCCACGCACGCCTTTAAGTCAGCAAAACCGATAGGGACCCAGTAGGACTGAAGCCCCCAGTAACTGGGGCTATAAGTTGACTTCTGAAAGGGAAACTCGTGGTCCTAGAACTCAAAGAACAACGGAAGGAACATAGGCAAGCTTTTTTAAAATTGATATAAACTAGTGCTTGACTGCGATCCCACCTGATGATAAGCAGTGATGCCATCGTTGATGGTGAGGTGCACTAGTTTATTAAGAGCCTATTCACTCTAGCCTTAAAGACACCCAAGTTATAAACGGACGGGAAGACTGCAGCAGGCAAATTGTTCCAGTCCTTTGATAAACAACGAGGTGAAACGCTTAGTCCGGACTGTAGTGGTTTCAACAACGTGAGGGTGAATACGCGCCGTACGTCAGGTTGTTCGATGGCAGAAAAAGCCTGATACCCGATCCACCCTAGAACGCAAAAAGTAATTAGACAAGCTTAAAAAAAAATGCCCGCAAGGTCTATGTGAAAATAACTTTTAATGGTAGTATCTGGAAAATCTAGGCTAGTCTCTGGCAACTTCAGTGAAACTATGATGGGCCACGTGACGGCACTTTTGGTGCAATAGTTGAACGATTGACTGCTGTTCTACCTGCTTTTCAGGTCTGGTTCTTTGTTTGTATAAGTTTAAATGTGTATAAACGCATCAACGATACAGAAGTAACGCTGCGTGTGAAGCAACGTCAAAAAACTAGCCAATTGAAAGTTCGATTTGAACACGAAGGGTTCCGTTATTAAAATTAGATAAAAACCGCCGACAAAATAACATTTCTTGAATGAGTTTTATTTTATTTTATGTCTCTAGATCTTGCGGTTTATGAGATATAGACGAACGGACAGAAAACGCGTAGCAATAGGGTTCCAATGGCCCTATTTAGGTACAGAACCCTAAACAGATACCATAGAACCGAAGTAGTTATGATTTTAGACAGTTAAAAGACCTACGAAGTGTCATAAGCCAGTAGCATAAAACACATAGGTACTAAAGTCAATCCCATGTATGTACTTCACTTTTCATACTTACGCTCGGTAGTCGCGCTTTTGTTGTCAACTTTGGCTGATACACAAAAAACTATCATGGTAGTGGCACTCGTATCTAGTTGTTAGATTTATTGTTGGGATTGAAACAGGAAGAACGAAAATATAAAACATGTGAAAACGTTCACTTTTTCGGTGCGAGGCCAGGGACCGGTGCGCTTACCTACCTAACTGTTATGTGTTATATTAAAACAATCTATCAAAATACAAACAAATACCTACTTACCTCTTTGAGACAACTGGTAGCATAAAAAACGACAATTCACTGTTCAATGTTGAATTTAAACAACCGTCCACTAAACAGTTATTATAACCATTTTATTTTTGTTGCTCCGTTTTTGCACAAAAAATTGCAGGTGTGTCTCAAGCGTATGGCACTCGCGCTCGCACTAGTCCCAATAGGTCCGAGATATAGTGTTCGTGAGTAGTGTGTATGTATGTGTTGCTCGAGTGCACTTTAAATGTAGATTGACTTCTGTACCTATCTCTCTTTTGTGCCAGTAGTTACTTGGAATATTGCGACAACTGTGATAACTTTCAACAGTTCTGATTTATTTATGAGAGGCACAGATCGAAAGTTTTTGGTTAAACTTATTACAAGCCTTTATCCAGTATTGAACTGTCACAAGCTAGGTTGATTAATTGGATTTCGTAATTGATACCTAATGACTTGCTTTAGATTGAAGGTCAGATGGTGAAGCCAGAAAATTAAAACGCTGGAAAGGTCATCTTTTGTTTTAGAGTATAGGAAAGTGGTATTGCAAAGTCGACCACGGGCTTTTCTGTAACAAAATTGTTTTTTAATTTAGTCTAGTGGTTTTTGAGTTTATTAATCACAAATTGTTGGATGTACGTAACTTCCTTTCGCTTTTAATTTAATTATGATTCTATATCTCATTTCACTCATTGTAATAAAAATTACGTTATGCAAATTAAATGAAAATTTATTATGTACTCATATAATTTGCGTACTATCATTTTACACATAATAAATACACAAAACACACTGCAAACGTACAAAAATACAAAATTTTCTATAAAATATTAAGTATAAATCGATTTTTTCCGCGACGTTTGATCTAGGTTTGGTACAAATTGGAGCAGAGCAGCATTTTGATCGCTTAATACTGTTTTGAAATTGGGGGTTATTTCTAGAAACATTAATTTAAACGCCATTATTTTGTCAATTTCTTTTAGCTCAGGTATTTGAGTCTTTTCTGAAAATAACCTGCACTTTAATCATTTTTGCCTTTTATATTATAATTTTTTTATTAATTTCATCATCTAAACTGTTTTTACAGAAAATATTTTGTGATATAAAGTATTTGTTCCTTAAATTAGAAAATAATCAAATGTCGTATTTATCTCTGTCGTTTTTCCATGTCTAAATAATTTCGAATAAACTATTTTGTAATGATCATAATTTACCATGACAATAATGATAATTTACAATAATAGATTAATGAAACTTTTTGCAGTGAGTAAAACGAAGTTAATTACTTATTTTTTTATTAGCTCAAAACCTAATAATTTACATTAGTTGTGGTGATTAATTTGTTTTATTCTGGTCTGTTTTGTACCTTCCTTAGTTTAAAAAAAATAAAATCGCTCCAAAATGGCATTTAAATCAAGTAGCCTTTTAAACTGTCGATATGTCCACGTAACATTCATAGCTCAGCGGCTTTAGATTAATTTACAATCGTTATCGCAAATAGAACGTCACTTTATTTGGAGCACCTCACATAAAGTAACCTCTCCCCCAAACCCTTGACGATATTAATTACAATAACGACGCGGTAATTAGCTAATTCCCTTAACCAGCATCAATAACAAGGCTATCAGTTATCTGACAGCACATCAAGGGAACCCTCCTGCGAACTTTGTAGCTGAGTCATGTACCTACCTATTACACTTTACCCCCCCCCTCAAAATCTGGTCGAACAAGTGTTTAGAATAACGGTTGTAGGTAACTATAAAAAGTGTTTAGAAAAACGGTTGTAGGTAACTATAAAAAGTGTTTAGCTTTACGAGTTTTCAGCATTATTCACAATTAGTTCACAATAATTTTTTATTTTTTAATTTTATTGATTTTAGACCATTTGATTATCATCCATCGTCATCCTTTTTCGACATGGTAAATCATCAAATAATTCCTCTCGCTCTAGGTGAGTGAGTGTTTCAGTCTTTTATTGACTGAAAGCTATCAGAGTTTCTTCAATTGCCTTTTGCATTCTAGGGCCGCGGTAACTCTTCCGAACAATCTCACAGCCTGTCACCCTGATCTGAACTCATCACCCTGTTGCTCTTTTCTTAGTTTATTTAGTCAGAGCAGGATGTTCTTTCTTTACATTCATCTGTATTTATTATCATATTAATAGTAATCACTTTTGCGGTTTCTTATATTTTTTGAGTGCGGTCTGTTGAATGAAACTAATTCGTTAAAATATTACTTTCCATCATTTTGGAAAGTAATATTTTAACGAATTAGAAAAAAAATTTTTGTAAATCTTATCGTAGTCTTTCTTATATAACAAAATAATGCATGTTAACTAGAAAGTATGTGTGAAATCATATTTTTCGGAATATTTTTTTAAAAGCTTTACCAAGAATCGTATTTCCTAGTAACTGGATAGTGAAAATCAAATCAGCAGTCGCTTCTTATAAAACATTGACTGAAAGCTAATTTTTAGATAGTTGGGAAAAGGTTGGGTAAATAAGGACGGCACGAGGGAGAGTGGGGCAAGATGAGAATGGGGCGAGATGACAGTAGGGCAAGAAAATGATTTCAAGGATTTCAGAATTGCACCTAGGCTTATCATTTGGTGAATACGAGTCGAAGAAGAAAAATATATCAAAGAAAAGAGTTTTTAAAGCGTAAGACACTTCGAGGGATAAATAGCTCGACTCTCACCAATTGCTGAGGTGAGATAAAGGAACAAATGTACATTCAGTTACCTAAATGTACAGTAAAGGGGTTGACGGTAGCCTATCAACAACCCTAGCTGCCCCTAACAACCTAGCCCTAACATATAGTTACAATATATAGTGCGGGAAGCCTGTTACCATGAGACCTAAGACAACAGACGGAAGGTGGAAAGGATGAAGGGTGTATCGGATGGGATTTTCTCACTGCCGTTCCCCCGCAGCCTCACGGACCGACCAATTATCCAATATTTTTGCCGTAGATATGATAGTGTGAGTCGATTGGTGAGGTAAAGGATGTGTACATTTTCACTGGTGGCTAAAAGTGTTCAATTTATTAGTCATTTTCTTAAAATAACATTGGTAGAGTTGACGCAGTCGCTGCTTGTCTTTGGTTCGATTTCCTTAAGGAACAAATATGACTTACAGATAGTTATTTTGGGTCCGGTTGTCAACCTAAGTTACTGACTAATTATTTATTTATTTATTTCTTTATTGCACACCTTAACTTATTACAGGACAGACATTTATAATAAATAAGTGTACAATAGGCGGTCTTATTGCACAGGACAATTTCTACCAGACAACCTTTGGATGGACTGAAACGAAAGGAAAAGATTTGGGCGCTGTCAGTGTACAACAGCATAAATAATTTATAAAAGAAAATAAAAAGATAATAAAAATACAATAAAATATATATACATTTAATAGATAAATAGGTACATTACCAAATCTACATTTTATAGACTCAAAACCATATATCACAAAAGATTTTAGTAAACCATATTAACAACAGCCATAATGACGCGTAAACAAAATTCTTTAACAAACTAAGTGGCTGATTCACCAAAAGATACAGTTCAAAAGTGTTTAGAGCAAGAACACCATCGGAGAATTTTCTTTTTACCCCAGTACACGTCGTAGGTACATTTTAGACGACAAACGACAGTTCCTAGCCAGTTTTGAAGGCAGTAAACAATTTGTGAAGTTTACACAGTTGTAAGCTTTCACTGTGGGTACGCCTCGAGCGTACGTAAACTTTGTCCTGAAAATGAAACCGGATGGGGCACTTAGAGAAAGCGCCTTATGACTCCCAGATCGATATTTTGTAAGTTATATTTTAGTTGTGTGTTTTTAAATGGGGTTGTGTGGGGTTTTTACATAAGTGCTGTTCTGATATATGTATCTAATGGGTTTGAAAGTGTTATGGAAGTTGAAGACAGTGTACTTAACGCTCTTTAATGTTATGCGTAGCTACTTATGTTTTGTATGTTCGATTGACATACTGCTTTTAAAAGTAGGTGAGTAGTATCAAGGGTTTCTTTTTCAATAGCTTTGAAGCTTAGCATAACATAGCAAAATCAGCCTTTTAATGTTCCTACTGCTGGGACTCAGGCCTCCTCTCCAGGAGAGGGAATGGGCCGTAATCCACCACGCGGGCCCAGTGCGGGTTGGTGAATGTCACATGTCTTCGAATTTTTGGTTCTAGGACATGCCGGTTTCCTCACGATGCTTTCCTTCACCGTTTGAAGCTTAATTTTGAAGAAATTATTGTGTCTCTAATTTTGTGATTTATTACGTACCTACGTAATGTGTTATTTTATTTGTATTTTAATTTAATTTAATTTTTATTTGAATTTCATTTTATGTTATTTTTGATTTGATTATTTTAATGTCTTATTTGATTTTAATTTTGTATGTAATGACTATGTCTGAAATAAATTTATAATAATAATAATTAATGTATTCTTTAAGTGAATTTCTTTTTATGATGGAATTCAAATCCGTAAAGGTTTAATTTTTTTGTTTAATAAGGTGACAACATATTATTTACTTACTCCTACAAATCTGAAAAAAAACTTGAATTGGGTGTAAGAGTACGTCAAGTACTGCTGAGCGTGCGCGTCTGCTGGCTGTAGGGGAATGGGAGTCGGGTTTGTGGCTTCAGGCACTCCCGTCATCCACCATAGGCACTATGATGGATGACGCCTCGTTTCGGCTCGCAATCTGTTTACGCTTAGGCGCACCTTGTGTTGCTCCACATCGGTGCCACTGTGGCGAAGCTGTCGACAGCCTCGGACACCTGCTGCAGGAGCGCAGGCCGCATAGCACGGCACGCTAGCATCAACGACATTATTCGTCGAGCTCTCGTCACCGCTGGCGTACCTGCCGTATTAGAACCTAGCGGCTTGGTACGTGACGATGGGAAGAGACCAGATGGTATGACGTTGGTGCCGTGGAAGTTGGGTAGGCCTCTGGTGTGGGACGCAACCTGTGTCGACACCCTTGCGCCATCCCATGTTCTTAGTTCGGCGGGCTGTGCCGGCGCTGCCGCTGCGGCTGCTGAGACCCTCAAACGGCGCAAATACTGTAATCTTATTGGTAATTACAGTTTTGAGCCGTTTGGGGTCGAAACGCTTGGGTCATGGGGTCCGAGTGCGCGTCTCCTTTTTAAGGAAATTTCACGCCGTCTGATCGACACTTTGCGTGACCAGAGGGCTGGCTCGTTCTTCGCCCAAAGAATTAGCATTGCCATTCAACGTGGCAATGCTGCCAGCCTTCTGGGCACATTTCCGGATGACAGCAATGTGGAGGAGTACTTCGACGCCTGAGTGTAATAGGTGTTTTTGTATTATATGTACATAGTTAGGTTTAGTATAATAGTTTTTATAGTTTGTATGTACATAGTTAGGTTTTAGTATAAATAGTTTAGTTATTATTTAAGTTTCATATAAATTGTTTCACATGTTTATAAATAAACTACAATAAAGAACTAAACAATACAAAATAAAAAAGAAATAGGTTAATAAATTAGAACTAAATTAAAATAAATGAAAATTACGGTGTAAGATATGATTTTGAACAATTATAATTCGTTGTTATAGTCTTTTTGTCGTCCAAGAAGAGTAAATCTATTAAATTTCTTCCGAAAACGTTCTCGCACTCAGGATAGAAACTTACCAATACTGCAGCACTTACTGCTAATTCAACAAAGCCCTCATAAATTATACATGAACTTTCATGATTTCTCACCAACACTCACGGTCTCTCACTCACTCTATAATTCAAATTCACCTCTGATATTCATGACTCAATTTCAATTACAATTCAGCACATCAGAGCTTCCACAGATTTGGTCTAGACTTACTATTGTCGTGTATAAAGGCCTTTGTCTCAGTAATATGTCTAGGTAATTGTATGACCTGAGTAAATTGTTGCTAGGTTGAAGGAAAATGGTACGTAAGCCAGCTTATATTGTGTGTTGATGATGTAACCGGTCTAGGTAAAGATCGGTTGGGCGGAATGTAAGTAATAAGTAATTCATGATCCTTTATATGTAGTGACTACTAGCTTTTGCAAGCGACTTCGCTCGCGTAAAAGTAAAAAATTGGGTTCATTTCTAAGGTTCCGAATCTTAAAAGGAACGGTCCCTTGAAGCTGTGAAAAAATTAAATTTCTAAGTTCACGAAAAAAAAGATACGACTATTTATGTCGCAAAAATCATAAATTTGACACTCCTAAGGAAATCGAAATTCATAGGGTACTTCCCGTTGACCTAAAACCCTGAAATTCGGCATGAAGCTAGGTTTTATAGGACAAGTATAGAAATAAATCTGAAATATGAAAATTTGAAGTTACGTCACAAAAAAAAATTACTTTTTTCTATTCGAAAAAATCTTTGAGTTTGGATTCGGGAATTGAACTATTTACATAATTTAGTTTGTACGGAACCCTCAGTGTGCGAGTCCGACTCACACTTGCCCAGTTTTTTTGACTTTCAGGTTTGCCTGCGCTTATTGTTGTGCAATACTCAACAAGAAATAAAACTAAAAAGATATCTTTTTCTGAACAGTATCAAAATTGTTTATAAATAAAGCAGCAATTAGCATTCCAAATACCTATTGGTTAGAGGAAGACTGGTGGCGTGGTGGGAACATATCGCTATCTCTTTTTAGCACACGTTAATTAATGGTGGTGACGTCATATTCCAGTATAATGTCATTTGACAGTTTCCCTTTCTACCAGACTTAAAAGGTTTCTAACTTGATTGATATTGTACGAATGTGAAATTTTCTTTCCATTTGCGATTTTGGATAAAGTTGCTTTTTGATACAAACATTTTAAAAAATGAGTCAAGTGCCCAATTAAGATAAATAGTATCCTGTTTTATTCTTTATTATCTACTCGAGTGTCAATTTTAATCTAATCCGTCAAGCCGTTTCAGCGTGAAGGAGTAACAAACAGACACACGTCTGTACATATTCATACAAAGGTGAACGGCAGAATCCGTACCGCATACTTTTTTTGTTGTCTTGTTATAGAATTTGTACGACTTATTAAGGTAACTAAGCTATTTATTTTCATGTAAGTATACTATTTTTAAAACTCCGTGTTAGTTAGTTATATCAATAAAAAGATTTGATTAACTAAACGTAATAAAATCGTAAACTAAACGCGGTTATGTTTTTAGAAGTTGCCATTGTAAAATAACACAAAAATCGAAATGATAATTAATTATTTAGAAATAGAAATAATATGAAATATTATTAAGCAATTATATTTTATACCTAAGAATGCATATTATTGAATAAAATCAAGGTATTTCTGGATTTAATTATAGAAATGTTTTTCATCAACAATATTTTTTTGTTTATATGGCAATTATTTTTTGACAGCTTGACAGGTAAACTTATTGAAGTTTACCTGTCAAGCTGTCAAAAAATATTTGTTGTTGTTTTGAATCAGTATATTTATCTGTGTTTTGAATTATTTGTGACTGTATCTGCGCAATTTAGCGAATTATCGGGCCGCTACGTTGAGTTGAAAACGCTTTATTTACTTCGCTGTGTGTGTGTATATGCTATAATTAAAGAGACGAGTTCAAAATGTGTTAATTGCAACGTTTGCTTATCCCGAATATGAAGACACACTATATACGATGAGACTGAAGATCTCTTCAATACTATTCGACTGAGGACATATTCGAAAGATGTAAGTAGTGTACGAATATTACAGCGTACATTCTGCATAGGTATCAGTGGGGCTAGTGACGAACTCGTCATAAGTTTTATATGTTGAAAAGTAGTTTCCATTTAAACCACACTAAAATGTGTAGGTATGTCTGCTCAAACTAATCTTAATACTATTCGAAAAACTAACAGACACGGCTATTTGTATGTACCCATAACATACAAATCAGGATATCGATACAAATGGTTATTTAAATTGTGTCTTTTTGTTTGTGTTTTGTTTATGTTGGTACATATTGGGCACAACATATTATGTTCATTGAACTTAGTGTTCAATTTGTATTTAATCAATTTTATTTTGATATATCTATGGTCATCTAATGAAATGAATTATTTACAGATCTCATTCAAAAATGAAGTTTGTGGAGTACCACTGATGACCACCGACCGAGAACCAGCTCAAGATTTGAGCTTACATGTTCCAAAAGAATCATGAAAAAAACTCTAGCATATTGCAATTTAAAGTTATTGCTGTAACTACATTTTAAGTTTGAGAACAGTGGGACGCGGTTTGCATATGATAAGCATTATTCATATCTAAGCTATGCTTGCCATAAGGGAGAAATTGTTCTCTGATCAGGCCCCTTCTTAGATGAAGTAATCTATCTATTTATGTATGGTTTCCGCACTTAGTCCTATGTGGACCATTGTATGTGGGCCATGGCAGCCATAACCTTAGGTGGGCTTATTCCAACCAGCCCACCTCTTTCCAAAAACAGGTAAGGCCTCTTAGGTTTTTCAGGATATCAATAAGGGAGTTCGGGGATCCTAAGGTGTGTGTGCGTATTTCAGTGACACCTGTGCAGATGAAGTAACATTAAGAATAATTATAGGATATATGAAGGAGGCATATTTTGGAAACATACAGCTGCACATAATTCATTATAAAGATTGCAGGAAATTGCTCTGAAAGCCACAAATTATTTCATCAAATCTGCTCATAGTTTAACATCGACCGGAAGTCTCATCTCCCTGCCGAAATTTACTCTTGCTGGAGTATGTCCCGTGCTATCACGCACTGCTGATCGATAAGACAGACTGATTGCAAGATTATGAAAACAAAAATAAAATAATTCTAAGCACAATAAAATAATTATACTTACAGAAACAAAGTTGTTTTATTTACCTACACTCAATACCATATCAAAACTTCATGATTATAAACTATTGTAGTCCGCTGCTGGACATAGGTATCATGGGATGCATCCCACTGAGTAGATATAATCCTCTTCTCAATCTACCTACTTAATAGTGCCGTGTCGTCGTGGAGGCGATCGGCGGCGGCAGTCTCTCGCACCGGGCCCTGTTTCAGGCCATGGTCAGGAGCGAGAAGAAATGGGATGCGGTCGCCTCCGCGTGCGAAGTGGTTATGGTAGCTTTTTTTTTTTCGATGGGAAAATCATCTTATGACATCCCCCGCCCTTAGGCGGGGCGGGAGATAGTGTCAGACTTTTACTGACTAAAAACCCACTCCTGTTCCTTCGTTGCCTTTCGTACCAGGGCCGAGTCTTCCTTTCGGAATCAGACCCTTGGCCGCAGTAGGCTTCGACCCTGCTAGGCTGGACAGTTGCTGACATCTCCTTGAGGCGCGCGTGGAACAGCACGCGCCGTCGACGACTTGGGCTCGGTCTGGACGGTTACCGGACAGTCGGACGGCGAGCCACCCATTGCTCGCCGTCCGCAAGCCTGCGCCTACGACGGCCGGAAATCGGGATCGGAATCCCGGCGGCGATTGGGGCGTGAGGACCGTTGCCTAACGCGATCAGCCGCCTCCTTTGCTAGCATTACTGCTTCGCAGAAGGAGGCGACCGCCTAAGAAGATGACCGCAACCGAGCCGAGTCGTCAACTTTTCGAAAAGGAAATCGTGGTCCTAGAACGCAAAGGGCGACTACAGGACACAGTTGGATTTCAGTTACTAAAAGTCTGACACGCTACAGGTGATTTTTCACTTCAAAAAAAAAAAAACATCACCTAATGGTAAGTAAGACACTAAAAGAGCGACATTACTTAGAACATTTAAGTACCTAATCATCGAAACAATATTTATGGACGTATTTATAACAATCTACCTACATTAGTACACTTGTAGGTAGGTAGGTACATAACCTTAAAAAATAAAACTGTCTATAACTTTAACGTCCCGAGATCTAAAAATCTAAGAATTTAAACAGGGCTTGTCTATCATATTAACTACCAATTAAAATAAAAAATATTCCAAGACACGATATTTTATTAGCGGTACGAAGGGCCCATACAAGGCTGCCATTCGCCTTTAGTGGAAAAAAGTAGATTTTCTTTTGGCTGATAATTTTTCTTAACTCCTCTTTACTTTTAAAAGTAGCTTAACTATTTACACACATTTTAATTTTTTTTTTTTTTATAACAAAGTTTTTTAGCAGACCCAAACCCATTCAGTTTAAGGAATTTATTGTTGTTTAGTAGTTCTTTTTTATGCTATACATGATTTATTTGTGAAAGGAATTGTAAACAATATATTTAATCTTAAAATATAATAATAAATAAATTAATTATTTAATCTTTCTTTTTTATTCTTTATTGTAGATAAAGAATATATCTATCTATCTATAATACTAGCTGCTACCAGTAGCTCTGCCCGGGAGATAGTAGAAAATACTCTATACCAAGTTTCAATATAATTCGTTCTACCGTTTGAGCCTGACGAAGTGGCAAATATACACACACTCACACTTCAAACGCTAACAACAATGTCCACAAATATTAAAATGGCTGTATCTAACAAACAAAAAGCCTTCATAAGAAATAATAAGAGCATTTCGCACAAAGCCCAGGTCACTATGTATTAGCCGGAACCCAACTACACAAAGAGTTGCGAGGCCATGGTCTTATAAATATGTAAGACCTCTGGACTGTTGTCAAAAGCGTATTGCATATTTCCATAATAATGTATTATTATCAATATTCGTAGAAGAACGTCTAGACTGGCGCACTGTACAAATAATTATATTAGCATGAAATTGACTGCCATATTTGCTTGAGTTAAACTATGTATATATTTGTAAATATCTGTAATTGTAAAGGTGAGAAGACTGATTACGTCATTGAGCTTTTTTGAGATGAGAATTTATCAAATGCTTTCTACCATAGTGGTGCGCGAGGGCAACTCACCTGTGTCCTTCAGTTGCTTTGCGTTCCAGGCAGGGCCATCTTTCACCTATTAGTGGCCCCGGGGTACATTAGGACAACGGGGCCCTATGATCATAATAAAACACTGTTTTGTCAGAAGAGACAAAGAACGTGGATATGCAAAGTTTTAGCTTTATTTTTATTTCTTTACATTATGAGATATTATGATAATTAGACAATATAATATTTTCCACACTAAGTAACCAGCATCCACGATTAGTCCGTATTTAAAAGTATCTATGCTGATTCTATCTAGAAGGGTACCTCTTCAAGGTACCCTTCTAGATATGAGTTGAGCAAAATCGTTAATCACATCTTCAAACTCTGTGTTTTCGAGCATTTTATTGACATTAGCGACAAAAATAATTCAAAATAATTAAGTTAATGCTTTGTTTTTTCGCTTCATTTAAATGCCGCGATCCACTAACATAATGGTTGATCAAAAACACAAAATAAAAATAATTCACTGACGATTTTTTCAAAACAGTTAAATTTAATATATATGTATTTATATATCTAAAAAAGCTATGAACATGTAAACACATGTGGATGGATGGAGAGGGAGAGGGAGGCCAAAGAAAAGATGGATGGATTGTGTGAGAAGTAATATGAAAGAAAAGGGAGTTAGTGATAGTAATGAAAGAAAAGAACGTGTTGCGCTGACCCCACATAGGACAAGGGCAGGAAGATAATGGTCGTGTATTTATATCTATTATATATAATTATTTTTATATGTAAGATTATTGAAATTTATCAAAACATGCAGCAAACGGTAAGCCTGATTTTGAGACGAGAGTAGTCTAGCTATCAGTCATCGTTTGTCGAGTAGGGAGTAGGGGGCCCCAATACATCGCGGGACCCTGGGCATGTGCCCAGTGGGGAAGAGGGGCCACGTTAACTTATTCAAAAAAATCCGTAGTCCTAGCGGGCATCGGCTCAGTAAGGCCCGTACGATAACATCATTGAGATGCTTTTAGAATACGTAATAAAATTGATATTTCTGAAAAGAAAAGACAGTATTTGATATAAAAGGAATAATGCTTGCTATCATGTCATACACGTTGTTAGAAAGAATTTTTGGAAATATAGATGCCTTGTAGGAATTCGAGGAAATTGTCGGCACAATAGACGTAGGTGTAGCTAATGGATATGATTTGAATATTACATCAGATGTATGTATAGTATTACGTGACATTGTATTCCATTTTAGGGAAACACTTATTGCTTGTCATCAAGATCATAGGGTGGGTTTTGCTCACCCCGACGATAGTGGTACCTAATAACACATTTTTTATCTTTAATCTTGAATAAAATTAATGAATGGTTCGTACTGTTGTACGTAGAGCTAAAGACTGGACTTTGTGTTTGTTATAGTTGCAACCTGGGAGCATTTAAGTCAAGAATGAATAGGTTACTTGTAGGCAAGCTTGCTTCAATGTCGACTTCATCACTGCTTACCATCAGTAGTGGAGGTGGAAGAGCGAGCCTAAGAATAAGATAAACAAAAAAAAAATTATTAATGAGTCCATTTTATTAGGGGCAATATACAAAAATATTTTTTTAAACATGGCTGAGAACCGACACTTTTTGAACGGTAAATTTACACCAGCTTATCCATCGAAACGCCTTTAACCACTTTCTAGTATTTTACTCCAAATTCAACATAATGCCTTGAGCACTTGTTACGAGCTACCACAACCCTATTTACTACAAACGTTATCAAGACATTACACATAAATATGTTTTCATGTAGATAATATTTGCTTCATTATTATTATGTTAAATTATTATTTCATCATCATTTCAGCTGATAGACGCCCACTGTTGTACATAGGCCTCCCCCAAATGTCACCGCAATGAACGGTCCTGTGCGTCTCGCATCATCGGATTCCCGCAACCTTCACCAGGTCATCGGTCCACCTTGTAAGGGGCCTACCTACACTGCGTCTTTTGGCCCCAACGGCCATTTGTTCTGCGAACAATGTGCCAATTATTATTTACCATGGTGAAATTACCAAATAATGTACCAATTTAAATAATATTCTTACTTTAACACTTAATCACTAATGGTATCTTGACATTATCACTTAATAAAATGACATTTTAAACTTAAATTCTTCTTGTGACATTATTATTAGCTCCATTTATTATGTTTCATTGTCACAATAATAAAGCTTGTGATTTGCATGCCTTAAGGTGTAATATGGTTGGACTGTGTGTTTACCTATATTAGCTAATAAATGATTATGATTATGTAGATAGCACAGTGTGTACGCAAACTATGAAATTTTGTAAATACCAGTAGGTACTTGTAAAATCGTTTTGATAGCAACTTTTTAAAAATATATCAGAGTAACAGTAAAAGTGGCTGGTTTCATCGAATTGTTTAAACATATAGTTTTCCTGCCAAAACCATTCGTTATGCTTTTGACATAGTATCGTAAAATAGCCAGTTTAATTCAAAAAGCAATACACTTGCCCACTGCGGTATTCCCGCTCGATTATAATTGTCATGGCTAGAGTGAATAGGCTCTTAATATATCAGTGCGTTTCACCATCAGTCATTGCATCACTGTTTACCATCAAGTAAGATTGGGCACGCCATAATTATGGCGGTAAGTTCCCTCTTCGAGGAGTGGCTGGAAAGACCTCAAGGCAGCGTCACCTTCCACATGACGCAGGTTCTCACCGAGCATGGTCAGTATGGGAAGTTCCTTGACCGGATTCGTGCGGAAGTAACGCCCGGGTGTCACCACCGTGTGGATCGCCTGGAGGACACAGTAGAGGTGTGCCCCGCTTGGGCAGGGCACCGCCGTGTTCTCGGGGGCAATCAACGGCCACGATCACTCGCACCGGGCCTTGGTACAGGCCATGGTCCGAAGCGAGGAGGAGTGGCAGGCGGTCGTCTCCTTCTGCGAACAGTAATGCTAGCAAAGGAGGAGGCCGAAAGTGCACGCGCGAGGGAGTGGCCCTCACGCCCCAGCCGCCGGGATTCCGATCCCGATTTCCGGCCACCGTAGGCGCGGCCTTGCGGACGGCGAGCAATGGGCAGCTCGTCGTCCGACGGTCCGGTAACCTTCCAGACCAAGCCCAAGTCGTCGACGGCGCGTACTGTTCCACGAGCGCCTCAAGGAGATGTCAGCAAACCGTAGAAGCCCAGTAGGGTCGAAGCCTACTGGGGCCAAAGGTTTGCTTCCGAAAGGAAAACTCGCCCCTGGTATGAAAGGCAACGAAGGAACAGGAGTGAGTTTTGAGTTAGTAAAAGTCTGACACACTTTTCCGCTCCACCCAATAGCGTACAATGTAATTATGTTGATTTTCCCATCTAAAAAAAACCCATCAGGTGAGATCGCAGTCAAGTAGTAGTTTATATAATTAAAAAAAAAACTTGTGGTTAGTAATTGTAGCAGTAACGCTAAGTAACCACTTGGATGGCTTAACAGAGCCATTCTCAAGCACTCACAACAATACACCTAATGACGAACAGTCTCTTCAACTACAAAAATGTAAACTGACATACTTCGTATTCCGGAACTTAGAATGGCTTAAACCTTTGACGTTAGGCAGCTTTAAAGTTACGATGTGGTAAACGACTTTATATGTCCTCATAATATACGAACTTGGACATTGTTGAGGTAATAAATTTAGTTTAGTGCCTTTATTTGCATGGGTGCTTAGCCTTTGTATGGAGGTTTGGGATTATGCAAAAATTGTTACCCTCATAAGTAATGGGGGTGCCTGTAAGGTTTAGGATTATTAGATCAGTTTAGACGCAATATTTAAGGTTATGGATTACCAAAGCTTAGTTCTGCGTTTTGAAAATATTAATAATGGGCAGTAAATGGGGAAACTAGTTGATTGAAATATATTGTGATCTAAGTAAGAGCAATTTTTACAAGAAAAGAAAAATCTGTAAGTAATAAAACAATATTCAGCAGAGAACACAGTCGGGCTGTGAATTATAATTGCTATCAAATAGAAGCCGGATTAACATCAATAAAATAGTATAAATATAGTAATTTTATAAATTATGATGATAGTGATAAAATCATGCAATTTTGAAACAAAACTGTTGAGTAGGTTAATGTGCTTAATAAATAACCAATCAGAAAATATTCAAGTAAAAGTGAATTAAAAATAAAAAGATAATCAAAAATGCTTGAAGTATTTGAAACTGCAGACAGACTTGATTTTATAAACCCATTTGGGGATCTAAATTAACTTGTATTAGAATTCTTTTTGGAGTTATTCAGTTAGTTTCCAACTGTGCAAGAAAGTTCAACGGTAGGAGGAACAGTTTTTTTCATGCTTATTCAAATACTTTGTTTTGCTTCTAATAGTTGTGAGTAAATGAGAATGTAAATCCCGGGCCCAACGTCCAATATATGTGTTATATCGTTGGATGGGGTTTTTTAAGCTGAACAGAAGTTACTATGGCACCGAGTTCAAAGTTATTCTTTGCTTAACATGTTAGTTTTGCCATCGACAGGTCGCTGGTTCATATCCGGCTCGAAGGACTATGAATAAAACCAATGTTACTAAGACGAAGACGTTTAATCATAATTCGGTCGAGATCCTATAAAAGCTCTGTAACGAAACCATAGTGAGATGTAGAAAATTGAGCTCATCTAACAACGCCATCTAGTAACAAAAATTAATACTACTTTACCATGGTTTCATAAATAAAATATACAAAATTTTACACCAAACAATGCTATTTATTTGTAATATATTGCATTTCTGTTTTATACACGTACCACCTACGCCTACAGTTATAAATTGTGTCATTTGCTAGTTTTGCTGCGCGAAAACAGTGAGCAAAATCGCATTTTCGTTTTCAGTGGCCTGCGCGTGTTCATCTTGTTCACTCTATGCAGGTGACGCGCATGCGTGGTAAAAGTGCCATGCATGTGACAAAATCACTTTTTTTTTAATCTCGGGTAACCATACAATTGGGAAAATTCGAACTGCACTGCACTGTGTCTCTTTCCTGCTCTTATAAAAAAGCAAGTGAAAAACAAGCCATTATCATTGTTTTATTTGTAAAAAAAAGCATTTGAATAACTCTGAACGGACTAAGATTTGGAACTTGGTGCCATTTAACTTTTATTCAGCTCAAATTTACTTATCCAATGATATAACATACTATTGGAGGGTGGGCCCAGATTTCATAGAAATCTTTATAGCTTCTCAGGTAATAGCTAACGTAAATTAAGCAAAACGATAGAAAAAGAAATATCATGTAAAAATTTTGTATTTTCACAGCCATCCAAAAACAAGAAAGATCTAAGAAAATGATGGATGATTTTTCACGACAATATCGAAAAAAATTATAACTTTCAGAAAAATACACGTTGCATTGACATTGGGCACGCCACAATTATGGCGGTAAGTCCCCTCTTTGAGGCGTGGTTTGAAAGACCTCACGGCGTCCTCACCTTCCGCATGACACAGGTTCTCACCGAACACGGGAAGTTCGGGAAGTTCCTGCACCGGATTCGTGCGGAAGCGACGCCCGGGTGTCGCCACTGTGTGGACCGCCCGGAGGACACGGTAGAGGTGTGCCCCGCTTGGGAAGAGCAACGCCGTGTCCTCGAGGGGGCGATCGGCGGGGGCGATCTCTCGCGCCGGGCCTTGGTACAGGCCATGGTCCGGAGCGAGGAGGAGTGGCAGGCGGTCGCCTCCTTCTGCGAAGCAGTAATGCTAGCAAAGGAGGCGGCCGATCGCGTGAGGCAACGGCAACGGTCCTCACGCCCCAACCGCCGCCGGGATTCCGATCCCGTTTTCCGGCCACCGTAGGCGCGGGCTTGCGGACGGCGGGCAATGGCTGGCCCGCCGTCCGACCGTCCGGTAACCGTCCGGATCGAGCCCAAGTCGTCGACGGCGCGTATTGTTCCACGCGCGCCTCAGGGAGATGTCAGCAAATAGTAGGGGCCCAGCAGGGTCGAAGCCTACTGGGGCCATGGGTAGTGTGAAAACGAAATCCGGGCCCTGGGACGAAGGCAACGAAGGAACAGGAGTTTTTTTTTTTTTTTAGATGGGAAATCATCCAAATGACTTCTCGCGCTCTGGGTGGAGCGGGAGGGCATGTCAGATTTTTACTGACTAAAACCACACCTGTATCCTTCAATTACCCTTTGCGTACTAGGACTACGGGTTTCCCTTTCAGAAATTCTCCGCGGTCCTAGCTAGCGGGCATCGGCCCCGCTGGGCCCCTACGGTTTGCTGACATCTCTTTGAGGAGCGCGAGAATCACTACGCGCTGTTGACGACTGGGCTCGGTCCGGTTAGTTACCGAACAGCCGGACGGCGAGCTACCCAGTACTCGACGTCCGCAAGCCCGCGTCTACCGTGGCTGGTAGTCGGGGTCGGAATTACGACGGCTAGGGCGTGAGGACCTTCGTTCCCTCACGCGTGCAGCCTCCTCTTTCGCTAGCATTACTGCTTCGCAGAAGGAGGCGACCGCCTGCCACTCCTCCTCGCTCCGGACCATAGCCTGAACCAGGGCCCGACGCGAAAGGTCGCTGCCGCCAATTGCCTCCACGAGGACACGGTGGAGCTCCGCCCAAGCGGGGCACGCCTCCACCGTATGCTCCACCGTGTGCTCCGGGTGGTCCACACAATGATGACACCCTTGCGTTGCTTCCGCCTGAATCCGATGCAGAAACCTCCCGAACTTGCCATGTCCGGTGAGGACCTGCGTCATGCGGTAGGTGAGGATGCCGTGTTGCCGCTCCAGCCACTCCTCAAAGAGGGGTTTTACCGCCATAATTGTGGCGTGCCCAGCACTGGGTTGCGACAGTCGCCGTCGCCATTCCACCATGAGATCCCGCCGGAACTCTGTCCGCCATGCCGCGACTTGGCGCGGCAGCGGAGTTTCGCCCCGGCGTTGCATCTCCACGCGCAAATCGTGCATGAGTGCAAGGACTGTTGCCTCCAAATCCCATGGTGGCTCCAAATCCCATGGTGGCAAGGAACAGGAGTGGGTTTTTAGTCAGTAAAAGTCTGACACTATCTCTCGCTCCGCCCAAGAGCGGGATTTGTCTTAAGATGATTTTCCCATCTATAACAAAAAAAAAAAAAAATGTTGCATTGACATTAAATAAATTAATCGAATATCCAATTTCTGATATAAAATAATCCCGTCCAAAACCTTTTATAAATAAACGACGTTTCATAATTGAAAAACCCTTATGTCTCATGCAAGTAAATACAACTTACGTTCACTCGCTGTAAAACTCTAAGCGCTTGGAAAAATAAAATTTTAAAATGGAAAACGTAAATAATCTGTAATTTACAGACTGTCAGATTTATTGCGGAAACGATTTACAATGTAAGCAGGACTTGGAGTGCTTGCAGCAATAATGTGGACTTGAAGATCGTAATAATACTGGAACACTGAATACTTGGTAAATGCCAGGTCATCGTTTTCGTGAGGAGCCCGAGAAACTTTGTAGATTCTTACGACTTGGTAAGCTGTCTGATGCACCCTTTAGTTTGAATTTGTATTTGTTGTAGAAACTGTGAAATTCTAGAATGCAGATTTTACATTTTGAATTTTGGTGATTTTAGTTTTTTGGACACTTGGATATTAAGCTTCAGATCCAGAAGTTCTTGGATTGCTATGCTTTTGAGTTAAATATTGCACAAATAACGTTTTAGTAAGTTTATTTTGTGTTACTATTTATATGATTTATTTAATATAATTTGGATTCACATTTCAATATAATATATTATGAAAATCTATAAGTTTTATGTCTAATCAGGACCAGCAACTTCCAAGAACCCTAAGTGATTCACACAAAATAACACCATGAATTTGGTTGTTATTTACGATCCAATTTTTAAAGACCTTTATTTATTTCCTATATTCTAATGAGTTATATTTTTTTAATTTGCCTCTTAATTTAGATACCTGATCAAATCAATAAAAATATGACCGCACTTATTTAATGACAGCCATCATTTAGTTTTTCAATATGTTAAGCCACTAGCTGTCACGACTAATCTAATCATTTATCCAGTTGTATAGGCTATAGGGCATGCCATAAAAATATACATTCAAATATACCTTCATTAAGTATATATAATATATATATATACTTAATGAAGAGTATATCTTAGTACCTATTGCATATATACTTTGTTTATACATACTTCCTGCATACATACATACATATTCCCGATAGATATTACCCTCTTTTTGGGGCAGTCGGATCATAAACAAAACAAGATCTGCTAAATCAGTATTTTTGTTGGTGCCCCTTTTCAGGTACATTTAAAGGATACGAAAACATTTATACGGGCAACATGGCCTTATTCAGAAAAGGCATACGTAAGTACAACCTACGTTTTCGTTTCTTTTGATTTCGAGTTGTGGGTACAAAGACAATGGGCCGGTCCCTAGAGGCTTAAATTCGTTACTTAAAGCCAAAACAGACAAAGAAATGGCATGTTAGATTACGTATGTCAATATATCAAGGAAATGGTATATTGGAAAGGGATTTTAGAGAATGATAAGGTTTGTTCAAGGAAAAGTAGGAAATGTTACGAGGATTATTGATTTAGGACAAGGGTTTCAAGAACCAACAACCTAATTGGATTGTTCTTCGTGTTCCGATCTACTTTTACAATGAGAGTTGTAAACAGAATTCTGAATTTATTGAGGGGAATAAACAACCGCTCTTTTAAGTTCTCTTCAGGGTTCCGTAGTACAAGGAATGTAATCTTTACCATATCCGTCTGTACGTCTGTTTGACGTTGTACGTCGGCTTAGCTTAGAGACTGATTTAGTGCTAACAAGCTATAATTTGGCATGGGTATGAATATTTATCACGCTGACAAAGTGATAAAATAAAATCTTGAAAAAAAATTGTTTTTGGAATACTTACACATTTTTTGGAGGTAGAAAATCATCGAATTAGTTCTCGCGCTCTAGAGTTAAGCGGGAGGGCGTGTCAAAATTTTACTGACCAAAACTCCTATGCTCCTTCATTTGGCAATAGCTTTCTAGGGCCATGGTGACTTTATCAAATGTTTCTGAAGCCCTAGCAGGTATCGGCTCTACGGGGCTCCTTCGGTTTTGATGACGTCTCTTTGAGGCGAGCGTGAAACACTACGCGCCATCGACTTAT
This sequence comes from Mythimna impura, assembly GCA_905147345.3. Taxonomy (NCBI): domain Eukaryota; kingdom Metazoa; phylum Arthropoda; class Insecta; order Lepidoptera; family Noctuidae; genus Mythimna; species Mythimna impura. The sequence continues at coordinate 5,487,358 of LR990349.1, forward strand.
GCTCAATCTTTACCGGACGGATGAGAATGTCCGTTGCCCCGCGGTCGAGCATCTCCTTTGCTAGCATTACTGCTATGCAGTAAAAACTGGCCGTTTCTCATTCCCTCTCGCTCTAGATAATGGCCTAAACCAGTGCCGAACGAGAATTTACGCCACCGCCGATAACCTCCACGAAGACAGCGCGGTGTTTCACCCAAATGAGACAGACTTGCGTATGTTGAGCATATGGCCGTATACTTCGGACGATCTGCACAATGGTGACACCGAGACGTTTCTTCCGCTTGAATCTGAAATAGGAACCTCCCGAACTCACCATGTACGGTAAAGACCTGCGTGAAGTGGAAAGTGAGGAGCCCTTGGTTGTGACAGTCGCTATATTCACACTGCCATAAGATCCCGCCGAAACGTGTAAGTCATGCGACCACTACATTTAAATTGAAAGTGATATTTTTGTTAGAGTTTAGTTGGTAGGTTCTACTCTTATTGGATTGAAAAATGATGAAAATGGTATTTTCTTTTTTGTATGGTATCTGGCTCTCGCGTTAACCCTATGTTGTTGTCGTCTTAGTTTTAGTCACTCACATTAGTATAAGTGAAAACTTATAAATGGCCGTTTTTTACCTATTCTAAGTTTTTACTGTAACAAGTAGCTGTAAGTTTTCCTAATAAAATAAATTAAAATAATAAAATAAAATCCTTAGAATAAAAATCTTATTGATAACTGTTTAAGACGCGTCAATAACGTGTAAAATTATAAAAATATAAAATCGTAACTTACAATGAAGATAAATTACATAACTTCTCGACCTTTGTTCCAAACGGAGTGAGTAGACATACCCCCGGTTTGAAACATCATTGGCCGTAAAACCATTAACTCAATAAATATTTTCATAGTAATAAAGATAAAGCCCCTTCCTTATGTTAGTATGTAGTAACACGCCTACACTACGTGTGGCTCGACACGCACTTAGCTGGTTGTTTTTGTATGTACCTAGCATAGCATAAGCATAATCAGCCTCTTAATGTTCCCACTTCTGGGACTCAGGCCTCCTCTCTAGGAGAGGGAATGGGCCATAATCCACCACGCGGGCCCAGTGCGGGTTGGTGGATGTCACATGACTTCGAATGTTTATTCTAGGACATGCCGGTTTCCTACCAATGTTTTCCTTCACCGTTTTGAGAGCAGTGGTGACGAAATAAATTACACAAAGTAATGCGCCTGGCTGGGTTTGAACCCGGGACCTACAACTCGTAAGTCGGGGCCGTTACCACTCGGCCACCACTGCTCCGCTGTATGTACCTATCATGTTATTTTTGAAATAGACGAAGCTATTATTGTCACAGAGATTTACTAAACGTAATAAATAGCGATGTAGTAAAAATCTACGGCACTCATTCAAAACAACACGATTTGCCAAAACTATCGGAAACAACAATTTAATAAAATAGGCACTCGATATCAGAGCTAAATAACAATGTGATTGACATGACCTAGATTTAACCACAAAAACTTGTTTTGGGAGAAACCTACACAAGTGAAATCACTCAATAACTGGGAAACAAATATTGCTAAAAGCTCTTTCTCGGAATAATGACGGAGCAAAAGCAATAACTTATCTAAAGGTTGAACGTTATCGATTTTTAGTTAAACAATTGTACGTTCTGAACTAAGGTCAAAAATGGACAGGATATTTTTATTGCTACGCGTGTAATGGATGCTCACATGTGACATAGCAATCAAAATAAATGTAGAATATCATGAAAGTAGTAAGTAGTTTCATGACTTCAAAACAGTTTTAGTCTATCACCTTTTTTTAAGGTTGGAAACATCCAATGACTTCTCATGCTCAATGGTGGAGAGGGCTTGTCAGACTTTTACTGACTAAAACAAGAAGACAACAACAAGGAACATTGGTGGGTCCCCGGGATTCCCTTTTGGAAGTTAAACCATGGCCCTAGTAGGCTTCGGCTCTACTTGTCCCCTATACCTACCACCTTAAGTCCTAAATGAAAGAAATAGGACTGAATGATTTGGGATGGTTGATAGGAGAATATAGAATTAAACATGTGGCGCAAAACTAAGTAACAAAATACGAAAATTGGAAAATGATCCAACAGCTTTCTCAATTACAAATAAGAGTTACAAAAACTAGAAATAGTTCTACAATAAAATAGACAGAAGGAATTATTAATAGAACCAATATGGTTACTGCACTGTTCGGGTTTTCTAGAGACGTAAAACTGATGGTAGAGACGTAAAATGATCCAACAGTTTCCTCAATTACAAAAAAGAGTTACAAAACTAGAAATAGTTCTATAACAAAATAGACAGAATCAATCATTAATAAAACCAATATGGTTTCTGCACTGTTCGGGTTTCCTAGAGACGAGAAAGAAAAAAATAAAATAAATCTTAGTAAATCACTTTATTTACGACCTTCACATATCCCGTTAAGCTTGTCAGAATAACAGTATAAAGAAGGGTTAGAGAATTCATCGCAAACAACGTTTATCTTGTCAAGAAGCAACAGCATAATAACTTGTATAGCATTAGGTAATTTAGGAGAAAGAGAGGGAAGTATCTCCGTTCCTTTTTAACTCGCGAGGTCACAACAACCGAGTTCATTAAAAACAGGGTGTTGATTTAAAGCAAGTAGATTAGGGGAGTAATTACAGATGTATATAAGTGCTTTAAGATACACAACTGTTTACAGCCTTGTTTTTGGAACATTCTGATTTGATTATGTTAATCAAAGTCCTTTGAGATGTTTCCTTTATCTGTCTTTGCGTTTTGGGAATCGAGGTGTAGAGTTGTGTTAAAATTAGTTCGCGTCCTTCGAATGTTTCTAAAATTTATTAAATGTGAAATGTTTGCCGTTTTTAAGTTATTCAGTACAACAATGTGAGAGCATGCAAGCTTTGTGGCGTAGTAAAGAATTGATAGAATTGATATCATACAACAAAATGTCGATCGTTGTAAGGATTTGGAAAAATATAACCTCTGCCTTTGCAGCTTTGTATTTCATGAAGTTTTAATAAGTAAATAAACAAATACGTACAAAGGTCTCATAATAGATTTATTAACCACGGAACAGTAGTAGTAACACTACTACCACTAGTCAAAAGAATTAGTTCACTAATCAATACTATGACAGATACAATTTATATACCAAAAAAAACTGGGCAAGTGTGAGTTGGACTCGCACCCTGAGGGTTCCGTCCACGCGCGCCTCAGGGAGATGTCAGCAAATCGTAGGGGCCCAGCAGGGTCGAAGCCTACTGGGGCCATGGGTAGTGTGAAAACGAAACCCGGGGCCCTGGGACGAAGGCAACGAAGGAACAGGAGTGGGTTTTTAGTCAGTAAAAGTCTGACACTATCTCCCGCCTCGCCCAAGAGCGGGGGATGTCATAAGATGATTTTACCACCGAAAAAAAAAAAAAAAACCCTGAGGGTTCCGTACAAACTTACTAAATAATTCAATTCCGGAATGGAGTCTCGGAACATTTTCCAAAACACAAAATCAAATTTGACGTAACAACAAATTTACAGTTTTCAGATTTATTCCTATCCTTGCGCTATGAGACCTTGTTTTATGCCAAATTTCAGGATTCTGGGTCAACGGAAAATAACGTTTTTTGCCACATAAACCGAAGTATCTATTTTTTTCGTTAACTTAAAAGTTTGATTTTTTTACAGCTTCAAGAATCCGCAAACCTAAGCATATGGTTTTTTGAATCTGTAATATTATTTACTACAACTATTGCATAAACAAACGATGGAATTCTCTTTTAAAAAAGAAGAACAGACTTTGACAACAACTCATCACCAAAACCAAATCTCAAACTAGATTTATCGATAAATGCGCACTCAAAAGTCAGACGAGTTCAAACGATCACAATCTGCCGCGGAAATGTTGGTGACGTAATAAAGACGAGATTGAACGGTCATGTCACATGGAAACAGTGACGGAGGTAGGGTTGTACGCGAGAATTAGAGTTGTCACCATATCCCCGGACGCGTCTGCATTAATGACGCGCCGGTTTTCCACACGAACTTCCTAAAGTCCGGATAGTCGCGGTTAATTATTACGAAGTGGCCCGGGTATGGGTTATTAAAACCCTTTGACTACTCTGTGGCACCTTGTTAGTGATTATTGGTCGTTGGGAGTATAAATGAGCGTGAAGGAGATGTTACATTAGGAAACTGATTGGATCTGTAATCAAGGATGATTTAGTGGCGTTCGTGATAGTTAGATGTTCTGTAATATAATTTTGTCAAGGCTACCAGATTTGTGTGGCTATGATAAGTACTGATCGATATGGTACATGAAAACTGGGCAAGTGCGAGTCGGACTTGCGCACTGAGGGTTCCGTACAAACTTAAAAGGTTTTTTTTTTTTTTTTTTTTTTTTTCTCGGTGGGAAAATCGTCTTATGACATCCCCCGCCCTTGGGCGGGGCGGGAGATAGTGTCAGACTTTTACTGACTAAAAACCCACTCCTGTTCCTTCGTTGCCTTTCGTACCAGGGCCGAGTCTTCCTTTCAGAATCAGACCCTTAGCCCCAGTAGGCTTCGACCCTGCTAGGCCCCTACAGTTGCTGACATCTCCTTGAGGCGCGCGTGGAACAGCACGCGCCGTCGACGACTTGGGCTCGGTCCGGACGGTTACCGGACGGTCGGACGGCGAGCCACCCATTGCTCGCCGTCCGCAAGCCTGCGCCTACGATGGCCGGAAATCGGGATCGGAATCCCGGCGGCGATTGGGGCGTGAGGACCGTTGCCTCACGCGATCGGCCGCCTCCTTTGCTAGCCTTTCACCTTGTTTCGATTCAGCTAAATAATACCCAATACCTACTTAATGAAAAATTCACTAGATAAAATAAAGCCTTTAATAATAAAATATTGTTACCACGTAATAAACTAAGTAAATACTAGGAGAAAAGTACTAGACTACGTGTAACAGTATCTAAAGGATTTGCAGATTATGAGCCATTATCTCGTTTATGCTTTTTGTAGTTTTTGCTTTTAGTTACAATAATTTATTTATAACCATGAGTGTTTATAGAAAAGTAGATACTGGCAAAGATTTTTCCCGTGCGAAAGTCAAAAAATTGATCAAGTGCGAGTCGGACTCGCGCACTGAGGGTTCCGTACAAACTTAAAAGGTAAATTGCGATTTACGATTTATGACGTATTAAAAAAAAACTACCCACTAGATCTCGTTCAAACCAATTTTCGGTGGAAATTTGCATGGTAAAGTACATTATATTTTTTTTTAAGTTTTACCATTCTCTTATTTTAGAAGTAACGGGGGGGGGGGGGGACACGGGACACACACACATTTTACCACTTTTGAAGTGTCTCTCGCGCAAACTATTCAGTTTAGAGTTTCAACAGTATAGTTCTTATAGTTTCGGAAAAACGTGGCTGTGACATACGGACGGACAGACAGACAGACATGACGAATCCATAAGGGTTCCGTTTTTTGCCATTTCACTACGGAACCCTAAAAACTGGAGATAAATAAATCCAGAAATCACGAACAAAATCTTTTTTCTAACGAACTTGTGCTTCGCTTGCGGTTTCGTTATAGTAAGCCTCAATCAAAACTTGCAAAATTCACAAACATTTCTAAAAGATCTTCCCTACAATTTTTCAAAATGGAAAAAAAAAAGACGAAGGAAGACAGAACAGTTATTACGCAGATAGAACAAGCATCAATCCAATAGTTGGATGACACTGTGACAATGCCAAGGAAACAAAAGGGGAGGCTGACACAGTTCCGTTGGATGTGCTATACATCCTATAGACGTCGATATGAGTTCTATAGACGCAGCTAGGGGTGAAGGGAGGACAGCACTGGGTGGGTGATTAAACTGAAAATATCTTACATCGGTGCTGGTACAAAATATGAAGAGCTTGACATCGATTTTACTTTTAAAACCCTGGATGTGTTTTGATAGTGTTTGGGATAACAATTGAGAGAAATATCTACAATGCTTGGTTTTGTTACAATTTGTGCATTTGTTAATCATGAAATGGGGAAAAGTGGATAACGCTACATTGTTAGGTTACTTCTAGGCAAGCGTACTCCACTATGACCATATCATCGCTTACCATCAGGTGACTTGATGGTCAAGCGCGCGCCTATCAATATTAAAAAAGGTGGTCGGAAAAGAGCCAAGTCGACGCGCAAAATATAAAATCCTATACTAAAACAAACAGAATGGTTACTAATAAACTCCAAAAAATTAACAATCCAAAGTACTGTCCTTCGTTTTACCTAAAAACCTGCCCAAACCGTTGTTCCGTTAATAAGTACTAAGACAGTGATTGAACAGCGGCTCCGGCTATCACTCCAATGACTAAATAACATTGTCAAAGCGACAGGGACAATAGATGAGCTTGACACGGGGTCCGGAAAGGATGACGTACGTACAACTTTATACATAGGTATAAGGGTTGATTAGGTGGATAAAATCTATTCTCTTGTTTACAAGGAAGGCGTCTTCGTATAAAATATCGACTGTTCTATTCTTGGATACGATATCATTGACGTGAACGCTGGCACAATGTGTTATTCGATGCCTTGGTTGTCGCGTTAGCCATGCGATTGCCTTATATCTACATCACCAGTTCGACCTTCACTACCTAACATGTTTGTGCCAGCGCCTATTCGAAATAAGTCGAAAATTATTACTTCCAGTATAAAATGTGTTAAGTTTCAGTTCAGTTACAGATTGATACCTGTCGCCTTTCATATGTTATTGTGATTTGTATAACATTGAGATAGTTATCTCTGTTTGCTTTCTACCAATATGTGTAAATTAAAAACGTATTTAAGATGCAGCAGAAAAATAATTATTTTGTAATCGAATTATTGAATTTTTCTGGCTATGAACTGGGCCTCAAGTCTGCTATTACAATAGTGTCAAAATGGTCTATCATTGACTTCATAATTGTTGATTTTGACAAGTTTGGTCACTCTTATGATCGTTTGATCTACTAATATAATGGCGTCATTAAGACTTTCTAATGGTCAACCACTGACACTACATTGAAAGAAATGGCAGAGAATGGTAATCTCGTACATAATGACAAATTAATGTCTGATTTACTTTGCGGTAATATGCAAAAATTTGACAGTCCCTTTGATCATTGTCCTACCATTAAAACGTTGTGCAATTATTGCTTTTAATTTGTTACGAGACAGCTCGATATTGTCATTCTACCAAAATACTATTACGAGACCAATGACTGATCAATGATCGACCATTATGAATTTAGCAGACTTTTTTTTTTTTTTTTATAGGTGGGAAAATCATCGTATGACAAATCCCGCTCTTGGGCGGAGCGGGAGATAGTGTCAGACTTTTACTGACTAAAAACCCACTCCTGTTCCTTCGTTGCCTTCGTCCCAGGGCCACGGTTTCGTTTTCACACTACCCATGGCCCCAGTAGGCTTCGACCCTGCTGGGCCCCTACGATTTGCTGACATCTCCCTGAGGCGCGCGCGGAACAATACGCGCCGTCGACGACTTGGGCTCGGTCCGGATGGTTACCGGACGGTCGGACGGCGGGCCACCCATTGCCCGCCGTCCGCAAGCCCGCGCCTACGGTGGCCGGAAATCGGGATCGGAATCCCGGCGGCGGTTGGGGCGTGAGGACTGTTGCCGTTGCCTCACGCGATCGGCCGCCTCTTTTGCTAGCATTACTGCTTCGCAGAAGGAGGCGACCGCCTGCCACTCCTCCTCGCTCCGGACCATGGCCTGTACCAAGGCCCGGCGCGAGAGATCGCCGCCGCCGATCGCCCCCACGAGGACACGGCGTTGCTCTTCCCAAGCGGGGCACACTTCCACCGTATGCTCCACCGTGTCCTCCGGGCGGTCCACACAGTGGTGACACCCGGGCGTCGCTTCCGCACGAATCCGGTGCAGGAACTTCCCGAACTTCCCGTGTTCGGTGAGAACCTGCGTCATGCGGAAGGTGAGGACGCCGTGAGGTCTTTCCAACCACGCCTCAAAGAAGGGACTTACCGCCATAATTGTGGCGTGCCCAATGAATTTAGCAGACTACGAACATTTAGCAAAAATGACAATGGGATCGTGTTGGAATGACGAATTTATAAAAATAACAAACTTGGGCCCCTGGAATTATGTGATGTGATTTGTATAGTCACCTAAAAACAAATATAATATTTTCCTGTTTACATGTCATCACCACCTTTTTTTGACTATGGGTAAAGAAATGAACATAGGTAAAGAGATAGATAGCGTGACGGCTGACAGGGCACAACGGAAGAAAAAAACGTGTTGCGCCGACCCTGAATAGCACAAAACAAGGGGAGGAAGCTGACGAAATGAAGACGGTTCGGCAACTACAAGTATACAATTTATTTTACGTGGAATGACTATCTGACATTGATAGCTCAGTCAGTGAGTAAACTATTGCTATCTAGATATTAGGGGTGTTGCGGATAATGACATCAATTCAAACATCTTCTTCCGTATTTGTATCTGCATAAAATTTAAAAAAAAAACACCTTTAATAACTCACATCTGCATTAACAGTAACAACCCTACTAGATATATTTATTTGAAAAGTTTCTAACTTCTAGTTACATCCATAGAATTCCCGAAGCAATCAGATACGGAAACAACAATTCTATTCAAATTAAAAACAAACATGTTAGACTTTACAATGTTTATTCGGTTGCAGGATCCGAAGTGAGCCTCAAAGGATTCAGTTTGTCAATTCTACAGTAAGCTTCCCGAAGCTTGCATAAATTTTAAAGGAAGCCTTGCAGTAGTTACTGCGGTACCGAATAATTAAGTTTTTTTTTTAAGCTGCCAGCTGTAAGTCCCGAACCTAAAACTTACCGCCTGTTTTTGGTTCCGTAATGAAAATTTATTCTGTTACTGAAAAATACGGTCAGATATTGCATAACCATGAAAATATCTCAAAGATTTTAAAGAGCTTCCATGGAGTTTCTTACACATTCTCCATAGTGATCTACGCTTTGGAAAGTGAAATTTGCATCAATTTTTTGACTGACTGATTTCCTAACAATTCAAAAGTAAAGTAAGAAAATAATTTATTAATTTTATTTGATTTCATTTGAAACTTACAATATGGAATTTTGAAACATAATATATTATGATTACTTAAAAGTTTTTATAGAATTTCCACTGGTCAAAATTATTGATTATAGGATCACTTTGTTGTCCGTCTGTCTGTTTTTATGTCTGCTAAGACTGTTTACCTCGGGAACACGTAAAGGTATTGAATTGAATTTAAAACCATAAACTCAAATGTACGGTCTCTTGAAGCTGTAAAAAAATCAAACTTCTAAGTTAACGAATGAAAAAGATACGGCCGTTTATGTTACAAAAAACGTATATTTCGACACTCCTTAGGGAATCAAAATTTATAGGGTACTTCCTGTTGACTCAGAATCCTGAAATTCGGCATGAAGCAAGGTCTTATAGCGCAAGTATTGGAATAAATCTGAAAACAGTAAATTTGTTGTTGTCACAAAAAAAAAATTTCGATTCGAAAAAATATTCAAGACTCCATTCGGGAATTGAACTATGTGTATAGGTAAGTTTGTACGGAACCTTCAGGGCGCGAGTCCGACTCGCACTTGTCCAGTTTTTGATGTCAAACAATAGTTATACCAACAGGTACCCGTTTTAGTCACATGCTGGGTTATGGAGGTCAGATAGGAATTCTCTTCATGTAAAATACTTGTAATAAGCTGCATTTAATAAGACTGCAGGCCGATGTTATATAATTATGTTATGTAACATTATATATGTTATGTAACTCATAATATGATTTAAAAGAGTGTCCATGGAGTTTCTTGCACGTTCTTCTCCATAGAGATCTACGCTTTGGAACGTGCAATTCAGCTTCACTTTTTTTTTTGACTGACCGACATTCTGACAATTCAGAAGTTCCTGTAATTGTTCTATTTGAAATAAACGTTTCTGATTTCTATCAAAATACAAAGCTCGAAAAAGAGGTACTTAAAAAACATATAAAGCTCATTTGTGTTAGTAACTATGCGGCCAAAATAACACGACAGCGTTTACAATAATAAAGTAGTACTGAGATGGCGAAACAATAGACGAGGTTGACATAGGACCGGAACTGGTGTAGACTTATATGACATACATATATGTCTACTTACTGTTTACTGTATACACAACCACAGCGCGCTTCAATAAGGTAATTGTGATGCTGAAACAATAAAAAGGTCACCTGAATTGACTATGATGTCCTTGACTTTCGTACTATTATGTAGTAAGTACATATTTAGCGTTATTTGAATGGCGAAATTCGGAGAAGGACCAAGGAAGTGGTAATTTCTGTGTATTGCCATTGAAATACCTATAATTTTTAGATATGTGTTAAATAATATTATTGTTCTAGGGCTGTTGAGTTTAGGAAAAGATTTTTAAACAAGTTCCTTTTTTTATTTTATTAAATAGGCGCAACTAACAGTCACATTATAACATCTTACAACTAATTATAATAAAGAAAAGTGTTGGCAATAATGCAACACACAACGCCCACGCGTAGACAAAATGTATAAAAACTATTATAATCGCTAGGGGTGTTAGTAAAAGTATATGCAGTTAGTAATAATATTATAGGGACAGTAAAAAAAGAATTAAGATTAGAGAAAAATTCTCAAGGGCAATACACGAAACCCGGGGCCCTGGGACGAAGGCAAAGAAGGAACAGGAGTGGGTTTTTAGTCAGTAAAAGTCTGACACTGTCTCGCGCTCAGCCCAAGAGCGCGATTTGTCATTAGATGATTTTCCCACCTAAAAAATAATTAAAAAATGGTAATACACAAGGACATTATTTGAACAAAGAGCTGCAGATAAGTACGTATCGTTACGTATGTTAATAAGAAAAAAACTACAGTGAAACTCCTTAAAAAGTGCTTTTCAGCACGTAAACTTGGTAGTTAGTTCACAGGGTTGAATAATTATGTGAGTTCATTTGAATGCCGTCAACGAAATTTTTGACGCAAAACACTTACTGTCTAGATATAAATCTTTCCCAAACGTCATCAGAACGACCAATCCTGTGGTTTCCGCAACACCAGATTATTTGGTCCACCTTCTGGACTAATGCCAATAGCCTTCTAACACTGCGTTTTCTAGATATAATTTCTTATTTTTTTCCAAATCAAGCATTTTTCTCATCTACATCTATCTACCTAGACTGTTCCCAACTACGTTGTCGTTCACTTCTTCTTTGGTCTAATAAGGACCAGTCATGATTTTTGTGGAGTATGTTGACTTATAGCGTCAAAAAAAAACAGTAAATTCTGTGAAGAACTTATTTAAATTGGACCAAAAATGACGAAGATACAGCAATTTTAGTGTATTAGTTCCAGAAACGCACCCGAGAATGAACGACTCGCTGTGACGTCATCTGTCATGATCGGTCTCCACCGGCAAATGAATACGATCAAGCCGTTCGTCGCACGGAACATGACAGATGACGTCATCGTAAACAGTCCAGCGAGAGCGCACGTTTCCAAGTAGCCGTTCAGAAAAACTTTAATAAATCCACCATTTCTTGACGGATTTTAATAATTTAAAAAATTAAATGCTCAGTAAATTATTACACATACGACCAAAAATTCTACCACTGGGGGTCCAGAATCATGTACTGGATCCTAGGTATTCGTTTGTGCGTCGATAGCAGAGACATCCTGTATGTATAGTTTCTTCATTTTTATTCGATGGTCACCGATCACATACACGGGCCGACCTCTACAAGCATTACTTAACCTTGAGAATCGACCCTTACGACTGTTTTTATTTAGCGGCTCCCTCCTCAGACTCATATACACATATTCCCAGCAATATACGGTTACGTCAACATGAACCAAAACGTGAGCTGAATTAACAGATAAGATTTGATTATTGCCATGTTAATTTGGGAAGGAAAATAATAACATAGAACATTGTAGATATAGTACCTCATTTAGTAACTCAAGTTGTATTTATGCTCGTCTTATTGAAATAGTTCGCCTTTGAGGTTTGAGCTTCTTAAGAGTCCTGAGTTGAGCTTTACGAATATTGACAAATGCTTGTATTGACTCGACAGGTCAAATCAGTGTGGTTATTTCCACAAAAGACCATATCAGAAAGCAATACGCATGGTTCTCATATATGATTTGACCATTACATGTTTGTTATATGAACTTTTAAAGATACTTTGGTGTTTCTTCTAAGGGTAGTCAGCTAGGAAAGACCGGCCTCATCTAGTTTAAATTGACGAAACATTTAAAAGTGTTTTATAAAAACCTATTTGCGAAATAAATATTATGTGACATGTCATACACTAGCCATCGATATTTTTTAATTAATATGTCCAACAGTGTTCGTCTTCTGACTGATCTTAAGATGATGATACTACCTCTCATTTTTGGTATTAAGAATTATATTCAACATTTAGTTAGAATTTTCACGACTGTGAAAAGAGCCGTCAATCTCTATGTTAAGATCTTTAAGATTGCTTAAAAACTTAAGTTATTATCAAAGTTGTACCAGAAGTAGAAAGACCTAATCTCGATTTTATGACAGTATATTCTTTCTATTCTTTTTTCCAGAGAAATAATGACCAAAAAGTGTCATATATAGTTTAATATCTGGTTTATTATTTGAACTACACGACCATGATTAAAATACGTTACATTGAAAAGCATCTGCCGTCCGGTAGTGACCAACGTCAGCGATGCCACGGGGTGGGACCGGCCTCTAGTGACACAGTAGCATCCTACCTGACATGTCACCCTGCTACATTGCCCCCGGCATTCTCCTGTGACACGTTTTCATGTTACAAACGCGTCTAGAGCGTTACAAAAGGAAATATAAATGTCAAATAGTTTATAGAACAAGAGTTTATAGAAAACAAAATTCGAAACAGAATTAGTTGCATTTTTTTGTTTTTTAAGCTTACTTACGGCCTGAGATACACTGTACATTTTTTTTTTGTTTTATTCTTTAAAATACCTTTTTTAAATAATATTTTTACACTCGCGTTTGGCCACTATTTCACAGATAATCGCTTACCAGCGATGATCTGGTCGACAACGAAGTAGCTTGCCTAGAAGTAGCCTATTCAGTCTTGACTTAAAGACCCCTAGGCTGTAGTCTCGCAATTAATTACTACATAAACGTTTGCCAGTGCAATTTTATCACGGCTTAAGGACGCAACAGGATACAAAAAGTACAAAATCCAATCTACCACATTAAAAATGTAAAATTCTTGAACTCCGAAACTCATTATCCGACCAACGCGACGTCAAGTGACGGTCAGCAAACAAAATCCCGTATTTACATAAACAGAAATACGGAATTTAATCTGGCATGAAGTCGTAACAGCCAAATAATTCGCATCCCAAAAGATAACATTTCGATACTAACAGGGTTTTGCGTACAGAATTTCTATTCCTAATTAAACTTATTTGGGGCGTGACTGAAATGTCTTCTGCGAGTGCCAGTAATGACATGCCTGGTGCCAAATGGACACTGTTGGCGGGGTAAGTCGGCATCCCAGAGGATGGCACGTTTTTGTGATCGTGTTGTGCCAATACTGGTATTATGTGCGCTCTGTATTGAGTTATTGACACGTTAGATTTTATTGCGTTGAATATTTGTATAGGCGGAATGAGTTAGATGAGATTTGCGTTTGAATTGTTTTAGGAATTGTCGAATAGCGATAGAAAATATCGAACAGAGTGAATTCTTTAAGTTGGCGTGGATGGCTAACTCTAAAACTATGAGAAATTGTGAAAAGTACTCAAAGAAGACTTGAGCTCAATTTTGATGAAAAATAAAGCTGCATCATTGAAAAACCAATGTTCCTAATAGTTTCTTTTTCTACCCGTTCGTAAATATTATCATTTTTAGTTTGTGTTATAATATTTATTAGTTTAGATGTTTATAATTAGATAAATAATTATGATTTCTAATTGAATAAATGTGTTCTTTATGTTCATATCCAGGAAACAAACCCATTGATTTAAAAAAAAACACACTCGGTGTATTATATACATATATCATCCAATAGTGTCACTAATTAGAATGAAATTCTGGGAAGTATTAAGCTGTTGATCCCCGCACGAACGCCGGCGGTCGTGCGCTATTGTCTTACTATTGTGTCTCTAATTACGCTACTCAAGAAGTTAAGGTAATGGTAAAGAAAATAGCAAATTTTTCACAATGTACTCTTATATTTTATTTTTTACAATTTACTGTTTATTTTTTTTTACGATACATAAGTTGTGTTCCAATTTCAATTAGATACATTTTTATATTCTATATCAGATCATAATGTTGTACTTCGAAGCGCGTGTTCGTTTCAAAAATAAAAATTATCATTATTTTGAATAAAGTCCATTTAATGTAGTATGAATGACTACTAATTACTTTTTAATCATTTTTATTAATACTCAACTGTTATGTTAAGAATCCTGTTATCAAATATTGATGTTTCGAAATCCAATGAAACTATTCGTTTTCATTAAAATCAGGCTCCCAGATCTTTGAGTAGTTGTTGGTATATCTCCTTGTTACAGATTTACTCATCGAAGCTCGTACATCCTCGAAGGCCGATTGTACATACGTCTGTACAACTTGAATGACCTTGAAAAACGCTTAATTGTCGTTTTGTACACACGTTTGTACGATTTTTTTTAGTCGAAAATTTTGGTTTCTATATCTTTGTTTTTCCTAGAAAAATCCAGGAAAAGTTCCTTTTTATTAATTTTTTGGTGATTTACATAAAAATGCGCAATTACGTAATAATAATACCCCCCGGCGCCCGAGGGGATATAATCGTTTTGTTATAGCGAAACAACGTAAGAACATTTAGTTACTATCTAATACAAGTTTATAGATAAACTTTTCCAAAAATTCAACTCTAAACCAATCCCAGATATTAATTAAATGTAACAAGACTCAGAACGCGAAGACCCAGACTGTTTAATTAAACATTGTTTCTTATGATTTTAGATTCAAAACATTTTAATCCAAACTTGATATTCAATTACAAATCTGTTGGGTCGTAATTCACTCAAAGTTGAAGCATCATGAGGAGAATTCAGTGGCACTTGTGTTGAACATAAGTTTATGAGAAACGGCCATATTAATTTTAGTTTAGACGTTATTATATTGAAATTAACTTGTTTGCTGATGCGGCCGTTGTACGGGTTTCCACTCTTGTTGGAGTTTGTGTTAGTTAGTGTGATTTTGAGATTACAGTTGGTGAGGTGGTTCCAGGAAGTACCTTTAGAGGTGAGAAATAATTTAATTAGTAACAGTGCCCTTTAGAAGTGTTCTTGTTTGAAGGGTAAATGTGATATAATTAGGTACGGACATAAGGGTCTTGTAAGGGCTGCGGGATTGTTCATAAGAGTCACTGTGACTCTGGAACCTAAATGGCATCTGGACGAACGTATGCAGTAAAAATCTGGCACTCTGTCATGCTCCACCCGAAGCAGGAGAAGTTATTAAATAGTTTCCAATCCCAAAAAAGGTCTAAGGTACAAGTTTATTTGCTTAATTAATATCATTGAGCGAAGAACATCGGGTATTGAAGTTACTAGAAATAAGGCGTCTTAGCAGTTCATTTCGGGTCCCGCTTTTCTGCTTGGTGCTGTAGTAGTGTAAATTGTAACACTGAGGTATTTAGGGCCATGGCCTACATAATAGATTCCCTACATCAAAATTTTTTAGGACCAAAAAAACAAAACTGACGCTGCTATAAACGGTGGCAACTTGCTGGACCCAAATACTTTGAGGGAAAGAAAACCATCGACTCGAGAAAAATAAAGATAGAGTTTACTATTAAGAGCAATTTACGGTTACTTTAATAAACAGATAGATAAACGCCTACCTATAAAATAAATGGTCTATATAAAAACTTACATGTCAAGCTGATTTAGTACATAGTTAAAACTAAAACGTGAGAAATAAAACCACAACAGTGTTCATAATTGCAATCAAAATATAGTTAAATTTTTTGTTAGCCGATCAGTATAATTATTTTGTATTATACTACATTAATATATATTTGAACTAATATATATTAATGTTGGCATCCTCTTTGTATAAATAGATTGCAAATTTCTTTTAAACTACTTCTATTTTGGATGTTATATCTTTTTTTTTTTTTCGGTGGGAAAATCATCTAATGACAAATCCCGCTCTTGGGTGGAGCGAGAGATAGTGTCAGACTTTTACTGACTAAAAACCCACTCCTGTTCCTTCGTTGCCTTCGTCCCAGGGCCCCGGGTTTCGTTTTCACACTACCCATGGCCCCAGTAGGCTTCGACCCTGCTGGGCCCCTACGATTTGCTGATATCTCCCTGAGGCGCGCGTGGAACAATACGCGCCGTCGACGACTTGGGCTCGGTCCGGAAGGTTACCGGACGGTCCGACGGCGAGCCACCCATTGCTCGCCGTCCGCAAGCCCGCGCCTACGGTGGCCGGAAATCGGGATCGGAATCCCGGCGGCGGTAAGGGCGTGAGGACCGTTGCCTCACGCGATCGGCCGCCTCCTTTGCTAGCATTACTGGTTCCCAGAAGGAGGCTACCGCCTGCCACTCTTCCTCGCTCCAGACCATGGCCTGTACCAAGGCCCGGCGCGAGAGATTGCCGCCGCCGATCGCCCCCACAAGGACACGGCGTTGATCTGCCCAAGCGGGGCACACCTCCACCGTGTGCTCCACCGTGTCCTCTGGATGTTATATCTGCGATATCTAAAATATCTAATCTACTTGCTGGAAAAGTTCAGATCTCAATTTTGAGTCTACTAAATTAAATTAAATTATTGGATTTTTTACACACCCTCTCACATACACACACTCATTTTTCTCATCTTACACACCCAGAGGACCAATTCCAATTCATTTTAAAATACTTTATTTAGTTTTGATATAACCGTAATGTTAAGCATATTTTTGGGTAAAATTGTTTCTTTTGTTTTAAAGCTCACAAGTTTCACCTTACTCGAGGGCTTGAGGCGCTGCTTGCTGAAATACAGGCCATAAACCTAGTTCGGCAGCAGATGCTAACTGTTAGACACAATTGATTGTATTTTAGTTGTTATGTAAAAGTAGCTTATAAGCAATATTGTGTATACATGATTTTACTTTGTTGCTCAATAAATATTATTATTATTATTATTATAAACAAAAGATAGCGACAACGGCACGGCAACGACACGCAATAACAAATTGTTTAACATCACAATCCTCAAAGCACGTTCTGAAGATAAAACACCTTGCCAAACTAAAATCTATTTTCTAATATTTTTTCCAAAGACGACTTCTATTTTTAATAGAAACCAGGCCAATGAAATCCTAGAAAATCCCTTCGTCCTTCACATAGAGTTTGTTTAAGCATAACTAGAGAAGAGAAGTTACCCGAATAAACTTTTAATTTAACCTTCTATTGTTTGCGTAAATTAGGCGCGTCCTCTGTTGAATTTTACATGTTAGTTACATTAATTTTCTGCTCAATTTGAGGCACAAAGTTTCCTTTGTTATTCTTGTTGTTTTTAGTTACTGAAAAACATGTTCTCACTCTCACTGCTCATCATTATGTTTACAGCGCCTTTCTGAAACTACTTTGATATTTATTATTTATCTCCTCAAGTGGCCACTTTACCTCAATTCTAATAATGTTACGCCTTGTACTTCTAGGATTGTCCTGATAGTGGTGGTATACCTCTCCACTCTTCAAGCACCTCAAGATATGTTGCCCTCTTGTTGCTACGTCACTTCGTGCTTGCGACCGTTTTTGTAGATCATTTTTTTAAATTGAATAAACTGGTGATTGACTGCAATCCCACCTGATGGTAAGCAGTGATGCAATCGTTGATGGTGAATCGCACAAGTTTATTAAGAGCCCATTCACTCTAGCCCATTAGTAGGCCCATTTATTGAACCTGCAAGTCACCCCCTGCCTTTTTAATCGATGTATATCAGTAGCATTGTTTAGGCAGGAGCAGAGTATTTACATAGTTCTTGGTATCCAGTCCACTTAAACCTCCTAAAACCATTGCCCTATATTTTTGTTATGTTACATATTCGCAATATTAGTAGAAAACTTCCCCTAACCGGGGTTTGTCTTTAGTTCTACGTGCATAGACGTCATAGGTTAAATCGTCATCATTTCAACTGAAAGACGTCCACTGTTGGAAATTTGGCCTCCCTCAAGTGTCGCCGTAACGACCGGTTCTGTGCGTCTCGCATTCATCGGATTCCCGCTACTAACCTTGTGGGAGGCCATCCAACGTTGCGTCTTTCGGTACGTGGTCCAGTACAAAATAATATCATGCCTAAATTTTCCCCGATAGTTTAGGCTAAAGTTCATGAGTACAAAGTTAAGGGTCAATAGTGCAGTAATTGCCATCGTCCTAAGTAAAGTGCCTAACATTTTTTATAAGAAAGGTTAGTATGATGTTCGACTGGTCTATACTAAACTATATGTTGTAACAGTCTTACACTCTTTTTTTTAAAGAAAAAGAAACAATGAAAACAATTTATTTACGCAAAATGATGCAATCTTATACTTAAAATTATAATCATTATACAGGAATAATATGAATGCGTCGAATCCGCATCCGCAAAAAACGGCGAACGCTCAGCATAAAGCCATTATATTCTACTCATATACATCAGAAAATTCTTCACAATACCTTAAAAAAACAACTTTGGATAGTTTTTGTCCTGTATTGTGAAGAATTTTCACGTACTCACTACGTTTTCCTCCCAGCAATCCATGACGTTAGCCCCCAGGCTACAGCTCACTATGACACTGTCACGAAATTCCCCACCACTATTGGCTCATTATTTCTGCTATGCCACAGTTCATCCCCTTTGTTTGTCTGCACGAGATAATGAAGTATCCTTTCCAGATCAGATAGCAACGGAACCATTGTCTCCAACAATGGGTGACTTGTTTAAGAATTTCATTCTGAATTTTCGTACGTAAGTTTTTCGGTGATTAAGATAGTAAGGAACAAAAGTTTATTTTGTTGTCACGGAAACTGGTTTTAATGTGAAATGTTTGGTTTAATTTTATACGGTCTTTATTTTGTATAATGCTGAATATTTTTAGCGCAGTTCCAGTTCTAGACAAAAGTATATTCACAGACTCCGGTTTCATCCCCTTAGGTTTTTTTTTAAGGTGGGAAATCATTCAATAAGGTGGGCGTGTCAGACTATTACTGACTAAAACCACACCTGTGTCCTTCAGTTGCCTTTTGCGTTCTGGGACTACGGGTTTTCTTTTCAGAAATTCCCCGCGGTCTTAGCATATGCCAGGCCCTGCTGGGTCCCTACGGTTTGCTGACGTCTCTTTGAGAAGTGCGTGGATCACTACGCGCTGTTGATGACTGAGGTTGGTCCGGCCGATCACCGGACGGCCGGACGGCGAGCTACGCATTGCTCGACGTCCACAAGGCCGCGTCTACCGTGACTGGTATTCGGGGTCGGAATCTCAGCGGCTGGGGCGTGAGGACGTTCGTTCCCTCCCGCGTACGGCTTCCTTTTTCGCTAGCATTATTGTTTCGCAGAAGGAAGCGACCGCCTGCCATTCCTTCTCGCTCCGGACCATAGCCCGAACCAGGGCCCGGCGCGAGAGGTTCCGTGCTCCACTCAAGCGAGGCATACCTCCATCGTATGCTCCACGGCGTTTCTTCCGCGTGAATCCGATGCAGAAAACTCTCGAACTTGCCATGTCCGGTGAGGGCCTGCGTTATACAGAAGGTGAGGATGCCTTGTTGCCGGTCCAGCCACTCCTCAAAGAGGGGACTTACCGCCGTGATTATGAAGTGCCCTTAGGTGGCGAATTTCGAAAAATCCTACTCACACCTACGTCTTATAAGGAAACCTTGCACAGTTTCGGTTGTGCGCTGATATGTTAGTCGGTCAGTTTCTCCTTTTATTGAATGTACTTGACAAAATAGGAGAATATAATGTATTTCTACTGAATAAAGCTCATAATGAGACAACGACGAAAATTAGAGCGCAAAAAGCCGTTATCCACATAAATTCATCGATTTATCGATGTCAAATTCATCGCAAGCAATTTGTTTCACATACAAATTCCTTGTTACAAGAAACACGTTAAGATGATTGCTTTTGCCGTGTAAAAAAAAGACAGACCTACTTTTTCTCAAAGCTAAGCATAAAGCCTTAGAAATAAAAACATCTACATTACCATTGTATTCGTTTATACCTCTATTTTATACAAACGTGTAAATGAATTAATTTAGTCTGGATTGTATCGCTTTGTAGCCGGTGAAAAACAATATCAAGTGCTGCAAAGTGATTGGAAAAGAAACGAAGTGTGTAATAGTCCGTGATGTTATGTAGCTTTATCTTTGTAAGCACTAAGTAAATGTAAAGTTTGCTGCCTTTTTAATTTATTTTTTTAGGTGGAAAATCATCCAATGACTTCTCCCGCCATTGGCAGAGCAGGCGTGTCAGACTCTTACTTACTAAAACCCACTCCTATGTTTCTCCTTTTTTCTTCCAGGGCCTCGGGTTTTCCTTTCAGAAGCAAACCTATGGCCCCAGTAGGTTTCGACCCTGCTGGGCCCCTACGGTTTACTGACATCTCCTTGAGGCGCGCGTGGAACACGTCGTGCCGTCGACGACTCGGGCTCGGTCCGGACGGTTACCAGACATTCGGACGGCGAGCTACCCATTGCTCGCCGTCTGCAAGCCAGTGGCAGTGATCTCTCACACCAGGCCTTGGTACAGGCCAAGGTCTGGAGCGAGGAGGAGTAGCAGGCGGTCGCCTCCTTCTGCGAAGCGATGAGCTACCCATTGCTCACCGTCCGCAAGCCCACGCCTACGGTGGCTGGAAACCGGAATGAGGCATGAGGGCTGTTCACTACCGTTTCCGGCCGCCTCCTTCTCTAGCTGCTTTGCAGAAGGAGGCGGACTGCCTGCCATTACTCTTCGGTACGGACCATGGGCCTGGCCTGTACCAGGGCCCGGTGAGAGAAGTCGTTGCCGCCGATCGCCCCCAAAAAGTCTGCTATACGTTGTAAGTACTCTGTCTACCTTCAAACAATCTATTTTTGTTGATTCAGTTTATAATACACGATATGCTTTTGTTTTATTTTTTGTGCTTGGTTTAATAAAATTAATAAACCATCGCTGGCAGCGGTATCGAATAATAGGTGAAAAATGATTTTAATAAAAGTGCTTCGTCTTGCACCAAATTGTACTTTTTACCGGTTTATGAAACAAAAATTATCGCAAAATTACGAATGTAGTTAATGGTCGATGCCAGTCAGAGCTGTGGATTTGATCGAAAAAATCACCGTAGTTCTAAAATGCAGTGGAAACGGTGATGATACGGAATAATGTTTCACTATTTAAAAAAAAAGTGCTGTGATTGGTTGAATCATTTTTATTTTTTTATTATTATTATGGATAGGCTCGCGTTTGACCACTATCTCACCTGATGGTAAGCAATGATGTGACCGACGATGGCTAATCGTATCACTTGACTGTCTGTGCCTCAATAAATCTCTCTAGTAAATCGGTGTGTCTTTATCAATTTTTTTAACACAGCTAAACTTAAACTTACGTTTCATTCAGTTTCGATGGGCCTGTTGGTCTAGTGGTTAGTGGCCCTGACTGTTATGCCATCCAAGGCAAATGTTTGTGTGATGAGCGCAATCATTTGTTTTGTGTCTGAGTGCAATTTATCTATAACACGTATGTATTTAGAAATATATAAGTATGTATAATAGTTATCTAGTACTTATAGCACAAGCTCTGCTTAGCTCTAGATGGCGTTGTTTGAAAGTTGTCGAATATTATAACGATCGTTTCCAGCAGTCTATCTGTTACTCGACTGGACATAATAATAGCTTGTAATTGTCACACTGCAGGGCAAATAAATTTTCTCTTATATAGAGAATGTAGGGACATTAATCATTGAGCTTGTTGCCTGTTTGTCGGTCACCTCAGACCATTACGTCCAGGTTTTCTCGCGATGTTTTCCTTCAGTGCACTTATTGTGTCCAAGATTAATTTAGAAATTGTAGTTTCTTTACACCGCGTAGCGACGATCTTTACAGGAAACTAGCAGTTGGATGAGAGTTGTCTAGACTCTAGATGTATACCATGTTGTTGCAAAAAAAAATCTCTAGCAGTCGACTACACACCATCATCAGACGTCCACTTTAGACTTAGGCCAAAGCGTCACCATAACGATCGGTCGCACATCCATCGGATTCCCGCGACCCTCACCATGGCTTTTAACTTACATAACATAGCACATACACATTCATGCTCACACGTATATACACACCATTACACGCTATACACCACACACACATACACATACACTTTCACACTCACAAAAATTGAGTGCATAATTTAATTTAATTTTGATTTGATTTCAATTTGATTTTAATTTAATTTTAATTTATTTCATTTTAATTTAAATTACTTACAATTTTGAATTTTTTTTTTATTGTGGATATATCGACAGGGTCCTCACTTAATAATTAGGTAATATTAAAACATAACCTCATGGCCGTTCACTGTCTCTTAAGATTTAAGAGTCAGGGAAACGTAATTTGTAAACAGATGTACCATGTATTCTCCCATCGGTCGACTACTGTGGGTTGACAATATTATAATGTTTTTTTTTTTCGTGTGGGAAAATCATCTAATGACATCCCCCGCTCTTGGGCGGAGCGAGAGATAGTGCCAGACTTTTACTGACTAAAAACCTACTGCTGTTTCATCTTTGCCATTTTTCCAGGGCCCCGGTGATCTCTTTCGCATCACCCATGGGCCCCAGTAGGCTTCGACCCTGCTGGGCCCCTACGGTTGCTGATATCTGCTTGAGGCGCGCATTGAACAGTATGCGCCGTCGAATACTTGGGCCCGGTCCAGACGGTTACCAGACGATCGGACGGCGAGCCACCCATTGCTCGCCGTCTGCAAGCCCGCGAACGAATATAACCTAACAACCAACATAATTTTATTCGGATGCCGTAAATTAGTATTGATCGTCCTACAAATTCAGTTTGTTAGAATACAAGTTTGGCTGATTATTTTATGTATAACAATTTCGTAACAAACAATTTTCCCGGTTGACTTTTTGCGGAGGCGAGGGTAACTTCGTTTCTGAGTTAATTCTCGTTCTCAGTCTCCAGACTAGAAAAGAAAAGTTGTTTGAACGAATAAGTGCCATCGTATGTCTCCTAATTCGATTACTACCATTCACTAAGAGCTGATTTCCTTTGTTTTTTGCACCCATCACGAAAATAAAATCGGATTTCAATAAAACGGGCAACGACTTCGCAAACAAACATTATAATAAACTCGAAGTCTTTACAGAAATCACTATTGCCACTATTATTTCGGTCGTTTAATAACACCTAAATGTAATAGAAGACAGAATAAAGTTGCTTCAAAAAGAAATATTCCATATCCTTGAAAAATAATCTTAAAAAACCGAGACAAAGCCCCATTTGTTTTTATTCGTTATTTTCTACTACAGATACCGTGGATTAGAGGTTAGATTTATCGGATTTTATAATACAACTCGTTTAACACAAATAGATATTACCGATTTTGGAACGAGATATCAGATTCCTTCTCGATTCGTTCACACTCGAGTGTTTGTTATAAGATATGATTATGGTGTAAATAAAATCGTGAAGATACTCGTATATTAAATAGGGCGCGTCTACACTGTCTGTCGTCTTTTTTTTTGAGGTGGGAAATTATTAAATAACTTTTCCCGGTCTGGGTGAAGCGAGAGGGCATCTCAGACTTTCCCTTTTTTAGATGCAAACCATTGCAGAAGACATAGCGTTGGAAGGCCTCCTACAAGGTGGACCGATGACTTGGTAACGGTTGCGGGAGTCCGATGCATGCGAAACGCACAGGGCCGTTCATTGTGGCGACACTTGGGGGAGGCCTATGTCCAGCAGTTGACGTCTTTCGGCTGAAATAATGATGATGATGATGACATGCAAACCAGTCCTTAACTACGATCCCACCGTCCTGATGGTAAGCAGTAATACCGTCTAAAACCCTTAGTTTCGAATATTTCCGCAGCCAAAATGTCTGTAGTATTTGAAGTGATTCTAGGGTATCATCGAAAATTCCGCAGTGTGTAGTTATAAGGAATACCTACAGTTTACACATAGGTCGGACCTGAGGATATTGATACTGTATAGTAATTGGATTTTAGAGGTCAAATGGTAGTCTCCTTGTTAAATTAATATCAACTGATGTTTAACCACACTCTTGAAGTAGCCTCTATTATAGTTCGGAAAAGCTAATATACAGACGGTAGTTCAGACTCCGTTATTGTAGTTAATTTTCTAAAATCATGTTTGTTTTAACTAAGGGCATAGATTAAGCAATCGAGATGAGAAACTGTGCTGACCCAGGGGTAATGGCCCCGACTTCTGAGTCGTACGTTGTGGGTTCAATCCCAAAATAGCATATCAGTTTGTGTAATTTTATTTATCGCCACAGCTCTCAAAACGACGCGGGCTTGTGGACGGCGAGCAATGGGTAGCTCACCGTCCGACTGTCCGGTAACTGTCTGGACCGAGCCCAAGTCGTAGTGTTCCACACGCGCCTGTAGGAGATGTCAGCAAATCGTAGGAACCCAGCAGGGTCGAAGCCTACTGGGGCCATGGATGATGCGAAACAGATCGCCCGGGCCCTGGAATAATGGCAAAGAAGGATTGAAAGAACCGGAGTGGATTTTTAGTCAGTAAAAGTCTGATACGCCCTCGCGCATCGCCCAACAGCGTGCGATGTCATTAGAAGATTTTCTTACCCGAAAAAAAAGCTCTCAAAACCGTGACATCTACTAACATGCACTGAACCCGCGTAGTGTATTACGGCCTGTTCCCTCTACTGGAAAGGAGGCCTGATTCCTAGCAGTGCGAACATTATAAGACTTGCTGTCCCAAATAATTTCCTAGATTTTAAAACTCAACCAGTATAGTTTTAGTAAGGCAGATATGGTTAGAACTCACACAGTTCAACAATGACGTACCTACGTCTTATGTAGATTATCAGATAATTGCCACTGTCTGCATATAAATCTCGACACAATTAAAAAGAAACAGAATTATTAAACACCGGACAAATTGATGCCGATGGAAAATCCCAAGACCGCCCATTGTTACACCTTGTTCATTTTAAGCTCCTACCGTAATATTTTATGGTTTACAATAAAGCAGCAGCAGTGCAGTGAGCAGTGGTGGCCGAGTGGTAACGGCCCCGACTTATAAGTTGTAGGTCGCGGGTTCAAACCCAGCCAGGCATTACTTTGTGTAATTTATTTCATCACCACTGCTCTCAAAACGGTGAAGGAAAACATCGTGAGGAAACCGGCATGTCCTAGAACCAAAAAATTCGAAGACATGTGACATCCGCCAACCCGCACTGGGCCCGCGTGGTGGATTACGGCTCTTTCCCTCGGCTAGAGAAGAGGCCTGAGTCCCAGCAGTGGGAACATTATAAGGCTGATTATGCTATTACAATAAAGACTTTTATCTAATCTATCTGTCCAATGACACTCTATCCAAAAACTTTTAATTCTTTATTGTACACAAAAACATAACATAGTACACGGTGATACATACCGTTCATGTACAAAGGCAAACTTAACTCAACAATGAGTTTTCTTCCAGCAAACCTTTGAGTTACAGAGAGAGAACACATTTGAGGGTAGGATCCAGTGCACAATATAAACCTTACATAACTAAATCTAATATATAATTATTATACATAAGTATAATATACAAAAACATACTCCTGTTGTCTTATGTGTATACCAGGATATAGTGCATCAAATTTCATACAAATAATAATAATAATAATATCCCCATCGCCGTATCTCTACGTTGACGTCGTGGTGGGGCTTGCGTGCTCCAATATACCCTAGGTCTGTATCGGTAAAGTTTGCTTTGCCGTAATATGCCTAGGGTGAGGGGCCAGACTAAGAGAGATACAATCCGCAGTGCAGTTTTGTGGCGAACTGTTGGGCATTAGCGACCCCACGGACCCGATCTCCCGGGAGAATTCTTGTTCTTCATCTCCGGCTTGCCTTTATTGGCCGGCCGTAGTGAACACTGACGAGGAACTGAGCTCCCACCTCTCTCTTGCCTTTATTGGCTGGCTTGAGTGGAGATTCGCAAGAGCAAACGTGCTCGGGAGAAGGATGTATAATCCAGTAAGGTGCTGGTAGGGATCTTGACCGTACTTCCGGGATTGTCCTGATAGCCGTGGTATACCTCTCCACTCGTCAAGCACCTCAGGATATGTTGCCCTCTTGTTGCTACGTCACTTCGTGCTAGCGGCCGTTTTTGGGGGCCCATTTATTGAGTGTGCAAGTCAACCCCTGCCTTTTTTCGATGCATATTAATAACGTTGTTCAGGCAGGGGCCATAGTCTTGACATAGTTCCATGTTACCAGTCCACTTAAGACTCCAAAAACCATAGCCCTATTATCTTTGTTCTCCATATGTCGCAACAGTTTTTCAATAACCGGGGGTTGTCCTTGGGTGCACTAGCATAGCGCGTACAGGGATAATCGTCGGTTGATATCATGTTCCTTTATAATTATCTAAAGGGCCTCTGCGAGTTGGCTTCGGCTCCTCGTACGCCTCCCAAAGGTCCAGGACCTCAGGGTCCTGAGATAAATAAAATATAAAAAATAATAATATAATATAATATTCACACAACCATCACACAACGCCGTCTAGTCTCAAGCTAAGCAGAGCTTGTGTTATGAGTACTAGACAACTGATAAACATACTTAAATATTTCTAAATACATACATATTATAGATAAATTACACCCAGACACAGAACAAATGATTGTGCTCATCACACAAACATTTGTCCTGGGTGGGAATCGAACCCACGACCTCCGGCATAGCAGTCAGGGCCACTAACCACTAGACCATCAGGCCAGTCAAATCCATTCAGCCGTTTGAGCGTAAAGGAGTAACAAATATAATAATGTTCTGAATATGTAGGTATAATAGAACATGTAAATACCTATACGTATTGTTGGTAGCACTAAATTGATTTCCATCTAATGATACCGCTTGGGTGGATTGTAATATCCGACCCTGTATTACATATTTGGAATTCTATATGCCTAGCATATTATATGCTAGGAACCGTATGGTCGTTTGGATGTCGCATTGGAATATACTGAAATTGAACATGCTTATCTAAAGGTAGTCGTTAGAAGTCAAAAATGACGTCACCAATTTTTTCAAGAGATATTCAGATTCAGATACTGTGTTTTTCTAACTATATAAAGGCTCGCGTTTGACCATTATCTTACCTGGTGGTAAGCGATCATGGTGCTGACCGACGATGGCTCACGCTTGCGTTGAAGTATCCTATACACTCTTGACTTAAAGACCCCTAGGTTGTAGCTATCAGGAAATACAGTCTCCGGTAAGGAATTCCACTCCTTAGCTGTACGCATAATGAATGTGTTCCATCTTATGGAATTGTGGGGACGCTATAGCTGGGCACGTCACAATTATCAACCATTATGCGAATCGCCCAGAGGACACTGTGAATTATACGGTGGAGGTCTTCCCTACTTGAGCAGAGCATCCCCGTGTCCTCGTGGAGGCGATTAGCAGCAGCCAAATTTCGCGTAAGCAGTGGTGGCCGAGTGATAATGGCCCCGACTTACGAGTTGTAGGTCGCGAGTTCAAACCCAGCTAGGCGCATTACTTTGTGTAATTTATTTCATCGCCACTGCTTTCAAAACGGTGAAGGAAAACATCGTGAGGAAACCGGCATGTTCTAGAACAAAAAATTCGAAGACATGTGACATTCACCAACCCGCACTGGGCCCGCGTGGTGGATTACGGATCATTCTCTCTCCTGGGGAAGAGGCCTGAGTCCCAGCAGTGGGAACATAAAAAGGCTGATTATGCTATGATTATGCTATTATGCCTACTTGGGCTATGGTTCGGACCAAAAAGGAATGGGTAGCAATCACCTCCTTCTGCAAAGCAGCAATGTGAGCGTAGGAGGCGATGGAAGTATGACGGAGAGGACATCCTCATGCCCCAGCCCTCTTAGGAGACACCCAGACGTCGGCAGTCATAGGGCCATTACCGGCTACCGTAGGTGCGGGAATGTAGATATCAAGTAATAAGTAGTTCGTCGCTCGATAAGAACCAAGCTCGGGTCGACGGTGCGTTCTGTTACACGCGCCTTCAAAGGTATAACTAACTAGACGGAGCCCGCTAGGGCCTATGTCTGGACTGCAGAATTGTTCCTAAAGAAAGAAAGACTCCTTTTTAGGGTTCCGTACCCCAAAAGGAAAAAACGGAACTCTTATAGGATCACTTTGTTGTCCGTCCGTCAATCTGTCTATCTGTCAAGACCCTTTATCTCCGAAACGCGTAGAGATCGAGTTGATATCTGTTACCGTTACATAATAATAATAAATCATTTATTTTCAGACATTTTGGCCTATACGTACCTTACAGACTAACATATATAGAGTAAATGCAATTTAAGTTAGTAAATAAGACTAAGGACTATGTTAGTAACACTTCACATTGCACTATGTTCACTTTGTGCTATTCTGTGGCACCTGTCCGCGGAAGCGACAGTCTTCCTTCAACATGTGGGGCAGAAAAGTGTAATGTTCGTGACTCGCACCACGACTACAATTGACTATGAATACCACAGATGATATACAGTCGAAAGATTCGCAGTAATTCTAGCAAAGAAAATGACCGCACGCTCGAACGAACGGACATCCTCACGCCCCCAACCGCCGATATATCGACCTCGATTACCAACCACCATTGGCGTGGGTTTGCGGACCACTGGTAATGCGTAGCTTGCCGTCCAGCCGTTTGGTAACCGTCCGGACCGAGCCCGAGTTGTTGATGGCGCGCAGTGTTCCACGCGCGCCTCAATGAGATGTCAGCAAAACCTAGGGGCCCAGCAGGGCCGAAGCCTATTAGGGCCATGGGTCGACAATGAAAAGGTTAACCGTAATCCTAAAACACAAAAAGTAATTGAATGAACATATGTGTACTTTTAGTCAGTAAAAGTCTGACACACCCTCTTACTCCGCCTCAGAGCGTGAGAAGTCATTTAATCCCACCTAAAAAAACATAGTTGGGAAAAAGCTAGGCAGATTAACCTTTTGAGTGCGTAATTAGAGACACAATAGTAAGACAATGGCGCGTGAACGCCGGCGTTAATGCGGGGATCAACAGCTTAATTCAGTATAATCGCTCGACCCATAAACACACGACGTAAGAATCGGGTAACACGCCACCCAAAAGCAGCCACCCAGCTACCCAAAAGCATCCACAACCTAAGGCTATAACTAACTAAATATTATTGCTGTACGTGGGTCAAAGGTTAGCAATATCCCTTCCAAACTCCATATCCGGTATCCTTCGTTTATAACTAAGGCTTTAATAATGATGCTAACGTTAAGGAAATATGTTTAGATGAATTATTACTTAGTGAGGGAAGTTGGGTGTTATTTTAAAGTTTAGTATGTTTTAAGGGTGTGTTACCTTCTCCTATACAAGTTAGATGAGGAAAATACGCATGGGAGTTGATACACAATATCTTGTATCAAGGCCGATGTGTGATTCAGGGTCATATTCGGCCAGGGATTTGGCCATTTCAGGGAAATCATCCCTGAAATGGCCAAATGAATGGACAGCTACATAATTATACAGGGTGTAAGGGACAGGTGTCCGCAAAATTTAAGGGCTTGCTCAGTAGACGAAACTAAACAACAACAAAAAAAAATCGGCTTCTCCATACAAAATTATAAACTTGATTGAACAGTTTGTATGGAGAGACCGATTTTCTTTTGTTTCCTGAAAAAAAAAAATCTTGTGGAAGGTTGTTCAGTTTCGTCTACTGAACAAGCTCTCAAAATTTGTGGAGACCTGTCTCTTATACCCTGTATATATGTAGATTATTCTTTTGAGATAAAAATAGGCCTAATATTGGCGAAGTCAATAGTACGTAAGCCAGTTTAACTACGAGACTAAGCGTTTTTGTGTATTAGGAAGTGCCTGCCTGCACTCACTAATGTCTAACCATGGTTTGGGGCGCCATCTCTAGTGCGTTTACTTACCAGATTGCGTAGATATCTGAAGAGGAGCGGCACCTTGGATTCAGATCCCATCGCTGCCATACTTGACCCCGTTCTGGCAAGTTCGTTCGCTGCATCCTTGCCTCGGGAATCGCTGTCTCCTTTGATCCATTGAATGGTTACTTGGTTCTAATTACCCACCTGGTTAAGCCGTTGGCGACGTTCATAATATAATATCAATCGAGTTAACAGTGTGGCTGTTCAGCGCTTGCAGGACAGCCATGCTGTCCGAGAGTATGCGTATTGAGAGGTCCTTAACTTTCCTGGCTGTAATGACTAAGGCTGCTAGGGAAATTTGCAAGCACTCAGCTTGGAACACTGTGTTATGAACTGACTATGGCGTGAATATGTGAATATTGAGATCCTCCAAGAAGACTCCCATACCCGTGCCAACGTTGTGTGACGTACACATTGCTTGACTTGAGTTTGTGCGAGCCAAATAGACAAAATTTGCAACTGCATAGACACGGTTCTCTTTCCTGTGTTAGCAACCACGTGGGCAACGCTGGGCTCAAGGCTCGTTGTGAACTGAATACCTAAAGCCTACATCATAATAAATCAGTGTCGTGGTCTGGAATAGTTTGGTTATTGTTTGTTGCCTATTTCTTACCACAGAAATGGTCTCTGAAGGAGATTCTCACTCTGATCGGCATCCTGAATCGACACGCGTATATTATTGAATAGTTTCAATCAGCAGTTTCGCCCGCGTGAGAGTCGACAATTATGCCAATGAATACTTCTGGGAAAAAGTATCGTTATATGCTATTCCAGCATATTATGGTCTACCTGTATGCTAAATTTAATCTAAATCCATCAAGATGTTTGAACGTGAAGTAAAAACAAACACACGCACATTAATACTGGGCAAGCCACAATTTTTTTTGCGGTAAGTCCCCTCTTTGAAGAGTGGCTGGAAAGACCACATGGCGTCCTTACCTGCCGCATGATGCAGGTCCTCATCGGAAATGGTAAAGCACCGAATTCGTGTGGAAGATACGCCTGGGTGCCGCCATTATGTAGACCACCCGGAGGACATGGTGGAGCATACGGTAGAGGTGTGCCCCGCCTGGGAAGAGCAACGCCGTGTTCTCGTGGGGGCGATCGGTAGCAGTGATCTCTCGCACCGGGCATTGGTACAGGCCATGGTCCGGAGCGAGGAGGAGTGGCAGGCGGTCGCCCCCTTCTGCGAAGCAGTAATGCTAGCAAAGGAGGCGGCCGATCGCGTGAGGCAACGGTCCTCACGCCCCAACCACCGCCGGGATTCCGATCCCGATTTCCGGCCACCGTACCGAAGTCGTCGACGGCGCGTACTGTTCCACGCGCGCCTCAGGGAGATGTCAGCAAATCGTAGGGGCCCAGCAGGGTCGAAGCCTACTGGGGCCACGGGTAGTGTGAAAGCGAAACCCGGGGCCCCGGGATGAAGGCAAAGAAGGAACAGGAGTGGGTTTTAGTCAGTAAAAGTCTGACACTATCTTCCGCTCCGCCCAAGAGCGAGATTTGTCATTAGATGATTTTCCCACCTAAAAAAAACGCACATTATTACAAACTTTCACCTTAATAAGTATGATATGATTATGGCTAGCAAATTAAAATTTGCATCTAATAACCAAATAATTATTTTTTTCTACATTGTAAAACTAAAATAAATGTATGTGTGCAAAGTTACATATATATTTTGTCTATTTAAAATTTACAATAAAAAAATCCAAAAATCAAAAATCTATGCAAAAATCTATATAAAGCCAAAAATTTTGTTTTTAATTTAATTACCCAGGACAAATCCAGGTCTTCTCATTTCTTGTATCTGTGCTGCCGTTGGCAGCACAGCCTATCTAGAGGAAATTATTGCTTGGAATTTTTTTCTAGAAGATACATAAAGGTACGTGAAATAAAAAGATTATATATATACAAAACCTAATGGCATAAATGAACAGCCAATGCAGAATAAAGAATTATATACTATAAGTGTTAATTATATATTTAAAATAATTTACAGCCAATCCGAAGTTATCACTTTAATGTTAAAGAACGCTAAAGAAATATATTTTTTCCTTGGACGTAAAGTCAAAGACAGAAATGTCTAATTAAGGTGCATAGTTAGTCGTTCCGCGTTTCTTAACATCTCAAGACGTAAAAAAAAAATAGGCGTCTAAGCATAACCAACACCACTATACGACTCAACGTGTATCATTTCCACGATAATATAATTAAAGCTTGCCGTAGTCACTAAACTTGTCTCACACAAGACACACGCTTGCCTAGTCGTCTCCTCAATACACATCTAATAAAACTCAAACTTTAACAATACCCTCATGACTTTAGGCTACTTGTTTAACATAATACCTTGGCCGTTAATTTAGGCCAAGTCGACCTTCCCAGCATGTAAGGGTTTACACTTATGAGAATGTAACAAAAGACCATTGTTAGTTGTTTCTTCTAAAGGGTCTGTTTGGCGATCTTAGCTTGTTCCTTTGTTGCATAATTTTCGGTGAGCTTGCTTGTTATTTTTGGTGACGAAACACAGTAAGGAAATTGTTGTGTTGACACGTAGAAATCGTTGTTCTATGTTGATATTCTTAACTATTTGGATGTATACATAGTTATTTGGATGTCATTTCTGTTCAAAATTGAATTGTTTCTTTTATTATGATGTACACAATTGGAAAGAGTAAAGATAAAAAGTTACATTAAAAATATAAGTTCAAGAAAATTCTACAGAAATAAGCAGTTGTTTATTTTTATAGAATTTTCTTTCAAAAGAATAAATTAAAGAGAAATATAAGAACTAGAGAATAGTATATTTGAAGATTGAAACTAAAGTATTAAATAAATCTACTTATATAATCTAAATATAAGCAATCAAGTTTGTAAAAAGGTTCAAAATTAATCTATCTTACAATAATATACTCGTATTTACTGCCATCATTTTCTATATATATTCTATACTAGTTTTTTCTCAAAACATTGCTTGTATGGGTACCAAATGAAAGGCAGTTTTCGCAGTGAGTAACCAGACCAAGTGAAGGTTCAGAAACACTAAACAAACTGTCACGATCACAAGGCTTCTCAAAATAACCCGTAGTTCAGAACTCCAACGAACCGCCAGACAGATAAAGTTATTTGAACATCATAATTTCCAGATAGACTCACAAATCAAACTGACAAACCTACAGTGAAGTCGTTAGGAAGACTTCGCTGCATTTGGCTCGACTTAAACTTATTCGAATTGAACTAATGAAGTTGACATGACGACTGTGTTCCAAATATAGTATGAGACTATCCTTTTAGTATGAGACTAGACTAGAAATTCAAATTAAGTACACATTCATATTTAGAACAGTTAAGCAGTGGAATTCGCTGTTGAAGTTTGTGCTCTTTGATAGCTATAAGCTGGGGGTATTTATGCTAAGGGGTTACTTCTAGGCAAACATGCTCCACCATCGCCCACATCATCGTTTACCAATAGTTGAGATAGTGGTGAAGTCCGAGTCTATTTGTATGTACAGTCAGGGGTCAAAAGTGCAGTTGCATTCTACCAATGCTAAAGTGCCTAAAATTTCTTTGTAGTAGAAGTTTCATAGTCCACAACTAGTTAAATCAATTATGCTACAAATCAAATCAGGCATGAATCATTGACCCTCTGCTACAAAGACATTTTAAACTCTTTAACATCGATGGAGGCAACTGCACTTTTGAC
Source organism: Mythimna impura (assembly GCA_905147345.3). Lineage (NCBI taxonomy): Eukaryota > Metazoa > Arthropoda > Insecta > Lepidoptera > Noctuidae > Mythimna > Mythimna impura. Next base: position 5,521,275 of record LR990349.1, read on the forward strand.
CCCTGACTGTGCATAAAAATAAAATTGAAGTGTCTGTAATATCAAAGAAGACAGGACATTTTATACGTTTCTTGTATCCACCACCACACCGCCAACGGTACAAGGTGGAAATCTCACCTATATGCACAAAACGTTTTGGGAACACATTCATGGTGCGTACAGCTAAGGAGTGGAATTCCTTGCCGGAATCTGTGTTTTCTGATGGCTACAACCCGGGAATCTTTAAGTCAAGAGTGAATAGGTTACTTCTAGGTAAGCGTGCTCCATCGTCGACTGCATCATCGCTTTCCATCAGGTGAGATAACAGTCAAGCGCGAAACTATAAAGAAAAAAAAAAGAACTAGAGGCATCAGGTCATCGGTTCATCTTGTGGAGGTACCAGAAGATTGCAAGAATGCAATCTTCTGGTACGCGGTCACCAATCTAGAACTTCTTCGTCATCGACTTCTATACAGGGATGTGTCCTGCCTACTGTCATTTAAGTTCGGCGATTCCCGTACACTATTGAAGTTTCGGAAAGCTTAGCAAACATTATCCATCTTTAAAAATACCTTGCCAAAAAAATCTTCCACTTTATAATGTCTCTGCTGGCACCTGTCGTTGCCCGCCTATAATTTACGGTATATTTTAGTTTGTCATGTCACCCAAGCGATGATATATAGTCGTCTGTAGGAAGTAACTTTTAGCATGAATTTCAAAGTAGAAAACTTGCTTGAATTTATATTTTTCGTACATTTAGTTAAGCCAAGATTCTGAGGGAATTGAATCTGCATATTAGAAATATACTTTATGGCATTGCAAAGGTAGAGGAAGTCTGTTACTGTATTTTATTTGGTTGTATGTTTTTCTTAGTTGTATTGCTTGGAATATGGACTCTAGTGCTCTATATCTATACAAGCAAAAACTGACTGCAGTCAGTCAGTTTCAGTCAGTGTGTTCCTAGTCCCAGTAATTTCGGCTATATGTTGATATGTTAGTACATATTATTTTCATTATTATTGTATGTTTTTCTTTTGTTTATTGTTGTTTAAATGCTTAATTTTTATAATTTATTTGTGCTTAAAGTACTTTTTTTTCTATCTAACTATCTATCTATCCTAATTTATATCCGAGAAAATTGTAAACGCTGGTATAGGCCATAAGAGTAAAATCACAGAAGAAAGCCTTTTTACGATTCCGTATCCGAGCTAAGTCTCCGCTGTCAGTCCATCCGCCTGTCTATCTATCCATCTGTCAGCGGGCTGTATCTCATAAACTGCAAGAGGTAGAGAGTTGTTTTCACAGAATGTGTATTTCTATTACCACTACACCAAACGTAATAAAATAAAATTTAAAAGTGGGTGCCCATACGAGAAACGTTACTTTTCCTTGATTTTAATATTATAGTGCGAAACCCATCCTGTGCGAATCCGACTCATATTTGGTTAGTTTTTTTTTTATATTTTGCATTTATAATACACTGGTTATAATAATTTAGGTTTACTCCATTGTTGCTTAAAGTCACCCAAAGGGCAATGGAAAGGGCTCGGAGTTTCCTTGCGTGATCGAATCAGGAATGAGGATATCCACAGGAAAACCAAGGTCACCGACATAGCACGAAGAATCACCAAATTTAAGTGGCAATGGGTAGGGCATATTGCTCGCAGAACGGATGGCCGTTGGGGCGAAAGGTTTTGGAATGGCGACCACGTACCGGAAGACGTAGCGTTGGAAGGCCTCCTCTAAGGTGGACCGATGACTTGGTAACGGTTGCGGGAGTCCGATGGATGTGAGACGCACAGGACCGTTTATTGTGGCGACACTTGGGGGAGGCCTATGTCCAGCAGTGGACTTCTTTCGGCTGAAATGATGTTGATGATTATGATGATGACTCCATTGCGTTAGATTGAATGAATTGAATATATTTTACAATTTTTTAAAGATTAGAACTGAAATAGTTTATACGACTTTTAAATTATATAAATTATTCACCGACATAGTAAAAGTTTCTTCTGAACAGAGTGCAAAGTGTGTTTCATGTTTCCATAAAACATGTATGAAGATGAATACATTTTAATTTTTCACAACTTTGCGGGTCACGCAACTGTTTATTCATATAAATGCAAAGCCAAATACACTAAATAACTACGTTAAATATTTACGACATCCAAACGTGGAAGGTGTTTTTTTAAATGCAAATCTACCAAAGTATTTAATATTTATAAGCCAGCTTCATTTTCATAGGTTGTGAATCTCTTGTTTGTTTCTTTTTAATCTTTGGAAGTTCTCCTATCTTGTGGGTCAATTCATACTATAATATTAATAATAATATAATAATAATAATAATATTCCACAACTATCACACAACGCCGTCTAGTCCCAAGCTAAGCAGAGCTTGTGTTATGGGTACTAGACAACTGATAAACATACTTATATATTTTTAAATACATACATATATACATAAATTACACCCAGACACAGAACAAATGATTGTGCTCATCACACAAACATTTGTCCTGGGTGGGAATCGAACCCACGACCTCCGGCATAGCAGTCAGGGCCACTAACCACTAGACCAACAGGCCAGTCAAAATTAAAGGTTGGTTCTTTTTCTCAGGCATTAAAGAATTGGATTTAATGCAAGACAAGGTTTTTTTGTCTGTTCCTGCTTCTATGACAGGAAATCTGAAAACTCTGTCGACGTCGTGTAGTCAGGTCAATATAGTTTCGTCGACAAAATTTCATAGTTTTTTATGTAAGCTGTGAGCAGACGTACCACTAAACTTAAGCATGCTGACGATTACGCATCTATAAAAGTCGTCGCACATGAGCCACCGGCCACAACTAAAAAACGCCGCCACCGGCATATTTCCTATATTTCTAGTACATTTTATATGGATTCGCCGCACATGGTTGACGCTGGTGGCCGCCACACGCTACAAATCGCCGCTGCTCGCTTCTTGTGACCCGCACTGGCCACTAAACGCCGATACAAAACGCCATCACACGCCACTCGCGCATTTAAACCTTCTTCATCTACTGAGATACTGCGCGTATGGGTTAAAAAAAGTGGCTGTCGCGCGCTTAAGCTTCCTTTGTGGCCACTTCTTGCTTCTCGTCCATGGGCAGTAGGCCCAACGCTCATCTAATTCAACCGTGCCCTGCGGTGATCTGCTACGAACAACACTGTCGTAGCTGTGACGTCATCACGACTGCTACGTCATAGCACCTACGTAGACGCTGTACACTAGTAGTGTTTTCTTTACCAAATGAAGGCGATGGGTCTTGATTGTATATCATAGAAATACAGAAACAATTTGCACGAATCTGTACACGCAACCATTGCCAACCCATTTTCGTGAGATAGAACAATTATATCACGTTATTACATATTGAAAATGAGTAAATACTTCATCGGGTATCTTCGGAAATTCTCGGGAATGTTGTGAGAGTTAATTGAATGGGTTTTTTAATGATACCCGTGGGTCGGTCATGAAACTGTCCGTACTTAAACGCATTTAAACCCAATACATTACCAGTAAATGTGGGTCAAGCTGACCGCAGAAACCGGACTGTACATAGACCTAGCTATAGGAACACTATTTTAGAGGGCCTTAGTTAAAATTCTGTTTGTCATTTTCGTAGGCTTTTGATTAATAATTAAATACGTAATCACAGGTTCCAGAGTACCTCACTACGTTGTTTGTAAATAATGTATACGTGTTGTTTTACATTTGACAATGTCCAATGTAAAATACGGGTAGCCAGTAATTTTGGCGACGTAATCCCATAAGTGTATTTTATGGCCGGTGAGAATAGGCTATTTACAGCCTAAAACACGAAATGAAGTAATACAGCTTTTTAGGGTTCCGTACCCAAAGAGTAAAACGGAACCCTATTACTAAGACTCCGCTGTCCGTACATCTGTCTGTCCGTCAGTCACCAGGCTGCATCTCATGAACCGTGATAGTTAGACAGTTGAAATTTTCACAGCTGATGTATTTCTGTTGCCGCTGTAAAAAAAAATACTATACTTGGTGGACATCCCACCTATACGCACAAAACATTTTGGGAACACATACATTATGCGTACAGCAAAGGAGTGGAATTTCCGGCCGGAGTCTGTGTTTCCTGATGGGTACAACCTGGGAATCTTTAAGTCAAGAGTGAATAGGTTACTTCTATGTAAGCGCGCTACATCGTCGACCGCATCGTCGCTTTCCATCAAGTGAGATAGCGATCAGGCGTGAACCTATAAACAAAAAAAAACAAAATATAGAATAAAATAAATATTTAAAGGGTCCCATACAACAAAAGTGTTTTTTTTTACCATTTTTATAGATAATGGTACGGAACCTTTCGTACGCGAAACCGACTCACTATTGGCCGGTTTTCTTTTACAACGAATAATAAACTTCGCACCACAAAAACTGGGCCAGTCTTAGGCTCCATTAAAGACAACATTACCAGACCACGCCTTGTCTAAAAAAATACGAGATTTTTTATTAATGTATTCTCTTTTGTTCTCCAAATAGTTTGGCTTTTGTTCCTACAGATAAGTTTGTGTAAACAAAGACGAATGGGTGTTGCTCGCGTAATCTAGTACCTACAATAAAAATGTTTGTCGTCAGTAAAAGTGTTTCTTTTAGGTTCTGTTTTTTTTTGCGTGTACTCTGCTCTTGGGTATGTAAATGGTGAGAAAAATGTAAGTCTGTGTACCTCGGGTTGTTTTGTTTGATGTGTTTCTTTTTTTCTAGAACTTCTGTATCTACGTTAATGTGTAAATAATTTCTGTTTACCAGAAAGGGATTTTTGTTTTGATGTTGTTCAAGTTTTTTTTTTTAAATAATCAACCTATAAGGTTTACTGAGTTTTGCGAGTTATAAAATTGAAATCTTCTTGAATTATCACATAAGCATAAGCATAATTAGCCTTTTTAATGTTCCCACTGCTGGTACTCAGGCCTCCTCTCTAGGAGAGGGAATGGGCCGTAATCCACCACGCGGACCCAGTGCAGGTTGGTGGATGTTACATATCTTCGAATTTTTTGTTTCTTAGATATGCTGGTTTCCTCACGATGTTTGAATTGTCACATGCTCATGTTATTAGCTAAAGGATATTCAATTTGACATTTAAAAAAATAGCAAGGATAGAGAATTATATAAAACAACAAAAAAAAACAGCCACGCCATAACTCAAAAAGTCTACATCTTCTTGTATACATTTAAAAATACACAAAATTCAAACATAAAATCTGTCTTCAAAATAGCCTCTCTAATGAGGCTCAAACGTTCACATTGAGTAATGACTGCAGCTGCAGATAAAACAAAATGGCGTGTTAATGTCACGCAATAGCTGTCTCGTTTAGCTTTCTGTTAGAGAATGTAATCGTTATAGATGACACTTTGGACGGAGTTGCTCAGGTGTTTACGTTTTTCTTGCACTGAAGTGTAATTTTTGTGAGAGATTATTTGTTGAAGTGAGTGTTTTATTGTTGTGTTACGGTCATGTTTTAGTAACACTTATTGATATAAATCTTGCTTTTGCGTTTTTATTGACTTTCAGACTGAGTCTGAGATTATTTAGTAAAGTCTGCTGCAAAAGTGCATAGGAAGTACAGAAATAAAATCGTGTGAAGCGAGAAATGACGCCATCTAGCGTAAAACCAGATTGAAATGTTGCTATCGACAACATTACATTATATTGTTAATAGATGGCGCCGCTGTGCTTCAAATGATTAATGCTTAATTAATGCTTATTTTTGTACTTTCTTTTTGTTTCTTCAAACATTGAAATAATTTATAATTTCTTTTAAAGAGATGAAGATATTAAAATTGAATATCAATTTATAAATATTTGATTATCTATGTGTTAGTTTTCACACTTGAGAGGGTAGGTTGAATATGGATTTACTTATAAAAAATAACTAGTAGGTAGTATAAATAATACTTAGACCAAAGAGTTATGACTAAGCTCAATTGGTTGTTCGCTAAGTTAATTTCGATTATCTCGTTCCAGCGCCTTTCGTTCAATTTTATTTTTAACCAGGTGTATTGTCTACTTATTTTACCAAAATGAGTAAATATGCATTGTTATATAGATTTAGGAAAAAGAACTCAATTAATTGCTATGCATAATCAAGGTAAAAACTTGTCAGAAGTAACCAGAGAGACCGGTGTAAACGTAAGTAGTTTTTTTTAATGCTTTTAAACAAAAAACTCCTTTATAATAATCATTATTGGATATTATATAGATATTTCTGTTTTATTGTTGCAGAGAAAAACAGTTGTTCTATGGATATGATGATTTATTTGAAGAAGAGGGTTCTTTGAAACACCATCAAAGAGCTGGCAGACTAAAACTAATAAACATGTTGCAGCATCAAACCATGATAAGGGAGTACGAAGAAAACGGACGTCGGTCGACGAACCACTATGCTATATATATATACTTATTCTCTGTATTAACTGGAGACCATGTTATGTGTGTAACGTAAGCTGTTGATCCCCGCATTAACGCCGGCGTTCACGCGCCATTGTCTTTCTATTGTGTCTCTAATTACGCACTCAAAAGGTATCCGTATTTAAAACAACTTAAAAAAGTTATGAACACTTGATGTGTTGTTGTGCAATTTTATAGTTTTTAGCCTACATTTTTAATCCTTTTGACCTTTGTGAAAAAATTATCTGGTATTTTGTTTGTTTTTGTTAAGGTTACATAAGCTTCAAACCTCTTTCCAATTTTGGAAACGAATACTTAAGCTATGGCCTCAATAAGAAATTATATATAGTATTATATATATAATTATATATAGTATTATTTTCTCTTTCGTCCGGATTTCAGCTGTGAGCAGACGTGAGCAGCCTATTAGTTAAAAATATTTTAAATCTTAAGTCTAAATATTAACCAGTTTAGATCTTATTACTAGTGCAATAAACTCGCAACTTAAAGTACACATTTAAAAGTGAAAGTAGACGAGCAGTCGTCGCCGCTGGTGCCGGTGGCTCGCGGGCCCTGCCCCCCGCGACCCTCGAGTGATAAAGACCATCACCATAATTGCTCTCTCTGTCATCTACGTGGGCGGAGCAAGCATCACGCGGCTCGCTACGAAACCTGACGTCACGAGCTACGGGCTACGACGGCTACGGCGGAGCGGATACCTGTGCTACGATACGAACCGAGTGTTGTTATTATAACTTGTGTCTGTTTACGGAAGGATAATAACATCGTTTAAATCATTATACGACAGCAGAATGGACCGACTAAACTTAGATAAATCCTTGTCGGAAACGGACTTGGACAGGGTAGGGCTGCAACAACCTGAGCATAAAACGCCCCCCAACTTTGTGACATCCCGGCAAAAAAGAAGACGTGATGAAGATTTTGTTGATGATTTTGCTATATTTAAGGAAGAAATGCAGTCTATGTTCTCCAAGATGATGACGGCCCAAGAGAATGAATTCAAAAAAAATGCCACTATACTCCAAGGAATACAACAATCAAGTTGCAATATCGAAAGTTCCATCGCCTTTTTGATGGCGCAAAATGATGAATTTAAGAAAAAAATTGAATCCCTAGAGGAAAAAACAAAAGAGGATAAAAAATATATTACTATATTGGAGGATAGAATAGAAAGTATGCAACAGGATAGCAGGAAGGCTAATTTTGAAATAAAAAATGTTCCTAAGAAGACAAACGAAACCAAAGATGATCTAATTCATATGGTTACAAGCCTATCGAACTCAGTAGGTTGTCCGCTAGACAAGACGAATATCCGTGATATATACCGAGTTCGCTCAAAGAAAGAATTAGGCAACACGCCTATCGTAGTGGAAACAAACTCAACACTGATAAAAAATAATTTACTGAAATCTTGTAAGGCATTTAACATAAAACAAAAGGCGAAGCTATGTGCCAAACACCTGGACATGCGCACTAATGAGGATACCCCTATATTCATCACTGAACAACTCACTGCAAAGGCAGCACGCCTACACTTCCTTGCGCGAGACCTCGTGAAGTCAAAAACTTACAAATATTGCTGGACTGCTTATGGCCGAGTATACCTCAAAAGAGAAGACGACTCTCCAACCTTAATAATTAGAAGTGAAGCACAAATTCAACAACTAATTATCAATCAATGACTATACTATCATAAAGAAGTTCACTACTTTTATTACTACTTTTTTGCTTATTTTTTAAGCTCATCAAACTGGGTATGTAAAGTCTGTTACACTTACTTGGCATTCACACAAATTACATCATTCATTCCTACTCTAAATTCACCTACAAACACACACACACACATTATCACTATCTTACATATTATACTGCTAAAAGTTCATTTACATGTGAACCAATTTTAATTCATTACAGTAATTTAAAGAGAACAATACAATATATGGATACAAAAATCTAAAAATAACTAAACAAACATTGACCAATATTCACAAAAGAAGGAAATTACCGCAATTTCATTCTCATCCATCCCTACAAACCATAAATGTATTTCATATTTTCTTACGGCCTCAAACACGTCATATAAATAATACCCTGATCCTAAAATGTACCGTGTATTTCCTAAAACATAACAATGAGTGACCCACTACAAACTATAAATGACCTCGATAATTTAAGTATTGCGAGAACGATAGAATGTGATTGTAGTGAGCTTCCTAACAACTATAATATGACTAAAAGTGACCTTACCATAATTTCCCAAAATATTAGGAGCATATATTGCAATTTTGATGACTTCATAGCAAATTTGTCTTGCCTCAATTTTGACGTAGACGCAATAATTCTAACTGAATGCAGACTTGATCGAAATAAACCTATACCGACTTTGACCAAATATCGCTCCTATGCTACTACTCGTCAACAAAACCAAAATGACGGCGTAGTAGTATATGTCAAGCACACCTTAAAAGCCAGTGTCACAGAATTAATGATAAGCCACGCATCATGTCTACAACTAAATATTCTGAATAATGTCATTTTAGGTATATATCGTTCACCATCAAACACTAACGCTGAACCTTTTATAAACTCTTTGGCACTCCATCTGGACAACCTAAACTCTCAAAACAGCAATGTTATAATTGCTGGGGACATTAATATTAATATTATACCTAAACACACGGAACAAACATATGAATTTAAAAATAGAACATCATACCTGGATATGTTATCGAGTCATGGTATTCTATCTGGTCACACCTTACCTACAAGGGAGGCCAATTGTCTTGACCACTTTATGTTCAAAATTAACAGAAAACGGCATTCTGCCTTTATAGCTATCCTACGCACTACTATTACAGACCACCGTACAACCTTTCTATCGCTATCTAAAATAAAACTTTGCCAAAGTACACCAACAACTACTTCTAAAATTGACTTTGAAAGTGCCTTACAACATTTAAAAGAAAAAAATCTATCAACTCTGCTTTTCTGTGAAAATCCTAACTACGTATCAGAATGTTTAATCCAGGAACTTATTGAATCACTAAAAACAAATACTACTATTCACAAGATCCCTAAAAGTAAGCGAATCATTAAACCCTGGATCACAGAAGGCATATTAAGATGTATAAAGAATCGTAATAAGCTCCAAAAACAATCTCGAGACGACCCCCATAATGAAATTAAAAAAATTACATATGCTCGTTACAGAAACCACTGCAACAACCTAATAAAAAAAATAAAAAGAAAATATGAAAGAAACCTTCTAACTAAATCTATTGCATTGCTACCAATATTCTCCAAAATAATAGAAAAAGTTATTTATAATTCTTTATACTCATTTTTTGAACAAAACAATCTTTTTGCTGGTGAACAGTATGGCTTTAGAAGGAAAAAGAATATTAATATGGCAATCTTTAATATCTTTGAAAAAATTGTAACGGGTATTGATAACAGAAGTCCAGTGGCAGCTTTATTCATGGACATGAGTAAGGCATTTGACTTTGTGGACCGTGCAATACTTTTAAAGAAGCTAGAAAGATATGGAGTTAGAGGTAATGCTCTCAAACTTTTGAAATCGTACCTATCAAATAGAAAACAAGTTACGAAGATAGATAAAGTCTGTAATAAGTCAAAAACCGAGCGTTCGTATGTATCAAGTCAGAGACAAAATAAATATGGAGTACCTCAAGGAAGTATTCTAGGCTCTTTATTATTTATTATATATATTAATGACATGCCTAGAGAAACATATCATCCTATGGTTTTGTTTGCTGATGATAGCACGGTTGTCTTTAGTGGCATTAATGATGCGACGACACTCGAGAAAGAGATAAACCACTGTCTCCAGGTATTAATAGAATGGATGGACGTGAATAATTTAAGGATAAACATTAACAAGACTAAAATTATGACATTTGAGCAAAGGACAAATAATATAAAACTTGACATTAAATATGGAGACAAAATTATTTCAGAAACGAGTACTACAAAATTTTTAGGACTAGAATTAGATAGAGATATGACTTGGAAAGCTCACACTTACAATCTATGTAAACGTCTGAGTCAACATTCATATGCTCTACGCAATCTGGCTAAGGAGGTAAATCTTAAAGCCTTGGTTACAGCGTATCATGCGTATGTTACAGCTACGTTACGCTACGGCATCATATATTGGGGTAATTCTACAAATATGGACACGGTATTTAGGGCTCAAAAAAGGTGTGTTAGGTCAATATGCGGCATTCAAAGCACGGAAAGCTGTAAACCGTATTTTACGAATCTTCGTATATTAACAGTACCCTGCCTGTACATATATGAGGTGTCGGTATTTGTTAAAAAAAATCTTCATTTGTTTGGGACTCATAATAGCGCGCGACTTAGACATAAGATAAGCGGTAGACCACACAAAAAAGCCATATTTCATAAAAGTTTATTGGGAATGGCTCCACGGGTATACAATAAACTCCCTAAATCTTTGCTAGAATGCAACGATTTAGACTTATTTAAAAAACAATTGCATAATTTACTCATAAAAAAAGCGTACTATACCGTGAGTGAATACCTCTCAGACAGGAATGTATGTGTACAATTATGATAATGGTTGCTTCTTTCTAGGTCCGATTTACTTTACTGAATCGATTTATTGTATTTATTTTTATTTCGTGTTGACATTGTGATTTGACTATATAAATTTTGTATTTGTTCTGTGTTGACATTAGCATTTAGTATCAATCTCTGACATATATTATGTACTTACCTTACTCACAAAATGTTTTTTTTTTGAATTTACTATAATTTTGCATGCCTAATTTGGTAAAACACAATTAACTAGAGCATTCAAATGACATCCAGAAATGTATAATTTATTTTATTGTGTTCTGCAATAAAGATTTGACTTTGACTTTGACTTTGACTTTGAAATCATTAAACAATAATAAATTACTTTGGAAAAACCTGAAAACCATCACCTATACAAATAAATGTACTAGAACTAATACCGAATTAACTAATCTAAAAGCATCACCAACGGAATCAGCAAACTTTATAAATCAATATTTTGCAAATATTGGTAACCAACTTGCAAATGACATACAACAAAATGTAACCCAGAATGACCTAAATCTATATCTACATTCTTTACCTAGTCTCTCTAAATCTTTTGTTCTTCTGGATACAGATAACAATGAAGTAAACTCTATAATCAACTCTCTAAAATCGGATAGTGCCCCAGGATGGGATAATATCTCGACTAGGTATTTAAAACATGTAAAATATGAAATAATTCCAATTTTAACACATCTGGCTAATCTTTGTTTTAAACAAGGCATCTTCCCTAGCTCCTTAAAAAAATCAATAATTACCCCTATATACAAGGGTGGAAAGGAGGGTGATATCAACAATTATAGACCAATTTCTATTATTCCTGTTATAGCAAAAATATTAGAAAAACTTTTAAATTGCAGATTATTAAGTTACCTTCAAACCAACAACATTTTATCTCCATCCCAATTTGGCTTTAGAAAGGGTATTTCTACGGAAGATGCTATCACATCTTTAACTTCATTACTTACAAAAGAACTTGACAAAGGAACTAGGTGCTTATCCGTTTTTATAGACCTAAAAAAGGCCTTCGACACGGTCTCTATTCCCATCCTCGTCCAAAAATTAGAGAAAATTGGTATTAGAGAAACACAACTAGCTTTATTTACCGATTATCTGACAAACAGAAAGCAAAAGGTTAAGCTAGAGAATTGCGTCAGCGGGGAGGTTGACGTTATTTGCGGCGTACCCCAGGGAAGCGTTTTGGGACCAACCCTATTCCTCATTTACATGAACGACTTATGTAATATGTCAATCAATAAAGCAAACATTTTTTCGTATGCCGACGACACCGCAATTGTCTTCACTGGCTCAACCTGGGCTGAAGCCAAAACCAGCGCAGAAAATGGTATGTTACAAGTAGCTTCATGGCTTAAGACTAATCTTCTAACGTTAAACACAAGCAAAACTAATTACATCTGCTTCTCAATATATAAAAATGTACAACCAGAACATGATTTCAACATTAAAATACATGATTGTAGGAGTGTAGCAAATCACAATTGTAATTGTCCAATCTTAAGTAAAGTCAATCACGTCAAGTACTTAGGTATAACGTTGGACCAAAGCTTGTCCTGGTATCCTCAAATCGAAAAAATTAATGAGAGAATACGTAAGTTTATTTGGATCTTCAAAACACTGCGACACGTAGTCTTCTTATTAAAGTGTATATCTCGCTAGTCCAATCAGTAATAATATATTGTATTTCTATTTGGGGAGGCGCACGTAAAACACGTTTTCTTGAAGTTGAAAGAGCACAACGGACACTAATAAAGGTAATGTACTTCAAAAAAAGGATTTTTCCCACTTTTGAACTATACCAAATTAGTAATTTATTATCAGTCCGAAAACTATACATTATACACGTAGTACTAAAAAAACATAAAACCATACCATTAGATTCCAAAATCCTAGCTAGAAGAAGAAAACACAATGTTGCTTGCACCGCTCGGGTAAAAACAGAATTTGCTAAATTTCAGTACGACAGACGCTCGTCTTACTTATATAATAAAATAAATAAAGAAATAGATATCTATACTAAACCGTTTAGAGAATGCAAATCGTTGCTGGTTAACTGGATAAACAAGTTATGTTATGATGAAACAGAGAATCTGCTGTTAAATCTAAATAATAAGTAAATCTAAATTAAACTGTTCCTATTTACATAAACCTCTTTCCATGTAAAACAACCTTGCACCCACACACACCCATTCACTCACAAACACACACACACACACAGACCCGCACACAAGCACACACGCACGAACACTCTCACACACACACACCAACAGACTTATGATAAAACTAGAATTAGACTACATTTAATATTCATTCTCACTCTTGTAACTTATTACACTTGTATGATATAAAAGAGCGGCGCCTCCTGGTACAGGCATGTATATGCTTAAAAGGGGACGCCACCAACTGCATAACTTTGTACGTGTAATAACGAAATAAATAAACATTTTATTTTATTTTATTTTTTTATTTTTTTTTATTATAATCTTATTCGGTGATTAATAAACGGTGATTGTTAAATTTGATTAAGAAATTGTAAGAAATAAACATATTATTTTTTAATTGTGCCTTTTGTCAACTGTTTACCTGCATTTTTTTCATTTTGCTGAGTAACTACCCACTTGAATATTATATTACAAATAAATATCCACTTGTTAGCTTTGATATAATATTCCTTCCAACTTCTTTTGTTACTTACAAAAAGACTTCAAAAAAACTTACAAAAAGTGTGAGTACTACGTGAGATTTGAACTCATGGCTCATTGATTTACGCATCTATCTGCACATGCTAAACCGCTAGGTCAACATGACTCTAATTTGAACGATGAAATTATGAACTACAATCAGTTGTTGACGACAATGATGACGCATGTGTCTATTATTTGTTGAACTAAAAGTCAAGTTTATACTTTGTGAGATTGCCTTTGCTCGCCACTTAGCTGTGAAGAAACCAACGCCATCTAGTTTAATTTTCGAAAACTTGAACTCTAACGTGCAAGGGAAAATAGGCGTTAAGGTATCTAATCACTTTTGATGGGTCACTGTACCTACACAAGCTTTTTTCAGCGGCTTCACTAGTGAATCACATGATTTACACTTATTTTTTCGGATATAAAGTCTAAAACAAAAATTGCGCTATTTATTTAGGACTTAAAAAAATTGGCTATTGCAAACCTTATAGTGTAAACAAACTATTTTAGGTCTTTCTTCTTCTTTAAACTCAAACTTAAGTCTCAAAATAATTATTTCAAATCAATTTAAGTAAAGAGTTTACTTCTAGGTAAGCGCGCTCCATCGTCGACCGCATCGTCGCTTTCCATCAGGTGAGATAGCGGTCAAGCGCGAACCTATCAAGAATAGAAAAAAAAAAACAAATGAATGCAATCAGTCAGAAATATGAAGATGATTACACATCCCAAAGCATAGATGGCTATGGAGAAGAACGTGCAAGAGACTCCATGGACACTCTTTTAAAATGACATAAAACGACTTGAATAGATACATTGAACCATAGGTAGTTGAACAATTTGTTCCATGTTACTTGAATTAAAATAGAACGATGTCAATGTCCTCAATCCCGAACCTTTAACTCAATTTACGTGAACTCAAACAAATGAATACCCTTTTTATGCCGAACCCCATTTTCAGTTCACAAAACAAATACCCATTTATAAAATACAAATTCGATGTGACAATAAAACATTACCGGGCATTTCCAGGCGGGTGAGACCACAAATTAAATCCTAGTTCACATTTCTCTCCCGCATTGCATTGATTCGACAGGTAACCAGTCAGGGACGCAGTCTTTTAAAGCATTGTATGCCATAAATCTGTCAGCATATACCATTTCAATGCCCATTCACAGAAGCCTTTACGGGTCTGAAAAGCTTTTAATGATTCTATACCAAACAGGGTCCTATTGCGGCAATCAAGCAGTTTATTTCATCCGAACGACCTTTGCTTAAACAGGATATGGTTGAACCTATTTTTAACCGTTTCGGAGGGTTTCAGGCGAAAATGTTTTAAATGATTTATTAATATTAGGTTTTCCGGTTTAACAAAATGGATATTACAAAATATAAAACAATAATATTAAAAGTAATTTTTGTAGGTATACTGTTTTCTCCAAAGTTGTAAACAAATTTAAACTTCATGTACAGTAGTGGTACATAGGCCGACTTAATACAACAAGGTATTCTCTACCAGTCAATCTTTTGTTTAAAAAAAGACAACATTGTGGGAGGTGTGCATAATAAATAAATAATAGATATTTCAAATAGAATGAAGAAAAAAAAGAAGAAGAAATTATTTATTACTATTTATTTATTTATTTTTATTAACAACTCATGTACACACTTATATAATAAAAGAAAAAAAGACGGAAACAGAAAAATAGGTACATAGGTGATGCTTATTTCTACGGAAATCTCTTCCAGCATACCTGCAAAAGAAAAATTGGAAAAAAAGATGTAGACACCGTGTGTAAAAGTGAAAGGAAATTAAAAAAAGGAAAGTAAACAATTATCAATAAAATATACAATATAAAAATATACTATCATAAATATAATTATACATACTAATAGTGGAATAAATATAGCAATAATACATACCTACTGAATAAAAAATACATACTTATAAGCAAATACGACATATCGACGTATCTTATAATAATAAAATACATATTATATAGGGCGACTGGTAATTAGTGTACGATACTTAAACACGTTATTGTGCTCATGATAACCAACAACTTTTACTATGGGAACAAACCTGAAATCGCGAAAAAAAATCAGCTGTTATGTTTGCCTAATGTACACAGCAATAATGCTGTAATGTAACAGCTGATATTTTTTTCGCGATTTCGGCTTTGCTTCCATAATAAAAATTGTTTGTTATCATGAGCACAATCACGTGTTTAAGTATCGTACACTAATTGCCAGTCACCCTATATGCTAAAATTATAACCTAATAAATATAATAATATTTTTTTTTATAAAAATCAAATCATTATAATTATAATTATGAGAACTTAAAATTTAACAATTGTCTGATTAAACATTACATTGTGAATACATCGAAAAAGAAGACATTAAAAACAATGTAAATAGAAGAGTGCCATTAACAATGCCATTTGCACTTTAGAGACACTAAAAGAAAGTAAAAATGTAGTGTTTATCTTGCCGTGTCACTGCGAAGAGACAACCAAGAGAATTGGGTCACTGTCCTAGACGGAAAAGCTTGCAACACTCAAAGATAAAACTCGCCTCGAAAGCAATAATTGCTTCACATATACGTGCAGCCAGCTGAACTCGATTTTATACACGGTTGAACCTCTGATTACAATTTTTGAACTGAAGTTTCGGAACAATTTCATATCGTATCCCTGGAGAGTACACCATTTTTGGTTCTCATCAAAAAAGTTTGTTACAGTAATTTCGAGGATATTTTGCCGGTATCTAAGCCATGGTATCCAGAACAGGGAGGGAATATTAAAAAAAAAAACTGAGAAAGTGCAAGTCGGACTCGCTCACTGAGGCTTCCGTACAAACTTTGCTATGTAAATAGTTCAATTCCCGAATGGAGTCTCGAAGATTTTTCCGAATCACCAATTTTTTTTTTTTGACGTAATAACAAATTTACTGTTTTCAGATTTATTCCTATATCTGTGCTATAAGATCTTGCTTTATGTCAAATTTCAAGACTAGGTTAACGAGAAGTACCCTACGAATTTTGATATAATTATATTAAAATATAAATCCTGGATAAGATATCGGGTATTTTGTATTCGGGGAGTATGTTCCCTTTAAATAATTTTCGGCGTTCAGGCGAGTGATGACGCTGGCAGAAACTAGTATTAACCAACTACGAATATTGTCAAAATAATATTATTATAATCAGTTAAATGTTAGCGAAAACATCGCTCAACATGCATAAAAAATACATAACGGAACATAGAACTTCCTCCTTTTTGAAGACAACTAAGAACGGGTTTCTGAATTGAGTAATTTGAGTTAAGAACGTGTCGAACCTTGCTTAAATTGGAGACCTAATCAGTCTTTGGAAAGAGGTGGGCTGGTTGATTATCTTACATAAGCCCACCAAAGGTTGACCACCATGGCTCACGCACAATGGTTTGCATAGTACTTAGTGCAGAATTCAGACTCCGATAGAATAGAAAATACCCCAACTTAAATACCAAAAGTTTACAATTTTTAGGCTAAGACTAATAGAGTTTGAGAATTTTTGAAATTCTCAATTTCAAATGCTTAAACCAGAAATCGGGGAAAAGACTTTAAATGTATACGATTGACGCAAATATTTGACTAACAAACTGACCTTATTTGGCGTTTGACTGGCGTTTGACTAACAAACTGACCTTATTTCAACGTTGATATTTCTGCAACATTCAGCAACAAAAACCAACAATGTCTTGAGAATGACCCAAGAAAATACCAAACCGAAGGATACGGTCATAATGACCTTAATTGTTATATTTATTGCCTCGTTCTTCTTTGAGATGGCGATAAAATGCCAGATAATGATCTAATAAACAAGACATGAAGACATTCGTTTATGTCTCATAAATTAATTGGGCACATATTTATAGCTGCCGCAATTATCACTATGTCATGTCATTTTGATGATTCTCAGTTTGTTCATAGATGTTTCTTGATTTTTCAACTCTTAGCTACTCTGGCTCTGTATTCTCTAAACTCATACCGTAGTCCTTCATTTTTGTTATTCTTTCGTTAAAACGTGGACACGACGGAGTGTGTTACATGTTTCTTCTAGTTGTAAGGATTTCTTACTTTCTTGTTTTTTATTCTCGCAGAATAATTATGGTCAATGTTAGAAAAATTATGTTCTGAAGTGGTGACCGCATTTTGAAAGATGCAGCGTTGGAAGGCCTCCCACAAGGTGGACCAATGACCTGGTGAGAGTCGCGGGAATCCAATGGATCGGAGACGCACAGGACCGTTTGTTGTGGTGACACTTGGGAGAGGCCTATATCCAACAGTGGACGTCTTTCGACTAAAATGATAATAATCAAAGAAATAAAAGTGAAGAGTTTTGTCAACGTACTATGGAGTGTAGTTTACTCGGTGTTAAATTAACGGAACGCGTTTGAAACACTAAACTGTGCTCTAAAACACAGATCGTCAACGTGGCTCAGAATGCTGTCTAACTTAAATGGGACTAGACTAGATATTATCTGCCACAAGACGATCGCGCGGAGAGCCCGTAATAAATAAAATTGGTGCTCTGTATCCGCAAGACAGACTCGCAGTAGACCATGAAGGGGCTGGTGGGACGATTTAAACGTCTTCCATAGGACTTGGCATGAAATGGCCCAGAGCTGAAAATTATGGAAGGAATCGAGGAAGGTCTTTACCCATCAGTGGCACAGTACAGGCTAGATATAATAATGACCGAAGAATTTTATGCCACCGTAGGCGCGGGCTTGCGGACGGCGAGCAATGGGAGGCTCGCCGTCCGACCGTCCGCTAACCGTCCGGACCGAGCCCAAGTCGTCGACGGCGCGTACTGTTCCACGCGCGCCTCAGGGAGATGTCAGCAAATTGTAGGGGCCCAGCAGGGTCGAAGCCTACTGGGGCCACGGGTAGTGTGAAAGTGAAACCCGAGGCCCTGGGACGAAAGCAAAGAAGGAACAGGAGTAGGTTTTTAGTCAGTAAAAGTTTGACACTATCTCCCGCTCCGCCCAAGAGCGAGATTTATCATAAGATGATTTTCCCACCCAATAATAAAAAAAAAGCTAACAAGAACTTAAACACGGATAACACAGACACGTGTTGATACATATAAAACTTTACTTGATTAACTATAAACTTTAGGTCTCATTATTTGACAGCTTAAATATAATAAATTGAATGTACAAATATAATTCTAAACGAGAACGAACATCCAAATAAAATTTATCTCGGACAAACTCAGATTTTTTCAAATACATAAACTTAATTAGTCGTACATGCTATGTTAGGTAATGCTGTGCAAAACAAAATAAATAAAACCACATTTTCTCGTCCATACTAAGCTCCAATTAATGCTATCAAAACGCGTTTGATTAGCTGTTCGTAAAAAATTCGTCAATAAACGTGTTTTCCGGAAAATGAGGCGGTAAAAAGTTTTTTGGACTTAGTTTTATTGCCTGTAATCATTGCTTAATTGCCATTGCAAATACCAGGTCACAGGACCTCTATGTAAACGATATTTTACTTCCTTGTCCATTAATTTTCTGAAATTGGTCTTTGTGGACGACACATTAAATTTAATTAAGGGAAAAGGACACAGATCTGTGCAGAAAGGTTTGTTTAGATTTCCTACGAACTTTAAGGTTAGATTACGAAACAATGTCGTAGAGTACGATTTTAAATACTTGCTTGAAAGAATGTGCTTTGTAGCCAGCATTTAAAAGATAAAAGTAAAAAAAAAAACATGCGATCTACTTCGAAATCGATTCGGTTTTGTTTTGGCCCTGTTATCTGCAGTAACACTGTATATAAAATAATTACTCTTTGAGTAAGATCTTTATGTCTTGTTATGAGTTAGGCTTAGTGTCCACGAACACGTAGTTCCATGGACGCGTATTCGTCATTAAGTGCTTGGAGTATGCTTGCATGAAGGTTACATAAAAAACTATGGCCTACTGTACACGGGCTCGTAGTTTCATAAACGCGACAGGACTGGAAGTCGCTGCTGCTTCGTCGACAGTGTTTCACGCAGGTTATGTAAGCTTAACGCAGGCGTACACCAAGCGTATAAAGATAAGCGAATACGCGTCAGTGTAGACATAGGCCTTACTCGTAGGTCTTACACACTTAAGTCATATCAAGATTAACTGTTAGCTCATAAACTATGCCATTGCTGCTCTTTAAAATGGGTTATTTTAAACTATGATATCTTTGGGTCAATTCAAAATTATGAGTTCTAATAAACTTTAAATAAAAATTAAGTTATTATGCTTTCAAAATTTGTTAATTATTGGTTTCTCCATGCTTTGTATTTTCTGTGATATAGCAGTATTAATGACCATTTTTGTATGAAATCTAAAAAAACTAGTATTATTTTGGAATGTGAGTTCTTCCGTGAAAAGAGACACATCTCAAACGGTATGCAATATCGATAACACTATACAGATCTGCAGAACTGCTTAAGAATGGAATGTGTATTTTAAGTAGCTATTATAAAATAGAAAAAAAAGATATGTTTTCAAAAAATGATAGGGATGGCGCTAGTTGTTAGTGTCGATGACGTGTGTCATGTGGCTGGCACATGACACTCTGACGCAACACCGAGTGCTAGTGCGATATAAGTTGACGACAGACAGGCAGTGGGATTGAAGACTCAAGTGGCAGTACATATGCGCACTACGCGTCCGGTGTTACTTATTGCACCACTTATTTTGTTGTAACGATTATTGTGTGGTGATTTATC
Organism: Mythimna impura; assembly: GCA_905147345.3. Lineage (NCBI taxonomy): Eukaryota > Metazoa > Arthropoda > Insecta > Lepidoptera > Noctuidae > Mythimna > Mythimna impura. Next base: position 5,541,789 of record LR990349.1, read on the forward strand.
TATGGTGATTATTTTATGAGAACTAAAAGTAAGATTACAAAGAAATGCATTTGTAACAAGTGTCTATTTGCTTCGAAAGATAAACTGCGCCTTATTACAAAAACATTTTTTAACATTGCTGATTAGGCCTTCAAATATTTATTTTGTAATGTCTTAGGGCTGTGAATAACAATTTTTTAATTGACCCACATTTTATTCCACGTTATCGCCCGGATTATACTCATGAATGTATTGTTTAAGCAAGTAGGTACAGCATCTAATTGGGGTTGCTGCGATCCTTTGTTTGTACATGGATTAATCTTAGGGTCTTTAGTAGGATGACACATGCGTCGTATTTATTAGTCAGTAGTTGCTGTTCTGAGGAAAAATTCTTGTGTTTTTCCCTCAGAACAGCAACTACTGACTGGCATTAATATCTCAGTCTAAATCTGTCAGAAACAGTTCATGTCATTAATCTTTACCGAGATAGGATTTGAACGTTTTTAAAGTATGAAGGCTTTTTTTTTTTCGGTGGGAAAATCATCTTATGACATCCCCCGCTCTTGGGCGGAGCGTGAGATAGTATCAGACTTTTACTGACTAAAAACCCACTCCTGTTCCTTCGTTGCCTTTCGTACCAGGGCCGAGTCTTTCTTTCAGAATCAGAACCTTGGCCCCAGTAGGCTTCGACCCTGATGGCCCCTACAATTGCTGACATCTCCTTGAGGCGCGCGTGAAACAGTACGCGTCATCGACGACTTGGGCTCGGTCCGGACGGTTACCGGACGATCAGACGGCGACCCACCCATTGCTCGCCGTCCACAAGCCCGCGCCTACGGTGGCCGGAAATCGGGAACGGAATCCCGGCGGCGGTTGGGGCGTGAGGACCGTTGCCTCACGCGATCGGCTGCCTCCTTTGCTAGCATTACTGCTTCGCAGAAGGAGGCGACCGCCTGCCACTCCTCCTTGCTCCAGACCATGGCCTGTACCAAGGCCCGGCGCGAGAGATCACCGCCGCCGATCGCCTCCACGAGGACACGGTGTTGCTCTTCCCAAGCGGGGCACACTTCCACCGTGTGCTCCACCGTGTCCTCCGGGCGGTCCACGCAATGGTGACACCCGGGCGTTTCTTCCGCACGAATCCGGTGCAGGAACCTCCCAAACTTATATCTTATATATATCCGGTGAGGACCTGCGTCATGCGGAAGGTATGGACGCCGTGTTGCCTATCCAGCCACTCCTCAAAGAGGGGACTTACCGCCATAATTATGGTGTGCCCAAAAGTATGAAGGTGGAGTCTGTGTTTCCTGGTAGCTACAACCTAGAGGAGGTTGTATTTATCAGGAAACACAGACTCCGCCTATTCACTCTTTAAGTCAAGAGTGAATAGGTTACTTCTAGGCAAGCGTGTCGGCCACATCGTCGCTTACTATCAGGTGAGTAAGTGGCCAAACGCGAGCCTATCCATATTTTAAAAAAAAACTGCATTAAATTAGCGGTGCAGACGCCATCGGTAAGGTTTTCTTGTAGAGGGTTCATGGTGTAGAATAAAGAAAAAATAACAATTTACTTCACAATCACTTTTATTTCACAGTAGATATAATTAAGTAATTACAAACTACTCGACGGACAGCCCAAAACTGCCGTCCGTAAACGTCGCTCCCCGAAACGATTAACCGCTTACGTGACCCGCCTATTTTTTTTATAATCACCGACAAGTACATAATGTAAGCTTTTATTATTGAAAATAATGATTTTATTATAAATTTCAAAACAACGTTACAAATATAGCCATAATGTTCGTAACAAACCACTATCCGTCTTTTCCAGCAAAGTTATTCTTATCCTCCGCGAGAACTCGCGTGGGAATATAAGCAGCAACAATAAATTTCTCTTTTATTCGAAGATCAGAATGGAAACTACGTATTAACCGAAGGCTAATCGTAAATCTTGAAGGATCTACGTGAATGAGAAACTAGTTTTATTTACAACTGCCCACACAGTGGATTCAGACATTGAACTAATACTCCGACATCGAACTAGATTTTAGTTTGTACAAGTTGTAGTGACATATTTTATGTATTTAATGTTATCAATGAGAATCGCTTTTTCGATGTAGGAAACTTGATAAAAGCTGGATTTCAACCGTGTAAAAACTATAAAAAATAGTATAAAAGCCTACTGTCGCTGTAAATAAGCTGCGAGTAGACGTACACCAAGCATATAATGACAAATACGTGTATATGAAGCTATGCGTCCGTGTGTAGTAAGCCAAAGAATGTGAGACGTGAACGTGAAGACCAATCCTGGATTGAACTTGATTGCTGATGAATGGGAGACGATTTTGTTAGAAAGTTTGTGGATCGGTAAGAAGACAGAGTCAAAAGATCAACTTATTTAGTATGTGTTTTGTATTTTACTAATTTATTACGATATATATATATATGTTGTGGCCAGATCATAGAAATTGATCACTTCATGAAATGGCCAAGTTAAACTGGCCAGATCGTTTTACACGTTAAAGTTTGATGATATTTCAATATTCGTTTGGCCTATTTTCTTTAGACCTATTGAAATCCTACATCGATAATTTGGCCAAACGAGGATTGACATATCATCAAATGTTAACGTTTATACGATCTGGCCAGTTTCAGTTGGCCATATCATGATGTGATCAATTTCTATGATCTGACCACGACATATACATCATAACAGCTATCAAATATTAAAAATAATAGGTATATATACGAACTTAAAATAATAATATGTACAAACGGGTAAAAGAAGGAACTCATAGGTGCCACATCGATGTCAACGGGAAAAGTGCCCAGAACGCTGGCAGCATTGCCACGCTGGATAGCAACGCTGATTCTTTCACCGAAAAAAAGCTCAGCCTCTGGTCATAACTTATTTAATTAACTTATTTTAGTATTAACTAGCTTCTGCCAGCAACTTTTCCCGCGTGAATGTAGGTTTCTCCATATAAACTTTGGAACCTCATTTCATCTCCTTAGGATACGAACTTTTAAAAAATCCTCTCTTTTTGCTCGCCTACGTCATAAAACGAATCTTCGCGCAAAGGAGATTGGCAGAAACCCATGTATTTTCAGTATCTCATACAGGCTTACCGGTTTAGAGAATTAATATATGGATTTGAATGCTACAATAGAGTCTATCAAAATATGTAATGGTAAGACATACATTAGACTTGGGGATATTAAATTGATATAAACATAACCTCATGCCTCAGGTTATCATCCTCGGCAGACAAGACAATGCCGGCGAAGCCGAAGGCGTGATAAGCGCCAATTACAGTATATACACCGAATATCAACTGCCGACATTGTTATAGCATGAACAACATTCACAGATCATACATTTACAAAAATATCATGACGATTCTATTTCATAATGTGGCAAGCAAAGCCGATGTCGACCATTCTGCCAATGTCAAAAGTGAAGTAGAAAAATATCATGACAATGACGCTATTAGATAAATATTTTTTTTTGTATTTGACTTATGTGACAAACACTGGCGCGTAATACGTATAATAATATAATTGGATCTTTTTAATGCGTTTTGTATTGCATTAGTGCGTTTTGTTTTGCGTTAGTGCGTTTTATTTCCGTAACGGGGCTGCACCCTAAAATCATGTTTTTTTTTAATTACTCCCAACAACTATTAAAACATTTTAGCTTGGAAAATAATTACGGATATAAGACCTATAATTTGCATCTAACTAGATTTTGAAGCGTTTGGATTTTGATGAGGTAACCAACTCGCCAATCTCCTTTGAAGCTCATAAGCCCTATAGTTTCGGCTGTGCGTTAATATGTCAGTCAGTCAGTTTCTATTTTTATATGGACACAAGACAGCTATGTTACTAAATAGTAATAAACAAAAAGAAAATGTATTTACTAAAATTACAGAAAAAAAAGTACGTCAGAAACACAACAAATTATTGTTATGTTACTCATCGCTTCAAAAACGTTTTTACTTTTATTTTTTGTTAATACCGCCTAAAACAGAACCACTGGACCAAATTTACACGATCCAAGGCAAGTTTGTACGGTATCACACGAAGTACACACTGCAATAACGTCGGCACCATATGGGAGTTGGTCCTCTTCGAATGAGAAATGAGGGTGTATATATGTACACTACACGCCCAAAGTCAAAGTCATTCGGTAGGAAAAAATTCTATAAAGTAAAGTAAGATGATATCTCAGAGAAACTTACGTCTTTAAATAAGGATCAGAAGAAAAAATATTTCAGACCTTAAACCAGACAAGGTAAAAGCTATTGTCGAAAAACAGCCAACAGAAAAAAATCTCTAAATCTCAGTACCTCTTGACGGAGCGTCAAAATCCTTTTACACAGTGGTTTGATATCAAAATTCGCAGAAAGGGTTTTTGTTTTCATAAGCCAGCTCTGGTGTTAAAAGGCTCTGGTATTTTTCATTTAACCAGCCAGCAATGCGGTCAAAACATTAGTAGAGTTAGATGTGGAGAGATCGTTATGGGGCCCCCGCGACCCATTAAACGCTGCCCCGCTTGTGATCCTCTTTTTTAGCATTTGAAGGGTTGGTTCCATCGAGTTTGACAGCCATGAATGCTGAAAAAAGATAATAAGTACATACATAAATTTTAAATGTAACAAAGGGTGGTAACAATGAAGGAATTAAAATGGCGATCATTTTTGTACAGACAATGTTAACTGCACAATTTTGGACCCAATTTTGCTTTAATGCGTTAATATTTTTTTTTTGTTTATTTACTGCGTTTAAAAAAATACCTCAAATATATTATACTAACTTCTGACAGCGGGTTCGCTCGTTTGAAAGTAAAACTTTATCACAAGGTTACATAGTTCCGGAAAAAAGTATTCTATGTACAATAATAGCACATGGGACAGAACATGATTTACCCGTGTGACTTTCATCTACATTCCTTTAGCAGTTTCAGTGAAAGAGTGACAATTATGTACACATACGAACAAATTTTTGCCTTTATAATAGAAGTGTGATTATAATTTTATAATTATAAACATAAAATAACACTTCGATAAAATTAATCAGAAACAATATTTTGAAGGTCCCAAAACTGACAAAACAAATAAAAAATTCTACTTTTAAAACCCGTTAGAATTGCAAACCAGGCAAAATATTTTCAACGCTGAATATTGCTTACTGGTTGTATTTTCCGATTAATATAGCCATTTCCACTGTCATTCCCGTTGCATATTCATGACCAGAACTATGTCCACATCCTGTTTGATCTACCAATAATATAAAATGTGCGAAACATTTTTATGATGTCATTGGAAAAGCTTGTATATTGCTTTTAATATTATTTTTATGAAATTGGCTACATATTCGATTATATTGCTCTTGCTTGTCTTTAAAACGTATGTTTGTGGAAGGATATGAGGACATGCTTGTGTCTTAAAGTTGTATCGTATATCTATCTTATAAAATATTGGGAACTTATGGTTTGTGAGAGGTATCTTGCAGCTAAAGGTAGTGTTGTTTGAAAATTGGTATAATGTCATGTCGATCTATATAATATAACATGAATTTTATAAGTTTTTTTTTAATTATTATGGATAGGCTCGCGTTTGACCACTATCTCACCTGATGGTAAGCGATGATGTGGCCGACGATGGAGCACGCTTGCTTAGATGTAACCTATTTACTCTTGACTTGAAAGACCCCTATCTATATATACATTAGATGGAATGATTTTAGTCTAGATTATTTTAACGGGTCCCTACTGTTGCAGTCAATGTGTTCCTTATTAGTTTTTTTCTTTTCAGTTTTTATTTATTAAAACTTCATGCAACACAAAAGTACAAAGGCGGACTTAATGCCTTAGGCATTCTCTCACACACACACACACTTTTAGTTATTATAATCTAATATTACTATTTATTCACTAATTTTAGGAGTACATTTATCACTTTAAAGTTCACAAACCTACCTAGTCATCTGCCTCGCTTATTTTGTATCTTAAATAAAATTGAAGTGTCTGTTTCTGAAAAATCAAAAAACATTTGTTTACTAAATTTATATCAAAGTATATTCGATACTTATAACGAAAAAGTGAATTTTGACATTTTCGGTTATCAGTCGGTTTGTTCCGGCTTATATTCAAAAAGGCTAGGCCGACTTTGATGGGACATTTACTGACGTATAGCAAATGCTACAAGCAGTTATTTAGGCTTCTTTTCATTTTCCTGTGGGATTAGGATTTCAAAATATGGGATAAAATTTCGAAACGGTTAAACAAAATTTGACGATACTTTCATTGGGATATAGTATTTTTTTTTTTGATGTTGTAAATCATCGAATGAATTTTTCCATTCTAGAGTGCTAGAGTGGAGCGAGAGGGCGTGTCAAGCTTTTACTGACTACGAAACACACCTGTGTCCTTCAGTTGCCTTTTGCGTTCTAGGACCACGGAGGTCCAAAATTTCAGAAGTCCTCCCATGGACCTAGTAGGTAATGGCCCTGCTGGGCCCTACGGTTTTACTGGCATCTTTTTGAGAAACGCGTAGTTCACGACGCGCTGTCGACGATTTGGGCTCGGTCCGTACAATAGCCAGACGGCCGGACTACGAGTTACACATTGCACGTCGTCCAAAAGCCCGCGCCTACGGTGGCTGGTAGTCAGGGCCGGGGTGTCAGTGGTTGGGTCGTGAGGATGTCCATTCCCACACGCGGGCGACTGTCTCCATCACTAGCATTACTACTTCGTGAAAGAGGCGACCGCCACCCATTCCCCCTCACTCTGAACCATGGCCTGGACTAGAGCCTGGTGTGAGGACACGGTGGTGCTTCGCCCATGCTGGGCTCACCTCCTCCGTAAGCTCCACCGTGTCCTCCGGGCAGTCCCGAGCGTTTTTTCCGCCTGAATCCGATGCAGGTTCCTCCCAAACTTACCACGTCCGGTGAGGAACGGAACTTAATTCCATGGGAGGGATATATCTTTGAAATGAATATAATTGTCTTACACGATTGTCCCAAAAAAGGGGAGTAAAAAAGTCGAGAGTAACAACTTGTAGATAACAAAAACATTGTTATTATTATTATTATTTCCAATTGTATTTTTTTTTAATATGACCATGATATACTATTTTGAAATCCTCATGATGAGCCCTTTAATTTGATACTCTTAATGCAGTATTAAAAAAAACATTAAAGTATAGCATCTCACAGTCGTTATGTTGTTGAACACTTGGGTTATCAAGATGAATCCTAGCATAGCATAGCATAGTCGGCCTTATAATGTTCCCACTGTTGGGACTCAGGCCTCCTCTAGGAGAGGGAATGGGCCGTAATCCACCACGCGGGCCCAGTGCGGGTTGGTGGATGTAACATGTCTTCGAATTTTTGGTTCTAGGACATGCCGGTTTCCTCACGATGTTTTCCTTCACCGTTTTGAGAGCAGTGGTGATGAAATAAATTACACAAAGTAATGTGCCTGGCTGGGTTTGAACCCGCGACCTACAACTCGTAAGTCGGGGCCGTTACCACTCGGCCACCACTGCTCTCTTAGAATTGAATAGATGAATGAATAAATCCATTCAGCGGTTTAGAAGATATGAGGTAATAAAGAATATTACATTCGTACATAAAATCGTACAAGATACGCGCGAAAAACATAACCCTTCTTGCAGTCGGGTATAAAAGAATATTTTACAGAAAATTACAAAACTATTATAATCTTTGAGCGTTTGATAGTTCGCGCGTTTGAGAGTCCATTGCTATGACAGGATAACGTCTGTCAGGTCAGCTTGTTTTAAATCCAATGTTCCATTCATAATGCAATTGCTACTGTTTACGATTAAAGTTTTTATTCTGGCAGATCCTACCCAATTAGTTTCAGTCCTCAATTGAACTGTTTTTCATGTATTCATAACGCAACGAGCTATTGAGATTCGAACAGAAAATGGATTTTTTTTTGTCATCGAACGTCAATTATGCCAATGACTCTCTTAATAATTATTTCAACCTCATTTTGTTCTATCGAGTGTTTTTTATAAAGGCTGGTACAGAATGTTGTAACGTAACATGCAATGTAATATGAAAGGAACGAGGAAGGATAAGTGTGGACGCAGCGCACGCACGTATCGAGTATGTGCCTACTCGCATCTGTTTCCGGCATGCGTTCCACAGTACAGACACCTACAACCCGTCCACACTGGCGCTCCGTGCACACGGCGCGCCCCTTTATGTTCGGCGAAAAACCGACCAATGGCGGATCACAGAGCACTTGAGTTGAATTGCTCTGTTCGTGCGCGTAGTGTGCACGGTTCATGCGTGCAAGGCGTCCTACTACCGTCCACTATGGGAATTCTGTTACATTGCATGATACATTACGACAATGTGGACTGCAAATTCTTTTATTGCGTGTTACATTGCATGTTACATTTTGTAAGTCTGTACCCGCCTTAAAAGTACGACCCAGTTTTAAACAAAAGCAGATCTGTGGATATAACGTTCTTATTTTAAAAGTCGACTTCCTTTTGTTTCAGGTTAGTATTGGATTCCTCGCTGCAGCTCCGCAAATCACAAACGGTGACTGCGATTGGCACAAGACTGGAAAAAATGGTAAAAGGGAGGCTTTTAAACTGTGGAATATTTTAGGCTGCGTTTTTATGCTATCTTTAAAAAAAATGCAAATATTAAAATTATGATAACACACAGTCACAGAAATGTATTAAACGCATTATCTAATTTTGTTCATTGTCAAAATAGTCAACATTTTTTTTTTAATTGAATCTACCCGTATTTTTTTAAATATAAACTAGTGCCATCACACTCACATCACCATCAACGATTGCATCACTGCAAAGTGATGCAATCGTTGATGGTGAAGCGCACTAGTTTATTAAGAGCCTATTTGCTCTAGAAGACACCTAAATTATAAATGGACGCGAAGACCGCAGCAGGCAAATTGTTCTAATCTTTCAATGTACGTGGTATAAACGACGAGGCGAAACGCTTAGTCCGGACCGCAAAGGTGTTAAAAATGTAAGGATGGATACTCGCTGTACGTCGGGTTATCCAATGGTCGAAAAGAGGTTACCGGAATCAAGTCATGCGATTCCCGCGCACACTTACTAAAATGCATCCTGTAAAATACCGAAAGGCTGGCTACCCTACGCCTGTGCTTCTGTGGCTTTGTACTACTCGTGTATCTAGGAAAAGGTACTTTGAAATAAGTATCTCATCTAATAAAATTCTTACTGTAACATCCCATCCTACCATCATACTTAGGTATGATATGGTAGGAATGAGAGGTTAGCCTCTCAATGCAATCGAAAACACGACAAAAAATTCAACAAGCACCGGAATCATAAATCCAACTTCAGCGCATACACATTTTCATGAAAGCTACCAAATCGTAATTTCCAAAGTAATCCATGCCGAAGGAATATCTCATTGCTCTAATAAAGACACGAAGCGTAAAGTTAAACAATGGTGAGCAAACAAAGTCTTACAATAAGGAGACTGAGTTTATAAACGAACTTGTATTAGTATGCCATATTTTGCCTAAGTTGGTTGAATACGAACTTACGTTTAGAGATATTTGCGCAACTCCGCAGCTCAGTTCTGCTTTCTTTGGTACCAGGCTAGCAGAATTTTAAAGGAAGCTTTAAGCGTCGTGGAAATGAGGTTCCTCAAAAGTAAATCTGTTCACGAATGTTCCCAGCGGGTTAAGTAGTGGTCTCTTATCGAGTGAGGTAGTTCTCTGCTGGCGATTTAGTTTTATATATTTTTCAGGTGTGTGAAACGTTTTACAAAGTACATCTTAGACCTACTTAAGACGTTACAATGTTCTATACTATCATCATTTCAGCCGATAGACGTCCACTGCTGGATATAGGCCTCCCCCAAACGTCGCCACAATGAACAGTCCTGTGCGTCTGGTATCCATCGGATTCCTGCAACCTTCACCAGGTCATCGATCCACCTTGTAGGGGGCCTTCCAAAACTGCGTCTTCCGGTACGCGGTCGCCACTCAAGAACCTTTCGGTCCCAACGGCCATCTGTTCTGCGAGCAATGTACACTGCCCATTGCTACTTAAGTTTGGCGATTCTTCATGCTATGTCGGCAACCTTGGTTCTCCTGCGGATATCTTCATTTGTATGCTCTATATACAAATATATTTCAGATTTCTTTTATCACAAGCTTGAGTGTTCCACGCATGCCTCAAAGAGATATCAGCAAAACTATAGAGGCCCAGTAGGGCTGAAGCCTACTAGGGCTGGCCCGAGCTCTGGAAGGGTTATCCATGCTCCTGAGATGCAAAGGGTAACTGATAGAACATAGGTGTGGTTAGTCAGTAAAAGTCTGAAACGCTCTTCCATTCCGCCCTAGAGCATGAGACTAGACGATTTCACATCTTAAAAAGATCGCACGCTTCAAAAAAATATGATTATGATAGTAATTCATAAAGTATAGCAAAAGTCATGACTACTACCAGTTGGTGATAAACAAAAAACAGAAGAAACCACAACAATAAAACCATAAAAAATCTTGAATAAAGCCACATTACATCATAAAAACAAGTAACAAATAACAGCATATTTACTGGATGTAGGCGTTTGTAGCTAAAAGTTTATATTGTTCACGAGTTTTTACAGCCTGCGTTGTGAGGCTAAACTACCCGTGACGATGAGCACTGGAAATAACTGGCAACATCAAGCAAAGAATTATTATAGTCCATTTACTTAAGAAAAGTTTTAAAGTGGGTAGGAAAATAAACAGGCGCTTTGTGGTTGTAACAACATAATATTCTGAGGTATTTTTTATAAATAAGTAAGCTTCTGTCAGCATCTTCACCCACGTGTAAGTCGGATACTATCCCAAGGGAACGTTACACCGAGATAAAGCTTAAATTGTACTCAATCTTTATTCTGAACATGGTCCGCTTCCCTGCGGCGGCGACTAGTCCACTGGTTGAACACATCTCAAAAACTGGAGACGGGTCGGAGATTGAAGAAGCGGAGATCTTTCTTGCTCATTTCTCACCGTGGGATCTTGAGGCACTATTACTTTCACACAATTGAGTGGCACGTGGATGATCAACGCTGGGGTGAAACTCTGCTGCCCCGACAAATCAGCGCATGGTGGTCAGAGCTCCGACGGAATTTCAAGGTGGCATGGAGAGAGTGACTGTGGCAACCCAGAGCCGCGATTGTGGCTGAGCACGTTACGATCACCGCAATTTGTTCTTTCTTTAAAGAGTGATTGGATTGGTGCCACAGCGACCTCACTTATCGCCTGAAGCAGGTCCTCACCGACACGGTTTTTTCGGGTAGTTCTTTTTCGGACTCCGGGTGACACCCGGGTCACCATTGTGTGGATCACCCGGAGTACACGGTAGATCAAACAGTGCAAATCTACTCCACTTGGGTGAAGCACCGCCATGTCCTTGTGGAAGAGAGTGGTGGCGGTGTCCTCTTGGGTCCGGCCCTAGTCCAGTACGGAACGAGGGCGTATGGTAAACAGTCGTTTCCTGCTGCAAAGTAGTAATACAAGCAAGGAAGACAGTGGGAAGACAATACTATATACAATGGATTGATAAACTTTCAAACTATAATATCTATAATGTTAGCACTAATCCTAGTATTATTAATTGTGTCCGATCTAATACTAATGTAGGTAGGTACCTATATCAATTGCAATTTGCGCTAAATAAATCACTTTTGGCCTTCTCAGAAGGTAAACCGCTGACACGGGAAGGGCGCAGGAATACGATGGATGCGAAATGCACAAGACTGGTCCTTGTAGCGACACTTGAGGAAAATGACGACGATGATGATGATTTTTTTTTTAAATCTTTATTTGAACATTTTTTTCACTAGTGCGAATATGTCACTCTGTTGGTATACAAATATAACAGTTAAAAAAAAAATACAATTAGGTTTTGTGTCGGTTTTTCAGAGCGAACTTAACCATATTAATTATTGGGATTATTTTGTCTGAAACAGGATTTGATAAATTAATATTGTGCGCGCCAATTTGTGTTCTGAGCGATTGATTTCGGACCCATCTCATTAAAATATGATATGTGTCCTCGTCTTCGTTACATGTACCGCAAATAGGTGAAGTTAACTGTTTCATCATAAAACCGAATTTAGTGAGAGGCATATGACCCGAACGAAGCCTTAGTAATATGGTTAAGTCCTCCCTGGTAATAAAACACATCGCTTTTTGTAATTACACTGAACTCCTTCAAAACACCAGCCTAACCATTCTACCTATAAAATGTTTCTTTGAGTTTTAAAGAAAAGTCTTTTTAAAAGTCCTTGAGCACTTTGAGTCTACTCCATAAACCTGACAAGCTTTCAGGATTTTATTTCAGCATTTTATTTTATTTATTTCATTCTGACGTAGTAATTAAACTTACGATCACATAGTATGGCGCAGAACTGACAGCTTTTTAACTTCCCTTTTATTTTATTAGCCATCTGTGACAGCGAATTCGCACCAGTCGTGTTATTGACAGTATTGATTCACGTGTTACAAACAGATGTTCAATTTATTTTGATATTAATGTCACAACTTCGATTAAGCTAGCAACATCTATGCGATAGGCCGCCCATTGTATATGTTTATAGATATAAGTTTTTCTTTTTTATGTTTCTTGTAAGTATATACAATAAAGTATATAATAAATAAATAAACATTTATTGCAAGTGTATATAAATATTTGCCCAGCATTGAGATACATAATTTATATAATCATTTTCTTCAGGTTACGCATCAATAGTAGGTACGTCTTGTTGTCAGATGACATATTACTGTGCGTGAGCACGTAAATTATGGTAATAGTGGTTTATATCTGTTTAAATGCAAGTGATGCAAGCCATGGACCGATGACCTGGTCAGGGTCGCTGGAATCCGATGGATGCGAGACGCACAGGACCGGTCGTTGTGGCGACGCTTGGGGGAGGCCTATGTCCAACAGTGGACGTCTTTCGGCTGAAAGGATGATGATGATGCAAGCCATTAAACACTCCATCAAGTTTGATCAGTTGCGCCGCTTTGATCCTTCATCTAGAATTCCTCTTTTTTCCATTAACAGCGATAAAGTCGGGTGCCTTTTTAACGCAAAAGTATATTTCATCTAACTTTGTTCTACATCAAGAATAAAGCTAGAACTACATTAGACCGACGCACACGTGTAACACGCCAGATTTGTACGTAGAACGACGTTGCGTGGCGTCGCGTGGCGTGGATCAAGTGTAGCTCTACAAGTCTAGTTTCCATATAAAATGTATGGAGACCGACGCGCCCAGATCGGCGTGTGTGGCACACGTGTGCGCAGTGTAGTTCTAGCTTAACTTCTGTATCATGGGTGCGTACACAAACATATAAACTCACATATCTATCTACACAAGACAGAAATCCAAAGATCTGGAACAATTATTTGTAGGTCATAAATCGTTTTTTTTCGTGTGGGAATCGAAATTGTGAAATGCAACGCAGCAGTCAATCGTTCAGTCAATAATCAGTTATATTGAATTACAAAATAAAGTATTCTGCCTCAGAAAACCTTTGCTCCATGTAGAACACATACCTACATAACCTAAACATGACTCCTTGACAATAAATTCAAAATAATAGGGCGCCTTTTCATATCATATGTCGGCGTGCCGTGTTTCGTAAATCAGAGCATGTGTCGGCAAATAGGATTCGGTAGCTTGTGTTCAAATCTCTGGAGTAATCGCATCAATATTTCCAGTTTCGACCTCGTGATGTCATAATTCTGTAAACCTTTTGCCGAAAGGTTTGAATTAGAAGGATAGAAATGTGTGTTTGAGGATGGTTTAAAAGGATATTTGACTGTGAATCACTATTTGAAAAATATTCAAATGAGTTGAAGTTGTCCTCACGCCCCAACCGCCGCCAAGATTCCGATCCCGATTTCCGGCCACCGTTGGCGCGGGCTTGCGGACGGTGAGTAATGGGTGGCTCGCCGTCCGACCGTCCGGTAATCGTCCGGACCGAGCCCAAGTCGTCGACGGCGCGTTTTTTCCACGCGCGCCTCAGGGAGATGTCAGCAAATCGTAGGGGCCCAGCAGGGTCGAAACCAACTGGGGCCACGGGTAGTGTGAAAGCGAAACCCGGGACCCTGGGATGAAGGCAACGAAGGAACAGGAGTGGGTTTTTAGTCAGTAAAAGTCTGACTCTATCTCACGCTCCGCCAAAGAGCACGATTTGTCATTAGATGATTTTCCTACCTTAAAAAAAAATGAGTTGTAGTTGTGAGTAAAGAACTATTTATCTATCTTTTTTTTTAAGTGAATTCATAAAATTACTTCTCCTACTTTAGGTAGGCCCAGGGGGCGTGTCAGAGATTCACTGACTAAAATCTTTATTTATTCATTGTTTTTCTTTTTTTTCCCTAATTTTTTTTTATTTATCTATCTTATTCAAATCTATTAAAAAAGAAAGAAAGAAAATAAAGAAAACATTTATTTGAGACTCGCACAGGACAAACAACAATAAATTAAAAAGTAACTACTTAATCTATAAATACTTAACTTAAAAATAAAAGAAACGAGACATATTAGCACACAATACCGTGCCAACGTCTTTATGTCGATACCGTTACCGGCCCACACTGAAAACTAGATGTGGCGCAAAACTTATAATTTGTTAGTTCTAAACTTGCGCCTTATTACGCCAAATAAAATGTTTTTCTTTCCTTTTTTTTTTCTTTTCCTTTAACACATTAAAAGGAGCAATAAAATAAGTCTCAATTTTACTTTTTGGAAGGCTAAAATCACTCAAAGGGCAATGGAAAGGGCTATGCTCGGAGTTTCCTTGCGTGATTGCATCAGAAATAAAGATATCCAACGTTTCTAACATAGCCCGAAGAGTCGCCAAACTTAAGTGGCAGGGCGCAGGGCACATTGTTCGCAGAACAGATGGTCGATGGGGTCGAAAGGTTCTGAAGTGGCGACCGCGTACCAGAAGACGCAGTGTTGGAAGGCCTCCGACAAGGTGGACCGATGACCTGATGAGGGTCGCAGGAATCCGATGGATGCGAGACTCACAGGACCGGTTTTTATCGTGTTACTTGGGTGAAGCCGATGTCCAGCAGTAGACGGTTTTCTGTAGAAATGATGATCATGGCTTTATTTTTTTTAAATCACCATCTTCAAAGTACCTAACACCTTTTTGCATTTATCTAATAACTCCTCACGCTCTAGCTGGAGCGAGATTACCTGATTTAAAGCGAGAAAACGAACCCTTGTCCCTTCAGCTGCCCTTTGCAAACAATCCCACAGCGCACCCACGATACTGGAATATTCGGAAGCGTGGGGCAACATTGTTTTCTTTTTCGATATAATAATTATACCAAACGGAATTCTGAAAGAGAGTATAATGAAAAGTAAACAATTTAATAAATAAACAGCAGCCTTTTCAATTATTCTACTGGTTTTATGCAAAGCAACAGGTTCCTTGTTTATTTAGGGTAGGTTAGGTGGGTTTAGACCAACTGAATAGAACTACAACAAGATTTTTGATATCTTAGTCATCATCATCATCTTCCTGTCCTTGTCCCGTTTTATTTGGGGTCGGCGCAACACATTCTTTTCTTCCATTCTGTCCTATCACTCGTCACGCTGATATCTTAGTAAAATATATCATCTTCCTGTCCTTGTCCCGTGTTATTTGGGGTCGGCGCAACCCGTTTTTTTTTTCCATTCTGCCCTGTCACTCGTCATGCTATCACTAACTTCCTTTTCTTTCATATCACTCTTCACACAATCCATTCATCTTTTCTTTGGTCTCCCTCTTCCTCTCCATCCATCCAAATGTATAATATATATTAACGAAAAGTTTTTTATCCTTTTTTACTTAAAAATAAGTTCAGTAAAGTATGAGACACCCTTTTTTGAGGAAGAAAATCATCAAATGACTTCTGCTGCTCTACCCATTGCTTTTACAATATTTATTAGATTATTAGACCCCAACTACCATAAATTCGTTAGTAATTTATTTTGTTAACGTCTCATTTATTTATAGTTGTAATTATTTATTTTTCTTGTTTTTTTTATTAGCCTCTTTTTACACCGTAGACTCCGCGAATTCTTTGATTACTTCCTTTTACAACTCACTTTTTATTATGATTATTTTTGAGTACAATATTGTCTGGTCTACACTTCCCTTACATAATATCTACTAATACTGTAAAATGGAAATGTAAGAACAATTTTTTTTTTTTTAAAAGAGTAACCATTGAGTTTCTTGCCGGTTCTTCTCCATAGGAAACGACCAATTTGGAACCGTGCACTAGCTTCTGATGTTTTATATGTGCTCATGTAGGCCTATGTGAAATACTAAAATTTTGTTTTTTTATTTCTAATGGTAGGTCAAAATGTTTCTGACTTAAACCTACGTGTGTTCCTTCAGTTGCTTTGCGTTCCAGGGCCACGGTAATTCACCTACCCGGCGAACTTCGTATAGCCTAACAGTCAATGAATGTAGCATATCTTTCGATAAAGTCAACCGATTGCGATGAAACAAAGCCTAAACAATATATCAATTTTCACACAATTTTAATGTATAAAAGTTATCTACATCGATACCCTACATTTTACGTGATACGCGCACAACTAAAAACTTCTACAGATTTATTATATGTACCTATATATTACTACACACACTACACCACACATTTTAACAGCAACAACCTTTGCACACCTACAAACATATCGATTTACACACACATACACACCCCACATTCTCACTTTACGTGTTGATTGACCATGCAATGATCAAAAAGCAGGAGCTATTCTCGTCACGTCTATGCTAAGCTCCATAACGCTTGACGAATTTAGCGATATAACTTCTGTTTGGTACGAAAAAAGGGAAAACTCGTGAAAAAAAAGCATGTTTATTATTTCATGGCTTTTCTGGTGCTTTAAGATTGGCGGAAGAAGTAAAAGGCTCTCTTTTTATGTTTGCATTGTTTATTCTTGAAGGAGCTTTGTAGGTATTGTAAGTGTTGAAAGATGGTAGTCATGGTAAAGGCGAAAGTTGATGAGCATATGTATGTGTGTGTTTGTTACTTTTTTCACACTCGAACGGCTGATTTCGATGAAACTTAGTACATTTTTTTTTATTCGGTGCGAAAATCATCTTATGACATCCCCCGCTCTTGGGCGGAGTGAGAGACAGTGTCACACTTTTACTGACTAAAAACCCACTCCTGTTCCTTAGTTGTCTTTCGTACCAGGGCCGAGTCTTCCTTTCAGAATCAGATCCTTAGCCCCAGCAGTCTTTGACCCTCCTGGGCCCCTACAGTTGCTGACATCTCCTTGAGGCGCGCGTGGAACCGTACGTCCGGCCGTACCGGACGGTCGGACGGCGAGCTACCAGTTGCTCGCCGTCCGCAAGCCCGCGCCTACGGTGGCCGGAAATCAGAAAACTTAGTACATGGATAGATCATGTCCTGAAATAGCACGTATGATTCTTTTTATCTCGGGAGTATTCCATTGGGATAATTTTCTACTATCATAATAAGAAATAAGAGAGATGCGTGCGAGAATAAAGAAAGGGATGGAAAAGGTTGACTGTTTCAATGATTTGGAAGAAAAAAGGAATCAGTGACAGCGTGGTCCATCATAAAATGGATCAAAGGAAGAAAACGTGGTGCGCCCATTCCATTTGAAATCCTTAGGACAAGTGTTCAGGGCTGCAGGATTGTTCAAAAGAGTCTGCGAGCCCAGAACGCAAACGGCAACTGAAGGAGGTCTAAGTTTAGTCAGCAAAAGTTTGACACTCCCTCTCACTTCACGCATTGTAGGAGAAGTTATTTGTTGATTTCTCACCCATAAAAGAAAGAACGGGACAAATGTAGAAATAAGATGATAACTTATGAAGCTATTTTTTTTTTGGATATTTTTCTATCCCAATTCTGGGCAATGCTCCCTCTTTTCTTTCCGTCTTTCGCGGGCCTACGCTTTTTCCTTTCAGTTTTGGTAAATCGGTCTAGTTCACCAGCTATAACTAATAAGTAAATATTATAAGAAATACAGTGACTAGAAGAAGTAGTGTTATCTGTTATCAAGATTGCGGACTCTACACTAGAAGTTGTGAACGACTACGTTTACCTGGGACAGACGGTCCAGTTGGGTAGGTTTAACTTCGAGAAAGAGATCAATCGTCGAATCCGACTCGGCTGGGCAGAGTTCGGGAAGTTGCGCGGTATCTTCTCGTCCAATATACCACAGTGTCTCAAGACAAAGGTCTATGACCAGTGCGTGTTGCCAGTGATGACATATGGCTCCGAAACGTGGTCGCTTACAATGGGCCTCATCAGAAGACTTAAAGTCACCCAAAGGGCAATAGAAAGGGCTATGCTCGGAGTTTCCCTGCGTGATCGAATCAGGAATAAGTATAACCGCAGGAAAACCAAGGTTACCGACATAGCACGAAGAATCGCCAAACTAAAGTGGCAATGGGCAGGGCACATTGCTCGCAGAACAGATGGCCGTTGGGGCCGAAAGGTTCTGGAATGGCGACCACGTACCGAAAGACGTAGCGTTGGAAGGCCTCCTACAAGGTGGACCGATGACTTGGTAACGGTTGCGGGAGTCCGATGGATGCGAGACGCACAGGACCGTTCGTTGTGGCGACGCTTGGGGGAGGCCTATGTCCAGCAGTGGACGTCTTTCGGCTGAAATGATGATGATGATGATGACCGGAAGACGTAGTGATGGGAGGCCTCCTACAAGGTAGATCGATGACCTGGTAAGGGTTGCGGGAATCCGGTGGATGCGCGACGCACAGGACCTTTCATTGTGGTGACACTTGGGGGAGGCCTATATCCAACAGTGGACGTCTTTTGGCTGAAATGATGATGATGATGATGAAAATAATGTTGCCATAAAATTAAATACCACCTACACATCACGTTACTTCTGTATTTACCAAGGCGTATTATATCAAATCCTTTTCCTAAAATTTTGACATAAACCATTCAAATGGAATCAGACCAAGGAATAAAGCTTTTGATCTAGTAAACCTTTTCAGTAGTGGATTAGTTTCGCTCCAGTTATATTATGAATGTGAATTTTAGGATTCCGAACCCTGAAAAGGCTGATTTCTATCTTTAGATGTATCTACGTCTGAGACATATTATGACAGTCAGAGGAGATTTTTATCTGCCTTTTATTGTACCACAGGGTAAGTACTTATATGATATACCCAACATCATTTACCATATAAAAAATAAAGATGTGATCGCGCAATGAAAGATCAAAACATGATTTTAACATAATTATACACACAGGTGAGGCTGTTTCGAAAAAATTTCAGCCCCTGCAGCTAGGTTTCGGCTCGAAAGGGGGCTGCGAGGCTGCCGTACATGCCTTGTCGACCTACCTAAATTCTAATTTAGGAGGGGTCATCCTGAAGGTTGACATAAAAAATGCCTTCAATTCGGTTAATAGGGACACCTTGCTGACAGAATCTAAAAAAGAAGTACCCCAAATGTTTAGTTTTCTTTGGCAATGTTATAGACAACCATCTAAATTACTATATCGGGACAACCTTTTGGAATCCGCTGTTGGCTGTCAACAAGGTGATCCCCTCGGGCCAGTGATCTTCAGTTTAGCCATTCACCCAATTATTCGACAATTAAATTCCAAATTCAACGTTTGGTATCTCGACGACGGAACCCTAGGAGGCGATGCAGACACAGTTTTAAATGATTTAATTTTCCTAAAAAATCAACTTCAGTCAATAGGACTTGATCTAAACCTTTCAAAATGTGAACTTTTCTTATCCGACAGTATCGACAGACAACTGACTCTTTCCAAATTTAACACAATAGCCCCAGAAATTAAAATTATTGAAAAAAGCTCTCTTCGTCTCCTTGGATCTCCTATTTTCGAAGATTCCTTTTCCAATTTTGTTGAGGAAAAAATTCAAAATTTTAATGATATTTCGGAAAGATTACTACAAATTAACATGCATTAGGCCATCACCATAATTCGTTTCTGCTGTTTCGGCCCTAAATTAACATATTTCCTTCGCGCTTCTCATTTATGGAAACACCCCCATCTTTTGGAAAAAATGGACCAAATTATCCGGCATACTCTTACGTTAATTTTAAACGTAGCCATGGATGACCGAGCTTGGGCTCAAGCTTCCCTTCCTATCTGTATGGGTGGCCTCGGCGTCCGCAAAATTACTAGTATTAGTTTACCAGCCTTTATATCCTCGGTTCACGGCACTGAGAAATTAATCAGGAATATCCTATCTCCTTCACTGGTTGATTTCAATGTGCCGTGCTTCGTCGAGGCTATAGATACCTGGAGACTCGCTTGCCCGAATTCTAATCCGCCCGATGAACCATCTTCCCAAAGACTGTGGGATGAGCCGCTCTGCAAAGTAGTTCGAAAAAACTTGATTGAAACATCTACTGCTCCTGCGGAGCGTGCGCGCCTGCTGGCTGTGGGAGAGTGGGAGTCGGGTCTCTGGCTTCACGCACTACCATCGTCGAACATGCACCTTGCTCGATGATAATACTTTCCGCCTCGCTGCTTCCTTACGTCTAGGCGCTCCCTGTTGTTCTCCTCATCGCTGTCACTGTGGCGAAGTCGTCAACAGCCTCGGACACCACGGTCTGTCATGTAGCCGAAGTGCGGGTCGCATAGCACGACACGCGAATATCAACGACATCATCAGACGTGCTCTTGACCCCGTCGGCGTTCCAGCCGTATTGGAACCCCATGGCCTGGCACGCGACGATGGCAAGAGACCGGACGGCATGTCGTTATTCCCATGGAAGATGGGTAGGCCTTTAGTATGGGACGCTACTTGTGTCAATACTCTTGCGCCTTCCCATCTTCCTAACTCGTCGTGTCGTGCTGGTGCTGTCGCTGCGGCTGCGGAGAACCTCAAGCGGCGAAAATATAATAACCTTGTTGGAAGTTATATTTTCGAACCGTTTGGGGTTGAAACTCTTGGTTCGTGGGGTCCGAGTGCTCACAAGTTGTATAAAGATCTGTCAAAACGTCTAGTTGACACTTCGCGTGACCCAAGGGCTGGCTTTTACCTCGGACAGAGGATAAGCATTGCCATACAGCGTGGCAATGCCGCCAGTCTTTTGGGCACATTACCAGTCGACAGCGATGTGGAAGAGTTTTTTGACATATTTTAGTTTTAGTTAGTTGTAATTAGATTAGGGTTTTTATTATTATTTATTTTATTTTATTGTAATTATAGTTAGTATTTTTAAATGTAAATAAACCTAATTATACACACAACAGTTCGAATTCAACTGTTGGGTAGTTGCCCAAACCAGACACTATACCCGTCGGGTCGGAGGATCCTCCCTTTTCACTGGAGGTTTAACACCCTGTTCTGTAAACTTTTATCTCTATACATACATATAATTTTTCTGCACGTGTGTTTATCACCTAACTCCTCCTAAAAGGCTTGCTCGATTTGGATAAAATTTTGTGTGTGTTATTTGCGTAGGTCCTTGAAGGGTTTGAAAATACAATTAGACCCAGTAGGTGGCACTGAAATCGGGGTTTCAATTTTTTTCAGGACCACTAGTAAGTCTATAAATACCTATCTACAACTTCAAGTTGTTAAAATGTAGCGGTAGCATAGCATAGCATAGTCGGCCTTATAATGTTCCCACTGTTGGGACTCAGGCCTCCTCTCTAGGAGAGGGAATGGGCCGTAATCCACCACGCGGGCCCAGTGTGGGTTGGTGGATGTCACATGTCTTCGAATTTTTGGTTCTAGGACATGCCGGTCTCCTCACGATGTTTTCCTTCACCGTTTTGAGAGCAGTGGTGATGAAATAAATTACACAAAGTAATGTGCCTGGCTGGGTTTGAACCCGCGACCTACAACTCGTAAGTTGGAGCCGTTACCACTTGGCCACCACTGCTCACCTTCAAATGTAGCGGTATTCTGTATAAAAAAGAATGACTTAAATGTAAGAAACTGTTACAAGAAGTTGTTCTAATCTTTCGGTAATCGAGACGCTGGCTTTTCGCTTACTCTGTTGAAGATAACAAGTCAGTGATAGTGTTTCCTTAATGTTCTGAATTTTTCTGCTTACAAAGGGATTAACTAACTAGGTAGAATAACTGGTTTGTGTTTGCAGAGGCATCAAAAGATTTTTTTGGGAAAATAATGATTTATTCACAAGGAAACTTGACTTAGTTTTAAGTTTTTTAAGTAAAAAAGCAGATAAAGACAGGCCTGAAATTCTCTTATTAAAGAAAAACAAATTAAAGACACTACTCTCAAAGTGAATTTTTGAATAAAATAATAAAAACCTTTCTAAATGTAAAAATATCTCATAATCAAAAATATTTTATTATGGAACAATCCCTTCACAAGGCAAATTCAAGTAGGTAGCAAAAATCAACAAACCTGTGTAAGAAATTTTGCTTGATCTAATTTGAAACCATACATTTACGGAGGTAACTTTATATTTTAATTAATTACTGTTACCAGGCAAACAAGTTAGCTTCCTTTTACCTATCAAAATAACCCGTTTAAATTCCACCGATTGGGTGAATCAAATGTTTTCATTTCATTTTGCGATCGGCATAACAAATATTACAGAAATACAGACCCTCGTTCCTCTTTCTATAAACCTTATATACACATACCCTTCATATCAGGAACCCCATATGAAATAACTTTAGGAAACAATTAAAATTTTACTTACCTGCCTAAAATGCCGAGCATTATTACAACGAATATTTGTCCTGTTACCGCCAGAAGTGTGGTCACGGTAAAATAAACTTTTCCTTTCATAATCATACTAAAAAGGGGAGTTTTGTTTTTGTTACGTGTACTCTCGTGAAACAATTAATCTAATTGATAAAATAGAACCTTCGTTTTTGCTAAGTGTTCTATTTTTATAAAGTATATTTTGGATGTTTGAATTTCCGTTTTAAATTACTTGATTTATTTTGTTATTTGCTGCTGCCTGCGGCATACAGCATAACAGTAGATAATAATTTCAAGGGATGATAGTCCCAGGATAAAAAATCGAGCAAGTGCGAGTAGGACTCGCACGCTGAGGGTTCCGTACAAACTTACCTATGAAAATAGTTCAATTCCCGAATTCAGTTACGAAGATTTTTCCGAATCGCAAAAAAGTTTTTTTTTATGTGACCTAACTACAAATTTAGAGTTTTCGGATTTTTTTCTATACCCGTGCTATGAGACCTTGCTTCATGCCAAATTTCAGGATTCTAGGTCAACGGGAAGTACCCTATGAATTTTGATTCCCATGAGTGTGTTGAAATATACGTTTTTTGCGACATAAACGGCCGTAGCTTTTTTTTTCGTTATCTCAGAAGTTTGATTTTTTCACAGCTTCAAGGGACCGCGGATTTGAGTATATGGTTCTAATTTCAACTCGATACTTTCACGCGTTCTTGAGATAAAAGGTCTTGACTGACAGACAGACAAACAGACGGATAACAAAGTGATCCTTTAAAGGTTCCGTTTTTTTTTCCTTTTGAGGAACGGAACTCTAAAAAGAATTCCAAACGCGGCTATTTCAGGATATGGTCTACTCATGTGCCAAGTTTCATTGAAATTCGTTCAACCGTTCGAGCGTTAAAAACTAATAAACATGCAAAACTTTTGACTGTATAATATTAGTTTTAGTTTGTAAACACAGAAACAGTTATAGATAAAAATACATTATACATTTGAGTACAAAGAAACGGATGATTTCTATAAAAATTGCTTCCAGTAGACCAGTAAAAGAAGTAATTAAAAAAATATGCAGACAATAATCAACAGTGACTGACTGTTGGTCTAGTGGTTAGTGGCCCTGACTGCTATGCCGGAGGTCGTGGGTTCGATTCCCACCCAGGACAAATGTTTGTGTGATGAGCACGATCATTTGTTCTGTGTCTGGGTGTAATTTATCTATATATGTATGTATTTAGAAATATATAAGTATGGTTATCAGTTGTCTAATACCCATAACATAAGCTCTGCTTAGCTTGGGACTAGACGGCGTTGTGTGATAGTAGTGGAAAAAAAAAAAAAAACATCAAAGAAGAAGAGTATGTGAAGTAAAAGTGAGTGTGATATGTATGTGTGAGTGTGAGTATATAATGTATCAAATAAACTTATACATCGTAATAACTGAAGGTCAACCGCCTACTCGTAAATTTTATTAGACAATTTATTATATAGCTAGCCGTCCCAGCAGACGTTGTCCTGCCCAAACTGGCAATATGTCAGAAAAAAAATTGAGAACCCGATTGCAGCGCCCCCTACCGGGTTCAATTGTATTTTCGAACCATCCAAAGACCCACTCAAATATGCATACAAGGTTTCATTCGAATCGGTCAAGATGTTTAGGAGAAGTTGAGTAACAAACACACGTACAGAAGAATTATATTACATAACTAGCTCCTGCTAGCGGCTTCACCCGCGTAGAAAGTCGGTTTTTCCATACAAACTTTGGACCCCCGTTTCATCCCCTTAGAGAGTTAATTTTGGAATATCCTCTCTAAGTGCTCGCCTACGTCATAAAAGAAAACTTTGTGTAAAGGTTCATGCTCCTAGGCCCTGTAGTTTTAGCTGTGCGTTGATTTGTCAGTCAGTTTCTCATTTTATATAGAATATATTCAACTAAGACTATCAATTTTATTGTGAATTGGCAATATGTGAGCAGTGGTGGCCGAGCGGTAACGGCCCCGACTTACGAGTTGTAGGTTGCGGTTTCAAACCCAGCCAGGCGCATTACTTTGTGTAATTTATTTCATCACCACTGCTCTCAAAACGGTGAAGGAAAACATCGTGAGGAAACCGGCATGTCCTAGAACCAAAAATTCGAACACATGCGACATTCACCAACCCGCACTGGGCCCGCGTGGTGGATTACGGCCCATTCCCTCTCCTAGAAAGGAGGCCTGAGTCCCAGCAGTGGGAACATTATACGGCCGACTATGCTATGCTATGCTATGGCAATATGTGAGGAAAGTTGATTCCGATCATTTAAACATTCATACAGTAATTACATACCTACCAGATAATATCGTCCCATTTTCAACCCGGTACAGTAGGTACTATTCAGTGTTGAAAATGTGAATATTCCAGAGAGAATTGCTATTCTAGCGACCAAGGAATTTAGAGCCCTTAAAAACGACCCAGATCCGTGGCCATGTTTACCCCGCCTAGGCCAATAAGACGACCTTTTTCCCTCATTTGCGGCCTCATGGTAATATGGATTACTTTTACGGGTAATTTTCCCTTAAAACTTGCGGCTAAATTGAAATAGATGGAAGGGTTTTGTAATGTGGGCTTCAAAATGGGACTGTTTGCTTCCCATTTGCGCCATTATGTCGCTGTGTGGTAAAATTAAGGAATATTTTGGAGATCTTTAATGTGTAGAGGACGTAATTATACATATGATGTCGTTAAAATAGTTGGAATGTTCTTATCACAATTTAATTTAGTTAAGACTTTCTATTTTGAGTTTTTTAGAAAGAGAACAATGAATATAAGTCTATATTACTCGTGAGTATTACATACATAGTATAATAAAGCATAATCAGCCTTGTAATGTTCCCACTGCTAGGACTCAGGCCTCCACTCTGGCAGAGGGAATGGGCCGTAATCCACCACATGGGCTTAGTGCGGATTGCTGGATGTCACATGTCTTCGAATTTTTGGTTCTAGGACATGCCAGTTTCCTCACGATATTTTCCTTCACCCTTTTGAGAGCAGTGGTGATGAAATAAATTATACAAAGTAATGCGCCTGGCTGGGTTTGAACCCGCGACCTACAACTCATAAGTCAGGGCCGTTACCAATCGGCCACCACTGCTCATTACATACATAGGTAACCTTAAATAAAAATGAATATTTATTTTTAAAAAGAAGTGAAGCTCTTGTTTACTTATTATAACTTCATGCGACGCAAAGGCGGACTTAATGGCTTAGGTATTCTCTACCAGATCTACTAGTCAACTAAGTGTGGTGAAGAGAAAACATGATATGTGCTAAATAAAATAAAATGTCTCTTCACTGCACACACAAACATTATTTTTTAGGGTTCCGTACCTCAAAAGGAAAAAACGGAACCCTTATAGGATCACTTTGTTGTCCGTCCATTTGTCTGTCAGTCAAGACCCGTTATTTCGGGAACGCGTAGAGGTATCGAGTTGAAATTAAAACCATAAAGGTACTCAAGTTTACTGTCCCTTAAAGCTGTGAAAAAATCGAACTTGTAAGTTAACGAAACAAAAAGATACGGCCGTTTATATCGTAAAAAACGTACATTTCGACACTCTCAAAGGAAATAAAATTCATAGGGTACTTCCCGTTGTCCGAAATTTGGCATGAAGCAAGAACTTATAGCACAAATATAGGAAAAAGTCTGAAAACTTTAAATTAGTAGTTACGTCATAAAAAAAATTGTACCTCAATTCGGGAATTGAACTGTTTTCATAGGTAAGTTTGTACGGAACCCTCAGTGCGGGAGTCCGACTCGCACTTGTCCAGTTTTTTTTTTAAATTGATTTTAAACTAGTGCTTGACTGCAATCCTACCTGATGGTAAGCAGTGACGCAATCGTTGATGGTGAGGTGCACTAGCTTATTAATTTCACACTTACCACTCACATACACACGCACTCTTATACGCACTTTTTCTCGTACTTCATTTTCTTGTTAGAAATAGCTCCAAATAGCTCAATGCCAGATTAGTATAACCTGATACAGGTTTCTAAATGTACCTTGAATAATAGTCAACTAGTGTGTGATGGAAATCTGACATGTGCAAATGATAAATATCCATTTAAGTAAGTAAATTAGGTATTGCTTTTAAGAAACAAATCATTTTATTTTATGTAAAAGAAAACAACCACAAAATTCAGAAAATGTGCTGTAAAATAAAATTCAGAACAATCAGAATGCCATCTTTGTTTGCGAAACAAGAGCAGCCTAGAAAATAAATAAGACAACATAAAGATTTACGGGCGCAAAAATAAATCAGAATAAGGTGTGGTGACTAACAGATTAAAGTAATAAATATTTATTTAAACGACAATGCACGATAAACAAATAAATCAGGGAGAAAAACGATGAACCTATAGTAATATGTCATGCACTAAGGGTTGTATATTAATAAAATATTTTATGTGATAAACATGAAATTTATGGTTGATCTAGAAATCATGCGGTTATAGTATTTATTGCTAAGGTTAAAGAAATAATCACGTTGCAGTTATTGTCGCTTTATAGATATATAGTTTGAGAAATATATTATTATATCCAAAAATCTAGTTATACTTACCGTAATAAAAAAATAGCAAGTTCAAAATATTGTAGAATAGAAGAGAATAATATAGTATAGAAAAAGCAAGAAAATACAAAAGAACAAAGTACAGTTTTTATTTTAATTTGACAAATTATGGACGCATTATTTATTTACTTAATTTTTAGGGATTTATACCAATAAAAAATCAACATTATAATATCTACAGTGTCCCATTTTACTTGGGGCCGGCGCAACACATTTTTTTCTTACATTCTAACTTTTAAGCTGTCACGCTATCACTGACTTCCTTTTTTCATATGTATACATAATTTATGTATAATCTATACCAAATGACGGGGCCCGCCAAGGCAAATGCCTACCCGGGTTGCAATGCGACGTGGCAATGCCCCGAGTCCGGCCAGGACGTGCCCGGCGTCAGGTGTACTGGTGGTCGCCGGAGATTGCGGAACTGCGCAAGGCATGCATTGCCGCACGGCGCCGGTACACCAGATACCGCAGGCGCCGCATTCGCCCTCCGGATGCGGAGGCCATAGAGGCGGAGCTGTACGAGGGATACAGAATGGCGAAGCGCACTACGGCGAGCCAAACTACAGGCCTGCGACGTGTGGTTGGGGACTCTGAACGGAGACCCATGAGGACGCCCCTACAAAATGGTGCGGGATAAGCTCCGCGCCTGGGCTCCTCCGCTGACACAGAGTCTCCAGCCCCAGCTCGAGGAGGGTGTAGTGAACGCTCTGATCCCTTCGAGAGAGGCAAGCGTGCTCCATCGTCGACCACATCATCGCTTACCATCAGGTGAGATGGTGGTCAAACGCGAGCCTATCATTAATAAAAAAAAAAAAAAAAAAAAAAAAAAAAAAAAAAAAAAAAAAAAAAAAGAGAGAGGCGCCAACGGCTCCGCCTCTCGCGGTGTCCGACGCGGACCACGACGGCGACGACGACGATACTCCGGAAGTGACCGAGGTAGAGATGAGCGTGGCGGTACGAAGGCTAAACGCTAAAAATACCGCCTCAGGACCCGATGGCTTGCCTGGGAAAGCCTGGGTCCTGGCCATGGAGGAACTCGGGCCTCGACTAAGAGGGCTGTTTAGCGCATGTTTGGAGAGGGGCCAGTTCCCACTTCGTTGGAAGACCGGGAAACTGGTCCTTATCGCGAAGCCGGGGCGCCCTGCGGACTCTCCGTCTGCATCTTTGAAAGAGTAATTGCAGACCGCCTCGTCGCGCATTTAGCACGGGTGGGGCCGGATCTTTCGGACAGCCAGTTTGGCTTCCGCAGGGGGCGCTCCACGGTGGACGCCATCATGCGCGTGCGAGCCCTCACGACGGGGGATGCGGTGTCCCGGGGCAAGGTCGTAGTGGTGGTGTCCTTGGACATCACCAGAGGGTCATGGCCATCTGGATGGTACGGGGATACAGCACGATTTCCCGCGAAGCGGCGAGCCTCCTTGCTAGCCTGCCACCATGGGATTTGGAGGCAACAGTCCTTGCATGCTTGCACGATTTGCGCGTGGAGATGCAACGCCGCGCCGGGGCGAAACTCCGCTGCCGCGCCTAGTCGCGGCATGGCGGACAGAGTTCCGGCAGGATCTCATGGTGGAATGGCGACGGCGACTGTCGCAACCCAGTGCTGGGCACGCTACAATTATGGCGGTAACTCCCCTCTTTGAGGAGTGGCTGGAGCGGCAACACGGCGTCCTCACCTTCCGCATGACGCAGGTCCTCACCGGACATGGCAAGTTCGGGAGGTTCCTGCATCGGATTCAGGCGGAAGCAACGCCCGAGTGTCATCACTGTGCGGACCACTTAGAGGACACACCCAGAGAATACGGTGGAGGTGTGCCCCGCTTGGGCGGAGCACCGCCGTGTCCTCGTGGAGGTAATTGGCGGCAGCGACCTTTTGCGTCGGGCCCTGGTTCAGGCTATGGTCCGAAGCGAGGAGGAATGGCAGGCGGTCGCCTCCTTCTGCGAAGCAGTAATGCTAGCGAAGGAGGAGGC
Source organism: Mythimna impura (assembly GCA_905147345.3). Lineage (NCBI taxonomy): Eukaryota > Metazoa > Arthropoda > Insecta > Lepidoptera > Noctuidae > Mythimna > Mythimna impura. Next base: position 5,571,084 of record LR990349.1, read on the forward strand.
TGCACGCGTGAGGGAACGAAGGTCCTCACGCCCTAGCCGCCGTAATTCTAACCCCGACTTCTAGCCACGGTAGACGCGGGCTTGCGGACGTCGAGCACTGGGTAGCTCGCCGTCCGGCTGTTCGGTAATTAACCGGACCGAGCCCAGTCGTCAACAGCGCGTAGTGATCCTCGTGCTCCTCAAAGAGATGTCAGCAAACCGTAGGGGCCCAGCAGGGCCAATGCCCGGTAGCTAGGACCGCGGAGAATTTCTGAAAGGGAAACCCGTAGTCCTAGAACGCAAAGGGTAATTGAAGGATACAGGTGTGGTTTTAGTCAGTAAAAGTCTGACACGCCCTCTCGCTCCACCCAGAGCGCGAGAAGTCATTTTGATGATTTCCCACATAAAAAAAAAATACCCGGGTTGCAAGAATATCTAAAAAAGTCATTGAAGTCAGGGCTTCAATGACTGTAACAGTAACAGGTGACAGGTAACGGAAGGGGTGACACTCTCTCTCGTTCCACCTAGAGTTAAGCCTAAGTTATTTAATGATAATCCTGCAAAAAAGTTTTACACCAATATCGCAAAAACAGAAAACGTTATGGTGCAATTTTCTCTGTCACTATGTATGTTTTATGAGACTTCCTATGGTTCTGGCAGAAATTATCGCATCCCTTATAATTATACACTTTGAATAATACGATGCATTTTGTACTGTGTTTGCTTCATGATAATTAAGAACTGGGTCATCTGTAACTGTTCCTTTTGGTAAATTTGGGAACGAGTCTTCATTTATTAATAGTAGTAATTTTGTAACAGGTTTGTATTTTGTAACTGGTTGTCATTTTGTAACGGGTAGACATTTTGAAATGGATAGTAATTTTGTAACAGGTAGTAATTTCAAAGGGAATTCAGCACTTATTCATCAGTGTATATTAGTCGTATCCTGTACATATCATCTAGATTAAGAGTTAACGTAACGGTTTAATCTATCGCAAAAAAAATAGGTCAATTGAAGCTTAACAACTGACAGGAGATATGAAATACCTGTTGATAAAATCTCGTGTATATTAATAGAGCTTAGTTCAACACAAATCGCACGTAGAAGCTCACTTATTTTTAAGGGGATGCAAATCTACATACATTTTCACAGTTTTTCATATAAACGCTCTTACGTGATTATGACGTTATTATACATTTTTCATTAGATACTTTGGAAATACTGTATCTTGTGGATATTATCTAGGCTTCTATTGAAATCAATTTATAAATTTGTGTAAAACTAATCCAGTAAATCCTCCGAAAGTCTGCTATTTTGCACGAACTTTGACACTTCATAATTTACACAAAAATTAAAATAGTCAAAAAGGTATAACAATAGAAACCTTGAAACTTTAATAAATATTCTGAATGATAACAATTTTTTTTCAAAAAACTTTTAAGAATTTAAAAAAAAAACACGTATATCCTAGAACAAGTTTTGTAAAATATTTGAGTAAATCACGGAATTACCGAATGCTAACAGAGTTTTCAGTCGTTATCTTTCTTTTTTAGCGTTGCCTTTTCGCCATACATCGCATTGGATTGCGTTAGATGAAGTAACAAGCTTTTAAACCATGCTCGATGTTGACGATAGGCGAGTGAAAATAGCTTCTAAATTTGTGTTAGTGGAAAGAGTTTAGACAAAAAAGTTAACATAGTAAACTCGTTAAATTATCTTGTAATAGACTATAAAACAGGATATAAAAATAATAGTCTTGCAAAGAAACTTCCAACAAGACGACAAAAACAAAACCAGCTAATACAAAAGCTACATACTAAACCCAACAACATAATAATAGATTTTAAATCCCTAACACAATTACACTACATTACCGCGCAACAGCTCATATTTCTTAACAAACTACGGCACGACAGGAAAATAATAGGAACACAAGAAGAAAAAGAAATTAATAACGACTCCTACTTGGCTGTAAAACTAAAAGAAACTTCGTCTCTAGAGGAAAAATGTCTTTATTCTTATAGTCCGACCCGGTTCGGTACTGTTCGATATCGAATCAGTTCAATATAATTGAAGTTATAGAATTTCAATTACATTGGTGTGAAAGCAGTGGTAGCCGAGTGGTAACGGCCGCGATTTACGAGTTGTACGTCACGGATTCAAACCCAGCCAGGCGCATTACTTTGTGTAATATATTTCATCACCACTGCTCTCAAAACGGTGAAGGATAACATCGTGAGGAACCGGCATGTTCTAGAACCAAAAATTCGAAGACATGTGACATCCACCAATCTGCACTGGGCCCGCGTGGTAGATTACGGCCCAATCCTTCTCCTAGACAGGAGGCCTGAGTCCCAGCAGTGGGAACATTAAAACGCTGATTATGCTTATTATGGTGAGATTTTAAATTTCTTACGTATGAATGGAAAGTAAGGTGTTGAGATTATATCAGCAAAATAAGAGAGTTTAATCCATTATTTTTCAATCTTTTTGAATACGTGACCCCTTTTTTTTAAATGTCTAATAGTGGCGACCCCCTAGGACTGTAATATTACGGCGAGCGCACGGGTGCAATGCACTCTTATGACCACTTTGTTTTAGACGTCTAATCCGTGTGCTTGTCGAAAATAGAACAAAGATCTGCCCCCCTAGCCAAGTTACAATCGTTTCGTTTCAATTCTCTTTTCGTTGATCGCCTCAAGTCGGCCACGCCTTCTACTCCTTTGTTCTGACCACGTGACTGAGCGTTGAGATGAAGTCAGAATAAAGGAATCGGAGGCGTGGCCTACTCGAGGCGATCGACGAAAAGGGAATCGAAACGAAACGGTTGTAACTTGGCTAGGGGGGCAGGTGCCTAACCATGACGTATCCAAATGTTAGCCGTGCGAGCGAGAAAGAGACATAGAGCTATACAACCTATATAGCTCCATTCCTTTAATAGTTCAGTTTAGATCGTCAAATGTATGGTGTTAAGAGCGTAGGGCCTCTGAAATAGTATTCAAGCGTAAACAGGCATAGCTTTATTACTGAATTGTCATAATTTGCTGTAGTGTAGGGTCAGGGTATCCTCACATTTCACGAATCTCCTCACGACCACAACCCCATAAGCAAGAACTTTTTTTTTTTTCGGGTGGGAAAATCATCTAATGACATCCCCCGCTCTTGGGCGGAGCGGGAGATAGTTTCAGACTTTTACTGACTAAAAACCCATTCCTGTTCCTTCTTTACCATTTTTTCCAGGGCCCCGGGGGTCACTTTCGCATCACCCATGGCAAGACCTTGTGACCCACCGGGGGTCTTCATCTACAGATTGAAAAACACTGGCGTTGGCAATTGCAACGAGCTATAACAACGGTAAAAAAAACCAATATGTTTGATAATATATGATTCAGTGGTCGAGCGATTGATTGCTGCACTGCGTCTCAAGGGTTCGTTTCCCGCACGGAACAAGTATTCCTATGACATGCAGATAAATTCTATATAGTGCGAAACCACGACATTATGACACACTAGATATGATTGACACTCGTTAAAGTAGGTCACTTTGCCAAAGACGCCTTTGATATTTAAAACTACTATTATAAATACATAGTAATATCTTAACGAATCGAATGTCAAATAAAAATGTTCGGTACACAAGAAATAAATAGAAATTATTTGCAGTTAACTAGTAGTTAAAAACAAAAACGATCGAATTTAAAAATGTAAAAATACTGGAAAGAAAAAGAGAAAATAAAATATTGTAATTTCAATGAAGCTGGGAAAACATACCTGCAAATATAAAAATTCTATAAACACATTTAAAAAATCTTATTTTATTTTTATTAACTGTGAATATGAAAATTTTGTCTTTTCTCATGCTGGATCCACAGTGATAATTACTCCTGTGTTTGCATAACCAAGTTATTGGCTGCATGTCTGTAGATTGTAATATCGAGAATGTAGATTGATTTTTCTGTTTGGTCTGTTTATGACTGTAAAGTTTGCTAACAATAAGCTAGTAGTTAGGTAGCGTGCAAATATCTTTGCACAAAGCTGTTTGAATGATTATTCGAATGGATATACAGGTAATCTATAATCACAATTATCATTATGTGAAACTTTGAAAGTTATTACGAGTAGTCAAACATCGGAAATTCCGATAACCAGTCTTACTAATAGGCCTCATCAAAAGACTTAAAGCCACCTAAAGGGCAATGGAATCAGGAACAAAAATATCCTCATAAGAACCAAGGCAGTGCGCACATTGCTTGTAGACAAAATACTCGATAGGGCCGAAAGATTTTGGAATGGTGACCGCGTAAACGGTGAAGGCACGTAGCCCTCCTACGAGGTGGATCATAACCTGGTGAGGGTGACAGGAATCCAATAGCTACGAGACGCATAGAACCGGTCATTATGGTGATACTTGGAACAAGCCTTTGTTCAGCAGAGGACGTCTTTCAGCTGAAAATATAATAATGATAAGACTCACCAAAGATTTGGTTCAACCAGTCTTACTTAAAGAAATCAAATAGGCAGTTTATCCATGTAAAATACTTCCAGGTACGTATTCCCTAACATAGTTGTAAAAGGAGACAAAGGAGAATATGTATAGATAGGTACGTATTGACGATGTTTCTGTCCAAATTGTGTAAATACAAGAAGTAATCGAGAAAATACTCGTTGTTTTTTTTAGTCTTACATTGATCAACACAAAAAGAAAGACGTACGTACTTATTCAACTAGGGACAAAGCTTAAGATAATGTTGTATCACCTTTCCCGATACAGACAAACACTTTTTCTAAATGAAAATTCAGAGAAAAATTGCTTGTTTACCAATTTCGAAATGTCTTTTGTTTAGAAACGAAACAACACCTAAAAACACTATCGTAAAACAAAAAAGTGTTGACGATTTATAAAAGCACTCAGTTGTTTTGGCTATGTCGACGACAAATCGATAATATTATTAGATAGCCTAACAAGTATATCGCGATTTCAACGTTCTGGTATCGGCTTTTATTTTCACGACGAATGAAAAACGTAATTATCACTTTAATTACTCTTAAAATGTTTGCGTGAAATTGGTCTTTCCGGGAAAATTTACTTAAATGAAGCCATTCCTGATACATTTTACTGCAGTTAATGGTGGAAAATGTCAGCTATATCCAGTAATGAGAAGCAAAATTACTGTCATGTTGTTTCAGATTCGCTCAGAGAAAAGTTTAATATAGGTACATTGAGTTTTAATTGGTTGGTAATCTTATAGAGCTGTATGAAGGAGTTGAAAGTATCAAACACTATAAACAATTTTCACGTCAATTTAACTAAGCCATTTACATTTTGATGAAATTATGCGATAATTTTTATTATTTATTTCAAAGCTACCATTTTTATTTAATATTTCAGAATAACACAGTGAAAGTTCAAATGAGCAGGCACTATCACTTCCTGAGAGATAAATAAATTTTAATCAATAAATTAAGTCACCTATATGTTTATAGGTATAGTGTTTATTTTTATACGATTTCAATAAAGCGCCATCTTAACCTTGACAGAAATTTGAATAATGGAATTAAATCAATTCACAATGCATTTAAATAATTGCTCAATATAGAGAGGTTTTCTAGATTCTGCAGAAAAAAAAAATACTAGAAAGACGTACGATTTATACGGCATACTTTTTTCCCTAATGTGAAGCAGTGTATGATGATCCCCGTCCTAGCTCGTCACATAATTTTTTCGAGGGGAAACTTATTTCGAAACTAAACCCTGTGTCTTTTTTGTTTATTACTTCAGTACCTTTTCATAAAACGACCTCATTTTTTTGAATACTTTTTTACGTACATTAACGTACGAGCTTATTCTGGTGCTTTATTTTCGTACTTACATGCCAAGTAAATATTTCAGGTCGCCTTACATTTCTGCTGAAAACGCGGCCGAGCGAAGACATTACCCTTTTCATTTGTTTTTGTTCTGTTGAATGTGAATGTTTTCGAAATTCTCCTTGTAAATACATAAATCTCAGCTCTCTTCAACCTATTCCTGTATTTTTTTTTCCTTATTTTTCATTGCAATCGTTGTGAGTAGTATTAAAAAGTACAAGGGGAAAATATGACTTCAATATTTTCCTTAGCATGTTCATCGCTCGCTTCGACTTTTAAGCCTGTACGTAGTACGCATTTTAATGTGTGACGCAATGACTTTGCAGCTGTGTGGGATTTTAATATCCAAGTTAAACGGTTTTCGCTTTAGAAATTCATTGTATTTAGTTTCACTGCTCTGTTGAATATTGCTTTTAGCCAGAGTTTATTATTGTTTCTATGAAACTAGGTCGGGATTTAGAATGTCTGTCTATCAGACCTTTGTTTACGTTCGTGTTGTGTAATTTCATCTTCACACTTTATACTATACGTTTATTACAACTCAATGGAGCTGAGTACTTTTATAAATGTACTAGCTTTTGCCCGCGGTTTCGCTCTCGTCAACTGACTACTCTACCCTACTCTCCCCTACTCTACCCTACTCTACCCCACTCTACCCTACTCTACCCTACTCTACCCTACTCTACCCTACTCTACCCTACTCTACCCTACTCTACCCTACTCTACCCTACTCTACCCTACTCTACCCTACTCTACCCTACTCTACCCTACACTACCCTACTCAAAAAAAAAAAAAAGTATCCTATGTCCGTCTCCTGGTTCTAAGCTACCTCCCCACCAACTTTCAGCCAAATCGGTTCAGCCGTTTTTGAGTTATAAATAGTACTTAATACTATACGTTTATTACAACTCAATGGAGCTGAGTACTTTTATAAATGTACTAGCTTTTGCCCGCGGTTTCGCTCTCGTCAACTGACTACTCTACCCTACTCTACCCTACTCTACCCTACTCTACCCTACTCTACCCCACTCTACCCTACTCTACCCCACTCTACCCTACTCTACCCTACTCTACCCTACTCTACCCTACTCTACCCTACTCTACCCTACTCTACCCTACTCTACCCTACTCTACCCTACTCTACCCTACTCTACCCTACACTACACTACTCAAAAAAAAAAAAGTATCCTATGTCCGTCTCCTGGTTCTAAGCTACCTCCCCACCAACTTTCAGCCAAATCGGTTCAGCCGTTCTTGAGTTATAAATAGTGTAACTAACACGACTTTCTTTTATATATATAAGATTGTGTTTGTTATCTAAAAAAAAACTTTGCTTAAAAATTACTTCTGTATCGTGGGTACGTTTACAAACATGTGTAAAGTCACAAACATAAGACAACCAGACCCGAATCAACTATCTGAAGACCGTACAAATATTTGTTTCGTACAGGAATCGAACCCACGATACACAGTGCAACAGCCAATCATGCCGTTAAATAATTAGAATTACTTCTGTATCGTGAGTCACATACACTGTATCGGAATTCACTCCCGCCTGATATAGGGGGCTGCCAAACTATTGCAGTTTTTAAAAGAAGAGTGAAAGAACACTATCTTTCTATTTCGTCATAGTTGTATATTAGTATATATATTTTTGTGATATTTACTTTATTATGTGTATGTATAATAATTATAATAGTATCTAATTTTATTTTTTGCATGTTACATTATTTCATTGTTAACTATGTATTTTGTGTGTACCAATTTTCCTTTTACTTCTACCCACAGTGTCTAACATCTCTATTTTCTCCAACACTCCTTTCGCAGGTATGCTGGAAGAGATTTCTTTAGAAATAAGCATCACCTTTGTACTATTCTTCTGTTTCCTTCTTCTTTTCTTTTATTACTTGACTGGCCTGTTGGTCTAGTGGTTAGTGGCCCTGACTGCTATGCCGGAGGTCGTGGGTTCGATTCCCACCCAGGACAAATGTTTGTGTGATGAGCACGAACATTTTGTTTTGTGTCTGGGTGTAATTTATCTATATATGTATGTATTTAGAAATATATAAGTATGTTTATCAGTTGTCTAGTACCCATAACACAAGCTTTGCTTAGCTTGGGACTAGACAGCGTTGTGTGATAGTTGTGGAATATTATTATTATTATTGTGTGTATATAAATTGTTAAATAAATAAAATAAAAATAAATTAAATAAGACACCTAAACCCAAAACAACTATCTAAAGACCGTACAAACATTTGTTTTGTGCAGGAATCGAACCCACAAAATACAATAGCCACTCGTGCCGTCAAACAACATTCGTGATTCAATTTTACATTCATAGAACACGATGTCTACTTTATCAACTTTAGTTAAATACGTGACTCTAAAATCCCAAAGTCAAAGCATAAAACAAACAATAAATTAGGAACCATTATCGCATCACACATAAAATATGAGCTGTAACAAAAAGGGGAGTAATTAATTCCCGCTTGCCCACCCGATAGGGACGGCCATCACTTTTTACTGTTATTAGCCAAGACAAATACCCGAACTGAAAGGATTTTATCATAGTTGGAAAAACAAATGACCCAGTTCTCTGTCATAAAATTATTTATATCTTAAGGATGATCGATCAACTTAATTGCTTAGCGAAGCAACTGTGAAGAAAGGTAACCTACCTTGGTGAAAATTTCCGAATTCTAAGACGCTAGTTAAATAAAAACTTTATTTTTGGAAATTATAAAATACAAAATTTTTTACTTCGAATATTACAATTTAGGAGCGTCTTTTTCGAAGTACATTTTTTTACAATCGCTCTTACGTGATTATGATGTTAATACACATCTTTCCCTAGATATTTTGGATACACAGCTATCTTGTGAATATTATCTAGGCTGGTATAGAAAACATAACATAAATGTGTGTAAAACTAATCTAGTAAAGACCTCTAAAAACCTGTTATTTTACGTAAATTTTGGCCCTCCATAATGTACTCATATATTAAAAATATTAAGAAAGTACATCAATAGAAGCCTTGCACATTTAATCGAGATTCTGAATGACGACAATTTTTCTGAAAAACTTTTAAGGGTTTAAAGAAACACGTATTTCCTGGAACAAGTTTCGTGAAATATTCGATTAAATCATGGAATTACCGAATGTTAACAGAGTTTTCAGGCGTTATCTCTCTTTTTGTGCATTTCCTCTTCATCAAACATCGCCTTGGATTGCGTTAGATGAACAACAAGCTTTTAAACCATGCTCGACGTTGAACATAGGCGAGTGGAAAAGGACCCTCTTAACTACGTAAACACATATTATTATGTATCATCATCTTCCTGCCCTTGTCTCGTGGTATTTAGAGTCGGCAAGGCACGTTTTCTTTTTCATTCTGTCTTGTCAACCATCACGCTATCACTAACTCCCTTTTTTAAGGTTGGAAATCTTCTAATAACTTCTCTTGTTCTAGAAGGGTGTGTCAGACTTTTACTGATTAAAATCGTACCTATGTTTCTTTAATTGCCTTTTGAGTTCTAGGACCACAAGTACCTGCTATCAGTAACTCCCTGAAAAACAAATATACTTAGACGTCGAAATACTCTTTCACATCGCACTCATCTGGAACTCAGAAGTAGCGGCAGCGCCATGTTGAAAGGCAATGTTGATTCTTTAATCATAGAATGACCCAGAATGAACCCTCTGGTCGCGCAAACTGTCAATCAGCCTAAATATTCTGTTTTAAGTGTTATTTTCTGTCTTTTTTTTAAAGAAAGAACACTGAACTTAGGCTTAACTTATTGAAATAAATGTATAAATTTTACATTAACCCAGCTAATGAATGATCAGATAAGGAATGTCTCATTTGATTTAGATTTTAACATTTTAGCTGACACCAAAAAAATCTAGGTCAACGGGAAGTACCCTATGAATTTTGAATCCCTTGAGAGTGTCGAAGTAAACATTTTTTGCAATATAAACGGCTGTAAATTTTTCCGTTAACTGGTTTTAATTTCAACTCGATACCTCCATGCGTTCTCGAGATAAACGGTCTTGACAGACGCACAGACGGACGGACAACAAAGTGATCCCATAAGGGTTCCGTTTTTTTCTTTAGAAAAAAAAATCCTTTAAAAACGGTTAAATGTTTTGTGCGTTTTAGCTTTCATATGAATTTTTATTATAATAAAATTAGCATAATAAAATACTTCAGCCCACATTCTCCTGAAAGACAAAATTTTCCAAGCTAATACTATACAAAATCAATTCGTTTATTCAAATTAGTCTAAAAGTCAGAACTTTTTGAACGTCAATTTAACATAAAGATAGAAATGAAGAAGCAATCTAGCGAAGTTATTATAAATAGGTAGAATTCCTTGCCATTGTTCTAGGCTCACAAATGGCTCGATGTACCGTGCCATAAATAGTTGGTCGCCTTCATAACTAGGACATTTTCCACTCACTTTCAGCTCAAGTTGTTAGGAATTTATCGGCAGACCAAGTAATGGTAGCAATTGTGTTCGCATAATTAACTTTCCTATAGTTTATTATTTATTCGTTACTTTTTCGTAAAAGTTCGTCCGTTTTCGCAGGAAGTTCTTTTGAGAAAAAAAACGGTTTTGTCCTTGTTATTGGATATCGAAAGTTTACTCTGATCAGCGTGAAAAACATCGTAAATAATTGTTGCCTTTGGTAAACAAATTAAATACCTTGACAAAATCACATTCTGTTTAAGGGCTCTTGACAAAATCTAATTCTTTTGTTAAGTAATGTCATCATTATTGCTGATAAATGCCACTTTGTTCAGAATCTCTTAGTAGTTTTTTGTCTCTTCAAAATGGAGACGCTACAAATCTTTACAAGCACTAGTTTATAACAATTAAAAAAAACTAATTTATTTAAACCGTTTTGTCGCTTTCTGCTGTGCAAAGGCCTCCCTTTTCCATACACTTTTGTCATCGCCATGGCGAGCCTTTCCATAAGAGTCAAGTTAGTATATCCGACTTCATCTTGATCTGCCCCGATGTCACCTAGCGTTTAAAAGAATTCAATAAGTGGCTCTATCTGATATTTCATGGTTCAGGCCCTGGTCTGGAGCAAGGAGGAATGGCAGGTGGTCCATCCTTCTGTGTAGCAAAAATGCTAGCAAAAAAAATGGCCGCACACGTGAGACAACCTCACGCCCCAGCTGCCCCCGACTACCAGCAGGTGATCGTTCGAACCGAGCCCGAGTCTACGAGGCGCATAGATAGATAGATAGATAGATATATTCTTTATTGTACACCAAAAATACAAATTACATTAGGAACTTAAAATTAATAGGGTGTCACAATGGGCGGTCTTATCGCTAAAAGCGTAGTATTCCATGCACGCCTCAAAGAGAGGTCAGCAAATCGTAGGGGCCCAGTAGGTCCTATTCCGTCTGGAGCCGCAAGGATTTTTTGAAAAGGAAACCCTATGTCCTAGAACACAAAAGGCAACTGAAGGACACAGGTGTGATTTTAGCCCTAGAGTGGAAGAAGTCATTGGATGATTTCCCACCTTAAAAAAGGCTCATCTGACATTGCAATTTAAAGATATCGTAATTCCATTTTTATAATTATAAACGATCAAAATTGTATTACTTTTAAAAAAAAATGTAACTAATTGACGTGTAGATATTTCTTAGTAATTTGGTCATAAATATCCTTAGATAGCACAACTATTAAATTACAAAGAGAACAACGCACTGGTAACCAAAATCAATCGAGCCTAACTAGCTAATGTTCGCCGAGGCTTGTAGGCACGCACACATATCCATCTATCATCCAATTATTAGCAGAAAGCCGCTGTAATCATCCTCGGCTAACTAAACTGTGATTATGGAAGCCCTTACCTCTGTTGATTTAGAGATAACTTATTAGGATTATTGGGGTTTCAGTTTTGATATAGATTTGAGAACTGTATATTCTCGAGTTTTGATGATTGGTTTATTAATCATTGTGAAAACAAAATAGTACAATTTTTTTTTTAGGTTGAAAAATCATCATTATGACAAAACCCGCTCTTGGGCGGATCGGGAGATGTGTCAGACTTTTACTGACTAAAAACCCACTCCTGTTCCTTCTTTGCCTTCGTCCCAGGGCCCCGGGTTTCGCTCTTTGCCTTCGTCCCATTAAAACAGTATAGTTCAGTCTTTCAAAGTCAAAGTCAAAATTGAAGTCAAAAGTTTTTTATTTCACAAAGGCCTTCATGGGCACTTATAAAACGTCAGAAGCTAGTGCACGGTTCCAAATTGGTCGTTTCCTATGGAGAAGAACCGGCAAGAAACGCCATGGTTACTCTTTTAAAAAAATTGTTGTTCTTACAATATTTCCATATTACAGTATAATACTTTTACTTATTTACTCATGTTTTTTTTTCCATTAGCCATTTAATATATTAAGGAGTATGAACAAACTACCCACATCCAAAAAATGTTGCTTTCACTTGGAAAAATTAAGACATTTTATGTTTATAGTAAAAAAACTAGCTTTTGCCCGCGGCTTTGCCCGCGAATAAAATATAGCCTATGTCACTCAGGAATAAAGCAGCTTTCTATCAGTGAAAACATTTTTTCACTGATGATAATCTCTGAAAGTACTGGACCAGTACCGGCATTGCATAAGTCCGAGGCCATGTGCTTTCACGGCCCTCGGAACGCGCCACCACGAGGTTCCCAACTAACGGTAGGAGGAGTCCACATCGGCGTCGGGTCGACGATGAAGTACCTGGGACTCGTTCTCGACAGCCGATGGGATTTCGAGGAGCATTTCCGACGTCTGGCTCTCAAACTAAATCGGACTGGGGCTGCCCTCGGGCGGCTCCTGCCTAACCTGGGGGGTCCAGACGCCTCCTGCCGGAGGCTTTACGCAGGGATCGTTCGGTCCATGGCCCTTTATGGCGCACTGGTATGGGCGCCGACGCTGCGGAAGCAGCCGGCGGCCCGGCTGAACGCATGCCAGAGGGTCATGGCCATATGGATGGTGCGAGGATACCGGACGATTTCCCGCGAAGCGGCGAGCCTCCTTGCTGGCCAGCCACCATGGGATCTTGAGGCAACAGTCCTTGCACACATGCACGATCTGCGCATGGAGATGCAACGCCGGGGCGAAACTCCGCTGCCGCGACAAGTCGCAGCATGGCGGACAGAGCTCCGGCGGGTTCTCATGGTGAAATGGCGACAGCGACTGTCGCAACCCAGTGCTGGGCACGCCACAATTATGGCGGTAAGTCCCTTCTTTGAGGCGTGGTTGGAAAGACCTCACGACGTCCTCACCTTTCGCATGACGCAGGTTCTCACCGAACACGGTAAGTTCGGGAAGTTCCTGGACCGGATTCGTGCGGAAGCGACGCCCGGGTGTCGCCACTGTGTGGACCGCCCGGGGGACATGGTGGAGCACACGGTGGAGGTGTGCCCCGCTTGGGCAGAGCAACGCCATGTCCTCGTGGGGGCGATCGGCGGCGGCGATCTATCGCGCCGGGCTTTGGTACAGGCCATGGTCCGGAGCGAGGAGGAGTGGCAGGCGGTCGCCTCCTTCTGCGAAGCAGTAATGCTAGCAAAGGAGGCGGCCGATCGCGTGAGGCAACGGTCCTCACGCCCCAACCGCCGCCGGGATTCCGATCCCGATTTCCGGCCACCGTAGGCGCGGGCTTGCGGATGGCGAGCAATGGGTGGCTCGCCGTCCGACCGTCCGGTAACCGTCCGGACCGAGCCCAAGTCGTCGACGGCGCGTATTGTTCCACGCGCGCCTCAGGGAGATGTCAGCAAATCGTAGGGGCCCAGCAGGGTCGAAGCTTAGCCTACTGGGGCCATGGGTAGTGTGAAAACGAAACCCGGGGCCCTGGGACGAAGGCAACGAAGGAACAGGAGTGGGTTTTTAGTCAGTAAAAGTCTGACACTATCTCCCGCCTCGCCCAAGAGCGGGGGATGTCATAAGATTATTTTCCCACCGAAAAAAAAAAAAAACCTACAAACAAAAAAAAAACAAACTTTACCTCTTTATAATATAATTTTAAATATAATAATAATGCTTCCTTTTTATTAAATTCAAGCTTCAAATTATTTTTTGTTTGGTTTTTTTTTTAAGTCATTTAAAATATCTCCTCCTCCAACTCAACCACTTGTAGAAAATCTATTTGGTATGCTATCAAATTAAGTTGTACCGTAACCATTGCGGTAGTCTGTCCTTTCTTATAAAGCGCCTTTTCTGATCTCTAATACTCGTTAAAGAGCATCTAGTCCATGCTTGATCAGGTTTGAGTCAGGCGAGCCAGTCGGCCAATCTCATTGTGAGATAATTGTATTCTCGAAAAGCGGTGTTCACTCGTTCAGCCCGATTTACAGGCGCTTTATAATTTACAATTGATACTAAGAGTCAGACACATGCAGATTTAATTATGTCACAATTTGAAACAGCACTAGGTACGGTGTTTAAACTGAAGTGTCTATTGATCTATCCAATAATCGTCTAGAAATATTAAAACAAAACAATAAAGTTTTATTTTGATTTTAAATGCGAATATTATATCCAATCAATATTATAAACACTTAACTAAAATACACTAAAACTACTCCTAACTAAAAAATGGCGTCATAAAACTCCTCCGCATCGCTGTCATCTGGAAGTGTACCCAAAAGGCTGGCGGCATTGCCACGTTGTATGGCAATGCTTAATCTCTGATCGAGGTAAATTTGCCCGTAGGTCACGTGAAGTGGCAACTAAGCGTTTAGATAGTTCTTTAAAAAGCGAATGAGCACTCGGACCCCACGGCCCAAGAGTTTCAACCACAAATGACTCAAAAATATAACTGCCGACGAGTGAGGTTGTTATATTTCCGCCGCTTGAGTTTTGGTTAAGTTTTACTGGCTAACTAAAATATCTTACTGGCTGAAAAAAAAAAAATTTCAATACTTAAAATAAAAACATTTATAAACGAATGATTTAAAAATAAAATTCAAAAGCGATCAGCATAAATAATAATCTCAGTTTTTCCAATTAAACGCAAACTTTTTTTTTTATTTGTATAAGTAACACGATTTACAAAATAAACGAAGCTTCTAAAGTAAAGCGTTTGTAAAATAATGTTTGGCTAACCACCGCTTTTCACACTCGAGAAAATACTGAAACATCTGTATCTACGTGTTCTAGTATTTTCTAAACGGTTCTCGAGTCCTTGGTAAGAACTCGAAGCGTTTTTATTTGTAAGCGATCTGAACACAGACAAAATAATATGTAATGCCAATGTAATGCCATGTATATAGGATGACTGGCAATTAGTGTACGATACTTAAACACGTGATTATGCTCATGGTAACAAACAATTTTTATTATGGGAGCAAAGCCGAAATCGCGAAAAAAATATCAGCTGTTCAGTACATTAGGCAAACATAAATATACTGAACAGCTGATTTTTATTCGCGATTTCAGGTTTGTTCCCATAGTAAAAGTTGTTGGTTATCATGAGCACAATCACGTGTTTAAGTATCGTACACTAATTGCCAGTCACCCTATATTTAGAAGATAGGTACATATTTGGTTTCAAAATAATCAACATATATTTCATGTTGTTTTACTGTTACTGTTGCTGCAACATTTCGTATATAGTGACAACTTACTGAAAAGTATTCAAATGTGTCATTTCAGTCAAAAGTTTCATGGAACACTCTGACAATGGAAAATAATCAAAACTTTGTAGCTTTTGACGTCAATGCACAGACAAACAAATTATTAACAGTGGTTTTTCAGTTTAAATTTAACATTCAAGTCCGTAACGAATAAATAAATACTGAAATCATTAATCTGCTAACACGTTTCGTCCTGCATAAAGACAAAGTACAGTCAATTGTTAACACAATGTCTAATTACAGCTACTAAAAATATGACATTATTTGAACAACATAATCTCACAAAGCCAGGATGTCACATTAAATTTCATTAGTTTAGTTTTGCGCCGCAACACTTGCAAGTGTCAAATAACTTGTCAAATTTTGACTATGTGAAATGTCTACAACTCACCAGAGAATACAAACATACACATACATACAAACGCATACAAAGACGTATCCTATATCACTATACAAAACTGTAGGAACAGAACGTTTCCTCCTTCTGCGAAACAGTAAAGTGAGCAAAATAGGTGACGGAAAACGTGAGAGAACATTCTCACGCTCTAGCGAGACGCCTCAAGCATCAGAAGTCGCAGGGCGACTTCTTTGACAGGGTGACGTCCCGACCACCGTACGCGGATAGCAAATAATGGGTAACTCACCGTCTGATATGTTCCACGCGCACCTCAAAAAGCTATCAGCACAAATTGATGGAACCCATTAGGGCTGATACCTGCCAAGGTTGCTGGATTATTCGCGAGAATTACCGCGGCCCTAGATTGTAAAGGGCAACTAAAAGAACACCGTGGGTTTTAGTCAATAAAAAGAGAAGAATGTTTATCAACAACGTATGTCCATTTTGTGTATGAAAACATTGTGTCATAACGCGCACATTACGAGAACGGTGTTGGGTCAAACGCGTTAATAAAAAAACTAGCCAAAGCAAGTTGGACTCGCACGCGAAGGGTTTCGTATTATAATATTAAAATCGAGCAAAAAATGACAAAATAACTTTACTTCTATGAACCCCTTTAATTTTAATTTTTATTTTGTTATTTGTTGTTGTAACGGCAATACACATTTTGAGAAAATTTCAACTCTTACTGTTTGTGAGATAAAGCCTGCTGATAGACAGACAGCGTGGAGTGACTGAGAGTGGAGGCTTAGTAAAAGGGTTTCCTTTAGAACCCTTTGGGTACGGGACTCTAAAAAGTATCTGACGAAAACCTAAATTCACACCAACGATAAAATAAGTGCAATTTACCGCTTGAATGATCGAAAACGAGAACCAAGTGAAATATTTCCTCGACACCCAATAGCACCTTATATAATATTCAAGTCATAAGCAGCATATTCCGTTCAATCATTCGACCATTAGTAAGTGAAATTCGCACTAACATATAAAAATCGAATTGGGTCGAACGTCGACACACACTGGCATATGATGGATGTTTGTATAAGAGGTACGCTTTGCCATCACCCGAATAAAGTGAAGAAATATTAAAATTTATGTACAACACCTTCTCACGTTCAGAATAACGACGTATAGAAACGTACCAAGGTCTGTCATAATATGACGGCAAGGCGAGACTAATATGAATGTCGTCTTATATATGGAAGGTGCCAGGAAATCTTTCTCGCGATTCAGGTTTCAATTGAAAATGAAATAAAAGTGGACGTGAGCGTTTTCATGGAGGAAATAAAGCTTTAATATTTGTTTTATACGCTCTGTTAATCTACGGATTGCCGTCGTCTTCTCGGCTTTTTGATCTCCTGGTACCTACAATAAAAGAATATTGTTCTTTAAATAACTACGCGTGACGAACAACTTGCTTGATTGTATGTGGTTATATGCCTGAAAATCATTGGTTTGATAGTGCTTTTGCATTATATTTATATCAAAACATTAGGTTACCTTGATTTGATTTCGTTTGAATTGACTGTAAAGTTGCGGGTAAAAGAAGTTTAACTGACGCTTCTATCCAAAACTACTTTTAACCTCCTAGCCTTTAATTACCAGTATTTTTATTTGCTGACTTAAAAAATAGTTTTTTTTTAGCTATTTCTAGCTACTTATTTGAGAATTAAAACGTTTCGGATATATTAAATAACAAAATAAACACGTTTTAACTTAATAAGGATTTTGATAAAAGCCAGTCAAAATTAATTTTGACCAGCTTCATGGTGCAATCTTTCGCGCCGGGCCTTAGTACAGGCCATGGTTCGGAGCGAGGAAAAGTGGCAGGCGGTCGCCTCCTTCTGCGAAGCAGTAATACTAGCAAAGGCCGCACGCGCGAGGGAACGGCCCTCACGCGCCAGCCGCCGGGATCCCGATCCCGATTTCCAGCCACCGTAGGCGCTGACTTGCGAACGGCGAACAATAGGTAGCTTGCCGTCCGACCGTCCGGTAACCATCCGGACCGAGCCCAAGTCGTCGACGGCGCGTAGTGTTCCACACGCGCCTCGAGGAGATGTCAGCAAAACCGTAAGGGCTTAGCAGGGTCGAAGCCTACTGGGCCCATGGGTGATGTGAAAGAGAACCCCGGGGCCCTGGAACGAAGGCAGAGAAGAAACACGAGTGAGTTTTAGTCAGTAAAAGTCTGACACGCCCTCTCGCCCCACCCAAGGGAGGGAGATATCGTTAGATGGTTTCCAACCAAAAAAAAAATGGTGCAGTACTACTGTCGAAAGACTATGGTTAAAATACTTTTGGCTGATTGTACCACGACCACAGAAACCACTTAAATCATTTATTCGATATTAAATCATTTATCTTTTATGTGTTGTAAATTATTAGCCATAGAAATAGATGCAACGCTTAGAAGCATTTGTGCCAAATCACACTAAAAGTTAAGATATATGCTTGAGCAATCTAGGTTTAGAACCAAACTTAATTGTACAGTGACCCATCAAAAGTGCTTAGGTACCTTAACGCCTATTTTCCCTTGCACGTTAGAGTTCAAGTTTTCGAAAATTAAACTAGATGGCGTTGGTTTCTTCACAGCTAAGTGGCGAGCAAAGGCAATCTCACAAAGTATAAACTTGACTTTTAGTTCAACAAATAATAGACACATGCGTCATCATTGTCGTCAACAACTGATTGTAGTTCATAATTTCATCATTCAAATTAGAGTCATGTTGACCTAGCGGTTTAGCATGTGCAGATAGATGCGTAAATCAATGAGCCATGAGTTCAAATCTCACGTAGTACTCACACGTTGGAAGGAATATTATATCAAAGCTAACCAGTGGATATTTATTTGTAATATTACAATTTCTTAATCAAATTTAACAATCACCGTTTATTAATCACCGAATAAGATTATAATATTATATATAATTTCTTATTGAGGTCATAGGAAACGAATACTTAATATTCGTTTCCAAAATTGGAAAGAGGTTTGAAGCTTATGTAACCTTAACAAAAACAAACAAAATACCAGATAATTTTATCACAAAGGTCAAAAGGATTAAAAATGTAGGCTAAAAACTATAAAATTGCACAACAACACATCAAGTGTTCATAACTTTTTTAAGTTGTTTTAAATACGGATACCTTTTGAGTGCGTAATTAGAGACACAATAGAAAGACAATGGCGCGTGAACGCCGGCGTTAATGCGGGGATCAATAGCTTACGTTAAACACACATAACAAGGTCTCCAGTTAATACAGAGAATAAGTATATATATAGCATAGTGGTTCGTCGACCGACGTCCGTTTTCTTCGTACTCCCTTATCATGGTTTGATGCTGCAACATGTTTATTAGTTTTAGTCTGCCAGCTCTTTGATGGTGTTTCAAAGAACCCTCTTCTTCAAATCATCATATCCATAGAACAACTGTTTTTCTCTGCAACAATAAAACAGAAATATCTATATAATATCCAATAATGATTATTATATAGAAGTTTTTTGTTTAAAAGCGTTAAAAAAAAACTACTTACGTTTACACCGGTCTCTCTGGTTACTTCTGACAAGTTTTTACCTTGATTATGCATAGCAAATAATTGAGTTCTTTTTACTAAATCTATATAACAATGCATATTTACTCATTTTGGTAAAATAAGTAGACAATACACCTGGTTAAAAATAAAATTGAACGAAAGGCGCTAGAACGAGATAATCGAAATTAACTTAGCGAACAACCAATTGAGCTTAGTCATAACTCTTTGGTCTAAGTATTATTTATACTACCTACTAGTTATTTTTTATAAGCAAATCCATATTCAACCTACCCTCTCAAGTTTTAAAACTAACACATAGATAATCAAATATTTATAAATTGATATTCAATTTTAATATCTTCATCTCTTTAAAAGAAATTATAAATTATTTCAATGTTTGAAGAAACAAAACGAAAGTACAAAAATAAGCATTAATTAAGCATTAATCATTTGAAGCACAGCGGCGCCATCTATTAACAGTATAATGTAAGGTTGTCGATAGCAACATTTCAATCTGGTTTTACGCTAGATGGCGTCATTTCTCGCTTCACACGATTTTATTTCTGTACTTCCTATGCACTTTTGCAGCAGACTTTACATATACCTTTATACCTAATCTTTTAAAATCTTATAGTAACTTCACAACCAAAACCACAACTACACCACCAACCACAATTTTACGTAATCCTTATCAAAAACGTCTTCTATGAAACATCGCCATCATAAACAGCCTATTAAATAACAAAACAGTCCATAAAACAGAATCCAAGCCCTGATTAATTCACCGTTCCCAAAATCCAAGACTTAACGGCTAAGGCATTTAATCATAACAGTAAGGATAAGGAAGGTGATAAATGTGATAAATTCAGCCGCAACGTATCTAAGACTTCTTACCCGAGATGTAGTGGCGGAGCTTAAGACAAGGACGGAAATATATATCGTATAGTTCCCTGTTTGAGATGACGAGCTTCTTTGTCAAAGGATGATTATTACACTAATATTATAAACGGAAAAGTTTGTATGTATGTCGTGAATATGTTGTACGAATGGAATAAAATAACACATGCTTGTCTGGTGTTCTGTAAAAGATGGTATGCAAGAGTGTCTATTGTTCTATGTTAATTACAATCATCATCATCATTTCAACGTCCACTGCTGGACATAGGCCTCCCCTAAATTTCGCCACAATGAACGGTCCTGTATGTCTCGCATCCATCGGATTCCCGAAACCTACACCAGGTCATCGGTCCACCTTGTAGGGCCTTCCAACACTGCGTCTTCCGGTACGCGGTCGCCACTCCAGAACATTTCGGCCCCAAAGAGTTAATTACAATAATCAAAATCAATAATATACAAAAATTCTATAGAATTGCCAACATTATGTATACTTAGGGCATACTGAAAGTTTCTGGATTCTGATAAATAAGACTAGATAGTCTTACTTACGATACATTTATTGTTTTTCAAAGTATATTCCCTCGCAATTAATGCATTTTTGCATTCGCTAAAACCACTGTACAAAGTATTTGGACCAGTCTTCTTAAAGGTCCTCTTCTATAGCTTTATGGAATGCATTTACAGCTGATTCAGGGGCTCGTGAAACGTGTGCCTCTAAGTTTGTTATTAATTTTTGGACACAAAGTCGCAGGGTGCCAGGTCCGGGCTGTAAGGCAGATGTATCATCAGTTCCACATTTGAAGCCTTCAAATAGGCTTCTGTTACCTTAGCGGAATATGAGGATGCGTTATGTGGTAGAGGAGTACATTGCTTCGAGGGCGTTT
Organism: Mythimna impura; assembly: GCA_905147345.3. Lineage (NCBI taxonomy): Eukaryota > Metazoa > Arthropoda > Insecta > Lepidoptera > Noctuidae > Mythimna > Mythimna impura. The sequence goes on from LR990349.1 coordinate 5,592,282, forward strand.
TTTTTGAACTTTTCCTAAGACTCTGGGCAAGCAAGTGTTGACGTACCAATCTGCAGTCACTGTCCTTTGATCTTCAAGTGATACTGAAGTGTAATGTCCCGATTTGACGAAAAAAGAAGCAACCATTTTTTACCAACACTTCGACTTTTCTGACGCACTCTACCAACTGGCTATTTCTTTCGGGTTCAAAGCAGTACACCCAGGTTTTGTCACCTGTCAAGATATTATAGACAGCTAATGACTGTCCTCCATTAAACTTTTTTATCATTTTACGGCACCACTGAACACGCAGTTGTTTTTGGTCCTCCGTTAAGTCATGTAGTCCATCGAGTGCAAAGCTTCCGAACGTTCAGATGCACATGTACAATATTTTGTACTTGGCTTACTCTAATGCCTAACAAAACACGAATTTGCTGGCAAGTAATTTTTTGTCAGTTTCAATAAGTTGCCGTAAGGTGTAAATATTCGAGTCTGTAACAGCAGTCGCCGGCCGGCCTTCACGTACCTCGTCATAGAGATAATCACGTCCACGTCTAAATTCTCCAAACCACCAATACACGGAGCTGCGACATGGTGTTTTATCACCAAATGCCAATTGAAGTCTCTGGCAACTCTCTTGTTGACTTAAGCCGCACCGAAAATCATTAAAGATCATTGAACGAAAATGTTCACGAGTTAAATTCATTTAGGTAGCGACACACAATCTTCGAAAGGACGCCACAATGAAAAAGCAAATGACAGTCTCGCTAATTAAAATGTAACATGCTCGTAAAGTGTTTCCAATTCTATAATCGTTTTTCATTATTTTATTGTCAGTGGCCAGATCCAGAGACTTTCAGTATACCCCACTAATTGTTACGTTTTATGCTTTCACAATTCTATGTTAATTAATGCGAACAATGAAGATGAAGATACTAACACACAACACTAACAATTATTAACTGTTATTAACCTTTATTAACTGTTGTAAGAAATAATAAAAGCTTTTTGTTTTTTTATGTTAATTAATGTAAGTGGACCTTTACCGATTTAATTAACTATATAGAAATAAATATTATTGTGTGTGTTTGTTCAGTTCAGTGGATTTGAATGAAATTTTACGCTCATGAGCAGACCATGTTCTGGTATAGCACAAAGGATCATTTTTGTCCTGGAAGCATAATTCTGTGAGATAATTTTTTACTTTTATTGACAGAAACTTGTGTAAAAACATTTTGAAACCTGATGATACTGATGATGACAAAAGTAGCGCCAAAAATATTTATGTTACTATCTTTTTTATAATTGTTGATAGCTCTTGCTTGACCAGTATTTCCCCTGATGGAAAGCGACGATGTGGTTAACGATGGAGCTTGCCAAGAAGTAATCTAATCACACTCGACTACCCAGATTGTAGTTATCACTGGATTTATCATCATCACCATCATTTCAGCCGAAAGACGTCCACTGTTGGACATAGGTCTCCTGAAGTGTCGCCACAATGAACGATCCTGTGCGTCTCGCATTCCCGCAACCTTTACCAGGTAATCGGTAAACCTTGTAGGAGGCCTTTCAACGCTGCGTCTTCCGGTACGCGGTCGCCACTCCAGAACCTTTCGGCCCCAATGGCCATCTGTTCTGCGAGCAATGTGCCCTGCCCATTGCCACTTAAGTTTGGCGATTCTTCGTGCTATGTCGGCAACCTTGGTTCTCTGGTGGACTTTAAGCCTAATGATGAAGCCCATTGTGAGCGACCACGTTTTGGAGCCATATTATGTCATCACTGGCAACACGCACTGATCATAGACTTTCGTCTTGACACACTGTGGTATGTTGGACGAGAAGATACCGCTGCCCAGCCGGGTCAGATTCGACGGTTGACCTCTTCATTCATTCCTCTTCTCTTCTTCATTGGATTGGATTTAATTAAATCATCATAAGACAACCTGTCTGAAAATACAAAAAACTTGCCAAGAGTCAGCATTTTATTGCGCTATAGCTTTGAAAGCCAAAATATTCACTAATTTCCAATCCCAAAGCTTTTACATGAAAAAAAAAAAAACTGTAATAAAATCACCAAATTTTAAATATCTCATCAAATGTTTGAACTTTTTGAAACCACGTTAATTAACAAAGTCTGTGCTTTTAATGCCCAGTCTAGATAACGTACAAGAGACACAGTAATCAGAATATCATGAGGTTTCATTTGGGAATTTTAAACATAGTTTAGTTTTGGATCATTATTCAGTATTTTTGCTGGCATGGTCATTAAAATTTCATTTAGTCTCTACAGGGAGTGTAATCTTTAAATAATTTGTTTGTTGCTATTTAATTTTAAATTAAGAACACGCTGGAAACTTTATGAAAATTCATTGTCATGATGTTTACTGAAAACAGAAAACTTAAACAAACGCCTCAGCAAAGTTAGTTGCAGAATAACTGACCGCTCAAAGACCTTTGAAGGTTAAGTACCCAGCGTTACTTCACAGGTTCTTGAAAAGACATATTTCATACAATTTAAATTAAACTTAATTCGTTTTATGTATTTGATTGCATTGCGAGCGCTGATTGTACATACGTCTTTATAACTTGAGTGACCTTGTAAAAATGCTTAATTGTCGTTTTGTACACACGGGTGTACTTCGTTTTTTCTAGAAAAATCCAGAAAAAGTTTTTTTTTTAATTTCTAATTTATTTATTTTTTGGTGATTTTACGTAAAAACGCGCAATTACGTAATAATAAAACCCCTATACGCGCGAGGGATATTTTCATTTGTTTACCTTAATTTTCATATATTAATCCTTTTATGTTTTCGCTGTCGACTATTCGAGCTCGGTCCTTACTGGACGTGCGGACGGTGAGCTACCCATTGCTCGTCGTCTGAAAACTCGCGCCTGCAGTGGTCGGGGATCGCTCTACGGCTCTCAACGCCTAGGGCAACTCCTGTGACGTCAGCTGTGGCGTAAGGATGTCCGTTCCCTCACATTTGCGGCCATCTCCTATGCTAGCTTTACTGCTTCGCAGCAGTTAGGCGACCCATTCCCTCTCGTTACGGAACATGACCTTAACCACTGCCCGGTGCAAAAGGATACACCTCCACCGTATGCCTCACCGAGTTCTCCAGGCGCACAATGATGACACCTGGCCATACTAGATATTACTCCTGCATCGTGGCTATAACCAATATTTAATAATAATTATAATAATTTATATATGTTTAAAGTAATGAATAAACGATAATAATAATAATAATAATTTATTTGTCTCAGATACAGCAGATCCATAATTTTGTACTAAAAAAATTACGTTAGTAAACTAAAATGAACTACGCACATTACTTTTTCATATGCATCTGTATACAATGCCACAATATTGGGCAGTCTAATCGACCAGCCACAACTCTAAGAATGCTCAAACTAAAACACACAACTAACTTTAAAACTCACATACGTAACCCAGACCCGGAACAACCATCTTTAGGCTATATAAATATTTGTTTCGTGTGGCGATCAATCCCGTGAAACGAAGCGTAGCAGCCACAGATCAAATATAATATAATATCTATGGTAGCAGCTAATCGCTCAACCACTACATCATCATTCAGCCGATAGACGTTCACTGCTGGACGTAGGCCTCCCCCAAATGTCGCCACAATGAACGGTCCTGTGCGTCTCGCATCCATCGGACTCCCGCAACCTTCACCAGATCATCGGTCCACCTTGTAGGGGGCCTTCCAACACTGCGTTTTCCGGTACGTGGTCGCCACTCCAGAACCTTTCGGCCCCAACGGCCATCTGTTCTGCGAGTAATGTGCCCTGCCCATTGCCACTTAAGTTTGGCCAATCTTCGTGCTATATCGGCAACCTTGGTTCTCCTGCAGATATCTCCATTTCCGATCAACCGCTACATCAACAGTGCCGAATTTCATGATTTTCTTTGTCATCATCATGAGCTGATCAAATTCTTCAGCGGGCCCTTTCCTACACATCTTTCATCAACGTAAGCATAATATAAAAGCTTATTGTTTCATCCAACCCAATCCAACGCAAAGTTTGATGAAGAGGCAATGCGAACAAAAAAGAGATAACAGCTGAAAAATCTCACGGTGGAGCACACGTTGGAGGTGTGCCCCGCTTGGGTAGAGCAACGCCGTGTCCTCGTGGGGGCGATCGGCGGCGGCGATCTCTCGCGCCGGGCTTTGGTACAGGCCATGGTCCGGAGCGAGGAGGAGTGGCAGGCGGTTGTCTCCTTCTGCAAAGCAGTAATGCTAGCAAAGGAGGCGGCCGATCGCGTGAGGCAACGGTCCTCACGCCCCAATCGCCGCCGGGATTCCGATCCCGATTTCCGGCCATCGTAGGCGCAGGCTTGCGGACGACGAGCAATGGGTGGCTCGCCGTCCGACCGTCCGGTAACCGTCCGGACCGAGCCCAAGTCGTCGACGGCGCGTGCTGTTCCACGCGCGCCTCAAGGAGATGTCAGCAACTGTAGGGGCCTAGCAGGGTCGAAGCCTACCGGGGCCAAGGGTCTGATTCTGAAAGGAAGACTCGGCCCTGGTACGAAAGGCAACGAAGGAACAGGAGTGGGTTTTTAGTCAGTAAAAGTCTGACACTATCTCCCGCCCCGCCCAAGGGCGGGGGATGTCATAAGATGATTTTCCCACCGGAAAAAAAAAAAAAAAAAAAAAAGCTGAAAAATCTGTTGGAAATTACCAAATGTTAATTCAGACATTTGCACAATACTTGTTTCAGGAAATACGTGTTTTCGTCATTCAAAATCTCGAATAAACATTAAACGGTAAAATTTTTATTTTTGAACATAAAACAGTTGACAATAATGACATGGATAACGATGACAGCTACAAAAGTTATAAACTTTGTCACAACTATTAACGCCCATCTTAATGTTAAGAAAAACAATGTCCCAGACATAAAAATAAGTGTGTAGTATGTAGTGTGTAATATGTAGTATGTAGTGTGTGTATATGTGATGTGTGTGTGTATGTATTAATACTTTCTAAGGTTCCACAATTTTCTCAGTATCACTGTACGAAAGTGTTTTTAACCAATCAGTCAAATTCTTTTTAAGGTCATTTCGTTTTAGGTGGTAAATATTGACGTCTTTGTTTATTTTGTTGTAAAATTAGAGCTGATGAATGTGAAATGATGATCAAAGCAAGGTTTCGACAAATATATTTTTTTTTATTTTTTATTTATGAGTACATTATGAAGGGTCAAAGTTCGCGCAAAATAGCAGATTTTCAAAGGTGGATGGATTAGGATTACACAAATTTATGTCATGATTTCAATTTAATCATATATAATATCCACAAGATATCTGTACTTTCAAAATATCTGGAGAAAGATGTGTACTAACGTCATAATCACGTAAGACTGGTTGTTTGGAAATGTATCTTGGGTTGGCCGCTCTAAAGCTTAGACTTTGCTCAACTATCAGAATGACATAGCTACAATTACTGGATCAACGGTTGCCGTCCTTTTAAAAAAAACGTCATATATGACAAACGATTAGAAAACACCAATATTGAATAAAAAACGTAGCGACTGTTATTGACGCTCTATTTTATTAGTCGGACAACACAGTCATGATAAATAAAAATAAAATATAGCTGTCAGTGTTTCATTCTGTCGCTAACTGTGCGCTGTTTGTTGTTGCAAATTGAACTGATAACTCTTTCACAAACTGCAGCACCAGATATATCGAGAAATATTATTGGTGCGTCAGATTTTTTATTTTGTTTTATTCTTCGACTCGTCGAATGTGTATTTATCTATCTATTTTATCGATAGATAACATAGATATATAGATATATCTCTGCTCATGACTTCTTCCATGCTTTTAAGAGGGCGTGGAAGATTTTTACTGACTAAAAACACACCTATCTATACCCCCTCCTCCTAAGTCGTAACATATTTTTTGAGTAACATTGTATTATAAAAAAGAAAAATAATATTTCTTATTACATCCAGCGTCTGGTACAGTGATCTTAAACTGATTGTTATTTTAATAATAATAAAAAAACATTGGGTAAAAATGTTTTAGGAATTACTTATAATCATTAAAAATTTCAGCCGAAAGACGTCCACTGTTGGACATAGGCCTCCCCCAAGTGTCGCCACAATGAACGGTCCTATGCGTCTCGCATCCATCGGATTTCCGCAACCCTTACCAGGTCATCGATCCACCTTGTAGGAGGCCTTCCAACACTCCGTCTTTCGGCTGAAATGATGATGATGATGATTAACAATTATAAAAACGAACTCTCCTGAAAAAATGCACTTTTTGCCTTTCTTGCGTAAGAGGTATTGCTATGTTTCTTTTTTGCCCTATGCGTTCCAAGACCACGAGTTTCCTTTCAGAAGACAACTCTTGGCCCCATTCTATCTATCCTTGCAGTCTGGTATCCGCACTTAGTCCTTTGTGAATCATTGTACGTGGACCATGGTGGCCTTCATTGCAACCAGCCCACCTCTTTCCAAAACCAAATGAATCCTTTCAGTTTACTCAAGGCGTCTATGAGCGCATTTGGTGCTACCAAGGTTAGTGTTCTTATTTTTCTGATGGCCATTGTCTACTATAAAATCTCCATCATAATTATTAATTTGACGGGAGAGGAAAAACGAACTGCATCCAAGAAAAATACTGACTCTTAATTAAGATACTGTAGGTAACTAATATTACAAAAATAATTTTATATCTGATTGTTTAATAATACTTGAAGAGTTTGTAATTAAAATAACAACAGACGAAACTTCAAAGTTTGTCTAGTTCGGTATGTGGGTAGGTAACCATCTAGATATACCTTTAACACGTTGACAGTGGTACTCATTTTTCTATTGTTTCTATTCCTGTATATGGGGCGTTAAAGACCTCGTTTAAAAACTATCATTAAGTTAGTAAGGGGCTTATTAGACTCCGTAACGTTTAAGAAACTAAAAGCTTTTAAGGTTAAATACCCCTATAGACCCCGTATTAAAATAGATACACCATTCCATTCTGTTTCAATATGGCGTCTTTTTTTTCGGTGGGAAAGTCATCTTTTGACATCCCCCGCTCTTAAGCGGAGCGAGAGATAGTGTTAGACTTTTACTGACTAAAAACCCACCCCTGCTCCTTCGTTGCCTTTTGTACCTGGGCCGAGTCTTCCTTTCAGAATCAGACCCTTGGCACCAGTAGGTTTCGACCCTGCTGGGCCCCTACAGTTGCTGACATCTCCTTGAGGCGCGCGTGGAACATTATGCGCCATCGACGACTTGGGTTCGGGCCGGACGGTTACCGGATGGTCGGATGGCGACTCGCCGTCCGCAATATGGCATCTTAGATATACTTGTATATTCTATTTCCTAAACTAAACCAAGTTGAAGTTACGGCCTCCGTACAGCAAAGAAGAAGAAAACTATGTTTTCTTAGCCGCATCGTAAGGACAACATACGAGGCATATTGGACTGTACTGCACTGAACGTATTAAAAATTGGAATCTTCATTGCATTTTCAGTAATATGTATATCAAAAATGTTTATTGAGAAGCAATGCAATAAACTCCTTTAACAGCCTCTTTTTCCAAATAACAATTCTCAAAGTGCCTGCAGGGAGGTATCTGTTTATTACGCGTTCGCCTGTTACGATCCATTATTTTTATTAAACTCCACACGTCGTCTCCGAACAATTAATTACTTTTGAAAAAAAATCTGAAATCGCACTCCCATAAAATGGATACCGAATTAAATTGCATTTTTTTCGCAGACAGAACTGAAGAGATTGAAATAAAAGCAAATGGTTCATATTAAAATAACTTAATAAAAAATGCTTTCGAATCATTCATTATACATTTTCCTCCTTAATCGCTGTTGAAATCCAGTATTTGTAATTGGAAACTCCAAATGTCGGGTCTCTTTTTATTTTCATAACATTGCCTGTTAAGCTGCTTACTCATTTGTGAGGTTCGCTTACTAATTTATAACTGAGATTACGTTTTAGAAGCTACTTATTTTTATTAATATATATTTTTTGTCTTATTACGTGGAATGGACCAGTAAAAATATTTTTATGTAGCGTCTGCTCTGGTATTATAAAAGATTTCATCATAAATGTAAATCTCGTAAGTCTTTTCCTCTCATCATACCAAAAACATTTAGTTGCCTCTGAAAAATATGAAAATTGAAATTTCTTTTTAATATTTCAATCGATACTTATTGTGAAAAAGAAGACTTAAAAGTCCTTCTAAAGACTGTTTTTTTGCATCACAATTTCATTATTGAACTTCGCATAACACACTTTATGAATTTCAGTAACATTTTAATAAAAATATCTTCACAAGAAAAACTAACATGAAAATCCTCAAGACCCCTTTTGATGTTAAAAGGTAAAATTAAATAGCTAAATTCCCTTTGTCTTTGTTTCAGGTAGGAGGTATGCGGGCTCCGAAGGTACCCGCTACCTTGCTACTGTTGCTCTTCGCAATAGAAGCTCTAGATGCCAACAGAAGAAAACAGAAAGAGAAAATTGTACCAGCGGCTATAAATATATGTGACATTAGCGACAGAGATTCTAAAGTCCATTGTTACTGCGAGTTCAGCCAAGAGATTAATGAAGCTGTGAAAACAGAATGCTGGGTCTTCAACGGAGGAATAGAAAGAACAGACCCACTATGGACAAGCTTTACTTCACAGTCAAACATAGAAACACTAGCCTTCAATGTGCGAGCAGATGGAGGATTAGACTTTGTACCATCGAAAGTTCTACGATACTTGAGAAAAGTAAAACAGTTTAGCATAAAATACAGCTCAATTCACAAGATAGAGAGCTACACATTTGTAAACGTAACGTCTGTACAAGAAATGACGCTCACCAAGAATCAGATCGTCTATCTTGGTAAACATGCGTTTTATAATTTGCCAAATCTAACTATACTTACTTTAGATGAGAACAGAATAGTTGAGCTAGAGACTGAAGTGTTTTACGAACTCCCGGCACTTCAGAAATTATATCTTACTAGTAATAATATTACCGTCATTCACGATGGAGCGTTCAAACATCTTGTCAACCTAATTGACTTAGAACTCGATAGAAATAATATAAGCGAACTCAAGAAGGAGTGCTTTTATGGACTGGCAAATCTAAAACGCTTAGATTTAAGAAGAAACAAACTATCCAAACTTAATTCGTTTACATTTACTGAATTGTGGAATCTCCAGACGTTGTTATTAGATTATAATGAAATTTATATTTTGGCCCAGAGAACGTTTGATGGATTATCGCAATTAAAGAAGTTGAGTTTAAGCCATAACAAACTTGTGACTTTGGCTAGCAGTCTATTTGAAGGGGTCAGGGGACTGGCCGCACTAGACTTAAGACATAATAAACTAAAGAGGTTCACCTTCGAAAACCTTCACCCAATATACGACAACATGAAGAATCAAAATAGCTACATCTACTTGGAAGGTACGTAAATCTTAATTAATTATATTTTAGGGACTTTTAGTATACTTTAAATAGTAACAAGTATCGATAACACAGTTAATTAGAAAATTATTTTCTCATTGACTTTTAGTCAAATTCAACAATCAGATAAAAATCAATTAGTTTGAACAGACGGCACTCTCAGAATTCATCATTACTCCAATTAGGAAATTAATTAACGCATCGATTGTTTCAGGGAACGAATTCCCGTGCGACTGTCATCTCGCATGGATGCATAAGCTTCGACACGAGGCCAAAAGCGTCAAAGTGCGAACATCTCTCGAAAATTTCATTTGCAAATTCAACGCGGAGCCTTCGTTAAATTCACACTTTACTTATTTTGAAAGGAGCGTTATCGGATCAAACAATTTGTACGATAGCGATGACAAAAGTCAAATAAGAGATTATTCGGATAATCCGGATGATTTTTTTCAAGACGAAACAGACGACGCTTACGTTGATGAACCAAAAGCCGTTAAGGGTGAAAATGAAAGAACATTACTTCAGATCCCAGTTGAAACGTTGCCGTGCCCTCCAGACGTCAAAAGTGTGACCGACAGGACGTACACCTACCCGTCGCAAAATGAAGCGAAAGATTACAGGAACTTAATCCAATCTTCAACGTCGATTTCGATAGACTTGAACATCATCGTTCTCTTGTCAGCGTTTATGCTATTAATATGGACCACGCGAATGTAAATAATAAGACCGATGGAGACGTAGTACATGTGTTTACTTTGTTATCCTTTGAAGGAATATTAAGAAGGTCTTATTTGCTAAGCTCCATTATTTTTCATGACACATTTAATATGCTTACAAAGAATGTAAATAAGAATTGTCAATCACAAAAAAAGATCATTATTATGTAAAAAAATTTGCTTTTTGAATTTCGAAAAACTTATGAAATTGTAAATAGTATAATTCTATGTAAAAAATGTGATATAAAGTCTAAGTATAATTATGATAGACATTGTCTCGGAAAAATAAATTTTATCGGTAGGGAACTTTTCTAAAAGAAAACTTGAATTTTTTCATCTTGGAATTTCATTTATATCGTTGCAAATCTATTGAGGAACTTTATGTAAATATATGAGATATTAAATATAAATCGATTGTATATATACTACAAGTAATAGATGATAAGAAGAAATGGGAATTTGAAAGTATTAATATATAAAAATAACAATACAAAGTTTTTTGACAATGTCATTGCAATGATAAAATATTCATTTATTAATAATGGACGAGATGACTAGAGTATTGGAATTTGCAAAACCTTAATCAGGCAATATATAACCGTAATAAATATTGGTTTATTTTGAAGTTACAGTTTATATGTAGGTACCTTATCTGCAATATGTTCATGCTTTAGTTGGCGTCTTTATGTGGTGACTGAACACAAGGAATAATAAAAATGTAAATTATCATCACACTTCAGTAGTTCTATTCTTCGCGCAGTGAGCGAGGCATGCATAAACCGTAATAATATCTGTGGTAATATTGAGAACGATGTCTTTAACCTTCTCGGTTTAGTTAACCAAAGGACGTAGCAGAAATGTGTGTATTGTGATAACTTTAAATGGATTAAAGAAAGTCAGATGTATTCTCATTCCTAATTCCAATAAAATTTTAAAAACATTATGTAATTTGAATTTTTAAAATAAAATATAAATTGATTGTTTATTACATAAATAAAACAATTAATTTATTTTAGCTACTGCAAAAGATTGATAAAGTACCACAAATACAAACGATGAACTCATTACCGTAAATCATGATAAAATAGATATAGAACACGACGAGGATCCGACTATCGGTAATCCTGGTAAATGCACAGATGTTCCCAAGTATCTACAAACAGTAGATAAAACAACAAATAAATCAATAAGAGAGGGTCTCGTCCATTACCAAGTTAAGCCTTATTTCCCTTACTTAACACTATTTTATTTGAAACCCCCAGTATTTTGAGAGTAAACAACCCAGCACTGACCGCAAACATAGGATTTAATTGAATCACTACATACAACTCTGAGGTTGTGTTAATATTAGATATTCCGTTAATAGCACAAACATCCCTAAATGGTAATGTTTCAATCAGAACGTTAAGAGGTAAATTAAATGTTTTGTGTGCTAATTTTACCACATATTGTTTAAGTTCATTAGTTTTGATGTTTACTTTAGGATCAACGAATTTATTACTTATTTTTATATGTTTAAGCGGATATAAATAGATATACCCAAAAAAATCAACTATAATTTAAATCGTTATGGATTTTTAGCAATGTTTAACGAAGCAAGCAATTTGGTCATAACATAATAAATAGTATTATTGATTTTGTACTATTTACGTAATAATATTCATATTTCTTGCAAATAAAAAAAAACAAAACAAAAAAAGTTCATAAATGAAATGAATGATTATGTCAAATACAAAATTTGCACTAACATATCGAGCAAATTTTTGATACATATGATATGAATACATTTGCAGGTAATTAACATGTTTGAGCAAACAATATTTTATCATGTGCAAACAATATTGTTTTAATACCCTGATTAAGGCTTGTATTAGGTCCCCTATTAATATCTAATTTTATATTACTAATTTAAAGCTCTAGTCACATTCAAACACAAATCATTAATTAGGTTAGGGTGGCCTGTCATAGGCAGGTGATTAATTAAAATATATGACTACGACCTACGTCAATGTTTAATGTTTATTAATATGTCAACTAATCTCATTATTCCAATATTATATTACGCTGTTTATATTTTGTCTAATAATGTCACTTTGCATAATAATGCAGATTTCTCCTTGGAATGCTTCTGTGGCACTTATGCTGATTACGTAGGCCATTTTGTTCAAGGTAATTAGTTACGCCCTAATTAACAAACAGGTTAATAGAATCTCGACTGTCATCAGTAGGGATAGCAGCATCCTTGGAACCCTAATTTCGAAATGTTGTAAATGCAATTTGAAGGAATTTTCTCAACATTTTAAAAGAGCATGGCTTATTATTCCTATCAGTTTGAACGTAGGCGACGATTGAATTCTAATTGAGTGTCCTTGGCAAAGTTATGTAGCATAATCAGTCAATAATATTGTCAATGCTGGGACACGGGACTTTTCTCAAAAAGGTGTTGGTTGTATTAAACAATGAAGAACTAATGAAAATTTATAGATACACATAATCTCGACATTTTTTGTTTACGAATTTTTTCAAAGGTTTTGTTTCACGTTTGAAAGCAGCGGTGATTAAATAAATTGTACTGAGTAGAGCGCCTACTTAGGTTTAAAACAACGACTCGTATTTTAGGGCTGTTACTGTTCTAAAAAGGTCTTCATTGAAAACAATAACAAAGCATAACAGTATTCTGCAGGCTATATGCAGGGATCGTGAGGTTCATAGCCATTTACGTGGTGTGGGCACCGTCACTGCAGAAGTAACGGGCCCGTTAGCTGTGCCGTTAGCATTCCAATGGTGGAGGGATAGCGCACGGCCTTCCACGAAGTGGTGAGGCTGGTCTGCCGCCATGGGATTGCACACAAGCAAGACTTGTGCATGGTGGTGCAACACAAGGCAGAGACAGAGTTCCGGCGGGATCTTATAGCAAAAGTAAACGCCCTGGGTGTCGAAAGTCGAAGGGCGATTCCCGACTGTCTTGCGGACGACGAACTACCCATTGATAGCTCGCCGTCCGGACGTCCGGTAAGGCAGGATCGAGTGGTTGACGGCACTAAATGGTCCACGCGCGCCTCAAAGAGATGTCAGCAAAATTTTAAGAGTCCTGTAGGGCCGATGCACAAATGGGTCGCGGAAATTTTTGAAAGACTTACTGAAATCAAAAGGCCACGGAATGACACAGGTGGGTTAGTCAGTAAAAGTTTGATACGGTCTCTCACTCCACTCTAGAGTGAGAAAAGTCTTATAATAATTTCCCAGCCTTAAAAAACAAGCGTAATATTCCCCGTAGGGACCGACAGAGGTAAACATAATTTGTGTTGTCTTAAATATCATAACAATAACATAGTAAAAAGTTTTTTTTTAATGATATAAACTAGTGCTGGACTGAGACCCTACCAGATGGTAAGCAGTGATGCAATCAATGATGGTGAATCACACTAGTTTATTAAGAGCTTATTCACTCTAGCCTTGAAGACGCCTAAATTATAATCGGATTGACCACTGCAGGCAAATTTCCTTCGATGTGCGTGGTTTAAACAACGAAGCACAACGCTTAGTCCGGACTGTAGAGGTGTCAACAACGTAAGGGTGGACGTCGTATTGTCTAATGGTAAAAAGGTGATGGTGGAATCAAGTCATATAATTTATGGACACTCTCTCCAAAATGCATTCTGTAAAATATCACTATTACAAAATTGTCTAAATCATTACTGAAACAACCCAATACATAATACTAGAGATAAGTTAGCCAGGAAAGTTTTCCAGTCACTCTTGTAAAATATAAAAATAAGACCACACTAAATACTATTCATTGAAACAGTAACATTTCTTTGGAAGGTAGCCAATCGGATACGGAGAGTATTGAGTAAGTGAAAAATAACTGCCTTTAGGGAACCCGGCAATATATTTTGTTAAAATACTTTGTGTGATACCATTTGTAATTATTATTTATATAAGCTACTTAAAACACTCTTGACCTGAAAATGTTATCAGAAACAATACTGGGGAAAAACTAATTGTGGAGTTAAATTACCCTTTGTACAGTCAGGGGTCAAAAGTGCAGTTGCACTCCATCAATGCTAAAGGGTCTAAAATGTCTTTGTAGAAGAGGGTGAATGGTTCATGCCTGATTTGATTTGTAGCATAGAATCTATAGTATTGATTTACATATTTGTGGACTATGAAACTTCTACTACAAAGAAATTTTAGACACTTTAGCAATGGTAGAGTGCAACTGCATTTTTGACCCCTGACTGTACATAAATTGTCAAATCACTGTGTAATATGTTATGTTTTTGTGTACAATAAAGAATTAAAAATAATTTTGTGGGTACAAAACATTGTTGTAAAAAAATACTACTTATCCAAATATTCAATGCCAAAGTATGATGTTGTTTTTTTACTGGTTGTATTATTATACATGTAATTTAATTTGTAGACTTGGTAAAATATAATTATATATTTATTATTATTAGAATATATTTATTTATATGATAATAATAAATGTATATATTTAATTTGTAAGGTCCTTCGTCGTATTTTGACTAAAAATTTGAACCGATTCGGAAATACTAATTCATTTTAAGTACTAGAACTGTATGTGGTAAAACTAGTACAAAGCAAAAATAAAGAAAATTTGAAATGATTAAACATTTAAACCATGTACATCAAATTTATGATAACGATTCACTTTAATTGAGTATGTACGTAGTTAGGTTATAAATACTTATAGTTAGTTACTATTTAAGTCATTTATGTAAATATATTTTATTATTTCGTAATAAACAAGTTCTATACTTGTGTATTATATTTTACATACCTATTTAAGTTACAATAGGTAGGTTATCGATTGTAAATAGTTCTCTGTAAAGTAATTAATTAATTAATAATACTTTATAATTTCATTAAAGGTTGATGTTGGAAAAGTCCTCTTTTTTTTTCTTTTAATCCCTATACCTAACACTTACGTTTAACATTCAATGTATATATATTTTTGTAGTTCATTCAGTTTTGATACTTTGTGGATTTCTGTTTTTACTGAAACTTTCAAAAGAAGAAATTGTCGTTCCCAGTTCTTACTTGTAGATCTTTGTGCAGTCATTATGGGATAGTTAGACGCCTGATAAACTGAAAACCATTTGTGTCATGTTTGTGCAAATAAACTGTTTTTCTTTCTTCTTTCTTTCTTTCATTTTTTTTAATGATTTAAACCAGAGCTTGACTGCGATCCCACCTAATGGTAAGCAGTGATGCAATCGTTGATGGTATAGTGCACTGGTTTATTAAGAGTTAATTAACTCTAGTTTTGAAGAAACCTGAATTACAATAATCGGACGGGAAGACCGCAGCAGGCAAATCGTTCCAGTCTTTCAATGTACGCGGTATAAACGACGAGGTGGAATGCTTAGTCCGGAACATAGAGGTGTTTTTCTTGCTAAAGCGTGTCAAACAAATAGATGTCTGTGTAAAATACTGGTATCCAGCTGCATCTAGTTAGCCACCGTAGGCGCTGGCTTGCGGACGGCAAGCAATGGGTAGCTCGCCGTCTGACCGTCCGGTAACCGTCCGGACCAAGCCCAAGTTGTCGACGGCGCGTTATGTTCCACACACGCCTCAAGGAGATATCAGCAAAACCGTAGGGACCCAGCAGGGTCGAAGCCTACTGGGGCCATGAGTGATGCGAAAGAGAACCCCGGTGCCCTGAAACGAGGGCAAAGAAAGAACAGGAGTGGGTTTTTAGTCAGTAAAAGTCTGACACTATCTCACGCTCCGCCCAAGAGCGCGGGATGTTATTGGAACCGACTCTCTAACATAATATATATAGGGGAAAAAACTTAAACATCAATTTATCCTCCCATCTACAAAGCCCCATTCATTTGAGACTGAAGACTTATAAATAAGCGAATGAAAAGGTAAATTACCTTCTACACAATATATATGTATACAGGCAAGGTACCAGGAAAATAGATACAAGAGCCTGTTAATCGTAATATGGCTGCTCCAAAATTATCTTACTCTCAGGAAAAATTGCAATCATTGTATTTGACGAAGAAATACAAATTAGGCCGGTATAAACAACTACACACTGGGAGCATATAGCGCCTTACGTGTTCAATACAATAACGCGTTTAGGGTGCTGCTGGGGCTACCACGGTTCTGCAGTGCCTCCACCATGTTCGCTGAAGCGCACACTGATGGCTTTCATGCCCTTATTAGGAAGCAATGTCCGTCACTGATGAGCCGTGTTAGAACCAGTAGCAACAATATTGTGAACGTGTTTGCGGACAGGTGGGACTCTCCACTGTTGCACCACTGGATAAGCTTGCACGCTGTACGGTGAGTACTGGACAGTTCCCCCTCACCGCACTTAATGTGTGTAGTTTTTTTTTGTTTTGTATGTGTTTCTTTTTGTTTAATTGTGTATTGTAAACTGTTCCTTTTTTTTCTGTTGTGTGTTGTTTGTAATATTGTGTGTGTTGTAAAAATGCTGTAATTGTTACATATGGACTGAAAGGTCCGAAATAAACGTTTATTATTATTATTATATGTATATACAGCACGATTCATAAGCTCATATGTAATCAAATTTATGAAAACGTCATTAGACTTCCCGGTCCTTATATCAAAATTCATTATAGGTACCTATATTTGACATCTCGTCATACTGTCAAATCGCACGAAATTGGGCAAAATTTAAGAATCAGAGATGAGCAAAATTGAAGAACTGGATTCTGATTAAGCTTTTTTCGTTCACAGTTCGTAAATAAATTTTTTTTTAAATTTCTTGTTTTGCTCACCATAATAATTCTTCGATTTGACAGTATGACGTGACGTCACAACATGGCAATCGATCCTATTCTTATTTGGAACGCATTGTACACCCAGACACAGAATAAATGATCGTGCTCATCACACAAACATTTGTCCTGGGTGGGAATTGAACCCACGACCTCCAGCATAGCAGTCAGGGCCACTAACCACTAGACCAACAGGCCAGTCATATATAGGTTTCTCCATACAAACTTTGAAGCCCCATTTCAACCGGCGTAAACGGAAAATTATTTCTTATACTTTGCCTCTATGCAAAATTTTAACGTTTTAGGTCCAAAGTTTTGGACTGGGCGTTTACGAGTCAGTGAATGATTCAGGACTTTGCCTTTTTCATAAACAAATCAAAACTAGAAAGTGCAAATAAAATCATTTAATATTTATAGTTACACAGTCCTAAAGTGTCTCAAGACGAAGTCTATGACCAGAGCGTGTTGCCAGTGATGACATATGGCTCCGAAACGTAGTCGCTTACAATGGGCCTCATCAGAAGGCTTAAGGTCACTCAAAGGGCAATGGAAAGGGCTATGCTCGGAGTTTCCTTGCGTGATCGCGTCAGAAATGAAGATATCCGCAGGAGAACCAAGATTACAGACAGCCCGAAGAATCGCCAAACTTAAGTGGCAGTGGGCAGGACACAGGGAACAGATTGTCGACGGGGACGAAAGGTTCTGGAATGGCGACCACGTACCGGAAGATGCAGCATTGGAAGGTCTCCCACAAGGTGGACCGATGACCTGGTGAGGGTTGCGGGAATCCAATGGATGCAAGACGCACAGAACCGGTCATTATGGCGACATTTGGGGGAGGCCTATGTCCAACAGTGGACGTCTTTCGACTGAAATGATGATGATGATGAGTCCTAAAGTATAAATTATTAGTATGATAGTCACTTAAATATCAACTTAAAATACAAAAGCTAAAGTGAATACTTGACTTACTGGCGATGGATTCAAATTATCTTGAATTAAAATTCAAATATAAACTCAGTTTATTGACTTACGGGTTTAAGCTTGAGCGCTCTGCATTAGCTTCAAGTTAGCTAAGTTTTGAGTTGGTCTGCTTTCAGCTATGGTCTGCGGTAGCTTATGTTAGTGCAGCCAAATCGCATCACTATGTACTTTCGGTAAACTAACTCGAGCACTCACAGAGAGCGAGTGTATCAAACAATAGTGGATTAAGACTTGGTTTATTTACGTTAGTTTACATTGTGGCACTGAGTCAACAGTAGTCTGCATAATAATATTTTGCTTGTTTTATTATTTTTATTTTTGTAATGGGCCTCATCAGAAGGCTTAAATTCACCCAAAGTGCAATGGAATGGATGTTATGCTCGGAATTTCAGAACTAAGGTCACATATAACCAGAAGAATCTCCAAACTTAAGGGGCAGTGCAAGCTTAACTTAAGTGACAACCGGGCACTGGAAGATGCAGCGTTGGAAGGCAAGGTAGACCAATGACCTGGTAAGAGTCACGGGAATTCTGTTTGCAAGACTCACAGGACCGTTCGTTGCGGCGACACTTGGGGGAGACTTATGTCCAACAGTCTGATCAGTCTGGTCAGTCTGAACAGTGTGATCTTTCGGCTGAAATGATGAATGAATGAAAAGCATTTGGCCGATCAAACAGTGTCAAGTTGAAAAAGTATTTATTTTTTGATACAGAATGCAGTCACTTTGTTATCTATTAAAATTTTGATGTAACACATTGTAATACTTTTGCAGTATGTACAAGTAGCTGCAAATTATAGAGAGCAGTGGTGGCCGAGTGGTAACGGCCCCGACTTACGAGTTGTAGGATGCTGCTCTCAAAACGGTGAAGGAAAACATCGTGAGGAAACCGGCATGTCCTAGAACCAAAAATTCGAAGACATGTGACATCCACCAACCCGCACTGGGCTCACGTGGTGGGTTACAGCCCATTCCCTCTCGCAGAGAGGAAGCCTGAGTCCCAACAGTGGGAACACTATAAGGCCGACTATGCTATGCTATGTAGCTGCAAATTTATGGTCAGGCTTCTCGGCAAACTTCGTTGAGGTAGTCAATACTACAGTAGTTTTCAGCTACATATCACAAAAATTGAGCCTGTTTTAAATATTTTTCATTCACATATTGTTTAGTACTGTTCATCTGAGATTCGAGACCACACCAATTTTAAATCACAATATCCACTGTTGTTACTTTACAGTAACAACAGTTTATGTTTTTTTGAGATTCTGATGACAGAATAATTTGAACAATGCTATTAGGGAATATTGATTGCAGCGCTTTTATACTACACCGCCGGGATTCCAATTACCGTAGGCGCGGGCTTGCGGACGGCGAGCAATGGGTAGCTCGCCATCCGACCGTCTGTTAACCGTCCGGATCGAGCCCAAGTCGTCGATGGCGCGTAGTGTTCCACGCGCGCCTCAAGGAGAGGTCAGCAACCATAGGGGCCCAGCAGGGTCGAAGCCTACTGGGGCCAATGGTCTGATACTGAGAGGAAGTCTCGGCACTGGTATGAAAGGCAACTAAGGAACAGGAGTAGTTTTTTTAGTCAGTAAAAGTTTGCCACTATCTCTCGCTCCGCCCAAGAGCGGGGTATGTGATTGGATGATTTCCCACCGAAAAAAAAAACAACTTTTTATAATATAGGGATTTTTTATAAAGAAGTACAATTCTTTGATTTTAGATCTGTGAAATTATAAATACGATATTAGTTTTAGCTGTTTTTCTCGACTCCGTATAATTTGCTCCTAAAAACCGACCAAGCGTGAGTCGGACTCGCTCGCGAACTTTTCCGTACCATTATCTATAAAAAAGGCAAAAAAAAAACACGTTAGTTGTATGGGAACCCCCGCAAATATTTATTTTATTCTGTTTTAGTATTTGTTGTTATAGCGGCAATAGAAATACATCATCTGTGAAAACTTCTACTGTCTAACTATCACGTTTCATGAGATACAGTCTGGTGACAGATGGACAGACAGGCAGACGGTCGGACAGCGGAGTCTTAGTAATAGGGTCCTGTTTTACCCTTTGGATACAGAACTCTAAAAATGTGACGTCTACAGATTGCACGATTATCACAATTATTTCGCCTAACTCCTAACCAGCGAGCAGTGGTGGCCGAGTGGTAACGACCCCGACTTATGAGTCGTCGTGGGTATGAGGGTCTCGGGTTCAAACTCAGCCAGACCCATTACTTTGTGTAATTTATTTCATCACCACTGCTCTCAAAACGGTGAAGGAAAACATCGTGAGGAAACCGGCGTGTCCTAGAACCAAAAAATTCAAGAACATGTGACATTCACCAACCCGCACTGGGCCCGCATGGTGGATTATAGCCCATTCCCTCTCCTAGAGAGGGGCCTGAGTCCCAGCAGTGGGAACATTAAAAGGCTGATTATGCTATATGCTATGCTAACCAGCAACTATAACTTTAAATGCGCTAGTAACTAAGTAGGTACCCAGAATTTAGTTTATGGGAATTAAAAGTAGTGCCATTTTGCTAAGCGACTTCTCCGCAGCCACTAATGCACAGCGCTAAAAAAACTTATCAGAGAGAAAATGCTCCCTGATAGAATTGCAGAATTTATTTCGATAATATGTTTTCAATGCGAACGCTGATTGGTGCCAAGAGACCGCTTAGCTTGTAGAAGTGTTGGCAACCGAGACATATAGGGGAATTGGCTTTTAGGAAAAAAGCAAGAAATGAAGATTTAGAAGTTAAAGGTTAAAGTAGCTGAAAATGTTTGCCATTGCAAGCCAATACACCAATGCTTCTACAAATATTTGTACCAACTTCTACAAAATTTAGACATAGATTTTCATTGTCATTCGCTCTAATGCATCAAAACTATTAAACCTATAAATATATAATTTTTATTTTTAGGACAATTATTATTACACTTTACTAATACACTCCATTCGATTAAACAAGGTAAAACCCACGGTAGATCTAAATATTAAATATTTAGATCTACAGAACAGTTTTACAGGACAATCCGGAGCCCTGTTTAAACAAAAACTTATAATGACACATATTGATAAAAATTTAGTTTGTTTCCCATTTACGCATAAACTGTTGTTTAATGAAAAATAAAATATCTAACAGGAACTTCAAAGTTGTCAAAATGTTGCACATCATCTATCGTCTGTCGACTGCAAACTGAGCTATTACTATGTGTCATTTCAAGTTCTTGACGACACGATTGACGCTGTGGTTGAGCGATTGTCGAAAAAATATTTCAAATCGACTGCAAACTGAGCAATTATGTGTCATTTCGAGTTCTTGACGACACGATTGACGCTGTGGTTAAGCGATTGTCGAATAAATATTTCAAATCGACTGCAAACTGAGCTATTATGTGTCATTTCAAGTTCTTGACGACACGATTGACGCTGTGGTTGAGCGATTGTCGAATAAATATTTCAAATCGACTGCAAACTGAGCTATTATGTGTCATTTCAAGTTCTTGACGACACGATTGACGCTGTGGTTGAGCGATTGTCGAAAAAATATTTCAAATCGACTGCAAACTGAGCTATTATGTGTCATTTCAAGTTCTTGACGACACGATTGACGCTGTGGTTGAGCGATTGTCGAATAAATATTTCAAATCGACTGCAAACTGAGCTATTATGTGTCATTTCAAGTTCTTGACGACACGATTGACGCTGTGGTTGAGCGATTGTCGAATAAATATTTCAAATCGACTGCAAACTGAGCTATTATGTGTCATTTCAAGTTCTTGACGACACGATTGACGCTGTGGTTGAGCGATTGTCGAATAAATATTTCAAATCGACTGCAAACTGAGCTATTATGTGTCATTTCAAGTTCTTGACGACACGATTGACGCTGTGGTTCGATTGTCGAATAAATATTTCATATCGACTGCAAACTGAGCTATTATGTGTCATTTCAAGTTCTTGACGACACGATTGACGCTGTTGAGCTGAAAACTGGGCAAGTGCGAGTCGGACTCGCGCACTAAGGGTTCCGTACAAACTTACCTATGAAAACAGTTAAATTCCCGAATTGAGTTACGAAGATTTTTCCGAATCGCAACATTTTTTTTGTGACGTAACTACAAATTTACAGTTTTCAGATTTTTTTCCTATACTTGCATGCATGGCGGGAAGACTTCCGGCGAGATCTCATGGTGGAATGGCGACAGCGACTGTTGCAACCCAGTGCTGGGCACGCCATAATTATGGCGATAAGTCCCCTCTTTGAGGAGTGGCTGGAAAGACCTCACGGCGTCCTTACCTACCGCATGACGCAGGTCCTCACCGGACATGGTAAGTTCGGGAGGTTCCTGCACTGGATTCGTGCAGAAGAGACGCCCGGGTGCCACCATTGTGTGGACCGCCCGGAGGACACGGTGGAGCATACGGTAGAGGTGTGCCCCGCTTGGGCAGAGCACCGCCGTGTCCTCGTGGGGGCGATCGGCGGCAGCGATCTCTCCATCGTATATATATATATCGTCCATAGGCCATGGTGCGGAGCGAGGAGGAGTGGCAGGCGGTTGCCTCCTTCTGCGAAGCAGTAATGCTAGCAAAGGAGGCGGCCGATCGCGTGAGGCAACGGTCCTCACGCCCCAACCGCTGCCGGGATTCCGATCCCGATTTCCGGCCACCGTAGGCGCGGGCTTGCGGACGGCGAGCAATGGGTGGCTCGCCGTCCGATCGTCCGGTAACTGTCCGGACCGAGCCCAAGTCGTCGACGGCGCGTAGTGTTCCACGCGCGCCTCAAGGAGATGTCAGCAACCGTAGGGGCCCAGCAGGGTCGAAGCCTACTGGGGCCATGGGTGATGCGAAAGTGACCCCCGGGGCCCTGGGAAAAATTGGCAAAGAAGGAACAGGAGTGGGTTTTTTGTCAGTAAAAGTCTGACACCATCTCCCGCTCCGCCCAAGAGCGGGGGATGTCATTAGATGTCATTAGATGATTTTCCCACCCGAAAAAAAAAAAAAACATTTTTTTTGTGACGTAACTACAAATTCAGATTTTTTTCCTATACTTGTGTTATGAGGTCAACGGGAAGTACCCTATGAGTTTTGATTCCCTTGAGAGTGTCGAAATACACGTTTTTTGCGACATAAACGGCCGTATCTTTTTTTCCGTTAACTCAGATGTCCGCAAACCTGAGTACATGGTTTTAATTTCAACTTGATACCTCTACGCGTTTTTGAGATAAAGGGTCTTGACAGATAGATAGAAAGACAGACAGACGGACGGACGGACAAAAAAGTGATCCTATAGGGGTTCCGATTTTTCCTTTTGAGGTACGGAGCCCTAAAAATAATAAGTGCTACATAAGAAAAACTCAACTCTTTTATAAAAGTTGAGTTTTTTGTTGAGTTGAGTTGTAATGATATCATATATATGATATCATTACTGTCAACAATACAGCTAAACCGTCACCATTCTCTTGAAAACACCACTCATAAGTTGTTCATTATACAATACATATTTAATTCTATACGGGACGAAAATCCAACTGAATCACCTATTTATCTACCCACATTGTGAAATTTAAATGAGGGGATCGGATTAACATGATCCGCTGCTGTCATTATTTATGTACAAAGGAAGCAGCTGATGCCGAAGATCATTAAACTTGGAGCTCAAGACTTTGATGTGGAAGAACAAGTTGACTTCATTCTTCCTGAATTTCACTGCATTGATGTTCGGGATAAATCAACGAAGTAAGAACAGAGATCTTATCTGTCGAAAATAATTACACAGACAATTTTTTATTTACAGCTTAATTTTTCACAATATAGGTAAGCGTGTTCCATCGTCACTTTCGGTCAAGCGCGAGCTTATCATCAATGAAAAAAATATAACATTGAAAATCTTCCTTTCATCATCATCATTTCAGCCGAAAGACGTCCACTACTTGATATAGACCTCTCCGAAGTGTCGCCATAACGACCGGTCTTGTACACTTCGCAAAATTCGATTACTGTGACCCTCACCAGGTCATCGGTCCGACTTGTAGGAGGCTTACCAACGCTGCGTCTTCCGGTGCACGGTCACCACTCCAGTTTTCCTTTATCTCAGTATTATCATCTCATAGATTCATAAACAATTTCAACACAGTTTTTTTACCCTTTTGTATTATTATTGTCATTAATTAAAATACTTAAAAAATAAAAATAAAAGAAAAATGTTTTAATATGTTGTGTAAAATATGTTTTTTTTTATTGATGTAACAAATGGAACGGATGGCCATTGGGACCGAAAGCTTCTAGAATGGCAACCACGTACCGGAAGACGTAGCGTTGGAAGGCCAACTACAAGGTGGACCGATGACCTGGTAAGGGTTGCGGGAATCCGATGGATGCGAGACGCACAGGACCGTTCATTGTGGCGACACTTGGGGGAGGCCTATGTCCAACAGTGGACGTCATGATGATGATGATTGATGTAAATTAGTACTTGACCGTAAACCCACCTGATGGTAACCAGTGATTCAATCGTTGATGGTGAAGCGCACAAGTTTATGAGCCTTGCAGACACCTAAATTATAATCGGACAGGAAAACCGCTGCAGACAAATTGTTCCAGTCTTTTGATGTACGCGGTATAAATGTTGATATATTTATAACATCAAAAAAAAAATAGAAAAACAATTTGAAAAAAAAAATATAGAGATTAAAACAGTAGCTTTTGATCATCACGTCAGTCGTCGTCCTAAGCTCACACGTCAGACTAATGAGGCGATGAAATCTGTTCACGTAAAACATAAAAGGGACCAAGGAACCCAGTGTACTACAGAACCCGTTTTCAAAGCCCCCGAAATTCCATGTGAGGACATGTTGAAAAGTTTTTACTACCCCCAAAGGGCGAAACTTCAGCACTGTTTTAATTAGTTCGGAGTCATTCCAACATAAAATGTAGGTGAGCACTCATCACGGGTGCCTGTACTTTATCTTCATATTGAAGTAGTTTATTATTCGTGTTGGGATCAACATTTTTGGAAGTTTGCTATGTAGGCATATTTTTGTTATGTAAGTTGAAAAGCTTTGTACTTTGCTTTCTGTAAGTTAGTAGATTATTATAATCTATATAGGGTGACTGGTAATTAGTATACGATACTTAAACATGTGATTGTGCTCATGATAACCAACAACTTTTACTATGGAAACAAACCTGAAATCGCGAAAAAAATATCAGCTGTTCAGTACATTTATGTTTGCCTAATGTAGGTACTGAACAGCTGATATTTTTTTCGCGATTTCGGCTTTACTCCCATAATAAAAATTGTTTGTTATCATGAACACAATCATGTCTTTAAGTATCGTACACTAATTGCCAGTCACCCTATATATACAAAAAGCGAAATACCACTCACTGATTAATCACGAAATCTCAAAAACTATAACACCTACAAACTTAAAATTTGGCAGGTAGGTTCCGTATAAGGTGTAGACATCCGCTAAGAACGGATTTTACGAAACTCCACCCCTAAGAGGGTAAAACGGGGGTTGGAAGTTTGTATGGGGAAACCTACTTTTACGTGGGCGAAGCCGCTGGCAGAAGCTAGTAATAAACAAAGGTTTTCTAATTTATACCTTTTCCATTGTACATAGTTTTTTTTTTAATGTAACCATTGTTATTAATTTACGAATAACACAAACTACAAACAATTTATTTTAATGATACTTCATTCAATTTGAAATATTTATTATTTAATTAATGTACTCACTTCTCACAGTGTAGTCTTTTTAGGGTTTCGTAGCCAAATGGCAAAAAACGGAACTCTTATGGATTCATCATGTCTGTCTGTCTGTCCGTCCGTATGTCACAGCCACTTTTTTCCGAAACTATAAGAACTATACTGTTGAAACTTGGTAAGTAGATGTATTCTGTGAACCGCATTAAGATTTTCACACAAAAATAGAAAAAAAACAATACATTTTGGGGGTTCCCCATACTTAGAACTGAAACTCAAAAGTTTTTTTTCATCAAACCCATACTTGTGGGGTATATATGGGTAGGTATTAAAAAATGATATTGAGTTTTTTAAAATATTTTTTTTCTAAACTGAATAGTTTGCGCGAGAAACACTTCCAAAGTGGTAAAATGTGTGCCCCCCCTGTAACTTCTAAAATAAGAGAATGATAAAACTAAAAAGAATATAAATATGATATACATTACCATGCAAACTTTCACCGAAAATTGGTTTGAACGAGATCTAGTTAGTAATTTGTTTTTTAATACGTCATAAATCGTAAACCGCAATTTACCTTTCAAGTTTGTACGGAACCCTCAGTGCGCGAGTCCGACTCGCACTTGCCCAGTTTTTTAACCCAAAGATTGACTAGCTCGTCGGGCGCCGATTGTACGTCTGTACAACTTGAATGACCTTGAAAAACGCTTAAGTGTCGTACTGTACATATGGGTGTACGAAATCGATCGGCCGAAAATTTTGGTCTCTACATTTTCGGTTTTCTTAAGGTCTACCCAAAATGTTTTCATTTTCTTTATTTTTGGAGATTTTAGTGAAAGACGCATATAGCATATCATAGTCAGCCTTATAATGTTCCCACTGTTGGGACACGAAATTACGAAATAATAATACGCGTAATAGCGCGAAGGGCTAGTAGAGTATGCATTATCGCATTAAGTCCGCCTATGTACCGCTACTGTACATGAATTTTAAATAAATAAATTAAAAAGAGTCTCCAAAACGACTTTTGAAAATATTCCTTTTGTTAATGACATTAAAAATCTCATTATTTTGTTTCAAAGAGAGACACGACAACGTTTTATTGGCAATTTTATGTTCAATCGAAAGATAATATTATATTTAAAATCCGAACAAAGTACAGAACCATGTCAAAATAAAAAGCAAAAATTTCGTTATTTCAAAATTAATTCTCGAAAGAGTTTATTGTTGACGTATGAGAGCATTAATCTTTAGAATAGTATTATTTATTCTATCATAATTTTTAACCTTTGTTCCAGATCAGAAAGGATTAAAAAGGTTCCCTTTTGTTCTCTATTTTGTATCTTCTTTAGAATTGGACTAAAAAATCTTAAATAAGGAAAGGTTTTTCGCTTTCAAAAAGCTTAAATAAATATATTACTCAACCTCGTCGTCTATACCACGTACATGGAAGGATTGGATTTGGAGGATTGGATTGTGCAGCGTTTTTCCCGTCCGATTATAATGTAGGTATCTTCAAGGCTAAATAGGCTCTTAATAAACTAGTGCGATTCACCATCAACGATTACATCAATGCTTACCATCAGGTGGGAGCGCAGTCAAGCACTGGTTTAGTTTATATGAAAGCTACGTCAGTCACCATCAATGTGTGTAAAAAAACATGAGGAAAAAATGGGATGTCCAAAAGACTGTCATGTGCAAAAGAGTTTCATATCCTAAAATTCGATGCAAAAAAATCAGGCAAAAACTTTCTATTTGAGTTTTCAATATCTGCTATCGGCAGATCACACGGAAAAGTCAAACAAAATGTTAGTGCTGAAAACAAAAACAAGAGTCGACGTCAACTCCGTATAAATCAAACATTTTCCAATATAGAACAAGGAAAAAGACCCCTTTCCTACAAATGACGGATTAATACAGAAAGTTCTCTAATTAAACTGACGGGAATTTAGACCGCAAGTTTTGCATGATCTGCGCTTTGCCTTGAATTCATAATGAAACATCCGTATTAGTAGATTGACATCCCAATAATTATGTTCGTACATTATTTATGTTTCGGATTCAGCCCTTTCTGTTGCTCTTGGGTAGAGTCTTGTGAAATTACACCACAAAATTGCAGAACACGTTAGATAAATAAAGGAGGAGAGAGTGTCCCAAATGTTGGTGTCAGTCCCCAAATGTTGGTGTCAGTATGGTTTGAGTTGGTAAATGCTTGGAATGTAGTTGGGACAATGTTGACGCGTGTTTGCTGCATAATTTGATGTACTGTGTGACCATTAATAATGAAGGGAATCGGAAATTAGGATGGATCGTTTGACCATAAATGGTGTTGTTGCCCGGTGTGTTCCGGTGTACTGGCTTATGTATCGCATACAAATATGATTACAAATAATTTTAAAACCACTTAATTCCTGGGAACATATTTCTAGACACGTTTAAATGGCGGTTTTAAAGCGATGGTGGCATACAAGGGAGATAAATTTACCGGCGTTCATGCAGCTTAAGCTGAAGCTTTTGCCGATTTATTTGTCAGCGTTTATCTTCCAGATATGTCACTGTTTGATGCTGAAATAGTTTCTCTTACTGATAATAATAGCATAATTAGCCTTGTAATGTTCCCACTATTGGGACTCAGGCCTCCTCTCTAGGAGAGGGAATGGGACGTAATCTACCACGCGGGCCCAGTGCGGGTTGGTGAATGCCACATGCCGTCCGGTAACCGTCCGGACCGAGCCCAAGTTGTCGACGGCGCGTAGTGTACCACGCGCGCCTCAAGGAGATGTCAGCAAAACCGTAGAGGCCCAGCAGAGTCGAAGCCTACTGAGGCCATGAGTGATGCGAAAGAGAACCCCGGGGCCCTGGAATGAAGGTAAAGAAGACTGACTAAAAACCCACTCCTGTTGAGTAGGTTTTTAGTCAGTAAAAGTCTGACACTATCTCACGCTCCGCCCAAAAGTGGGGGATGTCATTGGATGATTTTCCCACCGAAAAAAAAAACATGTCTTCGAATTTTTGGTTCTAGGACATGCTGGTTTCCTCACGATGTTTTCTTTCACCGTTTTGAGAGCAGTGGTGATGAAATAAATTACACAAAGTAATGCATCTGGCTGAGTTTGAACCCGCGACCTACAACCGTAAGTCAGGGCCGTTACCACTTGGCCACCACTGCTCTAATTTACTGGTAATAATGTCAAAAGTAAAAATTATGTAAATACATATAATTTGTTCTCCAGATATCAAATCAAGCTAAAACAAAATTGCTCTATAGGCTCTGACAATATTCTTACCCTTCCATTGTATTTTGAAACCATCATGAAAAAAAAAAAAAACAGAATCCTATCTACAGCAGTGGAAGATTAAATTTCTGGGGTCAACTTAATTACCAAAAGTCACAATAAAATTTTAGAGAAAGAATTTCATCCCATTGCCGTTTTAACATTAGGTACTAGCTAAAGTGTTTGAAAAGGTATCACATAATTACATTATTCCTGAGTTGAAATGTATATATGCGTACATATTGTAGGTACTTTTCGACCAATGTTCTTTCTGAGCAAAATAGTAAGTAAATATAGAAAGAAAGAAAACATGTTTATTCTGCCCAAATAGACGCACAATAAAATATAGCAATATGAACTTTTCTAACCTTGTAGTCATCATATTAAAACGTTTGGACCATGGTGGCCATAGCAAGAACAAAGAATAATCAGCCTTTTAATGTTCCCACTGCTGAGACTCAGGCTTCTTCTCTAAGAGAGGGAATGGGCCGTTATCGGTTGATTACCAACCCGCGCTGGGCCCGCATGGTTATGCGGGCCCAGTGCAGGTTGGTGGATATCATTATGTCTTTGATTTTTTTATTCTTGGACATGACGGTTTCCTTACGATGTTTTCCTTCATCGTTTTGAGAGCAGTAGTGATAAAATAAATTACACAAAGTAATGCGCCTGGCTGGCTTCAAACCACGACGAGTAAGAGTGTTGGATTCTTACTGAATAAAACTTACCTGTGTTTTTTCAGTCACTCTTTGCATTTCAGGGTCTCTTCTCAAAATACTTATCCTCAAGGAGTTGCAAAGTTGACGAAGCCTACTTACAATAGAAAACATACTAAAGAACCTTCCGTGAATCCCAAAATCTATTACACTTTTTGGACACTCAATTCCTTTAATATAAATTTATCCAGCATAAACTAATTAGACAGAAACTCTTTCACTGATAATATTGTTCGCGGAAATGCTCATTTACCCCAGCGAAACGTGTAGCCTGTCTACACGCTTGCATAACTTTTGACTCGACCCGTTGAAATTGTATAATATCTATATAGAAATTTTCATATCTGCTTGATTTAACCCTTCACGGAGTCTGTTAAGTTTGTTGTGATATTTAGAGCAATTATACTTGATGAAGTACTTGTATACTTAGGCACTTGTCGTTAATCTAAGCGGAACATGTGATGGGAATTGTGAAAGTTAAGAGTAGCTAAATTAATGTTTGTAAGAGACTAACTTTTTCACGTGGTTTCACTTCCGTGGTTTTGCTTAAAGGAATCTTGTTGTTTTTTTTTTCGAATAAATTATATGGCACTCATTGACAGCTAGCTAGCATAGCTAGAGGCTATGATGGCCTGAGGAGGAGGAGGTAACAGCCCCAACTTACAAGTTGTAGGTCGCGGGTTAAAACCCAGCCAGGCGTATTACTTTGTGTAATTTATTTCATCACCACTGCTCTCAAAACGGTGAAGGAAAACATCGTGAGGAAACCGACATGTAGTAGAACCAAACATTCAAAGATATGTCACATTCACCAATCCGCACTGGTCCCACGTGGTGGATTACGGCCCTTTCTCTCTCCTAAAGAGAGGAGGCCTGAGTTTCAGCAGTGGGAACATTAAAAGGCTGAATATGCCATTGACAGTTGTATAACTTCAAGAATTTTTGTATCTGGATCAGTGGCCTTACTACATGTTACTAAGTATTAAAATTAAATAAAAAAAATTACGTTAATGTTAAATAAACAAATAAAAGGTCAGGCGTGCGAGCAAGAAAGAAGGATTTAGCTATACTACCTATAGAGCTCCATCCCTTTAACAGTTAATTTTAGTTCGTAAAATGGATCGCATTATGAGCTCTTGGTAGGGTCTTAGGACTTCCAGAAATGAACTTGTACCTACAAACAATTTGGTATTTGCGTGTTCTTAGTTTATACTAAGTAACAACGTGCAAAATGCTTGTTTTTTTTATTAATTATAGACTCACGTTTGACCACTATCTCACCTGATGGTAAGCAATGCTGTGACCGACGATGAAGCCTGTTTGCCTAGAAGTAACCTATTCACTCTTGACTTAAAGACCCCTAGGTTGTAGCTATCGGGAAACACAGACTCCGGCAGGGATTCCCACTCCTTAGCTGTATGCATAATGAATGTGTTCCCAAAACGCTTTGTACGGACTTTGTATGGATATCCCACCCATAGGTGGGATGTCCATCATGTTCCGATGGCGCAACGCCGTACGTCTAGTGGTCCGATGATGGAACGGACTTGATGGCATTAAATTGTGCAATTTCAACGCACACTCCCCTAAATGTAATCGATAGAAAACCGAGAGGCCAGCAACTCGTCGTCGATGCTCAAGGCTTTGGAGTTTTGACTCGACAAGTGCATCACTCTTGGCTCGCTTCTCAATCGACTCCAAGGCGTCAAGCTGGTATTTGGCAGATCCATCCCAAAGATGAGAGCAGTATTACCTTTATTTGGCTCCTTACAGACAACGTCTACGATGTTCCGGACTATTGCTAAGGTAAAAGTTTCAAAGAAACGAAGGAATTGTGCGCAATCTTGTTCGAGCTCGCTAAGCTCACTTTTTTTTAAACAAACTACCTTCATCCATGGTATAGCTGAAAGATGAGTATATTCTGTGAGAAGTATTATAATTCTATAAAGGGATTTGAATAAATCTTCTTGAGCAAATTGGTTAGTGTCTGCGATCACGAATTTCAATTCTGTAATATTATGGATATACCATCTTAAGGGAAGATTAAAATTCACGTCGCTAAATCTTCCAAATACCACGTAATTCAAACCCGTATTCCTAAGCACGGTTTTCCTACAAAACCCTTCTCAACTCTATATTGCCCTAATATCCTACAAATTCTACGGCTTTACATTGAGTACTAAAAACAAAGGCTAAATTGTGTATAAAGTTTACGCTCCGTCGCAATACACGTGCGGGGTTATATATTACAATTCGTAAACACGGTCTCTTACGTTTCATAAAATTGTAAGAAATTCGTGACGTCATGCGTCAATTTATTAAACGTCACACGAGGCGTCTCATGCCTCCTAATTCGGATATATTTCTGGCTGTTTCTTTGTGCAAATTATATTCCCGTCCCGTTGATTCCTGATTGACCCAATTCTAGAGAGTGAACAGAGTAATCCAACGTTTTGGAATGAATAGGAAAGCAATCGCTTTTCATGGAATTAGTAATGGCCTGGATAAAGAAATGGGAAAAATTGTATTTCCTAAAAGGTTTGTTTTGGGATACTGGGAGTCAAAAAACACGAATTCGTATAATTGAAAATTATGCTGTTGTATCATTGGCTAATCATTGGTAGATACAAGTATTCTTGTTATCCTGCTTTTTAAATCTAAAAGGGTGCACAAAATCTACTATTGAAAGCAGAAAAATATCAAAACATCTCTACAAAACCCGCAGTTCTTTCTACACAATTTCGTTCAAAGCAAATTTTTTGAGCTAGTTTTTTCAACCGAAAACTGTGAATCCGGGAAGTGCAGTCAGTCACTTTGAGCGACGTTGCCAGACACATGCCCTGACGTCCTCCCGTACATTTCGCTTCTTAAAATCTATTGCTCCTGTCTCCGATGTAGGTCCCAGAATAGTTTAACTTTCGTTAACATTCCCCGATTAGCGGTTTTGGTTCGGCGCCCTAAATTTTGGTCACAGAGGAAAATCTCTTGAAACTTCCAAAGCCAACTTTGCTCATTTGTTAGCTTTGATAGCAATCTGTTATTAATGGTAATCTTAGGCTTCAAGTTTTGATGTCTTTAATGTAAAAGGTACTTCGAATATACATATTCTCGCTCTCATAATTACTTAAGAGATAAAATACACGAACCGTTGCTAATCTGAACTTGTAACAGTTCTGTAATGTGGATGTCTTATGAGCTCATGAAATGACTGTGTAACATTATTGAAAAAGTTTTGATTGACGCCTTGTCGTGTATCCGGACAGATAGCGAGCATTCCTTCGTAGACGTTAAGAAATTGTTTTGACTGTTGCTACTGTTCAAACAAAATGAATGAAATTACTTCAACAATACTTTTCTCTCTACAATTCTCCGTATAAGGACCTGAGGTTTGGAACAAAAATAAGAAACAATATTTGGATATGGTTTTATATAAAAAATAATCGTAACACGTCCACCAAAAATGGTTTTTAGATCCTAAATGTGAGTGGCTCAGTTAGCTATTGTATTTCTAGATATATGTAGTAACAAATTCCAACTAACATGTATAAGCACTTTATACTAAACACAATAAACGTCTGAGCCTACACAAGCCTCGTTATATTTCTATGAAAATAAATAAAAGTACCTATAATTTCGACCAAAAATCTTCGAGATTATTGATATTTTGTTCTTTTCAGCTATAGGAATATCATTTTACTGATGTGAAATGAAATATTATGATTTATTTTAATTAACCTTTTTTGCGTTTGTTGATAGTGGACGGAAAATACTTAAGACATCTTAAAAACAAGAAAAGAGGCACACATTACCTGAAACCAGGCCATGTAGGTACCTATAGTAGGGTACAAAGAGCAAAGAGGCGAAATTAATTTTAGTAATAAAAACACTTTAGTAAAAAAACTATTTTCACAAGCAACTGGTTATCTTGGTCCCTACTTTTAGTGCCTCATTGTTCTCTTGGTGTGTGTGCGACTGTTGAGTGTGGGGTCCTGGGTTCGATTCCTGGGTTACGCAAAAATTGCAATTGGGTTTTTATAACAAGAATTACTCTAGAAGCAGCCCGGAATTTTAAAGTATATGGTGTGACACCCTTGTGTCTTAGAAAGCACGTAAAGCTGCTGATCCTACGCCTGAACTCTCTCCGGGTGTGTCGCATCGCCGTCCCATTGGATTGAGAGTAAAGGAACAGAGAGTACGACAGTCTTTGCACTCACACTTGCGAATTATAATATCTCCTGCGTACTTGGCTGATCTCTGTTGAGATTGTAGTTTAGATAAACTGCAGAAAAATAATAATAATAAAGGACATAATAATAATAGTCGTTTATTTTTACCCGACTACGGAGGGTTATGATTTTGACAGGCTATGTATGTATGTGAGTTTGTTCATCTGTTCCCACATAGCTCCTAATCTACTTATCGGAACTCGACGTATGAGGTATCGTTAGAACCGTCTTAATTGTCCGCTGAACATAGGTTACGTGACGTGTCACAAAACTTGATATGGCGCCCTCTAGCGGACAAAAAGTAATGTGTAAAAAATAAAAATTTAGATAAATACGCCGTGTTTGGTATCATTTGAAAGGGCTTTACTTGTACATTTCCAAAATATTGTTCAAATTTAAAGTGACGCCCTCTAGCGGACAAGAAGTCATGTGTTTAAAAAAATGTTAAGATAAATACACCGTGTTTGATATCATTTGAAAGGGCTTCACTGGTGCTTATCAAAATATATCATCAAAATTCAATGTGGTGCCCTCAGAAAAGCCGTAGTCACACGTTATTAAAGTGTTTCGGTTGTTACCTATAACGTGTGACTGCGGCTTTTCTTTTTACCTTGTTTATTTCAGCATCCTGGAAATCTTGTTTCATACTTTTAGTTTCGTCGTTTTTTTTGTCGTAGTCGGGTTTTAGTTTTTTTACTTTTTTTCTCTACACAAGTTACTTAATGCTAGGGTTACAGTGGAGTGCGCACATGGAATTAACTTTGTGAGAGACTGGTGCCTGTGGTAGGTCTCTATAAAACCTGTATTACAAGTTACCAGGGCCCTCTTGCAGCTATTAGCCTGCTATGTCCTACTTTTTAGGATCATCATTTCAGCCAAAAGATGTCCACTGCTGGACATAGGCCTCCCCCAAATGTCGCCACAATGAACGTGCCTGTGCGTCTCGCATCCATCGGACTCCCGCAACCGTTACCAAGTCACTTTTTAGGATAACTAATAATATAAAGCAAAAAAAGAAGTGCCGAGAACATACACACTTTGCATAATAGTGAAAAAAATGCATCACTGTTGTTACTGAAAAGTCACTTCTTCTAATTTCCTGTTGCATTTTTTTCCTATATTGTAGAGATTGGTAGGACTGCATTTGTCAGAGATTCCCAGCTACCAGATGTAAGTATAGGTTATCGTTTTACAGGCTAATCTCTGTTGACATTGGCCACCATGATCAAAATTGGATCGGAAGGTACCCTTCTAGATTTTTACTGAAATAAAAATACAGTTTTAGGTTTTTACTGAAATAAAAATACAGTTTAATAATCTACTAGCTTCTGCCAGCGGTTTCACCAGCATATAAGTAGGCTTTCCATACAAAATTCCAACCCCTTTTTACCCCCTTCGGAGTTTCGTAAAATCCGTTCTTAGCAAATGTTTGCAGGAGTTATAGTTTCTGAGATTTCGTGATTAATGAGTGAGTGGTATTTCACTTATATATAGGGTGACTGGTATTTAGTGACCGATACTTAAACACATGATTGTACTCATGATTACAAACAACTTTCCGAAAGAAAGTTTTTTTATATTCTCATTAGTTTTATCACAATAATAAAACAGCTGTTTAAATACGCGCGCGATCCTGCGACCGGCGACTGCTCAGCTGTTAGCCGCGTGACGCCGGCGTACCTACAATAGTGATAGAACACTCGCGCAGCTTGCAAACCCATAGGTGTACGTACCTAATCAGTGAATGTATCTACAAACTAGTGAGTTTGTAGATACATTCATACAGTTTGTAATAGAGTGAGTACAATCATGAGTACAATCACGTGTTTAAGTATCGGTCACTAATTACCAGTCACCCTATATATAGATTTATCAAAGTCCCATTTCCACACATTACACGACACAACATTTACTCGAACAATTTTTTTATGTATTTTATTATTCTCTACACAAATATAAAGAAGCACCTGCCGCCAAAAGTTAAACATTTTTATTTTATTATATTTCCATACAAATAACAGAAACATGTTTATTTTATTTATTACTGTTATTTATGTTAGTTCACAAAACCAAATGTCATTTAGTCGTGCCGTTTGTGGTTATGACATTTGAATTAAAAGTTTTAATAATAACATTTAACACGCAATCTGTATTCGTGGCCACGTGTTGCATAAACATGAAAAGCTATAGAGAGTGAAATATTATTAGTGATTATTTTGATATAACCTGATAGTTAGACAATAGCCTATTTTCAGTTGCACCACAATTGATTTGTGTTGTTTGTTTAATTGGTTCATGAAAGTATCAATACCTGAAGCCGGGTATCCACTATGTTCGTGAACAAATGTGCTCCGCGTATTTGCAACCGCTCTGATGGAGATGGTACGCGCATCTCCATAAGAAACACGCATGCTCCACAGTCCCCTTGCGAACACTTTTCACCCGACCACTCCTTTTATGCGAGCGTGGAGCGATGGATGCAAGAAGCACAGGACCGTTCGTTGTGGCGATACTTGGGGGAGGCCTATGTCCAACAGTGGACGTCCTTCGGCTGAAATGGGTGATGTAAAGTATATAAATAAAGAGTTTGTAGTTATCAGTTGCATAGACTTGCCGCTAGGTGGCGAGGGTAGTCGGCCCTCAGTTGTAAGCTAGCCACCGAGCGAGTCGTTCGTGTCAACCCATAACTCCAGACATCGTAATAAATATAATGTGTTTTATTCTGAAACCCCACTATGATGATGAGCGTGATACACGACGCGTACGCACTAAACGTATTATTTTGCTCGCGTCCACGAACAGACTGCGTTTCCCTTTATGTTCGTCCAAAAACAGCTACCGATTAGAGCGCTGAGCATGTAGCGCGAACGTATGGACCACTATGTGGAGCTTTGCAGGAGCGTGGAGCGCAAGAGGTTCGCGAACACAGTGGAAACCCGGCTTAGGGCTGAACTAGTCACGGGCTCGAACTCGCTGATGGGTGAGACCAAAAATTGCGATGTCTCATCTGACATTGTATCCGACAGCGATAATATCAAGTATGAGCAGTTAGACGTTAGTCTATATGCACATCGTATGGTTCGCACGCACACAAACACCATTCCGAACTGAAATGAAATTAGATGGTACGTAAAATCTGAGAGTAGTGCTTTGAAAAATCGAGTTATATGAAAAAACCACTGCATAAATCTAATACAAATAAATTGTATAGAACTCTTCGATAATAAAAATTTGTCGGTACCGATTTCGTTTTTGAGATTTTATACGATTTTTGTTACTTTTTTATACTTTAAGTTACGTTAAAATCATCAAAAAAAAAAACAGAAAATTTGTTGGCTCATAACTTTGTAACGAAAATCATTTTCATTTTTCTGTTTCCGTACAGACAAAATTAAGAATAAGATAAAACCATATCATGTTTTACTGTGGATGTACAATGTGAAACTGTGGAGTGATACCCCCCCAAAATATGTATGGAAAAAATGTCGACTAGTGTAACCTTAAGGCATTAAATCCGCGTTACAAACACGGATTTAATGAATAAACTTTGTATTTTATTTATAATTATATGTATAGAAATTTTGACCGACACAAATCAGTTTCTTATAAGCAGAGCGTTAATTATTTTCCTTCATATTTTCCTCTGATTGTCAAAAAATTAGTTGCTTTGCTAGAAGTTGTTAACACCTCAGTATAGGTACCAACTTGCACTCCAGTGAACAGAGTGGATAATAATAAGTGTGTCACCTACCTGTAATTATCTTGGCACTTGACATTTAGCTTGGCACACTCCAAACAGGAACAAAGTAATAATGCCCGGTGCCAAAAACACTTTTAATACGAACTTCCTTGTCCTACGTACAACTCGAACTCTGTTTTTTGGGCAGTCGTGTAAAAATGGGACCCTATTATTACAGCTCCACTGTCCATCTGTTTGTCACTAGGCTGTATCTCATAAACCGTGATAGCTAGATAGTTGAAATTTTCTGGTATAAGAACAAATGCTCAAAACAGATTAAAATAAATATTTAAGTGGGGCTCCAATACAAGAAAAGTGATTTTTTTGCCGTTTTCTGCTCTATATTAATAACGGCAGCAGGTAGATAATGGTACGGAACCCTTTGTACGTGAATCTAACTAGCATTTGCCCGATTTTTAGGGGTCCATACCTCAAAAAGCAAAAACGGAAACCTTATAGGATCACTTTGTTGTCCGTCTGTCTGTCTGTCAAAACCCTTTATTGCGGGAATGCGTGGAGGTATCGCGCTGAAACTTAAACTCAAATCTGCGGTTCTTTGTAAATGAGAAAAAATCAAACTTCTAAGTTAACAAAAAAAAGATACGGCCGTTTATGTCGCAAAAAACGTATATTTCGACACTCTAAAGGGAACCAAAATTCAAAGGGTACTTCCCGTTGACTCGCAATCCTGAAATTTGGCAAAAAAAGCTTATAGCACAGTTATAGGAAAAAATCTGAAAACAGTAAATTTGTTGTTACGTCATAAAAAAAAAATACAATTCGGAACTCAAGTTTGTGACTCAATTTTTTTTTTATGGCTACTGTTATGACAAACACAGCAGTACTATTATTTATATACATCACAAATAACACTGAAATCCTACGGTTCAATAAATTTCAAAATCCAAACTAACAAAACGTAATTTTAGTTCGTCACAATATCCATACATCGTAAAGAGATGGTAACAGGTGTCTTTAATTTAGAAATATAAATCAACCACTTTACCAAGACCTTCCCTTCTAATTTTTGTGTGAAGATCAATGGATCACAAAAGGGTTGTATCATGTATGGTGATGTGTCAACTTAAGCTGGATAGTGTAGAATTTACTGTAAGGGACTTAAATTAAGGGGGTTTCAAAGGTTGAAGAGCGGGATTAGCTGAACACAGATTATTGGAATTGTTCGACTTTACAGCCGAAATCCGAGCTCTTTAGTTTTGGGAACACTGTTGTTAATTTAGATTATGTGCCTTTGTTTTATGTAAATTTAACGTTGATTAAGTATTGGTAGCGTGTGTAAGGGATACGGTAGTTAATTGAGCCGATATGTTAGCTGAACCCTTCGTATATTTAAAATACTGATTAGCCTGTTAACCTAAATAGTTTTAAAGATTTATCAGTACTTTCAAGTGGTACCCAATTATGTTTGTTTTATGTATCAATATGTTTGTTTTGTTTCCGATATGAAACAATTTTAACAATTAAAATTTACTGGAAACGGTCGCGTCGCTTCATAAACGCGTATTCGTCATAATACGCATGCGTGAAGCTTACGTACAAAAGTATGAAAATTAAAAGATAAAGATAATTTTATTTTGTAAATATGGGTTACAGTAAAAGATGACAGAAAAATAAAGGTAACAAGTTCAGCCATATTTTACCATGTAGGCATGCAAAAGACATAAAATTTACCATACCACTACTAAATACAATTTTAAAACTAATACACAATGCAGTATAAACAAGTAAATACAAAGAAAATGTTTTTTTTATGTGATATAAACCAGTGCTTGACTGCGATCCCATCTGATGGTAAGCAGTGATGCAATCGTTGATGGTGAGGCGCACTAGTTTATTAAGAGCCTATTCCTATGGAACACTGCAGCAGGCATATTGTTCCAGTCCTTCGATGTACGCGATATAAACGACGAAGCGAAACGCTTAGTCCGGACCGTAGAGGTTTCAACAACGTAAGTAAGTACGTTTAAACTAACTTAAAAAATCTTTATGATTCAGGTACTCACTTAAGTTATAGGTAATATGCTTTCACCTCTAAAAAAATTTACTAAAATTCTATCAACGAAGCGGCAACGACACGATGGACCGCACGACCTACACATACGCCTCCGTGGACAGTAGAGTCAAGCTAGAACTACATTAGACCGACGCACACGTGTAACATGCCTGATTTGTACGTAGAATGACATCGCATGGCGTCGCGTGGCGTGTATCAAGTGTACGGTGGAGCATACGGTGGAGGTGTGCCCCGCTTGGGCGGAGCACCGCCGTGTCCTCGTGGAGGCAATTGGCGGCAGCGACCTTTCGCGTCGGGCCCTGGTTCAGGCTATGGTCCGGAGCGAGGAGGAATGGCAGGCGGTCGTCTCCTTCTGCGAAGCAGTAATGCTAGCGAAGGAGGAGGCTGCACGCGTGAGGGAATGAAGGTCCTCACGCCCTAGCCGTCGTGATTCCGACCCCGACTACCAGCCACGGTAGACGCAGGCTTGCGGATGTCGAGCACTGGGTAGCTCGCCGTCCGACTGTTCGGTAATTAACCGGACCGAGCCCAGTCGTCAACAGCGCGTAGTAATCCTCGCGCTCCTCAAAGAGATGTCAGCAAACCGTAAGGGCCCAGCGGGACCGATGCCCGCTAGCTAGGACCGCAGAGAATTTCTGAAAGGGAAACCCGTAGTTCTAGTACGCAAAGGGTAATTGAAGGATACAGGTGTGGTTTTAGTCAGTAAAAGTCTGACACGCCCTCGCGCTCCACCCAGAGCGCGAGAAGTCATTTGGATGATTACCAACCTTAAAAAAAAAGCTCTACAAGTCTAGTTTCCATATAAAGTGTATGGAGACCGACGCGCCCAGATCGACGTGTGTGGCACACGTGTGAGCAGTGTAGTTCTACCTTTAACTGTTTATATTTTTAATACACAAAAAGCCTACATACTCGTAACATTACGCTTTCCACACATACATATCAGCCGTGCCCAGAGCGATTGCGGTGCTTCTGTCCAATTTATGTCGTATTTCTTGAAGTGTCTCAAATGTCTGTGTATCGGCACCCTTAATGACATGAGCAACGACTCCGATGTGTTCATCTACTGATGTCAAACAACCACTAATACTGTTTAGTTATGTTTTTATTTATTTATTTATTTAACAATTTATGTACACACAATAATAAAAGAAAAGAAAAAGAAATAGTACAAAGGTGATGCTTATTTCTGAAGAAATCTCTTTCAGCATATTCTCTTCCTTCTTACATTGAAGAAGGTTGAATTTTTTTTTTTTTAGTTTATATTTAAACTTTTTAGACCCCTCAACAAAACTTAAATACCTTCCATTTTTCGGCTCCATCATCAGCTCAGTTCGATAGTGCCTTATAGCCAGAGTGCATCTCATGACAATTCTAATAATCTCAAACACGGCAAGAATACATTGATTTATTACAGAATTCCGGTACTTACCTTCCGGCTTCATCATCAGATCAGTTCGATGTATCCGTTCCATTTCATTCTTCAGTTAGTTATCGACTACACGTATAAACAAAGCAATTTTACTTATTACGACAGTTCTGCTATGACCCTACGAGGAATTCCGTTCCATACCTTCGAAGTTCATCATTTGAACATAACAATATTTTTATGATATCAACTAGGGAGTAGTAACTTTCAACCAAAAAAAAAATCGGTCCACAATTGACCGAGAAATCGGTGAACATACTTAAAGAAAAAATACATACAGCCAAATATATAACCTCCTCCTTTTTTTCAATTAAAATAAAAAAAAAATCTTACGTATGGATTTTACAATTTGTCACATAAATTTTTCCTACCTACTTTATGTTTCTGAAACTCCAGCTCTGGTTTTATTCTATAATAAT
This sequence comes from Mythimna impura, assembly GCA_905147345.3. Taxonomy (NCBI): domain Eukaryota; kingdom Metazoa; phylum Arthropoda; class Insecta; order Lepidoptera; family Noctuidae; genus Mythimna; species Mythimna impura. The sequence goes on from LR990349.1 coordinate 5,633,757, forward strand.
CTTGCCGTGAAAACTTAAGTGAATTACTTTACTTAAGTTTTCACGTAAATTGACAATCCCTAGTTAAGTTTTCATGGTAAAATATTTACAGAATAGACCTGTAGTTGACGTTTTGTGTTAGCAATAAAGACTTATTAGCTAGTTGGCAGCTTTTACCACACTAATAGGATCGATATTTCTGCCAACAACAGACTCCTTGGCTTAATTGGCAAAGCCATATCGGGCTCAAATGGAAGTAATTAGTAGTATTATCCAACATAAGCTAGAGATTACACCTATTAGTAGATAAAATTTCAAATATATAGGTTTAGAATAAATAATAATAGTAAGCTTTATTCACAAATATGCGACAACCATCACTACATAGTTTAAAACAAAGTCGGTTTTCGTGTCTGTCTGTCCCTATGTATGCTTAGATCTTTAAAACTACGCAACGGATTTTGATGCAATTTCTATTAATAGATAGAGTGATTTAAGAGGAAGGTTTATGTGTATAATACACGCACAATGTACTAGAGGAACACTGATGATTTTAGAGGTTTCTAATGTGATGTCGTGAATAAACACATTTTTTTGCGCTAACATTGCAAACGCTGGCTGAACCCTAAGAGCTAGATCAAAATAATGTACTACAGTATTGTACACCTTAAAAAGATCTACAAAAAAGTCTGCGATGGTATATGTTTATCTTTTAGGTATAACCCACAATAACCATTTTTTATCCTTTACTTTTTACGAGAAATAATGGCTTATTTACGAAACGATTTTATGCAATACAGCATTAATCTTTATCCAATTAGTAAATTGTGCATTAATATAGATCAATATGGCCCTCTACAGCGTGTAATTTAAGTGAATATTTTCGAAGATATTACAGATTTAAATGCAGAGACATAGCGGTTGCGGTAAATAACCTGATTCTTTCAAAGATTGATGCGCCGACGCAAATATACTATTCGTTAACTTCCAGATTGGTCCCATTTTTTTCAAATCCAGTTCTGATAATGGAATCCATGAGGAATCGAGGGAACTTCTCAAATATTCTAGGCACTATAAAGTGATTTTGGTATTTTCATCGAGAATACCAAAAAAAAGCATTTACAGTCAAAAAGTAACATTTAATGAAGTGGAACTGATAAAGATCAGAAATGGCCAACGGAACTTCACCCTCACATAGATATCACAATGAAGATAGCTAAGTAACAATGACAATATAAATAAATAAATGGTTCTAAATAGTTATGCTGAAAATGGTATCACCGAAGTGATCTGATGATGATGATGGAGCCGGAAGGTGGGCACTGGAACTCCGTAATTAATCAATGTAACCTAGCCGTGTTTGGGCGTAATAGAATTGTCAGTCATCTGATGATGGAGCCGGGAGGTGGATGGGGACTTCATAATAAAATAATGTTTCCTAGCAGTGTTTGGGTTAATTCGAATTGTCATGAGAAATAGGGACTCTGGCTATAAGTGCATCACAACTAAAAAGTGTGAAATAAAAAACTTCTTACAAAAAAAAATTACCTAATTCACTACAAAAAAAAACAAAACACTAAAATGATCAAAATAACTTTAATGTCGGAAGTCGGTGTTAAATAACAAGCAAACAATACCAGGAACACCGACTTCCGAAATTAAAGTTATTTTGATCTTTATAGTGTTTTTAATCGACTTCAAAAAAAGGAGGAAGTTATCAAATCGGTTGTGTTTTTTTTTTTTTTTGTGTGTTACCTCAGAACTCCGTCGTTTATGGACCAATTTGCAAAATTTTTCTATGCTCCTAAAGGATATGCTTCCAGATTGGTCCCATTTTTTTCAAAAATCAGTTCTGATGATGGGATCCATAGGTAATCGAGGGAACTTCTCAAATATTATAGGCAATCATATAGTGATTTTGGTATTTTCGTCGAGATCATAAGCATTTACAGTCAAAAAGTAACATTTTGTGAAGTGGAACTGATGAAAAAGACCAGGAATGGCCAACGGAACTTCATACTCACATAGATATCACAATGAAGACAGTTCAGTGACTATGACAATACAAATAAATAAATGGTTCTGAATAGTTCTGTTGAAAATGGTATCATCGAAGTGACCTGATGATGATGATGGAGCCGGAAGATAGGCACCGGAACTCTGTAATTGATCAATGTATCCTAGCTGTGTTTGGGCTTATTAGAATTGTCATGAGATGCACTTTGGTACTATCGAACTGATCTGGTTATGGAGGAAGGTGGAACGTAGACACAGGAAATTCATAATAAAACAATGTAACCCAGCAGTGTTTGGGTTAATTGAAATTGAATTCTAATACCATCGAATTTACCGTTCCAATATAAACGCCTACAATTTCCGCTAAAGATATTTTTTGCAACTTCCATAATTAAATCGCAGGGTCAAACATTCTACGTTACAGGCTTAGATTTGAGCGTTGAATGTTTTTCACATGGCCAATAAATTTGTTGCTCTTTCAAGAGTAACCTCAAAAGAAAATATGTTTGTACTGTCTAATGACAAAAAATCTGTGAATGTTGTGTATAAAGACATTCTGTAGTATATTTAGTACTAGCGACCCGCCCTGGTGCAATGCTGGACAAAACCGCATCAAAATCCGTTGCGTAGTTTTAAAGATCTAAGCGCACATAGGGACAGACAGCGGGAAGCGACTTTGTTTTATACTATGAAGTGATCTGCATTGCACCCGTGCGAAGCAGGGGCGGGTCGCTAGTACAGAATAACTTAATAAAATAGGTTTTTTTTTAGGTAGGAAAATCATCTAATGACAAATCCCGCTCTTGGGCGGAGCGGGAGATAGTTTCAGACTTTTACTGACTAAAAACCCACTCCTGTTCCTTGGTTGCCTTTCTGCCAGGGCTCCGGGTTTTGTTTTCACACTACCCATAGCCCCAGTAGGCTTCGACCCGTTTTTTTTTAATTCTTCATAGGTTCGCGCTTGACCGCTATCTCACCTGATGGAAAGCGACGATGCAGTCGACGATGGAACGTGCTTACCTAGAAGTAACCTATTCACTCTTGACTTAAAGATTCCCGGGTTGTAGCCATCAGGAAACACAGATTCCAGCAAGGAATTCCACTCCTTAGCTGTACGCACAATCAATGTGTTCCCAAAACGTTACGTGCGTATGGGCGAGATGTCCACCATGTACCGGTGGTGCATTGCCGTACGCCTGGTGGTCCCCTAGGATTTGCTGACATCTCCCTGAGGCGCACGTGGAACAATACGCGCCGTCGACGACTTGGGCTCGGTCCGGATGGTTACCGGACGGTCGGACGGTGGGCTACCCACTGCTCGCCGTCCGCAAGCCCGCGCCTTCGGTGGCCGGTAATCGGGATCGGAATCCCGACGGCGGTTGGGGCGTGGGGACCGTTGCCTCACGCGATCGGCCACCTCCTTTGCTAGCATTACTGCTTCGCAGAAAGAGGCGACCGCCTGCCACTCCTCCTCGCTCCGGACCATGGCCTGTACCAATGCCCGGCACGAGAGATCGCCGCCGCCGATCGCCACCACGAGGATACGGCGTTGCTCTGCCCAAGCGGGCACACCTCCATTGTGTACTCCACCGTGTCCTCCGGGCGGTCCACACAGTGGCGACACCCGGGCGTCGCTTCCGCACGAATCCGGTGCAGGAACTTCCCGAACTTACCGTGTTCGGTGTGAACTTGCGTCATGCGGAAGGTGAGGACGCCGTGAGGTCTTTCCATCCACGCCTCAAAGAGGGGACTTACTGCCATAATTATTAATAATATATAGTTAGGAACATGAAGATAGACAGAAATCGTTTAAAGTCATTTTCACAATAAAATTTAGGCAGGTCTATTGTTAAACAATGTGAAATGACATATTTTAAAAGTGGTTTGGTTGTCTTTGGACTGATTCGCCCTGTTCCCTCGTACTAGTGTAGAACTGTATCACGAGCGGATAGTCTTCCTCAATCTTATATCAACAGATTCCCACAAGGTTCCAGTTACAAGCCACATAGGTATGGGCACGCCATAATTATGGCGATAAGTCCCCTCTTTGAGGAGTGGCTGGAAATACCTCACGGCGTCCTTACCTACCGCATGACGCAGGTCCTCACCGGACATGGTAAGTTCGGGAGGTTCCTGCATCGGATTCGTGCAGAAGAGACGCCCGGGTGCCAACATTGTGTGGACCGCCCGGAGGACACGGTGGAGCATACGGTAGAGGTGTGCCCCGCTTGGGCAGAGCACCGCCGTGTCCTCGTGGGGGCGATCGGTGGCAGCGATCTCTCGCGCCGGGCCTTGGTACAGGCCATGGTCCGGAGCGAGGAGGAGTGGCAGGCAGTTGCCTCCTTCTGCGAAGCAGTAATGCTAGCAAAGGAGGCAGCCGATCGCGTGAGGCAACCTAACGGTCCTCACGCCCCAACCGCCGCCGGGATTCCGATCCCGATTTCCGGCCACCGTAGGCGCGGGCTTGCGGACGGTGAGCAATGGGTGGCTCGCCGTCCGATCGTCCGATAACCGTCCGGACCGAGCCCAAGTCGTCGACGGCGCGTAGTGTTCCACGCGCGCCTCAAGGAGATGTCAACAACCGTAGGGGCCCAGCAGGGTCGAAGCCTACTGGGGCCATGGGTGATGCGAAAGTGACCCCCGGGGCCCTGGAAAAAAATGGCAAAGAAGGAACAGGAGTGGGTTTTTAGTCAGTAAAAGTCTGACACTATCTCACGCTCCGCCCAAGAGCGGGGGATGTCATTAGATGATTTTCCCACCCGAAAAAAAAAGTCACATAGGTAATAAATCATTTATTATTATTATAGCTAGCCTATATTGTCCCAGTGCTCGGAAAAGGCCTATCACCATTCTTTCTAATGATCACGGTTCCTTGCTTTCTCATTCCAATTTTTAAGTAAGCCATCCAGGTCGTCCCGCCATCTCCTTCGTTGTCTGCCGTGGCCCCGTGTGGCTGTGTCTGGGCACCAATCCTGAGTTTTACGGGCCCACAGCTCGTTAGACATGCGGCAGACATGTCCAGCTCAGTCCCATTTAAGTTGGGCAGCCTTTTGAGCCACATCAATCATTTGCGTTTTGGAGCGCACTGTTGTGTTTCCAACATGGTCTGTTAATTTAACACCTAGTATACTGCGCTCGAAAGTCCAAACTCAAGGTTTGGACTTGAGTTTGAACTTTTGGATGTTAGTCAAAGACCAAGTCTCTGCACCATATATCATTATTTCAAATCATTTTTTTAGTGTAAAAAAGAAAACAAAACACAAGTGCATTGTTGACCACAACATCGCTTACCATCAGGTGAGATAGTGATCAAACGCGTGTGAGAAAAGCCGCAGTCGCACGTTATAGGTAACAACCGAAACACTTTAATAACGTGTGACTACGGCTTTTCTTTTTACCTTGTTTATTTCAGCATCCTGGAAATCTTGTTTCATACTTTTAGTTTCGTCGTTTTTTTTGTCGTAGTCGGGTTTTAGTTTTTTTACTTTTTTTTATTTAAATTATTTTGGTGTTAAATCACTGTGCTTCTATACCATTTGCAAAAGCTAAATTTAAAATTTCTAATTAATAATGGTAAATTAATTTTTGTCCACCAGAGGGCGGCACATTGAATTTTGATGATATATTTTGATAAGTACTAGTGAAGCCTTTTCAAATGATATCAAACACGGTGTATTTATCTTAACATTTTTTTTAACACATGACTTCTTGTCCGCTAGAGGGCGTCACTTTAAATTTGAACAATATTTTGGAAATGTACAAGTAAAGCCCTTTCAAATGATACCAAACACGGCGTATTTATCTCCATTTTTATTTTTTACACATTAGTTTTTGTCCGCTAGAGGGCGCCATATCAAGTTTTGTGACACGTCACGTAACCTATGTTCAGCGGACAATTAAGACGGTTCTAACGATACCTCATACGTCGAGTTCCGATAAGTAGATTAGGAGCTATGTGGGAACAGATGAACAAACTCACATACATACATAGCCTGTCAAAATCATAACCCTCCGTAGTCGGGTAAAAATCGGCTAACAGAAGATAGAAGTCCACACTTGAGTCGTCAATACAAGTCAATATCAATCTGCCAATTATGTTGGCAAGGACTATACTCGGAATTTTTTTGCGTGAACATATCAGAAATGAAGATATTCGCAGGAGAACTAAGGTTACCGATAATTATAATAATAATAATAATTTAAATTTTATTTCAGACGAACGACCATAGTATTAGTAGTCACAATTCTCTTAGTATCTAATGTTAGTATTTTTTTTTAGGTACATAATTATAAATAAAATTATTAAATTAAATCAAAATTGAATTGAATTACATGGAATTAAATGGAAATATAACCCGAAGAATCGCTTAAGCTAACTATCGCTTAACTAGCTGAAGTGAAGTGGCAGTGGGCAGGGCATATTGCTCGTGGAACAGATGGTCAATAGGGACGAAAGGTTCTGGAATGGTGAGCACGTACTGGAAGACGCAGCGTTGGAAGGCCTACCACAAGGTGGGCCAATGACCTGGTGAGGGTCACGGGAATCAGACACAATCAAATTAACAGATAGAGAGACGGACAACAAAGTGATCCTTTAGGGGTTCCGTTTTTTACTTTTGACGCAAGAAACCCTAAATACGCGCTAGTTGAAAGTGGTAATCGTCATATATGCACATGTTTTCACGCCACCTTTGAGGTAGTGTACTCCTAAAAGGTGGCGTGAAAACGTGTGCATATATGACGATTACCTCTTTCAACTTTTTGTATCATTATATCTCAAAAACGGTGGCTCTTACGAAAAAAAGAATAAAGACATTTTTGTAGACAATTATCTGATCTACAATTTTTATCTGAGCTAATTTTATGATAAAACTCGTGAATAACCCGTTTTTGTGACCTTTGACCCCGAGTATTTTTAGTTTCAAATGTCGGAACGATAAGGAGTTTTTAAATTTCATTTATGATGGTGTTTTGAACAATCCTACAAATTTTCAGCTGGGTGCAAAGTTTTGTAACCTCGGATGTCTAAATTGACTGGACTATAATGGGAACAAGAGACGGAAAGGACGAAGTTAATTTTACAAAGCTTCGTAAGAAAAACGTTGCTGTCTGCCAAACTCCACCAGAATCATGAAATTTTTTGCCACTAAAAGAATATCAATTATATAAAAATCAACTTGTAATGTCGTTTTTTATTACTATGTATTTCTAAGCAGTTACTTAATTCAATTGAATGAATTCAAATAAACCTCAACCAAATTAACATTTTTTTTTTGTTAGTCGGTTCAGTCCGACTCGTAGCCATCTTTTGCAGGCGCGTGTCTTTTCCTTCCAATTCTAGCGAAATCTGTGTAGGGACACATTGAATGATATGAAATATGATCGCGTGACGTATGCAAGATGTTTGATGTATGCATGTCTATTTAGAGACGGCTGTGTTCCGTCAAGTAAATTTCATTTTCTCTTTCCATCCAATGTATTCCCCTAAAGTGGTGACCCCGACGTGATTCACTGTGGCTTGACGGTCTAGGTTTTAAATTCTTAATGCTATCTCTTAGCTTTTGTAAATTTTCCGAGTCCGGAACACACAATCTAACATTGTCATAAAAATCGCCTGGTAACCTTATCGTCTTACCGTACGTTAACTCGGATATACAGACCCACTAGACCTCCATACAGATTTAATAAAAAATTGACATTACTAGAACTACTATATACAGATCTAGTAGAACTACGCCTTTTCATTTACTCATTCCATCCAATATATTATCCTATATACCTAAAATCTGTTTAGTTCACCGTTCTTAATACTATTTAAATGTATTTCTTTTTTTTAAACTTTCTACACAAAATGAGTTTTACCCCTACCAATCGACAAAACCCAAGCAGAAAAGCTAATAATATCTAACACAAAGACAGAACAAATGATCGACCTTAGCCTTTTGACGCCAAGACACTAACACTCCACACATGCCCTAATGACTACCATCAATTAAGGCATTAATTCCCTTGTAATGCTTCCATTGTCCTATGTGAGCTTCAAATGCTATACAAGGCGACGCTAACAGAAATTATTTGAATGAATACAATGTTAGAATATTGAAACCGCAAAAAGATATATGTTATAATGTAATATATACCATTAGCCAGTGGCTTCGCCCGCTTGAAAGTAGATTTATCCATACAAACTTCCAACCCCCGTTTTGCTCCCAATAGCGGTGGAGCTTCGTAAAATCCGTTCTTAGCGGATGTCTACACCTTATATGGAACCTACTTGCCAAATTTTAAGTTTGTAGGCGTTATAGTTTCTGCGATTTCGTGATTAATCAGTGAGTGGTATTTCGATTTTATATATGTAGAAGATTTATACTGCGTACGCAATTTGTCTGCTGCAGCCTTCCCCTCCGATTATAATTTGGGAGTCTACAAGGCTAGAGTTGATAGGTTATCAATAAACTTTACCATCAACGATTGCATCACTGCTTACCATCAGGTGGGATCGCAGTCAAGCACTTGTCTATACCTACCTATCATTAAAAAAATATATTTTTGAATATGCTTTGACAATTTATCGTTTGCATGACGAATCTAAAATTGGTTATTCTCAATGAAAAATGAGTTGAGAAACTCCATGGATTTTCAAACACCTTTTAATAATATTGCACTAGACTTTCGTCGACTTGTTTTCTTGTGTAACATGGCCTCTTGTTGTTGCTATACTTTTCCATAACTGTCATGTCTTTAGATATATATATATGTCACCGGAAAATTTCAAACGCCGTAAGATTGTAAAATATTGCGAAAAATCGTAAACTACTTTTTCTAAATAAGACACGGTTATGTTTCAAACTACTTATTGAATTTGGATGTAGTGTATCGTATATAAAATGTTTTTTTTTAAATAATATATCGAGAAATTATAATTTAATAAAGATTTATTACAATCACACGGAGTCTGCAATTTTTCTGTGACAAATACAAGCTTAAAATAAATCGATTGACGTAAAAATCATCAAAATTGGCTCAAGCGTTTAGTCTCTAGAGTGTCACATAGAAACAAATATACATACATATATAGGCCGACAAACACATGACTTTCCTTGGTGTCACGCAGTCGGATAAAAATAACAGTATAACATCATCATCTTTCTGCCCTTGTCCCGTCTTATTTGGGGTCAGCGCAACACGTTTTTAACCGACTTCAAAAAAAAGGAGGAGGTTATCAATTCGGTTGTATTTTTTTTTTATCATCACCATTTTGTTTTTATATTTGTTACCACAGAACTCCGTCGTTTATCGACCGATTTGCAATATTTTTTTTCCCTTTATAGGATATGCTTCCAGATTGGTTCCATTTTTTTCAAAATCCAGTTCTGATGATGGGATTCATGAGGAATCGAGGGAACTCCTCAAAAATTATAGACAACTCTATGGTGATTTTGGTATTTTCATCAAGAACTTAAGCATTTACAGTCAAAAAGTAATATTTGATGAAGTGGAACTGATGAAGAAGACCAGAAATGGCCAACGGAACTTCATACTCAAATAGATAATTATCACAATGAAGATAGTAAAGCGACTATGACAATACAAATAAATGAATGATTCTGAATAGTTACGTTGAAAATGGTATCATCGAAGTGATCTGATGATGATGATGGAGCCGGAAGGTAGGCATTGGAACTCCGTAATTAATCAATGTAACCTAGCCGTGTTTGGACTTATTAGAATTGTCATGAGATGCACTTTGGCTATAAGGTACTATCGAACTGATCTGATTATGGAGCCGGAAGATAGGCACAGGAACTCCGTAATTAATCAAGGTATCCTAGCCGTGTTTGGACTTATTAGAATTGTCATAAGATGCACTTTGGCTATAAGGTACTATCGAACTGATCAGATGATGGAGCCGGAAGATAGGCACAGGAACTCCGTAATTAATCAAGGTATCCTAGCCGTGTTTGGGCTTATTAGAATTGTCGTGAGATGCTCTTTGGCTATAAGGTACTATCAAATTGATCTGATGATGGAGCCGGAAGCAGGAAGGTAGACACAGGAACTTTATAATAAAACAATGTAACCTAGCAGTATTTGGGTTAATTGGAATTATCATGAGAAATAGGCACTCTGTTTATAAGTGTATCGCAACTAAAAAGTATGAGATAAAAACTTTTTACAAAAAAAAAACCGTCTTCACTAAAAAAAAACAATAAAAGGAGCAAAATAACTTTAATTTTGGAAGTCGGTGTTAAATAAGAAACAAACAATACCGAGAAACACAGACTTCCGAAATTAAATTTATTTTGATCCTTTTAGTGTTTTTTTTTTTAGTGAAGTCGGTTATTTTTTTTTTTTTGTAAAATGTTTTTTTTCTTCCATTCTATCTTGTCAACCGTCATGCTATCACTAACTTCCTTTTCTTTCATATCACTGTTCACACAATCCATCCATCTTTTCTTTGGCTTCACTCTCCATCTCCACCCATCCGCATGTATACTCATAGTGTTTTTCTTCTTTTAGTAACATGCGTTTCATCTCTCCTCTTTACATGACCGTACCAAGACAAGCGATTCCTCTTCAACTTTTCAGTCACTGGCGCCACTTTCAAACTTCCTCTAATATACTAATTTCTCACTTTATCCATTCTCGTCACACCACACATCCATTGAAAAATAACAGTATCATTTTAATTAATATATGAACATTAAAATTCATATTTCATTACAAAAACCTACATTTAGTAACGAAGTAGTTTGAATTGATCGTCGATGGAAAATTTCTACGATAAGAAACTTTATACAATAACAATTCAGATAACTTATTTTATTGATCTAAAATAAATTGTTAAGTAGTGTAATGAATCAAAGCTAAATAATTAATAGAAGTTTGATGATTGTTTAAATATACACCTACTGAGGAACATTCAAAATAATAAAAAAAAAACTGGACAAGTGCGAGTCGGACTCGCACCCTGAGGGTTTCCTCCAAACTTACCTATGTAAACAGTTTAATTCCCGAATGGAGTCTGGAAGATTTTTCCGTATCGCAAAAAATGCTTTTTTTTTTGTTACGTAACAACAAATTTACAGTTTTCAGATTTATTCCTATACCTCTGCTATAAGACCTTGCTTTATGCAAAATTTAATTATTCTGAGTCAGCGGGAAGTACCCTATGAGTTTTGATTTCCTTGAGAGTGTCGAAATATACGTTTTTTGCGATATAATTACGACCGTACCTTTTTTTTTCTTTAACTTAACAGTTTGATTTTTTCACAGCTTCAAGGGACATAGATCTATATAAGTGGTTTTAATTTCAACTCGATACCTCCACGCGTTCCTGAGATAAAGGGTCTTGACAGACAGACCGACAGACGGATGGACAACAAAGTGATCCTATAAGGGTTCCGTTTTTTCCTTTTGAGGTACGGAACCCTAAAAACACATTTTAAGAATGCAGATGAAAACGAATTCATTGCTCATCCACCTAAATACTTCCATTTCCACAACGTGCCCCGTGTCGCATTAGTTTTCCATCTAGGACGATGGGTCTGAGAGCTACCTGTAACCCCCACCCCCCTTTCACAGTCACCCTCTGGTCTGCCTTCCCTTTTTGTTGGACTGTCTTAAGCCTCTCTTTGCGAAGTGGCATTTGGCTTGCAGTAATCCTTTTTGTTTAGCCGCGCTTTAGATCCCGTACCGTAACGTTGTTGAGTTACCTCTTAAAGGGTATAGTGATACTTGTATGTATTTATATATGGTGAGAAGGTTCGTGTTGGTGGTGTCATAATAATAATGTTCCACAACTATCATACAACGCCATCTAGTCTCAAACTAAGCAGGGCTTGTGCTATGAGTACTAGACAACTGATATGAATGACAAGGCGCGTCGTGGTGTTACCACTTTCTATAAATGCATATGTCACCTTATTTATTTTTTTACACTGCACCGTTCTGCGGCGTCTTTATGTCGACACCACCACCGGCCCACGCTGAAATCCAGCGCTGTGAGCTCATCGCATCATGCGTGAGGCCGCAGCTTTATGCTGAGCATTCTGCCGTTTTGCGCGGATGTAACGCATATCTTCCCTATCTATTGATTATGTTTGTTAGCTAGTTTTAAGATTGCGTCATTTCGCGTAAATAAACTGTTTTTCTTTCTTTCTTTCTGATAAACATACTTATATATTTCTAAATACATACATAGGTATTATGGATAAATTACACCCAGACACAGAACAAATGATCGTGCTCATCACACAAACCTTTGTCCTGGGTGGGAATCGAACCCAGGACCTCTAACTTAGCAGTCAGGGTCACCAACCACTAGACCAACAGGCCTGTTATGTCTAAAAAACATTTGTTGTTTGTGGATTCTATTTATTAATTTAATTTTATATGTACACACATGAAAACCATAAACGATCATCTATATAAAAAAAATCAATGTTTGTGTGTTAGTACTCTCTGCGTGCCTATATCATTGACCAGATTGTGATGAACAATTTTGATTTTGACTTCGAGACTTTACTGACGGATAGCTGATGTTACAAGGGGTAACTCATTTATTTTCGCACGGAAACGGGATTTCAAAACTAGGTGATACGTATTCAAAACGGTTGAGCCAAATTTGATGGATTCGGACTGTCACTGGGATGTAGGCTAACGTTATAATGAGTAACTTAAAGCAAAAATCATTATTTAGGTACCTACATTTGTGCAGTTTAACGAACTTGACGCGAACGAAGTCGTGGGTAACAGATCATCATCATCATCATCATCATTTCAGCCGAAAGACGTCCACTGCTGGACATAGGCCTCCCCCAAGCGTCGCCACAGCGAACGGTCCTGTGCGTCTCGCATCCATCGGACCCCCGCAACCGTTACCAAGTCATCGGTCCACCTTGTAGGAGGCCTTCCAACGCTACGTCTTCCGGTACGTGGTCGCCATTCCAGAACCTTTCGGCCCCAACGGCCATCTGTTCTGCGAGCAATGTGCCCTGCCCATTGCCACTTTAGTTTGGCGATTCTTCGTGCTATGGGTAACAGATAGTACATTATAAATAAGAGTACAAAGGGACACTTTATTTATAAAGTAATGTCTTCCAGCAGACTTGCGATAGGCGAAATTTAAAAAGGAAGACTGTGGTGTGGGAAGAGTATGTGAAATCTTAAACTAAACCTTTTAGAGTACCGTAACTAGTTCAGCAAAGAAGTACAGTAAAACTTCAATAGACTATAAACTGCTTATTATATTGTACGAAAGTACCGAGGTACTACGTACTGTTCTAGATAGTCGCTTCTATAGAGAAAACAAATGAAAAAAATAAGATACGTGAGTGTGGACGTTCTTCAAGTCGTGTAACAGTTAACTAAGGTCGATGAACATCGGCGTGCACTTCAGCGAGACGCGCCACGTTGTACGTGTAAAAAATGCATGATTCAACAAAAACTATAAATATAAATTAAATATACAAAATTGCGTGTAACAGTGTTTGCTATGGAACTCATCCAAAACGGCTTGACCGATTTTTATGAGGTTTTTTATGAATATTTGATGGGTCTGAGCTATCAGGCTATTTTTACCGTCGTACAGACTCGCCATTTTTTATCTATGATAATTTGTATGGCAGGACAACGTTTGCCGAGTCAGCTGGTACTTATATAACTATGTCGGCGAAGTCAATAGTATGGAAGTCAGTTTGACAACGAGACGAAGCATTGTGTGACGTACACACCGCTTGACAAAGTCGGGGCTGAGTTCGGGTGATCCGAAGATATAAAAGTTGCAACCGCACGGTTCCCTTTTTTCTGTCGGCAGCCGCGTGGGCAACACTAGTCTAGAAACTGTCTCTCTGTTGTGAATTGAACAACTAAAGCCTACATCAAAAAAAAAATCTGTTGCGTCGTCTGCAATAGTTTGTTTATTGCTCGATACGCACTCTGTTCACACAGTGTTCTCTGAAGGAGATTCTCGCTCTGATCGATATTCTGAGCCGACATATACATTTTGATGCCGTATTTAAATGTTTCTGGAAACCATGTATAGTAACCATGAAATTCGACAGGCCTTTTAGTAAGGCTCTCTGGCTACAATGGATTCGTTTTCGTGTTGAGAGTGCATCTTTTGAAATGCAAATAAATTAACTTCGGTTTTGATTGACTAACACGAAAAGTGTTACTGTTGTCTGTGTTGACTAACACAGGCTTTACTCTCTGTTCCACATACCTCTAAAAAAGTAATACAACGACTTCGACGAAATCTATAACCATTTCAACGAATTCGCGAACCGGCAGACCTTCAAAACTTAGATACTGATAATATATCAATGTTTGTTTTCATATCCAGAAATACCAGTTGTTTCGAATTAATTATATTTCTTTTGACCTTACTATATCGGTTGCTAAGACGAAATAGATAACAGGTTAGATAGTTGGACTCGTTTATTGAGGGTTCCGTACATCAAGTTATTTTTTAGGTGGGAATTTCAGCCGAAAGACGTCCACTGTTGGACATAGGCCTCCCCCAAGTATCGCCATAATGACCGGTCCTGTGCGTCGGGCGTCCGTCGGATTCCCGCGACCCTCACCAGCTCATCGGTCCACCTTGTGGGAGGCCTTCCAACGCTGCGTCTTCCAGTACGTGGTCGCCATTCCAGAACCTTTCGTCCCCATTGACCATCTGCGAGCTATGTGCCCTGCCCACTGTCACTTAAGTTTGGCGATTCTTTGAGCTATGTCTGTAACCTTGGTTCTTCTGCAGATATCTTCATTTCTGATGTGATCACGCAAAGAAACTCCTAGCATAGCCCTTTTCATTGCCCACACACACACACTGGTCATAGACTTTCGTCTTGAGACACTGTGATATATTAGACGAGTACTATTTAAAATCGAATCTGACCTCATTTATAAAGTATATTTTTTAGGTTTTTAAATACACTTTTAGAAAAATAAAATCAATCAATCGATTACAAATGCAATCGATCTTACAATAGATTGGGCATCCCTAATTCATTATCAACACGATATGACATTAGGCGTAGATGGCGGTTGGCAGATGTTATTAGTCGCGTAAAATATTATAAAATGTACATTTTGGCATACAGCTAGTCCGTGTTACAGAAGTATTTGCAACTACTGTATACAATATATCTTTATTTTATTTTGGAACGGGGTTCCAGGAATTTCTCTACACGGCTGAAGATCAGCGTAGCTGGTTAATTGGACGGCACCCTGCGCCGACGGAATCGTTCGTAGTGGCGTCTGTGATGGCTTCGTAGTCCGTCCAGCAGGGTATCGACCCTGCTGGACGGACTACGAAGCTATCACAGACGCCACAGGCTGTCACCAAGCAGGAGAGTGCGATATCGACGGCGTCCTACGTAACATGACCATTAACCGAGTCTTACCTTCTTCTATCCTCTTATTCTTTTTATACTAAACTTTTAAAACATAGCGGTTTTTTTTGTTACGTTATCGTTTTATTTAAAAAAAACAAACGTATACATTAAAACTTTTTACAAAAAAAAATACAACCGACTTCAAAGTAAAAAAAAACACTGAAAAGTGCAAAATAACTTTAATTTCGGAAGTCGGTGTTTCTATAATAGTTTTGTCTCTTCGTTATTTAACACCGACTTCCGAAATTAAAGTTATTTTGCACTTTTCAGTGTTTTTTTTTACTTTAAAGTCGGTTGTATTTTTATCTTTTGTAAAAAGTTTTTTATTTTACACTTTTTAGTTTTGGTACCACCACTAAAAAGTACCCCTCAGCCAAACTTAAATACCTTATAGCCAGAGTGCATCTCATGACAATTCTAATAATCCCAAACAAGGTTAGGTTACATTAATTTATTACAGAGTTCCGATGCCTAACTTCAGGCTTCATCATCAGATCAGTTCGATATATTCCCCCTCTACTTTCAGTCAGTCATCGACTACACGTATAAACAAAGCAATTTTGCTTGTTACGACGGTTCTGCTGTGATCCTATGAGGAGTTCTGTTCCATATCTTCGAAGTTCATGATCAGATCATAACAATATGACCGAGAAATCGGTGAACATACATAAAAAAAAAACATACATTCAACCGAACATATAACCTCCTCCTTTTTGAAGTCGGTTAAAAAATGAACGTGACAGGGCCATTTTGGACATTTAGTTCAAAATGCTCCTGTTTTATGTCCGGTGAAAACTTGCGTCATCGTCATCCGCATGGAAGATGCGGACGCTGTGACGACTTTCCAGCTACTCCGCCATAATTACAGCGTGCCCAATCAATTTAACTGTATGCAACTGGTTAGGCTTAAAACTGAACCTAACGTTGATGGGAAAAGGGACCGATGACGATTCGGTGTAAATTGCAACTGTGTTGCACTGCATAAGGATTAGTCATGTATTTCGCTAGCCATTTCGAAATACGGTCAAACGGCCCTGTAATATTTTCTGTATCAAAGTCAATGGGGACATAAGATTAGGACTGTATTTTGCACTACGTTTGTACCAGAAGTAAAGAGCGTACTGTTAGCAACCTGTCGAGGCCACTCTTTTTGAAATGGAAATGCTTTTGGCTGTGAGTAACCATCATCATCTTCCTGCCCTTGTCCCGTTTTATTTGGGGTCGGCGCAATACGTTTTTTTCTTCCATTCTGCCCTGTCACTCGTCAAGCTATCACTAACTCTTCTTTCATATATATCACTCTTCACACAAACCATTCATCTTTTCTTTGGCCTACCTCTCCCTCTCCATCCATTCACATGTATGCACATAACTCTCAATAACCAATACACTTTATTTAAATTAATCAATTTCAATTATCGCGAGTGCTGCTAACGAGTGCCTGGGGTGAAGGATGGAAGACGACTGACTGGATAATTAGGATGGGTGTATGAGGAGTTGAGGAGTTGAGGAGTGATATGTCAGCACTCTGATGAGAATGCAGCATGAGCTGCTAGGTAAACCAGAAGGAGTAAATTGGATGAATTTATATCCATCTATTTTTTTCCTGGTAGTACGTACAATTTCACAGTCAAGTTAACTCCGTCGTGTTTGTAAACTATTCCGTCTAATGTCAATACTGAACGTAATGGCGTTCAAACATAAAATAACTGTGTTTATTGTTTCTGTATACATTTCGTGTGAGGTTTACTTGCTCTTTCACTGGAAACTTTCCATTCGTTGTTTTTGAAATGGAAATTGTCTGTTGACTAAGGTTTATACAGTTCTACCAATTATTTTGTCTGAAATTAATGTGCGCCGGTAGATTTGAAGAGATGATTTTTTAAGCATTTTGTTTGCTCTTTCAAGGCGCGTGTATGTTGTGGAAAATTTTTATATGTATCTACTTAAAATATTTATGAGGACAACAGTGATTTAAAATAGGTATCGGAAATTATGACTTTATTGGGAAATCATTAAAATGCTTCTCTTGCTCCACAGTGTAGCTAGAAGGCGTGTCAAAATTTTGTTGACTAAAATTTACCTACCTATTACACCTTTTCGTTCTAGGGCCACGGTAATTCTTTCAAATGTTCCCACACTTAAAACCTAGCAGCAATAGAATTTAATAATCCGTTTTTCGTAAAATATAAGGATTCAAAAACGCAGATAAAAACAGGGCAAGTGCGAGTCAGACTCGCGCACTGCGGGTTTCGCACAAACTTACCTATGAAAACAGTTCGATTCCCGAATTGAGTTACGAAGATTTTTCCGAATTGTATTTTTTTTTTTTGTGACGTAACTACACCTACCACCTATATATATGTATATACTATAAGACCATGCTTTATGTTAAATTTCAGGATTCTGAGGCAACGTGAAGTATCTTATGAATTTTGATTCATTTGAGAGTGTTGAATGTACGTTTTTTGCAACATAAACGGCCGTATCTTTTTTTTCCGTTAACTTAAAAGTTTGATTTTTTCACAGCTTCAAGGGACTGCAGATTTGAGTATTCGGTTTTGATTTCAACTCGATGCCTCTACGCGTTTCTGAGATAAAGGGTCTTGACAGACAGACAGACAGACAGACGGATAGACAACAAAGTGATCCTATAAGGGTCCCGTTTATTCCTTTTGAGGTACGGAACCCTAAAAACAACAATTTGTTAGTATTAACGTAACGCAATGACATGTATACAATGCTGTACTGATTGCTAGTTGAATTATTCTCTTTTCTCTCACTACTGTGAATCACAACCACGATGCAAATCCAAGTTATGTAATCTTCCACAGTATGAATCACATGTGTTAATACATTATACTTCCTACAACCTCCTTAATTGCGTCTGTTCTCATCATCATGCATCTTTTGTTTTTCTTTCTTTGAAAGTGAAATATCACCAAATAACTTCTTGCACTCCAGATGGTGGCAGAGGCAGTGGTTGCTGAGTGGTAACGGCCCCAACTTACGAGCTGTAGGTCGCGGGTTCAAATTATTCATCACCACTGTTCTCAAAACGGTGAAGGAAAACATCGTGAGGAAACCGGCATAAACTAAAACCAAAAATTCGAAGACATGTGACTTCGAATTTGGACTGGACCCGCGTGGTGGATTACGGCCCGTTCTCTCTCCTAGAGAGGAGGTCAGAATCCCAGCAGTGGGAACATTGAAAGGCTGCTATATTATGCTATATATTCCAGATGGAGTGAGAGGGAGTGGCAGACTTTTAGTACTCTTTGAGTTCCAGGACCGTGGTGATCCTTTGATCAATATCACAGCCCCGTTAGATCCCCAGTCGCCGGTATTCTGATCCCGATTTCCAGTCATCGTAGACGCAGGCTTGTGAACGGCAAGCAATGGGTAGCTCGCCGTCCGACCGTCCGGTAACCGCCCGGACCGAGCCCAAGTCGTCGACGGCTCATAGTGTTCCACGCGCGCCTCAAGGAGATGTCAGCAAACCGTAGGGGCCCAGCAGGGTCGAAGCCTACTGTGGCGACGGGTAGTGTGAAAGTGAAATCCGGGGCCCTGGAATGAAGGCAAAAAAGGAACACGAGTGGGTTTTAGTCAGTAAAAGTCTGACACTATTTGTCGCTCCGCCCAAGAGCGGGATTTGTCATAAGATGATTTTCCCACCTAAAAAAAAAGGGCCCAGCAGGGTCACTCTATTGGAGCCATGGGTTGTGCGAAAGTGAACCCCGGGGCCTTGGAACGAAGGGAAAGAAGGAACAAGAGTGGATTTTAGTCAGTAAAAGTCTGACACGCCCTCCCTCTCCGCCTGAGGGCGAGAGATGTAATTAGATGAATTCACACCTAAAAAAGCCCTGGTAGTTGGCGTTTGACCATCCTCAAAGTACTTTGCCTTATTAACTGACGATGAAGCTCAGAAAACCAATTTACAAAATCTTGAATATTCCAACAATCATTGCAAAACAATCTTCCACCTCTTAAGACGTCATTATTTGAGGATATACAGTTACGAAAACATCGGATCATTATTAAAACAAAGCGAACATTTAAAAGAACAATAGAAAATAATACCTTTTGGGAGTAAAGTGAAAGTTAAGTGGCTTAGAAATATTGAATTACATTTCGTCACAGTTTTCGATATTTTTTTAATAAGAGAAAAGTTCTATCGAGATTTTTATTTTTGGTCCAGAAAAATTCGCGTTAAGCAAATAAATCATACCAATAATAAAAAGAGAAGTGGTGGCCTAGTGGTAATGGCCCCGACTTAAGAACTGTAGGTCGTGGATTCAAACCCAGCCAGACAAATTACTTTGTGTAATTTATTTCATAACCACTGCTCTCAAAACGGTGAAGGAAAACGTGTTGAGGAAACTGGTATGTCCAAGAACTAAAAATTTGAAGACGTGTTTTTTTTTTTGGTAGGAAAATCATCCCATATGACATCTTTTGCTCTTGGACGGGGCGGAAGGGTGTGTCAGACTTTTACTGACTAAAAACCCACTCCTGTTCCTTCCTTGCCTTTCATATCAGGGTCGGGTTTTCCTTTCAGAAGTGAACCCATGGCTCCAGTAGGCTTCGACCTCCCGAACTTACCATGCTCGGTGAGAACCTGCATCATGCGGAAGGTGAGGACGCCGTGAGCTCTTTCCAGCCACTCCTCAAAGAGGGGACTTACTGCCATAATATAATTATGGCGCTACACCATAATGGTGTGCCCATGAAGACGTGTGACATCCATCAACACGCACTGGGCCCACGTGTTAGATTACGGCCCATTCTCTCTCCTAGAGGGGAGGCTTGATTCCCAACAGTGGGAAAATTAAAAGCCTGATTATGATATGATATATATTTAGCGCTCTGGTTTATAATTAGCCAATTCACCTTAGCGTTGAAGGCATCAAAATTATAATCTGGCGGGAAGACCGCAGCAGGCAAATTGTTCCAGTCCTTCGATGCAAGTGGCATAAACGTCAAGGCGAAATGCTTAGTCCTCTACATACATATTTTTATTTTCAGTTTGTATATATATACCTGTGTGTCTGGGTGTAATTTATCTATATTATGTACCTATGTATTTAAAAATATATAAGTATGTTTGTCAGTTGTCTAGTACTCATAGCACAAGCTCTGCTTAGTTTGGGACTAGATGGCGTTGTGTTAAAGTTGTGAGGTAATATTATTATTACCTATCTGTACTAAGTTATTTCTTAGTTTAGTTGTTTAAAAGTATATTGTAATTATGTTCAGTTGCAAAATACTTATTATGAATCCAATTATTGATGTAGTAGTGAACTTAACTGTGATCATGGGCAATCACCTCATCATAATCATTGCTCTTAAGTCCATAACCCAATTTAATTTAGGATTGCCCCGGTACGTCGTCACTACCTACCGTATAGGTATGTAACCAAATACCCAATCCATTATCATGATTGGGTTTTGCCCGAGGTTTTACCCTCGTGAAAATTCAAAATTATCCCACGAGACCGTAAGGTCGGGATAAAAGGAAAAATATCTCAACTTTTTTTTGAGGGAAAATCATCAAAGTACTTCTCATGTCCTAGGTTAGAGCGAAAGTGTTAGACTTTGATTGACTAAAATCCATCTGCATCCTCCGGTTGCCTTTTGCTTATCAGAGCCACAGCAACAGCGTTTCTGTAGCCCTAGCGGACAGGGCCACTACGGGGTAAGGTTGGTTGCTAACATCCCTTTGAGGCACATGGAACACTACGCGCCGTCGACTTGGATTGGGTCCGGCTTGCTAGACGGCTGGACAACGAGCTACTCATTGCTCGTCGACCGCAAACCTACGCGTATTATGGCCAGAAATCGCTCTTTGACTCCCGACGGCGTCTCCTGTTGTGGCGGCTGGGGCGTGAGGATGTCCGTTCCCTCTCTCCCTGGACCATGGCCAGCACTGAACGCGAGAGTTCGCCGCCGAAGAATATTTTACCTGTGGTGTCATTTTTTTTCCGAATTTTTCAGCCGGCGTAAATAATTGTAAACATTCGAATATTCTGACTTTAACAGTATTAAAATCTTTTGTCAAAATCTTCAACAGCAGAGTAGTTTTTAGAAAAATGTCTCGGAAACTGAAACTGAAACAGAGAGTATTCCGCATAAACAATCGAAACTATCCAGTCACGTCTTGAAAGGTTTCAATACAAGATTTCCTTCAAAACTATCTTATGTTTATCTCAAAGCTCCGATAAGTTTGTTTTTGTTATCTAGCGTTGATACTCGTACATAGTTTCCAGCTTCCCGCGAACTTGCGCGATGTTTATTTTTGTTGCTTTTGTTGTGGTTAGATAAGAGTCCGTACAAAGGCTTCATTAGGGAAACAAAAATATTAACGATACTAACGCCATAACAAAGTACATTGCGCGTTTTGTTATGAAGCCGAGAAACTTTCATCGCAGTCACCGCGAAATGTATTATGAATGTCCTGCGATGAAAAATATCTAGCACTTTCATGGTGTTAAGAAACTGTGGCGGGTGCTCGAATTGAATTTCTTGGTGGAACTTTACTTAATAGATTATTCCGTTGAAATTTTGTTTCCTGGAGGCTTCAAAGGTCGTCGCAATTGCTCCGTATTCGAAGTTTGTTATTATTGATTTAAAATTGATAATGTTTTGTTACTTTCTTGGGTAAACATTCATTGATATCTGTGTGGTTTTGGTTTAAAGTCAACATGCAAAATGATACCGGATTCATCTAGTTTAAATCGACAAAAAAAATTACGTGTAAAAGTGTTTTTCAAAAATCTATTTGCAAAATAAATATTATTTGTCAATATCAAAACTAGTTATTTGTTCTTTTTTGAATTGATGCTTATTTATTTTTTTAATTTTATAAACTAGTGCTTGACTGCGATCCCACCTTATGTTAAGTAGTGATGCAATTGTTGATGGTGAGGCGCACTAGTTTATTGTTATATTAATAAATTACTTACATGCAGATAACTGCGGAGAAAAAAATATCCAGTAACCAAGTAATTTCTTTATTACATTATATATTATCTCAAACTGTTTCTCAGTGGGTACAATAAAGTACACAGGTAAGCAGAGATTTATGCTTAAATGTTTTTGGATCGATGACCTAGTTAAAGCCCCGGAAGATCACTGGATGTAGGAATGGAGGACTGTTTAATATGACGAAGCTTAGGCAACAAGGCTATTTTGTATAATTATCTGTGGATAACATCGTTAGTAGTGTATATGTTACTTCTATTTAGTGCCGCTATTATTGTATTGTATACTACTGTTTGTTATCCCTATAAAAATAAAAATAAATAAATAAACAATGGACGACGTGAAATGATAAGTACTAAATATCTTGTGAAAATTGCCAAACTCTAAATTTTTTCTACAACATCTCATTAATGCATTAAACACCAGCTACGAGATATCTCGTAGATGATATATTCTCAGACGCCTCATACGAGATAATATCGTAGCACCAATATGGTCGGAGAAGGCCTCTTATACGTATTAATATTTCTGGTGTTTAAGTACCAGATATCTCGTATACGATATGCCCCATTCATAGGCTCTATTAGTTAACTTGATTAATAAAGATGCTAACTACGAGTATTTCTCGTATACATTTTGACGATGTACGGTGGGCACTAAATTTGGCTCGTTGAAATTCTTGGTATTCTATATGTTAACACAATAGAAGGTCTGTAATCCATTGATTCCGTATAAAACAATGGTCCCAAGGTCAGGACGAGCTAAACTATGGTCCACAAAAGGTTTAAGCTAGAACTACATTATAATTAGACCGATGCACACGCGTGATACGCCTGAATTGTACGTAGAACGACGTTGCGTGGCGTCGCGTGGCGTGGATCAAGTGTAGCTCTACAAGTCTAGTTTCCATATAAAATGTATGGAGACCGACGAGCCCAGATCGGCGTGTGTGGCACACGTGTGTGCAGTGTAGTTTTACCTTTATAATTTCAAATTATCCATTGCTGCGAACTGTTTTAGAATAGAATAGAATAGAATAAACTTTATTGCACACCAAAATAGTAACAAAACTTTTATACTAGGCAACTTAAATCTATGGGTACAAAGGCGGTCTTATCGCTGACAGCGATATCTACCAGACAACCTTAGGATGGACTGTAAGAAATTGAAATAGAAAAAGGGGGTAGTCTGTGGTGTACTGCAAATGAATAAAGTAAATATTAGATTAAAATTATATACTAGACTATACATAGATATAATATAGCTATTATATATAAAAGAAAATATATAAACATATAAATATTATAATTATATATATATATACTTAATATATGTTACACAATTTCATACAAAGAGATGGAAAAAAGAAAAGAACAATAAGGTGGGTTAGTGACGGAAGAACTGAATTTAGGTAGAAGCAGGATAGCAATTAGAGTGAAAGGAAGTGAGCTTTGACTAGATTTTTGAAAGAAGCTAGTGACTGGGCTTGCCTGATTGGCATCGGCAACGCGTTCCACAATCGCACCGCTTGGACTGTGAACGATTTGTCACTAAACTTGGTAGAATGCGAGGGCATTAAAAGATTCAAATTCGTTTTTAAGGTTTATCAGAAACTAGCTTTGGCTAGCGGCTTTGGCCGCGTCAAAGTAGATAATATATTAATAGCGTATATCAGTCTGTGATAAAGTAGCATTCTATTGTCCAGAAGCTTTTGAGTTTATTTAGTATAAACAAAAACACATTTTTTTTCCGCTAATAATATTATTATTATCTATATGACGGCGCCAGGAGTGGCTGAGCGATATGACCGTCATCATTTTGATTCAGTGGTACTGAGTTCATTTTGAAGGTTTTCAATAACTATGCACTTGAGTTTTTCAGTTAGTTATAATGTTAGTTTCACAGTTCACAATTAGTAATAATGTCACTTTTACAATGCACAATAGTATTGTATATTGTATAGTACCTATACTAAATAATTACGAATATACGGGTTAACCGACAGTTTCGTATCAAAGGTTCGGCCCTCGAAGCTGTACAAGCGATACTGCTCCCGCTTCCCGAGTTACAGACCCTTTAATATGACTCTGCCCACGTGGCGCCATAACAAAATGACGTCACGGCATTACACCCTTTGGTAGGTACCATAATAATAACAAAACAAAGACTCTATAGTTTAATCTCATTCTCCAGGACATATATATATAAAAGGAGAAACTAACTGACAGACATATGAACGCACAGCCGAAACTACGGGGACTAGGAACATGAAATTTTGCACAAGGCTTCTTTTTATTACGTAAGCGAGCACTAAGAGAGAATTTTCCAAAATTCAACCCTTAAGAGGATGAAACGGGGGTCCAAAGTTTGTATGGAGAAACCTACTTTCACGCGGGTGAACCCCTGCCACAAGCTTGTCTATATATATAAAAGCGAAATACCACTCACTGATTAATCACGAAATCTCAGAAACTATAACACCTACAAACTTAAAATTTGACAGGTAGGTTCCTTATAGGGTGTAAACATCCGTTAAGAACGGATTTTACGAAACTCCACACCTAAGAGGGTAAAACGGGGGTTGGAAGTTTGTATGGAGAAAACTACTTTTACGCGGGTGAAACCGCTGGCAGAAGCTATTAGAAGTATAGCTATTGTGACTTCTATAAGAGCGAATAAGTAACAAAAGAAATTTGTGCTGTAAAAAAAGAATAACGTACCTTTAATATAAAGTTTTTTTGAACTTATAATTCCAAGTCATTCGTTCCATCTTCGGACCACTAGACGTACGGCGTTGCGCCATCGGTACTTGGACATTCCACCCATACGTACAAAGCGTTTTGGGAACACATTCATAATGCGTACAGCTAAGGAGTGGAATTCCCTGCCGGAGTCTGTGTTTCCTGATAGCTACAACCTAGGGGTCTTTAAGTCAAGAGTGAATAGGTTACTTCTAGGCAAGCGTGCTCTATCGTCGGCCACATCATCGCTTACCATCAGGTGAGATAGTGGTCAAACGCGAACCTATCAATAATAAAAAAAAGTCAATCCAAAAATATAATACTTCAAAGCATCCCGTTTTAAAAAACGGCTGTTTATACTTTAACCTCTGATAAAAAGAAATCTTCAAAAAGAGGTTGGAAGCCATTAATATAAAACAATGTTAAACTTCTCACGTAAATACGTCACAATGACATACAAAATTTTCTGCTCGCATCACTTCGCCCTACATTTCACGCTGTGACGTCGTGTCGTTGCTATAAATTATCAAGAAATTAATATTCACAGCAGAGTAGGTACAAAATCGTGCTTGCGGATAATTTAAATGTAGGTACCGGGTAAAAAAAATTAAGCGTATATTAGGCAGCAATGACACGATTTAAGCTCAGGCTGTTTATGAAATGACTACTTGATTAAGCACTCATCATCATCATCATTTCAGCTGACATACGTCCACTGTTGGACATAAACCCCAATAACCCCCCACCCACACCAAAATAATCCAGGCCTCGTAATCTACGTACGCACGGCAAGAGTATCCATCCTTACGTTGTTGAAACCTCTTCGGTCCGGACTAAGCGTTTTGCCTCGCGGTATAAACGAATACCGCGTACATCGAAGGATTTTAATTTGCCTACAGCGGTCTTCCAGCAGGAGGGCGAAAGAGGCGACCACCTGCCAATCCTCCTCGCTCTGGACTATGGCCTGTACCAAAGCCCGGCGTGAGAGATCGCTGCCACCAATCGCCCCCACGAGGACACGGTGGTGCTCTGCCCAGGTGGGGCAAAACTCTAACGTATGCTCCACCGTGTCCTCCGGGCGGTCCACAAAATGGTGACACACGGGCGTTTATTCCGCACAAATCCGGTGCAGGAACCTTCAGAACTTACCATGTCCGGTGAGGACCTGCGTCATGCGGAAGGTAAGGACGCCATATTGTCTTTCCAGCCACTCCTCAGAGAGGGGACTTACCGCCATAATTATGGCGTGCCCAAAGGTTAAACAGCTGCCCTTTACTTTGCTATGTCAATGCTATCATGATTACGTTATAACTAAGGAATAGTGATATTTGACCTGTATATCTCCGTTTCTTTCTGAAACCGTCATCTTGATAAAATTAATACTTCATATAATATTGTTTTTTTTTAATATTGATTTTAATTTTATTTTTTTTCTTTTGATATTGTTTTCTATTATTTTTAAGTTAAGTATTTATTGATTAAGTAGTTACTTTTTATTTTATTGTTTTTGGTCCTGTGCGAGTCTCAAATAAATGTTTTCTTTCTTTTCATATAGAGGATCTTGCTACGGCAGCTACGCACGTAGCAGTAGTGAACTGTAGTGCTACGCGCTCGCTACGAATCGCTACAAGCAATTTATTGTAAGAGATATTGCAACAGTTTTTCATAAAATGTTAAAAATAAGACCTTTTGCTATCTTATATTTCTGCAATATTGCTATGGATACTATTGTAGTAAAGCTCTTTTTTAAATTTAGAACTAAAAGGGCCGATACCCTGATCGGACTTCCATTCACACAAGTACCAACAGTATATGAAGAATTATAATTTTCAATAAGTCAATATTCGCTTTAAGCTTCACCATGCGTGTATCATTCAACAAATTTTGCCCACAATTTACTCAACCACAAATTCACCTACAACATCAGTCGCAGTGAGACCCGCAGAGAATCGCCAACGGCCAATAGATAGAATTTCCGACACATTCAGAATACACTATTTTATGTTAGGTACATTTAAGCATATAAAATAGAAAAGTACAGAAGCTCGTCTCCGTACAATCAGCAAAAACAGGCTTACGCACACATAAACACGTACATATGGAAGATCTCAAACAAATGATAGTCGTGAGTGCGCTTGCACTCACTGTATGTTTTTTTTTTAGCTGGGATATCATCCAATGAGTTCTCTCGCTCTAGAACGGGAGGGCGTGTTAGACTTTTACTGACTTAAACCCACTCCTATGTTCCTTCTTTGACTTTGTTCCAGGGCCCCGGGGTCCTCTTTCGTACAACCCATGGCCCCATTAGGCTTCAACTTTGCCCCTACGGTTTTGCTGACATCACTTTGAGGCGCGCTTGGAACACTACGCGCCGTCGACGACTCGGGTTCGGTCCGAATGGTAACCGGACGGCCGGATGGTGAGCTACCCATTGCTCACCGGCCGCAAAACCACGCCTATGGTGACTGGAAATCGCTGTACATGAAGCGTGTATAAGTGCGTGAGTTGTCTTTCGTTGTACTGCCTCCCTAGCCAAGTCACAACTGTTTCGTGTCGAATTCCGTTCTCCAATCGGTAACGCCTCGGTGTCAGTAATTGTAGAAAACGATAAGTTGGTAGCCATGTTGACGCGCCTGAGTCGGCCGCTCGTTCCACAATGTCGTTCTACAATAACAAAGGATGTAGTGTCGAACATTGTAGAAACGATAACAATTCATTCTATCATTTTGAACTTGGCTACGAATTTTCTATTCGTTGGCTCTGACCACGTGACTTGACGTTGAGATGATGTCATTCCCATACATTTGATTAGTTTTCGACTAGCGTTAACGATTGCAGATTATCAACTGAGCTGACTTTCTGTATCTATTCTATATTGTAAAGTAAACCTGCATATTGTTTACATATACATTTTGTTTATAAAGCCCTCGATACAGACCGTATTTACCGGGAATATCAACGGTAGGTAAATGGAAATAGTGTCCGGAAGGATATAAGGGGACTTTAATGTTTTGTCCATGTGGGATCGGATCATGAAAGACAGCTAGGAAAATATAAGAGATAAAAGAGGACATTACATAACAGTATATTAACTTTGGGATGTATAAGGAAAATATGTTTAGAACATATATTTAAAGAATAAATAGGAAAGATCAAGGCTTTCTAATCCATCTAAAAATATAATTGAATAAATCAGATATTGATTGAATCAGTATAATTTATTACAATATTAGCTGTTACCAACGTTTTCACCCGCGTGACAGTAAGAAAATATCCCAAGGGAACATACTCCCTGGATTAATATCGTACTATTATTGCAAAAACCAACTATCTGCAATTTTTACCCAAATTAAATTAAATCAATTCGTCTCATCAAGATGAATCTACAGGTAAAACCGGTTATTAACTACGACACTTATTTACAAAGATAGTTTCGGCAAAAAGTAAATAACCTACAAAGATTGAATATAACATAATATAATAATACAAAAATGTTGGTGCATTTAGTTGATTTTTGCAATAAGGGTACGATATATGTGCTATTTCAGGACGTGATCTACTCGAGGAACATGTTTTATCGAAATCCGTTCAGCCATTATATGGTGAAGAAGTAACAAACATACACACGCACTCAAAACTAATTTTTTATTGTTTTAGTTTGCAATTTGCATATTTTTTTACAACAATGAGGATTCATTTTTTTTTGTTCATTTGACATAAACTAGTGCTATACTGCAATCCCACCAGATGGTAAGCAGTGATACAATCGTTTATAGTGAAGCGCACTAGTTTATTAAGAGCCTATTCACTTTAGCCTTGAAGACACCTAATGGATTTCCCGTCCTATAATTGGACGGGAAGACTGCAAACAAATAGTTCCAGCCTTTCGATGTACGCGGTATAAACGATGAGACAAAATGCTCAATGGTATATAAATTTTCAACAGATTCCTTAGCTAACTAAGATATTATATTCTCTAACCAGTTACATTAAAACTAAGAAACTGAGCTTACTCGATCAAGATTTCAACCAAACTGTTACGGACTCCGAGGCATAATTAAAATATACTCTTATGAGTACATTAAGATCATTAAGAAACGTGCCTAACACTTCAAAACTCGTTGCACGTAAAGTGGCGCCGCTCACATGGAACTAACATGTGGATTCAGACAGGTCGCTACAGGTCGCTACAGGTTCCTACGGGTCTTGGATCTCCACCGAGCTGCTCATCATCCACTGGACGAACCGAGGAAAATCGGGAAATGATAGGATTAACCCGAGCACGACTTGCACCTACGAGAACGGGGTATAAATATGGGCCGAAATCATACGGTCGACACAGTTCGTCGGATACTCCAGAATAAGTAGTAAGTGCAAGCCGTCTCGTAAGTAATCCTCTTTATGTGACTCTATTTCTCTGCCTATGTGAACTGTACGTGTATATATGTGGACTATTTCTTTGTGTAAATGTGTAAATTGTAACTCTATAAACCGTGACCTGATTATTGTTAATTCTTATTGAACTGTGACTCTGATTAGTGTTAATTCTTATTGTGTAACGTAAATAAATAAGACTCGTTAGCGAGCAAATCTTTGTGCCAAATCTGATTGTATCTATAAGTGATTAAATCGTGTAAAGACCTATAATTTATAATAGACTAAATCAAGACAAGTGTGTTTTATTTGAACCATACAGTCCACACCCTACAGTCTGGTCCCGTCGACCCGGATCTAGGGGTTTAGAATCAGTGCTTAGTACTTATATAAGTCTTAGATTCAGTGTTTTGAAAGTATTAGAGTCAGTGTTTTAACAAAGTACTAGAATCAGTGTTTTGAAAGTATTAGAGTCGGTGTTTTGACAAAGTACTAGAATCAGTGTTTGAGCAAGTACTAAAGTTAGTGCTTAAACCAGTCTTAGAGTCAGTGTACTAGTAACCAGTGCTAAAATACGATCAATATGGTCGTAACAAGAAGTCAAAGCGACTTGGCAGAATTAGAGGAACAAAAGCGCGCTCAGAATCAAAGAGACGAATTGACAGTGATGCGTCGCCGCGATGCGGAACGTATCCAGCTAGAGAGAGTAAGACGGCTGTCGCTCGATCCGCCAGCATCCCCACAGCTGGAGAGCATGATCGGGCCTACTACTACTGCAGACCTAACGATTGCAGGTCCTTCAACGGTGCGGCACCAAGTCAGATCGCCGCCCCAATCAGTGAGGTCAACGACGAGTGTCACAACGAGGCTACGGCTAGCCGAACTCGAGGCTGCTGAGAAACTAGCCGCCATACGACGCAAGGAGCTGGACCTGGAGGCAGAGCTAATCAAGAAGAGATTAGCAGTGGATGTCTCCGTAATACAGGACGAGGAGAGCATCCATGATGAGCCCATCCCGGTGGAACATCAGCACCAGAAGGTCGACCAGTGGCTGCGCACCAACCCTCCCGTCACAAGGGGGGAGGTTGGGGTACGCACCGAGAGCAGGGAGGAGAAGCAGCTGCGCTTCGAAGCATCGAGAGCAAGATCACCGACACCTACTAGGGGTAGGAACAGTATCGACCAGTTGGCTGCTACCCTGGAGAAGATGGCCAGGCCACGACTCCGGCACACTGACTTACCATATTTTTCGGGTGCCGTGAGCGAATGGCTGCCATTCAAGGCGGCCTATAACGACACTACCAACATGTATAGTGTGTCACCAGCAGAGAACCTTCAGCGCCTACGAAGCAGCCTAAAAGGCGAAGCAAGAGATGCAGTGTCAGCCCTATTACACACTGCCACCGATCCAGATATCATTATGAAGACACTTGAACAATGCTTCGGCCGGCCTGAAGTAATAATTGATAAAGCACTAGAAGAGCTGAGAAGAATGCCAAAACCAGGTACGTCAGCTAGTGAATTGAACAGCTTCGCGATCAAGATACAAAATACGATTTGCGTGCTGAAGACAATCGACCGTAGAGGCTACCTCTATAATCCTCTACTTACAAGGGAAATCTTAGAAAAACTAAGTCCACATATAAAATCAAGATGGTGCGACTTTGCAACTGAGAACGAGGGGTCAGCAGAGCCAGAGATAGTCATGTTATCTCGTTTCCTTATGCGTGAGGCAGATAGGGCGTTACGCTACATTTACGCCCCGTCAACAAGCAGCGCATTCACAACACAGAAAAAGGAGACCAGGCCTGCTGTAACCATGAAGAGGAAAGTTACCGCTGTATACACCACGGTTGACCGAGCTGACGAGGAAGACATTCAGTGTCCCAGCTGCAAGCAGACATGAATTAACACAGTGCCCCAAATACAAGGCATTGACAGTTGACCAACGCTGGGAATTAGTAAAAGAAAACAGAATCTGTTTCAAGTGCGCCCGCAAGAGGCATAGGCGTACCTCATGCAAAGAAAAACCATGTGGAGTGAATCAGTGTCGTCGGCCACATCATGCTACGCTACACAAGGAACGAGAGTCGCCCGATACTAAGTCTGCGACTCCAGTGGTGACTGATCAACCAACGAGTGAAGGGACAGTTATGTCGGTGGCCACCCAACCAGCCACCGGCCCAAGGTCTGTCTTACTAAAGATGTGCCCAGTTATGATCGCCGGGCCACGGGGGGAGGTGAGGACATATGCACTCTTCGACGAAGGAGCCACCATCACCCTTATTGACGAAGACCTGGCAGCAAGCATCGGGGCAGAAGGGGTGTCACAACCACTACACATCCATGGGGTCAATATGTCCTCCCAGGAGCGGGACAGCAAGGTGGTCACGATTCAAGTAAGGGGAATGAATAGGGACAGCTCACCACATAAGCTTCGGGCCAGAACCATGAAGGATTTGAAGCTTCATCAGCAGTCAATTCCTGACACACTGCTGGAATACGAGCACCTGCGAGACCTTCCCAAGAACGAAGTGTGTTATGATGCAACACGCCCAGGACTCTTAGTGGGGACAGACCACTGGGAGTGCATAGTGTCACGAGAGCTACGCGTCGGTGGCCCTAACCAGCCAGCTGCATCCCTAACGCAGCTAGGCTGGGTGATACATGGAACCACGCCACGAAACATCATCGTGAATGAAGACAACGTGCTGCATATTTATGAAACGGAACGACAGCAGCATGATTACCAGCTTCATGATCTAGTAGAAGCTCACTTCAAACTCGAAGCAATTGGTATTTCGCGAGAACCGCGAGTGAACAACTCTGACCAGCGAGCGATTGATATCGTCAAGAGAGCAATTAAGAAGATAGAGAGTGGGTACGAAGTCGGTCTACCGTGGCAAGATGATGACGTCACTATGCCGCCAAGCTATAATGCGGCCCTTCGACGTCTCCAGAAGATTGAGCAAAAGATGGACGCTTCACCCGAGTTCGCCCAACAATATAGTACCCAAATAGATAACCTATTGAAAAAAGGGTACGCAGTGCCATGTGACGGATCAGAACAATCAAGTGCCGTCTCCTGGTTCTTGCCTCACTTTGCCGTGCAGAACCCAAATAAGCCCGGCAAGCAGCGACTGGTGTTCGACGCAGCGGCAAGAAGCCATGGTTTGTGCCTAAATGACAAACTCATAGAAGGGCCAGACCTGTTGCTATCGCTCCCGGGAATTATCTTCCGTTTCCGGGAAAGGGCGATAGCTGTCACCGCAGATATTCAGGAAATGTTCCTGCAAGTAAAAATACGACATGAAGATCAACCAGCGCAGCAATTCCTGTGTAGAGGCTGCGATAGAACGAGCCCTCCGCGCCGCTACAAGATGACAAGCATGATATTCGGAGCGGCCAGTTCGCCATTCATGGCCCACTACGTCCGAAACTACAATGCGGACGTACACGGGCAGGAATACCCACGAGCGCTTGAAGCTATCAAACAAAGTCACTATATGGATGATCTGGTGACAAGCTACGATGATTCAAAAGAAGCTCTTCAAGCAGTAGACGAAATCATCAGAGTGCATGCGGTCGCTGGATTCACTTTGCGAGGATGGAGCACTAACGACAGGACGGTGCTAAGGAACATATCCCAGGACCTGCACGCCACGACACCCACACAATTGGGGGAGAGAAACCCGAGAGCAAAATACTCGGGCTATACTGGAACGCGGAAAGAGACGAGCTTGGGTTCAACACCTCAATGAATCGAGTTCCCGCAGAAGTCAGGCAACGAATACGAGCACCGACCAAGCGTGAGGCACTCAGTGCAGTGATGTCCATATATGATCCTCTCGGACTACTGAGCCACTACACGATAAGAGCGAAGATAATACTCCAAAGTTTGTGGCGCCTTCCGATTACGTGGGACGAGAGGATACCAGAGAGGGAAAACGAGCTTTTCACGAATTGGCTCACTCAACTCGCTGAGATCGCTCAACTTCGTTTACCAAGAAGCTACATGGCAAGGGGACTAAAGAACGTCGAGCTGCACATATTTTGTGATGCAAGTGAACAAGCCTACGTAACCGTGGCCTACTGGAGAATAGTGAACTATGACGAAACTACGACTGTCATATTGGTAGCCGCCAGGGCAAAGGTGGCGCCACGACGGGTTCAAACTATTCCGAGACTGGAACGTCAGGCTGCGATCATAGGAGCAAGACTCGCTGACTATATAAGGAAAGAACACCGCGTCGAGGTTAGCAGGACAGTATATTGGACGGACTCCTCCACCGTCGTCCATTGGATACAAAATGACGGGCGACGCTACACCCCCTTTGTCGATAACCGGCTGGGAGAGATCGCCGAGCTTACGAAAAAGGAAGAATGGCGTTGGCTACCGACGAAAGAAAATATAGCCGACGACGCCACCCGACTTACCAACGCGCCGATCAGCGCCACCGACCGCTGGTTCCAGGGGCCTGGCTTCCTACACACTCCCGAGGAGCGCTGGCCCCATAAAACCCAGGAGGAAGAAGAAGAAGAAGTCTTGCATACTAACGAAGGCCAGATGAATGACAGCTGGCTACCCGACCCTGCCCGCTTCTCAAAATATGAAACCCTAGTGAGAGCTACTGCAAGGGTATTCGCCTTCGTTGACATGTGTCGGCGTACCGCAACGGGACTTGAGCATCGACACGTACAGCGCGCCGAAAAGGAGCTCTTACAACGAGCACAGCTGGACAGCTTCCATGACGAGATAAGAAGAGTACAGTCAGCTCGGACCATCCCCAAAACGAGCAAACTGTATAGACTGGATCCAGTGTACGAGGACGGCCTCCTACGGGTACGAGGTCGTACCGAAGCATCGACAGCGCCAAGTGAGACCAAGAGGCCCATCATTATAGATGGCCGTTACCAGTTAACAAAGCTCATCGTGTTGCGAGAACACTGCGCGGCCGGTCACGCTAATCGGGAACGCGTGACAAATGACCTCAGACAACGGTATTGGGTTATCCACTTACGACCCACCGTTCGTGCCATAGAGAAGAATTGTGCATTTTGCCGGCGACGAAAAGCTATGCCACAGACCTGTCACGAGCTCGCTTGGACCCATTCCACCGCCCGTTTTCCAATTGCGGGGTGGACTATTTCGGACCTATGATGGTCAAGGTGGGACGACGGCGAGAGAAGAGGTGGGGCGCACTCTTCACGTGCCTTACCTGCAGAGCCGTTCACCTAGAACTCGTCGCATCGCTTTCCACGGACTCAGCAATAATGGCGCTGAGACGCATGGCTGCACGCAGAGGATGGCCGCGGATAATGTACTCGGACAACGGCACAAATTTCCGAGGAGCTGACCATGAACTCCGAGCAGCGTATCAAAAATGGCTGCCAGCCCTGAAAGACATAGGGCTATCAAATAGAATGGAATGACGCTTCATACCTCCGGGGGCACCCAACCAAGGAGGAGCATGGGAGCGAATGGTGAGGACGGTAAAGTCCGCTCTCAGCGTCACCCTGCACGAAAAGGCACCGTCCGAAGAGGTGCTGAGTACTCTACTCGTGGAGGCGGAATTCACCGTCAACGCACGACCTTTGACTCACGTCAGCGTGAACCCCGAAGACCCTGAGGCCCTCACCCCAAATCATTTCCTGTTGGGGTCCTCAACCGGCCTACCGACAACAGGGCCATGCGAAGAAGCGGACCGCCGGACATGGCGGGCTAGCCAAGCACTCGCTGACGCTGGCTGAAGGAGTACCTACCGCTGTTGGTACCACGCGGCGAACCTAGGAACAACGCCCGACCCCTCCAAGCAGGCGACGTGGTCCTCGTGGTCGACGGAACTTTGCCTAGAAACGTCTGGCCGATGGGTATCGTCGAGAAGACACATTGCGGGCCGGATGGCGCCCCACGAGCAAACTCGTCGTCCTATTGAATAAAGAAGAGGCTTCGCGAGCTACGCCGGGGGGAGGAACTGTTACGGACTCCGAGGCATAATTAAAATATACTCTTATGAGTACATTAAGATCATTAAGAAACGTGCCTAACACTCCAAAACTCGTTGCACGTAAAGTGGCGCCGCTCACATGGAACTAATATGTGTATTCAGACAGGTCGCTACAGGTCGCTACAGGTTCCTACGGGTCTTGGATCTCCACCGAGCTGCTCATTATCCACTGGACGAACCGAGGAAAATCGGGAAATGATAGGATTAACCCGAGCACGACTTGCACCTACGAGAACGGGGTATAAATATGGGCCGAAATCATACGGTCGACACAGTTCGTCGGATACTCCAGAATAAGTAGTAAGTGCAAGCCGTCTCGTAAGTAATCCTCTTTATGTGACTCTATTTCTCTGCCTATGTGAACTGTACGTGTATATATGTGGACTATTTCTTTGTGTAAATGTGTAAATTGTAACTCTATAAACCGTGACCTGATTATTGTTAATTCTTATTGAACTGTGATTCTGATTAGTGTTAATTCTTATTGTGTAACGTAAATAAATAAGACTCGTTAGCGAGCAAATCTTTGTGCCAAATCTGATTGTATCTATAAGTGATTAAATCGTGTAAAGACCTATAATTTATAATAGACTAAATCAAGACAAGTGTGTTTTATTTGAACCATACAGTCCACACCCTACACAAACCTGTTTAGTTTTAAAAAAAGGGTCACGATCCCTATTAGAACAACTGACGATAATATGAAACATAAAACTCTATATAAAACAGAGAAGCTCAGGTCATAACAACAGCGTTGTTGGTCAAGCTTCAAAGATTTCTAAAGCAGCTAACATGAACACAGGCAGCAAATTGTTTTAGAGCGCCGTTTTGTTTGCGCAACACTCGAGCTATCTCGAGCTATCTACAAGCGTGCTCAGAGAGGTTATACTCGAGCTCACAGCTCAGATATTGCTTTATTTTTACAACTACAAATACCAGAATTTTCTGTTAAACGTTTTAATATCCTGTCTCCTATGAGATTTCTTTCAATAGAACTACATGCTCTAAATCGTCTTTTGTGCTGGCCTTTGTTCTCTAGGTCGCCATTTTCTTTTCTGTTTCAGAGTGCATTTAATACCTTGGTTCATTCTTGAAATACATATATGTGTACACATATTTTAGGATTTTTCAAGTGGTGAAAAATTGATATTAATTTTTGAATTTTCGAAAAATAAACGTGAAATATTATTGAGTTTTAAATGTAATCATTTAAAAAAAAACATTTGATTCAGAACCAACCGTTTGAAAATATGTTTTTATTTATTTTATTAAAAGGTGAACTCTGTTGGATCATCACTAACATATTTATTACAAAAGCTGAGAAATAAAATCGTTTGTTACATAAAAATATAGTTCAAAATTGTAGGTTACGAACAAAAATCACAAATTACTAAATAATAACAGATTTAATTAACTTTAGCATAGCTTTATTTTACGCCACGTGCGCCAAATTGGAAAAAATGCTTTATATTTTCACACGACTTTGATTACATTTTTTTTTTTTAATATTAATTGCAAGATTTTTATCAGGGTGGCGGTTTAATTTAAAATTTACAATACTATTATCTTATTCTACTGTATATACCTGTATACTTTATGAGAAACTAGCCTGTGCCATCGGCTTCGCTCGCGTAAAATTAGGTGTATCTATTAGATACAAAGTTTGGACCCCAGTTTCAATCCTTATGGGGTGAATTTTTGAAAATCCTCTCTTAGTGCTCGCCTACGTCATAAAAAAAAACCTCGTGCCAAATTTCACGATCCGACTCCCAGTACTTTCGACTGTGCGTTGATATGTCAGCCAGCCAGTTTTTCCTTTTATATATATACATGAAATCTAAATCCTCTTTTTAACCGAATTTCGAATATCGTGGCCAATCTCAAAAGAGATTAGCCAAGTACTTACGGCGGAGATATTACAGTGCACAAGTAAATGTGCAAACATAGCCACTCTATGATCCTTTACTCTCATATTCCATGGGACGATAAATTCAAATTCCAATACGACCTGGAAGAGATCAGGCCCAGAACTAACAGATTAATGTGCTTTCCAATGTACGAAGTGACACCATCAACTCGAATTCCTAATATAAAAGCCCAATAGAACTTTTTTTTTTAACCCAGGAAGCGAACTTAAAAACCCACGTGCTCAGAAGTCTTGCTTACGACCACAAAACCGACCAAAATAGTAATAGTGGTATGTTTTGTAGTTAGTAAAGCAGTGATCTATGTCGACTAAAATAAGACACCAAAATATTGGATTCAATCTTTTAAGACTACGAGTAAGTGCTTATAACAACTTCTGCAAATCTCTTGTTTCTGTACCTATAGGTACTAAAGTTAATCATTATTAAAGATCTTGTAGCGACATCTATGGCGTCACAGAAGAACTAATACTCCGACTCACTGGAGCCTGCAGTATCATCCCGACTCACTGGGATAATCATCACGCCGACTCACTGGGGCATCATCCCGACTCACTGGGGCATCACCGCAGACAGTTCCGACTCACCGAGAACTATGCGGCATTCGGTTCCGACTTACTGGAACCAACCTACCACTGGCCAGGCACGCATCAAGAAGCATCATGAACCATCGATCTCCGATCTCCGGAGGGGAGTGATATAGCGACATCTATGGCGTCACATAAGAACTAATCCTGCATCGCGCAATTAAAGTTCTCCGCGCGATTAGATCATATAGAACAGCCCAAAATCATCTATCGGGCAGTTGCCCACCAGACATAACACCCGTCTGGCCTGAGGATCCTCCCTTGCCAACGGAGGTTTGCGGGACTTTACACTCTGTTCCGCATACCTCCAAAATCTCCTCAACTAGAAAGAGTCTTAGTAATTTTCATGTTCAAAATAATATAATGTACCCACTGTTATTAATTAAACCGCCCCAAGCATAATAGCCAATCTCGTCCCACATTTTTATTCAGTTAATAGAAAACGAAGCTCTTGCTGAGGAAACTAATCTTCAACAAAAGTAGAACGGTTATTAAAAAATCTGTCCAACAAGCCAAGATTGATACGATAAGGTAAATTTCCTTTAAAATGGTTTGTGATGTTTACAAAAACTGTTATCTTTTGATGTGATCGTTGGAGAATTTGAGTGACGAATGAGAGATTCGTGGTTTTTATATTTTCAGTTTAGCTACATAAAGCATATTGTGCTGTTCGTCATTCATCTTCAAGACTTATCAAATATAACAATAGCTGTTTTGATCCTCGCTTTACTAATTGCCTTCAACACATCAGTCCTGCAACGTACACAGCTGAACATGAGCCTTCTAAATTGCGTTGTTTCTGCAAAATTTGGTTTTGACCGATGACCTGGTGAGGGTTACAAGAATCCGATGGATGCGAGACGCACGAGACCGGTCATTATGGCGACATTTGGGGGAGGCCTATGTTCAACAGCGGACGTCTTTCGGCTGAAATGATGATGATGATGATGATGATGATGATGATGAGGCTGTGCAAGATAGTGTGCGGCAAACGGGCGAACATGAAGTTGATCCTATACAAGTGGCCCGTTCTATCATAATATCGAGGCTGAAAACAGCAAAACATTCTGCAGCAAAGCGGAGAATCAACATTCATATCGGAGTGCCCGCAGATTACACCACCGATGTCGGACGCGTCTTACAAATGTTTTAGAAAGGACTTTTTATTTTAAGTTTTCTTGTACGTTCATGTGGCTGTGAATTTAACGGGACTAAAAGCCAAAATACACATTTCTATTACTTACTCAAAACTATGTTTCATGCATACAAAAGTACAGACGCTGTAGTGCCATAAGACCTGATTGATGTATGTCACTTTGATATGCTAGCTAACATAATTTTGTATCATTTTAGCATCATCAATCATTTATTCTGCATTTAGAGATCAAATTCAGTAGTCACATGCTGGGCGCCAACATCTTCTTAATGGCGCCCAGCTGGGACTCAAATTGAAAATGGATAACTTCATCTAGGTTCTTTGACAGGACAATAAACCTATGTAAGTATAAATGCAGAAGAGTTTCTGTACTTTCGAATTTCATGTCAGGTAATCTTTCTGTGAGCAGCACACTTGTGAATTTTTACGAAACATAAAATTACCAGTATTCCCCATTTTCCGTAATGTTGTCTTACTGTCCACGGCTAATGCTAAACGGCTAATGACCTCTGGGTCACATTTATAAATCAGCATAAAAACACCCTAATTCCAAAAACAAAGCTTATAATT
Source organism: Mythimna impura (assembly GCA_905147345.3). NCBI lineage: Eukaryota > Metazoa > Arthropoda > Insecta > Lepidoptera > Noctuidae > Mythimna > Mythimna impura. Next base: position 5,673,494 of record LR990349.1, read on the forward strand.
TCCATATCCACAAAAATCCTTTTTTTACTTATTACATGTAATTTATTTAAAAAAGGCAAAGAGACTGCAAGCCGTCGCGCCGCGGTTGACATTTAACTCTGCGATAAATTTGCTTACCCAAGTATTAACCTAATTAAATCGGGTGACCCATTGTACCCGCATTGCACTCAACGGTTACCAATTTTTTGGACCCAAGCCAAAGTCAGTTTACTCGATCGTAATAACTTTAAAAGTACCTTCAAATAAATATTTTCAATATTTTTGCTGCTATGTATTTGCTTCAATAACTTAATGGTTGGGAGATATTGCCTCTGTATTCTACGAAGAAATATTAAATGTGCAGTTTTGGTAATTTTGATCATAATAATATTGGTAAAAATAATTTATAGATTTTTTTAAACTACCTACCCTCAATCGTACTAAAATATAAGCAAAATTATGATTTGGATCTTTTACTAGTCTAAAAGTGACGTTAATTTCAATGTTAACTTTTAACCTCTCATGAAAACGTTATTGTGAAACCCATGTTCTGAATGAAACGCTAATAACTAGATAAAGGTGGCTTCTTAGTAATTATATTACTATCTCCCAAGTTTTGTATTATAATAGCTCGTCTGCCTTAAAGGCAAATTAGGGAAGACATACCTACCTAATTCTAGTATCAAAAGCTTCTGACGTTACAAAGAAAGATTACCAGGTATCTAAACTGTTGAATCTTTTAGTTTAAAGTTTTACAATGTATATCTTTTTGTAATACAAAAGAAACTTAAAAACCATTTGATCGAAATGTATTCTAAAATATAAAAAGGAATAATTTTAATGCCTTTTTGAACATCGAAAACAGAATTTACTTTAGCCTAGGTAGGTAGGTAGGTATACGACTTATAACAATTGTTTTTTTTTAGAGAAAACAGATTTCATATTCTGCTTTGAATAGCCACAATAAGATGTAATTGTTGTGATAATTTTGTAATATATATTAACAAAGTCGTGTTAATTACACCATTTGTAACTCAAAAACCAGATCCACGCACACCTCAAGGAGATGTCTGAAAATTGTATGGGCCCAGCAGGATCGAAGCCTACTGGGGCCATGGGTTAAGTGATAATGAACCCCGGGGCCCCGGAACAAAGGCAAAGAAGGAACAGGAGTGGGTTTTAGTCAGTAAAAGTTTGACACGCCTTCCCGCTCCGCCCAAGAGCGTAAAAAGTCATTGAATGATTTCCCACTATAAAAAAAACCCTAAAGAAGATACAGTGGCCTTGTTTATTAAAGATAAGTGTAGTGACACTTTTTATGGCAGTTGTCAATACAGCCTAAATAACTTGCCCTAAAATGAAGTTAAAATGGCCTCTTACTCTCATAAAAAGTAACCCATCAAGTTCATAAACCGTGTCTCCATTACGACGGGTTATAAACCCCAATCCATATCTCACATCACAACACTCGATATAACCTTATAAAAATCCAGGAAGCGTTCGATTTGACGTTTCCACAGGCCATGAAAAAGTGGATTGGTGCTATCAATATCCATCATGCGGCAACTAAATTAAATAGCCGTTACGTCCGAAGCAAAATCCCCGGAGGCCGCCTCTGTCATCCCCCTGTCTCTACAACGGGTCTTTTTTATTAAAACTGCAAAAACGGACAGTCGCAAACAAGGGTTAAGTACGAAATGATGGCTTTATGCGCGATGGTTCCAGTACTGTTACTCCGGATTAGGTCCCAAAGCGTCAAATATTGACTTTTACCGCCACTTATTGGTACCTTCAATGGGAAATAGGGTCGTAATGGTCACGGATTTTGGGACAAGTTAAATACATTTTGGTGTTAAAGTAAAATGTGTTCTGTAGCTGTGTTGTTAAGATACACATCGTTTGAATTTTGTTAGATGTTTACAAAAAAGGGTTTAATCGACCTGAAAGTAGCTAAAGAAAAAATATTTTCTTAGGCTTAGGTGGTGCAGGTAAATGTTTGCTCGATTTACGTACACTGTTCGAAACTGACAGTTTACTACTAGAAAAAATCCAAAACGTTATAAAGGAAAACATCTTATCGAATCACTATCACAATAATATTTATCATCATCATCAATTCAGCTGAAAAACGTCCACTGTTGGACATAGGCCTCCCCAAGTGTCGCCACAACGAACGATCCTGTGCGTTTCGCATTCATTGGATTCCCGCGACCCTCACAAGGTCATCGGTCTACCTCGTGGGTGGCCTCCCGACACATTAATATAAAGACGAAAGTATGTATGTGTTTATGTTTGGTACTCCTTCACGCTCAAGCAGCTGAACGGAGACCAGTAGACGATGTTCTGGAATAGCATATAAAATAATTTTTATCCTGGAACAATTTTCTATTTTCATGCAAGCAAAACCACTGGTAAAAGCTAGTTCATAATCAAAATCGCTGCTATGACACTCCTGACCCTAAAACGAATTCGATGACACGCCATTTGTTCGGTTCAGTTCACTGCAGATAGATTTGATGGGATTAGGTTTAGTTCCACATTTACTACTGCCGCATCTGGTTAGTTCGGGATTCGATCTGTTACATGCAAGAGATTGTGTAGATAATTTGTACTTTTAGTGTGCAACCAAACGGGATTGAGAACTTGGTTGACTATTTTAAAGAAATTTTTTTTTTTTTCTAAAATTGATACGACTTTATTTGGTTAGTTGTTGATGCAAAAAAAAATTCTTAGACAGGAATATTAATTTGGACTGTAATTTATTGTGACTTATCTTTTGATTGAATTTATTTTTATGTGTGATTTGATTTCATTTTTTTTGTCTTCTATTGGTTTAACAACTTTTATTATTTATCATTGTTTAATCATTTAACTTATTTGTAATAATTTGTTGACTATAATGTAATGTTCTGTAAACGACTCGTAAGAATCCCTTACCAATAAACTACTATTAAGCATGTATCGTTCAGTCCATGGCCCTTTGGGGCACCAGTATGGGCGCCGTCGCGAACGGCGGTTAAGCTGAACGCATGCTAGAGGGTCATCGCCATCCGGATGGTGCAGGGATACCGTATGGTTTCCCGCGAAGCGGCGAGCCTCCTTGCTGGCCTGCCACCATGGGATCTGGAGTCAACAGTCCTTGCACGCATGCACGTTTGGCGCGTGGAGATGCAAAGCCGGGGCAACTCCGCTGCCGCGCCAAGGTGTGGTATGCTGGACAGAGTTCCAGCGGGATCTCATAGTGGAATTGCGACAGCGACTGTCGCAACCCAGTGCTGAGTACGCCATAATTATGGCGGTAAGTCCCCTCTTTGAGCCTTCTCCAGCCGAGTAGCTGGAAAGATAACACGGCTTCCTTACCTTCCGCATGACGCAGATCCTCACCGGACATGGTAAGTTCAGGAGGTTCCTGCGCCGGATTCATGCGGAAGAAACACCCGGGTGTCACTATCGTAAGGGCCCAGCAGGGTCGAAGCCTACTGGGGCCATGTGTTAAGTAAAAATGAACCCCGGGGCCCTGGAACAAAGGCAAAGAAGGAATAGGAGTGGGTTTTAGTCAGTAAAAGTCTGACCCGCCCTCGCGCTCCGCCCTTGAACAGGAGAAGTCATTGGATGATATCCTACCTAAAAAAAAAATTAAAAAAGTAAATTACACATTTTTGAATTGAAATGTTTGGTTGTTGCAAATCTTAGATCATGGTTTGATGTCATATTCTCGATATTTATAGAACTACTAAAATGTAGCCCTGCTTCATTTTCGTATTTATGTTTATTAAGCTGTTGATCCCCGCACGAACGCCGGCGGTCGTGCGCTATTGTCTTACTATTGTGTCTCTAATTACGCTACTCAAGAAGTTAATTATTAAATAACATGCATCTAGCAAAAACGAATCACATCGGCGACGAGACAGGCGCTCGCTCTCGTCGACCAATCACGAGCCACCACCGAGCTTCGGGCTACTGAAATGTCCCAAAGAAAAAAGAACAACCAAAACTACGATAGAGAACGAACGAACTAAAATAGAGACGGTCTATATCTGACGGCATCCTTGATAAAATAAAATTTAATTACTTCGTTTGTAAATCTAATAAAAAACTATTGAATTGGATTCAAACTTTAACAAAACAAGTGGACCGATCTACAATAATTTTATTCAAAGGTGGTAAGACACAAGTAATAAATACACCGATACACACCCCTGAAAACCATTAACCTCCTTTCTACATAGCAAGTTGGGCAAAAATAAAATTTACAACCCCATTAAACGGAGTATGCTAAACATACACGGGTATGTGTAGTAATTCTTATTTTTAACGGCTATTCCGAAGCTTTACGCAATGTACACACGGAATAAGTGTATGCACATTCACTCTCTTTAAGTTGATTTGAAATATAAACATTGGAAGCATTTATGATAGTGATCAATCCTGAAGCTGTGTTAAAGTTAAATATACGAAAAGTTTCCAACACAGCAGCAGCAACAACAACACAACATAATCAATGACAACACCAACATAATCTACCAGATTTGAAAGCTGGCTTAAATGGAGGTTCACTCAGAATATAGCAGTCCACCCAATGGTCACTTCCCAGCATCGCCACAAGAGCAGGCTTAGCAAAGTTGATAATCTGCAATCGTTAACGCTAGTAGAAAACTATTCAAATGTATGGGAATGATCTCAACGTTAAGTCATGTGATCAATACAAACAAACAGGAGGCGTTACCGATTGTAGAAAGAGATTCGAAACGAAACGGTCGTAACTTGGCTGGACCTACAAGTCTTCCGAGGTACACACACAGGTACTTACAGAATTTTATTTAAAGATATTTTTTCAATAAGGTTTTCGATATTTGGTATCTACTTCAAAACTCGTTTTCTGCAGCGGCTATGGTTTTTTGAATATTAAGTCAACCCACTATCTTTACAACTTGCTCATTGCGAACCCTACTTGAAACATTTTTATAAAAGCGAAAAACAATTAGTTTATTTTTGCATATCTAGTCAAAAGTACGCTAATGCAGTCTTTTTTTTGGTATTTTTGTTAAATATCGCTTTTGAAATATTGCAATGTAAAAGGACACAAACAGACCTCTGAAAATCTGCTATTTTACGTGAACTTTGGCCCTCCATAATGTACTCATATAATAAAAATATAAAAAAGTACATCAATAGAATCCTTGCACATTTAATCGAGATTTTGAATAACAACATTTTTTCTAAAAAACTTTTAAGAGTTTAAAAAAACACACATTTCCTGGAACAAGTTTTATGATATATCACGGAATTACGTTATCTCTCTTTTTTTGCATTGCCTCTTCATCAAAAATCACGTTGGATTGCATTAGATGAAGCAACAAGCTTTTAAACCATGCTCGATGTTGACGATAGGCGAGTGGAAAAGGCACTGCAGACGTAAATAAGGTTACTTTTTGAGTATCTTCTTAGAAATATTTGTGTAAATACTGCTGTTTTTTTTTTTCAAATTTTCCCCTTTCAAAATGCGCAAGATAAATGGTTATAAAAACTGAATAGATTTTTTACCCTCAAAACGTTTTAAGAATCGATTAAAACTTTTAATAAATGGATTATACTGAGATTGGGAAGATCTAAGCAAGTTCAAATAACTTATGTCAGATTTAATATCGTTTGTTTTTATTGTACCATTTTTTATTACTTTGCAACGAATAGAAGTTTAGGACGACAATTAGAGATCCGATCTGAAGTCTGGAATTGTTTTATGCATGTCTCATCAAGTTGTTTTACAGGGACTCAAATGGAAAAAATTGAACCCTTATAGGATCACTTTGTTGTCCGTCTGTCTGTCTGTCTGTCAACACTCTTTATCTCGGGAACGCGTAAAGGTATCGAGTTGAAATTAAAATCATATACTCAAGTCTGCGGTCCTTTAAAGCTGTGAAAAAATCAAACTTCATATTTAACGGAAAAAAAAACGGCCGTTTATGTCCCAAAAAACGTATATTTCGACATTCTCAAGGGAATCAAAATTCATAGGGTACTTTCCATTGATCTAGAATCCTGAAATTTGGCATGAAGCAAGGTCTTATATCACAAGTATAGGAATAAATCTGAAAACTGTAAATTTGTAGTTACATCACAAAAAAATAACTTCTTTGCGATTCCGAAAAATGTTTGAGACTCGATTCGGGAATTGAATTGTTTTCACTTGAAATTACCTAAAGTTTGTACGGAGTTCAGAGCGCAAGTCCGACTCGCACTTGCCCGGTTTTTTGGATATAAAAAGAATTATTCTCTTATCAAAATTAGTAGTACGCAGAGAGATTTTATAGTTTACAAGTGTAGCGGCAAACATAGGCGCACTCTATGAGTTTATATAGTGAAATTTTTTAAAACATTCTATTAATTTGGTATTTGCATACATTGTAATTTTTGTTTGAAATTTAATTAATTAGCAGAAGAGTATTGTTTTGATCTATCGCACTTTCAATAATTTTTGATATTGTGATACAAATAATGAAATAAATTAAATGAATACTAAAATTTGTATACGCCTAATTACCAATCATAGAGAACTAACAAAAATGTAACATCTCACACAACTGTGTATCTGTAACCTATGTTTACAGAAAAAAAAAAAACGTTTTGGGAACACATTCATTGTCGTACAGCTAAGGAGTGGAATTCCTTGCCGGAATCTGTGTTTCCTGATGGCTACAACCCAGGAATCTTTTAGTCAAGAGTGAATAGGCTACTTCTAGGTAAGCGCGCTCCATCGTCGACCGCATCGTCGCTCTCCATCAGATGAGATAGCGGTCAAGCGCGAACCTAAAAAGTTAAAAAAATTAAAACTGAATCTATTCCTTTAGTCTCATAGTCCGATGGAACGACAATCTACGCAATCGGAGAGAGATCAGACGCAGGGCTATCAGCTTGACGTGCTCATCTGAATCTCTGATATACACTAACAGTATAGGAAAATTATTACACACAAAAGGTCGATGGTGTAACACAGTTTTTTAAGGAAAAAGTTAACTTCATCGCCTTTAAAAACCGACATTAACATTTCAATGCCCTTTTACAGTTTACTTATTTAAATAGAAGATGTTTCTCCAACAGTATTCTTTAGGGATGCATTGGCAATCCACCTGAGAGTCGTATGAGCGATGGATACAGACAGTGCACTAAAACCAACTTTGTAACGTTCTCAGAAACTTATTTATTAGTCTTTACGACCTTTCCCTCTTATGAGTCGGATGGATAACTGAAACACTCACAATGTTTGCGGTCCCTGAAGAGTAAAGTATAAAAATATACCTTCGTACTCTTTCATCATCGGTGGTGGTTACTTAGTGGTTCAACCTTGAGGGGCTTGTAAAAGTTGGTCTAAAAAGGACTGCTCTAGACGGAGGGTACTATACTATATACATATGTACGAGTGTGTATGCTTGTATATCTATACGTATTTCTTTCGCATGTATTCTAAACGGTAAAAAGCATTGGATGAAAAGATTGGTCTTCACAGCCGTAGCAACATAGCCTAAATCGTCTCTCTAGCTTTTTCCAACTAGCTTGGGGTCGGTTTCCAGTATAACCGGAGGCGGCTGAATACCCGTGTTTTACATGAAGCAACTGCCAATTCTCCTCCTCTACAGCCCAGACAGAGCAGTAGTGGCCGAGTGATAATGGCCCTGACTTACGAGTTGTAAGTCGCGGGTTCAGACCCAGCCAGGCGCATTACTTTGTGTAATTTATTTCATAACCACTGCTCTCAAAACGGTGAAGGAAAACGTCGTGAGGAAACCGGCATGTCCTAGAACCAAAAATTCGAAGACATGTGACATCCACCAACCCGCACTGGGCCCGCGTTGTTGGGGCTGATTATGCTTATGCTATGCAGCCCAGACACAGGGCAACATGATACTCCTTGGATAGACTAATTATCAGACTTTCTACCATTGGACAAGCCGACGAACGGCGAGTATCCACCCTTACGTTGTTGAAACCTCTACGGTCTGGACCAAACGTTTCGCCTCGTCGTTTATACCGCATACATCGAGGGACTGGAATAATTTGCCTGCTGCGGTTTTCCCGTCCGATTATAATTTGGGTCTCTTCAAGGCTAGAGTGAATAGGCTCTCAATAAATTAGTGCGCCTCACCATCAACGATTACTTTAATACTACTTACCATCAGGTAGGATCGCAGTCAGGCACTAGTTTATATCAATTAAAAAACTCGGCGTCTCGCTACCTGTAACAACTGTCAAAGATCTACGAATAACAAACAAGACCAACCGCTTTTCGTGCTTTCCCAGGCACGGGGTGTCTGTCATTAATATTCTACTTAAAAAAGTACATAAGAGATGAAAAATTCACATTAGTACTAGCCCAATTTCGAAACAATGGGCCATCACGACCAAAGTAACATAGGGTAGATGAATTAAAATAAAATGGCGGCCGCCATTAGGTAACTGTGGTCTTATTACAGGAAGAGGGTAATGCTTTTGTGATATGGTCAAAGTCATAGTAAACAAAGTAAGGGACTCAAAGAGATTATCTCATCTGATACGCCACGATGTGGTCGAACATCGTCACTTGCACCATTGATAGGGCTGGTCTTCTGCGGAACAGTAATGCTAGCGAAGGAGACAGCCGCACGCGTGAGGGAACGGACATCCTCACGCCCCAGCCGCCGAGACCCTGACCCCAACTACCAGCCACGATAGACGTGGGCTTGGACAACGAGCAATGAGTAGCTCGCCGTCCGGTAACCGTCCGGAACGAATCCAAGTCGTCAACGGTGCGTAGTGTTCCACCCGCGTGTCAAAGTAATATCCCAACAGGATAAAGCCTACTTTCGACTTCTGAAAGGGAAACCCTTGATTCCAGAATGCAAAGGATAACTGAAGTAACATAGGGTCGGTTTTAGTCAGTAAAAATCTGAGTCTCGCTCCACCCTAGAGCGTCATAAGATGATTTCCCACATTAAAAAAGACCTTCAATAGAGCACGCTTGCCCAGAAGTTACCTATCTACTTAAAGACCACAAAATTATTTTTTAATTTCCCTCTCCTAGAGAGAGGAGGCCCGAGTCCCAGCAGTGGGAACATTAAAAGGCTGATTATGCTATGCTATGCACAAAATTAAACCATCGTAACGTTTATCTTGATAAATTTATTAAGTGGTTCTTATAGTTCAACCCAAAGTCGGCCATCGATATAATGTTTTTCAGTTCAGTATTCAGCAGAGCTTTCTTTTAGCTCAACACCCAGATCAGTATTAGGCCACCAAAGGCATATTTCTTCGTTTTATACGATCATGTATTTCCATATTCTGGTCGTAACCTTGAACCCCCTAGTTTACGACAGGGTTCTACACATACATATATGTATGTATGTATGTATGTACATACGTATGTAGGTGTAAGCATGTAGGTATTTTTATGAGGCATTCGGTTTTATGTGTTTCAGACGAGACAATATTTATTATTAAATGGTTTTTATGAACTTTGGTAGGTTTGGGTAACGCCATCTTGTCCATTCTTTTATTGCACATTTTGTTAATATTGAAACATTTATCATTTGTGTTTGCTTCCCTTGAAAAAAATAGTTCGACAAACCAAATATATATTACACTAATATTAGGGGTTAAAGTATGAAATTGCCGTTTTTTGAAACGAGTTGCTTTGAAGTGTTATATCTTTGGATTGGCTTAGAAGTAGAAGTTTAAATAAACTTTATATTAAAGGTACGTTATTCTTTTTCAAAATTAGGTATTTATGGGTTTCTTTATGTTTTGTATTTTCTGTAATATGCACTACTTATAACCATGAAAGCTAATAAAAAAAACTTTTTTTCATATTAAGAGTTCCAACGTAGAAACTATGCATTACTATTTTCGTTTAATAAAAGAATTCTTTGTTCTTGGTTTAATAGCTTTTGTTTTGTTTTGTTTTCGTTTTTTTTAATCTTTTTCTAGTACTCATAACACAAGCTCTGCTTAGCTTGGGACTAGACGGCGTTGTGTGATAGTTGTGGAAAATTATTATTATTATATATTATTTTCTGACTAAAAATGCTTCAAATTATTAAGCCATGAATTTGTTTTGTATATTTATAAGAAATTCTTTACGATAATCGGTCCAATAATATTATTATCATCCCCTTTACACTTCAAAGCGACCGAACTCAAAATTTTAATTATTTATTTACAGCATTTCCATTTTGTTACTACTAAAATTGTTATGTCAAAGTGGTTTGCAAACAATTCCGCCACAAATTTTGTGTAATCAAATTCTGTTTTGCACAAAGTCGCTGTTAATTTTAATCTAAACTGAAGATTAAATATATTTTACAGTACTAAAGGCGGAATTCACCAATAAAACTAATCGCGTTTTAACGTTTGTCTGTATTTTTCTTTTGTTGTATTTTTACAAGTGACACTAGTGACAGCAGCTAAACGCGATTATGCGAGCCAAACGTTAAAACGCGATTCGTTTTATTGGTGAATTCCGCCCTAAGTGTTGTTAACTTTGAGATTTTGGGCTAAAGTAGTGAGTTTTGCATTATTTTCAATATCTTGACACCAATATATTATTATGACAGGCCTGTTGGTTTAGTAGTTAGTGGCCCTGACTGCTATGCAGGGGATCGTGGGTTCGATTCCCACCCAGGACAAATTTTTGTATGATGAACACAATCATTTGTTCTGTGTCTGTGTGTAATTTATCTATAAATGTATGTATTTAGAAATACATAAGTATGTTTATCAGTTCTCTAATAATCATACCACAAGCTCTGCTTAGTTTGCGGACTAGATGACGTTGTTTGAAAGTTGAGGAAAAAAAAAATGTTATCATGCAGAAGCAGATGGTATAATTATACGAGTATAACACAATAAATATAAATGATTAAATATCATTATTAATTTTGAGATACACCGTGATTCTCATCGACAGCCGTGTGAACAACAACTATATAGTCTAGGGACTGTCTCACGGCTCGTAGTGCAGTAAATACGCCGTTCACAAAGACTGGCTTTTCCCGTACCAGAGGACCGACCACGCTGGGAGAGAAGCGCGAAACTTTGCAGCATCGATGGGTCTCTCCCAGTTGGTAAAGCAAGCGACAAGGGTGCCTGATGTAGTTGGTCATACTGCCAATTGTCTGGACCTTTTACTGACCACCGATCCGGACAGATGTATCGTAACAGTTTCCTCACCACTAGGAACTTCAGATCACTGTCTGGTGAAGTCTGTATCGTCCTTCTCCCCACCTGGCTGCGACTCACGCGGTGAACGGCGAATGTGGCGTTACAAGTCAGCAGATTGGGATGAGATGCGGCACTTCTTTGCATCTTATCCTTGGCAGCAGGTCTGCTTCTCTTCTAAAAATCCGTCGAGCTGTGCAGATGCTATATCCGATGTGATACGTCAAGCTATGGAGTATTTCATCCCCTATCGCGACGTACCCATCGGTGGCTCAGCTCACCCATGGTTCAACGCCGATTGCGTTCAAGCTGAACAACGTAAGCATTCGGCGTTTCTCGCCTGGGTTTACGCTCGTGACCACAAAGCTCCGGATCTGAGTTCAAAGAAGAGAGCCTTCAACCATGCTGCCAAGTCCTACAAAAAGGCACTAAGGAAGGCTCGCTTCGACCGCATTAACCATATTGGTACAAAGCTCTCTGCGCAGCCGTCCGGTAGCAGAGCATTCTGGTCCCTTGCCAAGTCGGTCGAAGCGAACTTCTGTCGGCCCTCATTGCCTCCGCTGGTTAAACCTGATGGAACACTGGCTCATACAGCGAGAGAGAAAGCGGGTCTCTTTGCATCTCTCTTCGCCCATAATTCTCGTCTTGACACTGGTAGTGCTACTCCACCGACTCTACCTCACTGCGATACTTCGATGCCCGAGGTCCGCATAAGGAACAAAGAGGTTCTGAGAGCACTGTGTCGTCTTGACGTGAATAAAGCTAGTGGACCAGATGGTATACCAGCGATTGTTCTCAAGGCTTGTGCACCCGAGTTGTCTCCTGTATTGACGCGTTTGTATCGCCTCTCATTTGGGACTGGTATAGTGCCCAAGTCCTGGAAGCTTGCCAACGTGCAACCCGTGCCCAAAAAGGGCAGTCGTACTGATCCTACCAACTATCGGCCGATTTCAATAACCTCCATACTCTGCAAGATTATGGAGCGTGTATTGAACTCGCGCCTCTTGGCATACCTGGAAGGTAACGATCTCCTCAGTGATCGACAGTACGGGTTTCGCCACAATCGATCTACTGGGGACCTACTAGTTTATGCCACCCACTTGTGGGGCGAGACCCTCGAGAAGAATGGGGAAGCGATTGCTGTTTCCTTAGACGTCCCGAAGGCCTTCGACAGGGTATGGCACGCTAGTCTATTGAGTAAGCTTTCAGCGTACGGCGTTTCCCCTGGTCTGATTAACTGGGTAAAAGACTTTCTGAGTGAACGTTCTCTCCGAGTTGTTATCGATGGATGCTCATCAGAGCCCATGACGACTAATGCCGGAGTTCCTCAGGGGTCTGTTCTCTCTGCAACTCTCTTCCTGCTGCATATCAACGATCTGCTGATGCCCGGTATCTATGGGTATGCAGATGATAGCACAGTAGAGAGATACCTGCCGGGTGCTCGAGCTAGTAAGGAGCTAATCCAGTCCGAAAGAGAGGCTATGGTAGAGCGTGCGAATGTCTCACTTCAGGCAGTCTCCAAGTGGGGTGAAGCCAATCTGGTGGGATTCAACGCCGCCAAAACACAAGCGTGTCTATTCACCGCTAAAAGGAGCCCGTTCACCTTGGCTCCTGTTTTTCAGAATGGATCCTTGGGGTACACCGACCGCCTTCAGCTCTTGGGAGTTGAAATTTCTTCAGACCTTAACTTTGGGCGGTTCATTGAGTCCAAAGCCAAGGTAGCTGCTAGGAAACTCGGCGTACTTGCAAAGGTCCGGCGGTACTTCACACCAGGGCAGCTTTTAATGTTATACAAAGCACAGGTCCGTTCGTGTGTAGAGTACTGCAGCCACATATGGGCTGGTGGTGCAAAATGCCACCTGGCAGCTTTGGACTCGGTGGAAAGGCGTGCAAAGAGGCTAATTGGTGATCCAGATCTGGTTAATTCCAATCTACAAAGTCTTGAGCACAGGCGTAGGGTAGCCAGCCTTTCGGTGTTTTACAGAATTCATTTTGGAGAGTGTGCGCAGGAATTGCATGACTTGATTCCACCATCTCATTTCTACCATCGGACAAGCCGACGAACGGCGAGTATCCACCCTTACGTTGTTGAAACCTCTACGGTCCGGACCAAGCGTTTTGCCTCGTCGTTTATACCGCGTACATCGAGGGACTGGAATAATTTGCCTGCTGCGATTTTCCCGTCCGATTATAATTTGGGTCTCTTCAAGGCTAGAGTGAATAGGCTCTCAATAAATTAGTGCGCCTCACCATCAACGATTGCATTACCACTTACCATCAGGTGGAATCGCAGTCAAGCACTAGTTTATATCAATTAAAAAAAAAAAAAAAAAATACCTAAAGCCTACTTCATAATAATTAATCACATACGTAGTCTTGAATAGTTTATAATTACTCATTACCCACTCTTCGCCCATTCTGGAAAGGATTTCTACAGCGATCGGCATCTTGCGCCATAAGATAAAATACACATAATATGTAAAATTATCGGACAGCGAGCAATGGATAGCTTGCCGTCCGACCGTCCGGTAACCGTCCGGACCGAGCCCAAGCCGTCGACGGTGCATAGTGTTCCACACGCGCCTCAAAGAGATGTTAGCAATCGTAGGGGCCCAGCAGGGACAAAGCCTACTGGGGCACTGGATGATGCGAAAGATATCCCCGGGGCCCTGGAACAATGGCAAAGAAGGAACAGGAGTGAGTAAAAGTCAGTCAGGGAGTCAGTAAAAATCTGACACGCCACGAATGTCTTAGATGATTTTCTACCTAAAAAAAACATATGTATAATTATGCATAGCAGAGCAGATGGTGAATGATGATGGTGGTGGTGATGGATGAATCATGGTGTGCCAAATGAACATATTTTCTTTCTTTTTTTGTGGTCAATGGGGACGAAAGGTTCTAGAGTGGCGACCACGTACCAGAAGACGCAACGTTGGAAGGCCTCCCACAAGGTAAACCGATGACCTAGTGAGCGTCGCGGGAATCCGATGGAAAGGGCACAGAACCGGTCATTATGGCGACACTTTAGGGAGGCCTATGTACAACATTGGACGTCTTTCAGCTGAAATGATGATGATGATGATGTATAATTATGTACATACAAATGAAATTGAAGTGCCTATTTGTAATGTCAAAATTCCTTTTTTTACTGAATGCATACGAACGTATATTCGATACCTATAACAAAAATGTAATTTTTAAAACTTTTGTCTATCTGTCTGTGTTCCGGCTAATCTCAACCAATTTTGATGGGACTATCACTAGCAGATAACTGAACTTTATAACTTAGGTAACTCCAGTTTTGAAAAAAAGAATTACATAGCGATTTTTTTTTTAGTGCGCAACAACAAAAAATAATACTTAAATAAATATATTATGTAATTGTGAAAACTTAAAGTATGCCAAAGAGGAATAGAAAGGAGTTATATGAACTACAGACTGAAGGACAAAATGAAGAACGCTATCATACGAAGTCAAACCAAGGCAAAGGATGTGGTCAAGAAAGTGCTTGGCTTGAAGTGGAAATGGGCCGGACATATCCAACGAGCATCAGATGAAAGGTGGGCCAAAATCACCACAAACTGGTACCCTATGGGAAGAAAGCGCAGACAAGGCAGACCGCAAAAGAGATGAAGTGACGACATTATAAAAACAGCAGGAAAAACATGGAGCAGAGTGGCCCGAGAAAGGTCAACGTGGAAACGACTGGAGGAGGCTTTTACCGCTGTCTAGCGGTCTTTGTACAGACCAAATATATTACTATCTACTAGCTATAAAGGAAAAAAATTGTAGAAGGAAAATAAAGCTATTTTTTTTTTTTAATTATTGTGACCTACCGGCATTGTGCTATTTAATAAGTCTGACGTAGACGAAGTCGCAAGCACTAGCTAGTTTGAACTATAAAATTAAAACACACATAATCTACATATCAGTGACACCCGTAACTGACCCACTGCAGTTCAAAGACATCTCCTGATATATAATAGGTCACACATAACTGGGTACAGAAAAAGAACCAAACAAAAAAAAGAACTCGTAAGTATTTTCCAACATGTGCGGAAACAGATGAAACTACCCTCGAACAAATCTTGTACTCAAAATGCATAGTGGGCTAAATATTCGTCGCTTCCCGGTACGACTTCACAAATTCCATTTCGTTCTATACGAGTAAAAACTGTCTGTATACTTCACCAAGAGCACCAAGAGCATATTTTCACCAAGAGCATATTTTAAAATTGCTCTCAAAGGATAAAAAAAATGAATGGAAACTTTTCGTTGGAAGGCAAGGTTTGGAATGGTTCTGATATTAAATGTTGAACTAATGAGGTTGCTTAAAGCACGTGTAAAACCGATATCGAGGTTTTCTGAAAGAGTTTCTGTTTTCAGAATTCCGTACCTGGGTGCCAACGGGATCCTGTTACTTAGCCTCCACTGTCCGTCCGACTGTTTATCTGTCTGTCTATCCTTCCGTCTGTCTGCGGACTGTACCTCATAAAACTTAAGAGATACAGAGTTGAAATTTTCACAGAATGTGTATTTCTATTGCAGCTAGGTACAACAACAAATGATAAAATTATATAAATAAAGTTAAAGGGAGTTCTCCCATACGCTGATTAAATTATGACTGCTAATTTTTTTTTTGTTCAAAATCGCAATATGGATTACATTTTATGCTAAAAACCACAAAAGCCTTTGGTGGCTTATATCATCATCATCATCATCATAGCATAAGCATAATCAGCCTTTTAATGTTCCCACTGCTGGGACTCAAGCCTCCTCTCTCTAGGAGAAGGAATGGGCCGTAATCCACCACGCGGGCCCAGTGCGGATTGGTGATCATCATCATTTCAGCCGAAAGACGTCCACTGCTGGACATAGGCCTCCCCCAAGTGTCGCCGCAATGAACGGTCCTATGCGTCTGTGCATATGTGGGTGGTGGCTTATATATGGCTAGTGAATTCGGAATAAATAATTTGGATAGTAAGTAAAATTGTAATTTTTACAGTATGAGAGTATTACAAACTAAAGTAACTCACCATGTGAAATTTGCCAAAAAATGCTTTTTAACTCACTTTTTGATTTTTTTGGGGTTGCAGAGGCATTTATTTTGTATACCCACAGGAAGATCATATTTATTATTATTTTTGACAGTGTAGTGTATGTTCTCATACCATATTATGTATTGATGCATCTTGACAAGATAAAGGTTTTCATGTCAGCTAAGGTTCTTAGTTTCTGATGAGGTGTATTCTTAATTAAATTATTTATATTATTATATTCGTTTATTGAAAGTTTGTTTATGTTTTAAACAGGCAATATGTTGCAATAATGAAATAGTTTAGAGTAATCATTTTGATATTTTGTTTTAATTTTATGTGGTACAATATTTTTGAGTACTCTGTAGCTTGGTACTTGAATGTTAGATATCTACTCAAACGTAACAAAGACTGTTTTTGTTTTATAGTGTAATCATATTTCATGATACCCATGAGAACGTGGAATGACATGCGTGTGTCATTTTATGTAGGAAAGTCGTTATTTCAAACCCCAATTCGGGCATAAAAATCTATCTAAAATTCACGACTGGTTCGCTGTTGGACAATACAGCTTCATTCATTCTTTTTACATTCAGTGGAATATTGTAGTATTTAGAGCAAGAATTCATTCAGTAGTTTAGGGGTGCGTCTCCTATCATATAAAGTTATTTGGTATATTTTCATTTCAATAACATTCACAAGATATAATAAACGTGAGATATATCAACTTTTGATATAATTTCTTTACATATAAAATTTATATACTCTAAAACTTATTTCGTATAACGTTATTGGATATAAAGTTTATTTCATCGAAAATCATTAGGTCTATCGTTTAAAATATATATTTGTCGCAGCTGTATCGTATCACACACTGTTAATATTACAAGTTGGCGCGTCGTATTGAAAAACGTTAATGTAATATAATGCGGTTGCGTAATAAATAAGTTTTATATCTTTTGAGTATTTTAACTAAAGATTTTATTATAAATATATGTTATGCTTATAAAAATTAGTTATTTGAAAATTGAAAATTATTGACCCCCTTTAATCCAACAAACGTTTTCAAGGCAGTGTCGGATTATCTTGGTCTGAGTACTGCCACCGGCTCCTTATAATCCGGAGCTTTTTTGAAAAGGAATAGGTACCTTGAAACTGTAGGTATAAATATTTTCCCGCGACCGTTCGTTATGGCGACGCTTGGGGGAGGCCTATGTCCAGCAGTGGACGTCTTTCGGCTGAAATGATGATGATGATGATGATGATGATGACCCACTCCTATGTTCCTTTTTTGCCTTGCGTTCCAGGACCGGCTGTAATGTGGGTGCGTTCACAAAAAATGTGAACTTATATACAAATGACAGGCAGACGCAAAACTATCTGTAGGCCATGAAAATATTTGTTCGTTGCGATAATCAATCCCACGATACACAGTACAGCAGTCAATCGTTTAGTGATTGTACCAACAGTGTGCCGCCAAAAATAAGCCAAAACTTAAAAGTGCCTCGTTAAGTTTGAACCAAATTCATACGTGGGTGATTCAATAACTGAGTACTTTAGGACAAGGGAGCTATCTAATAAGGTATTATTTAATGCCCCACTTGTTTCTTTCATTCGTACAACAGACAGTGGCTAAAAATAAACGGATCTCATTCTTGCTTCGTATTTTCTCAAAAGAGAATGGGCATTTTGAACCCAGAGCTGTATCAAGTTGTTGTATTGTTTGGTGGTACGATCATTGATGTTATAAGTGGTTTCAAGGAGGTTGATATTTAAAAAAGAAAAATTGCTTACTTTGTTTAAAAAAAAAGTTAACAATTACTGTCATCATTAGAACATTTTCTTATACGATACCAACAGTCATACACGTGCTGAAAAAAAATGGCTCATTTTAATAGGATATCATCAATGTATGTTGATTTTAACTGAAGTTTTAACCCTTGTCTACCAAAAGAAAGATCACCCTCTTTATCTCATATTTTAGTGAACAAAAGGTGAGCAGCACTTGCCATTGTAGGGGTAGGGGTAGGTACCTGCATTCACTCTAGACAGAGTACAGTAGAGAAGTGAAAACTCTGTTCACCACTGAATGACATCATCAACATAGGTGCACTGATGATATCCTACTAAAATAAAAAGAGTTCTGATAATTAATGCCTTGCGCATAACTGACTGTTGGTGATACACGATAAAATAAAGCTGTTACTTTCCAAAGGGCATATTTCACAACTTGATACAAAATCGAGTACGGAGTCCATACAACAGTGCCCATTATCCGCTGATTATGTTTCTAACATTAACTCATAAAGAAAATGACAGTTGAAATTGCTTTCCGTAAATATGACAGAAGGTCTGTCATATTTTTAAGATGTTTTGGAGTTTATTATAAACGTTATGTCCATACTAAACGGGGATTACAGAAAATGAAAGTACTTTAGAGTACCTCCTAATTGGTTCTTACAAAGTCTTGCTTGTCTTCCTTTCTATTAAGTTCTCGTCCGTATTATTTTGTACTAAGTATTTTGATGACCTATTATATCTAAGTCTGTATTCACCGAAAGGTTAGGCAGAGGGTGTAACCCACACCTGTATTCGTCGAAAAAATTGAACAGAAAAATAAAATACTTAGTTCATAATGTAGCGTTTTAATTTTTTTTATTTTTTCTGTTTTGTTTATTTAGAATAATAACCCCAAATTAAATATTTTTAGTTAAAAAAACTTTTTTATTTATTTAAAAAACACAATGTAAATAAAATCAACTAACGAAAAAAGTGAACTAATTACCTACTAATTACAAATGTCATTGAGGTTGATTAGAATAATGAACATACATACTTTAAAAAAATTTGGAAGACGCTGATAAAAAATTCTACCCTTGGAGTTTCTAGAATCATGAACTAGATCCATGGTATACTTTTAACACGTTGAACGCCAAATGAAAAATCGAGTATTTCCATTCAGGCCACAGGGCTCACCGGTGAGCCTTATCTTACTAAACCATTCGAGCCATGGGGGTCACCCGTGAGCCGCGTGAAAGGTCCAACATAAACGCTTCCTACGAGCCACAGATTGCAGCTATCAAACAAAACGCATATGGAAGTGAGCCGCGTGGCCCTGTATCCGAACCGGACGGCGTGGTTTTCAAATCCAACAAAAACTTGTAGTTTTAATCAAGGTTATTGCAATGATGCTAGGGTTATTCCTAAAGATACGATAGAAAATATTATTTCGATTTAATAGCTGTAATTAAACTATAAAATACTTTTAAAATATTTATTAAAAATACAAAACAACATAACCTTTTCTACATTACCAAGTAAAAATCTGTGACATTATTTATTCATTATTTGACAAACTTCTATAATATAATCAAAATAATTTATGAATTTGAATAATCACAACTATGGCACTTCTTTTTAATATCACATTATTAAATAATCAGTCCTCTTATGAAATATACGTGAGCCGTATCGTGACCCCTGCGGCCCCCGCTAACGGAAAAAACATAATCCTTTAAAAAAGGCCACGGGACCCACCCGTGAGCCTTTTACAATATTTTAAAAACTAGACGGTAAAAGTCGCTCATTTTTATTTTCTGTACCAATTACCGCATTTTATAAACTTTAGAATGAAAATCTCAAGTTGATGAAAATTACCGATTTCCTGATTATGACTTGGCCCGAATGGTATACTACGGTAGGCCCACCGGTGGGTCGTAAAGCATACAACGTGTTAAGCGTCAATGTTTGAGACAAGGTGTATATGCCAGCCAGTTTAGATCCAAAAATATACCAACGATTGACATTTGATTAAAATATTATTTTTTAATCTGAAAGATAGATGAATTAGCGGCAGGGCACTGAAATAATTTCCAATCCACAAATACCCTAGAGCTAAAAGAGAAAATTCAGTTAATCTGTATGGATCAAAATGTAAAGCTGTAAAAGACGGACAAAATGGTTGCATGTAGCAAAGTTGAGGGTGGAGAAAGGGCCCAAAGAAAGGATCGGTGGATTGTGTGAGGAGTGATATTTAAGAAAAAGGAATTAGTAGCGTAACGGTTATCAGTACAGAATAAAAAAAGAAGAACGTATTGCCCCGACCTCAAGTACTCTTACAGCAGGGGTTGTCTGCGTAACAGACCACACTGACCCCGTCAGGGAGGTTGCCGCGCAGCACGTAGTCGTACCCGATGTTCCACAAGGGCGGCCCTAGTACCGATCCCTCGCCGTTTCCACTCTCCCTGGTGACCAGGGTAGATGATGTACCTGTCCAACAGGTAGGCCTCGATCACACGACATAAATAGTCTGGCACCTGGTGATAACGGAGTGCCCTCCTAATGCTACTCCAGGATGTTAGGAGTATCTACAGTGATGATATTCTGAGAGAATAAGTCATAAGTCAGGTTCTTTTTCAGGGTCTAAAATCTTCAAATATCTTTTATAATTCTAGATGAAGTAAGTGTCAAATTTTTACTGACTAAAACCTTTTTTTTTTTTTTATTAATGATAGGCTCGCGTTTGACCACCATCTCACCTGATGGTAAGCGATGATGTGGTCGACGATGGAGCACGCTTGCCTAGAAGTAGCCTATTCACTCTTGACTTAAAGACCCCTAAGTTGTAGCTATCAGGAAACACAGACTCCGGCAAGGAATTCCACTCCTTGGCTGTACGCATAATAAATGTGTTCTTAAAACGTTTTGTGCGTATGGGTGGGATGTCCACCATGTACCGGGGGCGCAACGCCATACGTCTAGTGGTCCGATGATGGAACGGACTTGGCGGAATTAGATTGTGCAATTCCAGTGCACACTCCCCGAAATGTAAACGATAGAAAACCGACAGGCCAGCAACTCGGCGGCGATGTCCAAGGCTTTGGAGCTTCGACTCAACAAGTGCATCATTGCCAATGATCCTCTTGGCTCGCCTCTCAATTGACTCTATCGCATCAAGCTGGTATTTGGCAGACCCGTCCCAAAGATGAGAGCAGTACTCCATACACGATCGAACTTGCGCTTGATAAAGTTTTAGCAGCTGTTCCGGCGTGAAGTACCGTCTGACCTTCGCGAGGATTCCCAGCTTTTTTGCTGCCAGTTGAGCCTTTGCTTCGATGTATGGCCCAAAGTTGAGAGTTGACGTCAGCGTAACGCCAAGAAGATCAAGATGGTCGGTTATTGGCACGGTCACACCTCGGAAAGATGGAGCCAGGTGGAATTGACTCCGTTTAGCGGAAAAAAGACACGCTTGGGTTTTAGTTGCATTGAACTTGACCAGATTGGCATCGCCCCAATCGGAGACCGCCTTCAAGGACGAGTTCAAGCGTTCAACCATAGCCTCTCGGGATGACTGGATCTGTGACCCACTAGCGCGTGCGTCAGCCACATATCTCTCAGCAACAGTGCTGTCGTCTGCATACCCAAAGATACCGGGTTTAAGTAAGTCATTTATGTGCAGCAAAAACAGTGTTGCCGAGAGTACCGACCCCTGAGGGACCCCGGCATTAATATCCATTTGACCGGACGAGCAGCCATCAACGACCACTCGGATGGATCGATCCCTCAAGAAGTCTGCGATCCAATCACACAGACCAGTGGGAAGACCGAAGGAAGGAAGCTTAGCAATGAGGCTTTCGTGCCAGACCCTATCGAAAGCCTTCGAGATATCAAGGGAGACGGCAAGCGCTTCCCCATGCTTCTCGATGGCTTCGCTCCAGATGTGAATGGCATACGCTAGAAGGTCCCCAGTGGACCGATTTTGGCGAAAACCGTATTGCCGGTCACTGAGGATGTCGTTAGCTTCTAGGTATGCCAGAAGTTTCTTGTTTAGCACCCGTTCCATACTCTTACAGAGGACGGACGTAACAGAGATGGGTCTGTAGTTTGCCGGGTCAGCTCGACTGCCCTTCTTGGGCACAGGCTGCACGTTAGCTTGCTTCCATGCAATCGGCACTTTTCCAGTCTCATATGAGATGCGAAATAGGCGTGTCATGATCGGAGACAATTCAGGCCCACAAGTTTTAAGCACAATAGCTGGTATCCCGTCGGGGCCGCTAGCTTTGTTCACATCGAGATTACGCAGGACCCTACGAACGTCCTTTTGATGGATACGAACGTCTGACATCCTCGTCGCGCATCCATCAGGAGAAACAGGTGGCCGTGCGTCACCAGAATTCAGACGTGAAGATTCCGCAAAAAGAGAGGCAAACAAGTTTGCTTTCTCCTCAGCGGTGTGAGCCAGCGACCCATCGGGTTTCAGCAATGGTGGAAGTGAGGGACGGCAGAAGTTCGATTCAACCGACTTAGCCAGGGACCAAAACGCTTTACTACCTGCGGGGTATGAAGCAAGTTTGCTCCCAATTCTGCTTATGTGGTCAAACCGAGACCTCTGCAACACCTTCTTGCAGGACTTGGCAGCCCTGTTAAAGGCCTTCTTCTTCTGAGCCACGTCACTTGCTTTGCGCGTACGAGCGTCAGCCCAAGCTCGATATGCCGCGTGCTTAAGCGCGTCTGCGCGATCACATTCGGCGCCAAACCATGGACGAGCTTGGCCAGACATAGTTACGTCAGAGAATGGGATGAAGTACTCCATCCCCTGCCGCAACACATCCGTCACGGCATCTACGCACGACGAAGCATCATCTGAAGAAAAGCAAGTGGGCTGCCAAGGATAGCATGCGAAGAAAGACCGCAAGCCATCCCAATCTGCTGACCTGTATCGCCAAACCCGCCGGGTGCCTCTAGGGATGGGATCGGGCGGGGAGTAGACAGACACAGACTTAACCAGACAGTGGTCGGAACTGCCTAAAGGCGAACATATCGACACAGAGTAGCGGTCTGGATCTGTTGTCAGCAAAAGGTCCAGGCAATTGGCTGTGTGCGAATCCACATCCGGCACCCTCGTTGCCCCCTGGACCAGCTGGGCGAGATTTAATGCTAGCACTAGCTTTCGCACCTCTCGCCCAGCGTGGTCTGTGGACTGGTACGGGAAAAGCCACTCTTGGTGGTGGGCATTAAAATCCCCCAGTAACACCAATTGAGCAGAAGGGTACCGCTGCTGAGCCGCATCCGCCGCCTCACTCAGATGTTGTGTGAGCCCGGATGTCTCTTGATCTCCGCTGTGCGAGCGGTAGACACAAGCGTAGATTATTTTATCTAGGCCTGTGTCCACCAAAGTCCAAAGCGTCGAGAACCTGGAGTCCTCAAGGTTACGGAGACGCCGATAGCAGATGTCGTCCCGGGCGTACATACATACACCCGCACGTGGTTTGAAGTTGTGCTCCAAGGTAAAACCTGGGTAAGAAAGGTACGACACGTCGGACGGACCTCTGATCTGCGTCTCCGAAAGGAAGAAGAGAGCTGGTTTTTCAGTCTCGAGGTGGTGGTGGACTGCGACGAGATTTGAGTGCAGACCTCGTATGTTAATGAGGTGCACTTTGTGAGAGAGGGAGTGCAGCCGCTGTCTAACTTGTCTCTTACTTTTCCTTTTCATTATTTGAGTGAAGGGAGGAGAGGAGAAGGAAGTGAAATGAGGTTCCACGCAGCTAACCCTCAGGCACGCACTGAAAGGACGACATCATTGGGGGACTAGTCTGGAGACTGCGGGGACGCCCGAGCCCCCCCGGGAATGTCCATCGGGCCCTCTCGTCTGGTCGCCAACCAGCACGATGGCGCATTCCGGGATTTTTCGACAGTTGGCGGGGCAGCCTTTCATGTGTGGCTAGCACATTACTTGGGCCCCCAGCTACCTGCGGTCGGCCAGCGGCAACCGTGCCTCGGATCCCGCTACCCTCCGCGACTAGCCTCCCGATTCCTCCCCATCAGCACGAGCCAGGATGGTCTGCTTGCGCTGGAACAGCTATTTCGACCCAACTCCTCTAGACTGGCTACACTGAGCATCATACCGGAACACGGCCAGGCCGTTTGGCGGTACGTCTTTGCTCAGTGGGTGGTCGCAAGCCAACGGTCGAAACCTACCACCAGTTAGTGTCACCTGATTAGCACCACCCGGGGACCACGTGTAGGGACTTGCTTCAGGTATTCTCCTACGGACGCGGGTGACTCGGCCCCCAAACCTACAAGTGTTTCATCCGTAGTTCTTTGTGTTTTATTGCCGTGGTGATTTTTTTGAACAAACCCGAAACTCCAGTAGCCATCGACCTTAGCGAGCATCATAATTTATGAGATGATTTACGTTCTTACAATACCTGTTACTAAAAGAGTTATGCGTTTACATGTAAATGGATGGCGAGGAAGACAGAGCCCAAAGAAAAGATGGATGGATTATGTGAGGAGTGGTATGAAAGAAAAGGGAGTTAGTGACAGCGTGACTGGCGACAGGACAGAATGGATTAAAAAAACGTGTTGCACCAACCCTAAATAGCACGAGACAAGAGCAGGAAGATGACGTTGATTTATAAGATAGAGATAGATAGATGATGGAGGCTGTTTTTAATGTCTACCAGGAAGATAGATAATTAACAAGTAGATTTGAAGTATTTCTGAGAATATTACCTCATTTCTACCAAATATTGTGTTTACGACGTATGGATCAAATTATACTAGGGCTAAAATTATGTAATTATGTTCGTAGGCAATAATCTAACTAGATAATTTCACAGAGATAAGAATTAGTCGAGTTTCATTTCGCAAGCCAAAATAAGATAGCAATGTTTTTTAAACACGAAACAACCACGATCCAATTAAGTGTGAAAAAAACTTAAAACTGGCTTAACGATAGAATACAGTTCGTCTATGTTAATTCTTGGCCCAAGCCTTGGAAGTAGAAACTCTTAGTTGGTTAGCGAAGTATAAAATTACTGAGATTTTTGGCTTCTGACGCTAGAAAGCAAATTTGCTCTAGTAATTCTGGCAGTCCATTAGCCATGGCCCTTAGATTCTAATTGGGAAGTTGGATCAATTGTTTTAAACTATAAATAATCAGACCTTTTTGGCGCAAACATGAGAAACGTGATGTTAGTTTTTAGGGTTCCGTACCTCAAAAGGAAAAAACGAACTCACTTTTTTGTCTGTCTGTCTGTTTGTCAAGACCCTTTATCTCGGGAGCGCGTATAGGTATCAAGTTGAAATTAAAACCATGTACTCAGGTCTGCGGTCCCTTGAAGCCGTAAAAATACGTAGTGTAAAAACGGTCATAGAAAGAAGTCACTTGCGCAAAATACGAAAAAAAGCGAATGACATTGAATGACATACCTATACGAGGCATGCCTTTTAAGTTTTATCGTTTGAAGAAAAAAACACAACTAGAACCTTATAGTACTTTTTATTGTTTTTCAAAGTATTCACCACGTAGCTTAATACACTTTTCCATTCGCTCAAACCAGTTATTTTATCATTTATTCTACTCTAAAGTGGGGGTGTTCAAAATGGCTGACCACGAAGACTTTTCTTAATTTTAGGAAATGTAAAGAAATCGTTAGGGCTTAGGTCAGGACTGTATGGAGGATGGTCAAGAATTTCTACTTTTTCCTGCTTCAAATACTCAATCGTTTGACGAGCGCTGTGTGAGCTTGCGTTGTCGTGGTGCAGGATGATGCGTCGCTTTGAGTTAGATTCTCGAAGTTCGGCTATGACTTGTGGTAAACAAACTGTGGTGTACCACTCTGCGTTAACCGTTCTACGATCTTCAAGTGCAATAGTCGCAACATGGCCGGTTTTCCAACAAACGTGGCCACCATCTTCTTTGAAGTGCTTCGAGAACGAACAACTTTAGTCGACTTTGGCTCGTCTTGAAAGACCCAGATTGTAGATTGTTGTTTGGAATCAGAATCGTAGGCATAGATCCAAGATTCGTCACCACTGAAGATGTCATAGACGTGATTTGACTCTCCTTGGTTGAACCTTTGCAGTTTTCTTACACCATCTGACGCGGGCCGCCTTGTGATCGTCGGAAAGCAGATGCGGTATCCAACGGCAAACTAGCTTTCTCACACCAAGCGCTTCATGCAAGATCTTCTGAATGGTTGAATAGAGCCTCTATCTCTCGATACGTCACATGACGATATTCGAAAATTAGTTGTCTCACAGCAATGATGTTATCATCAGTGAAGGCGGATTTTGGGCGTCCTTCGCGAGATTTGTGACTAATACTAGTATGTCCACGCTGGAATTCTAAATACCAGCGTTCGACAGTCCGCAGACATGGGGCTTCATCACTGAACACAGATGTTAGCTCTTCAAAACACTGAATCCGTGTCAGGCCTCTTCTAAAGTTGTAGAAAATTATTGCACGAACATTTTCCTTAGAAAGATTAATTTTCGTACGTAGCCTGACAGATTCCAATCGACGCTGTGACTAAACAATAGCAGTAATCCTAATACTTCCAACTGTTTTGTGATTAAAAGGCATGCCTAGTACCACAACAAAGTTTTTTTCCTTCGCCCTCTTTGGGCAGGCTAAGGTTTTAGACCATATCGCTTCATCATCAATATCCAAAATCCGAAAGAGAGGCCGAAGCCATAGCAATAACAGGCGTTGAGATTGACGTTTACTTATTTTACGTTTTTAACATCTAATAAACAGTTATTCTAAAACGAAGGCGTATTATTTCATTATTTGAAAAAGTATCGATTTCCACTAAATCAATTACATTCTTAGGATGGCCAATGTTAATGAGGCTAAGATTTAAATGGGTTAATTAAACAAAATAGACGATTTTTTTGGTACATGTTTAATTCGTGGAACGCTAAAGCCCAGAAACGGGTTTCTCCTTTGATCCACTTCTCGGTTACTGATTAAGCTGAAATTTTGCATGCATGTGTTTTTTTTTTTTTTTTTTTCGGTGGGAAAATCATCTTATGACATCCCCCGCCCTTGGGCGGGGCGGGAGATAGTGTCAGACTTTTACTGACTAAAAACCCACTCCTGTTCCTTCGTTACCTTTCGTACCAGGGCCGAGGGTCTGATTCTGAAAGGAAGACTTTCAGAATCAGACCCTTGGCCCCGGTAGGCTTCGACCCTGCTAGGCCCCTACAGTTGCTGACATCTCCTTGAGGCGCGCGTGGAACAGCACGCGCCGTCGACGACTTGGGCTCGGTCCGGACAGTTACCGGACGGTCGGACGGCGAGCCACCCATTGCTCGTCGTCCGCAAGCCTGCGCCTACGATGGCCGGAAATCGGGATCGGAATCCCGGCGGCGATTGGGGCGTGAGGACCGTTGCCTTACGCGATCGGCCGCCTCCTTTGCTAGCATTACTGCTTCGCAAAAGGAGGCAACCGCCTGCCACTCCTCCTCGCTCCGGACCTGCATACATGTGTAAAACACAATTAGATGACAATTTAAAATTATTATGATATTTTAATATATATTAGCACAGCATAGTCGGCCTTATAATGTTCCCACTGTTGGGACTCAGGCCTCCTCTCTAGGAGAGGGAATGGGCCGTAATCCACCACGCGGGCCCAGTGCGGGTTGGTGGATGTCACATGTCTTCGAATTTTTGGTTCTAGGACATGCCGGTTTCCTCACGATGTTTGCCTTCACCGTTTTGAGAGCAGTGGTGATGAAATAAATTACACAAAGTAATGCACCTGGCTGGGTTTGAACCCGCAACCTACAACTCGTAAGTCGGGGCCGTTACCACTCGGCCACCACTGCTCTCATTATAATATATATTATTATTATGATTTCATGATGGAACCGGAAGGTGGCCATTGAAACTTAGATAACCCGATCGTGTTTGAGCTTTTTAGAATGGTCTTGGCGAGTATTAATTTTATAGGTAAGAAAATACCGCGCTATAAAAGCTTGCTATGAAGAAGTGATTTTCATTGAAAACTTGTTTTTAGTCTTATACATATAGTATAAAATGTTATATAAAAATAAATATTGCAAAATATCCAATTGCAGAATTGTTACGTTTAGCTTTAGCTGCTTTAGTAATGTGATTAGTAAATTATATATTTTTCACCTTTTGTCATTGTTAACTAGAAGCAGCAGTTTTGTATGTATTTTTGATAATCTCTCAGTATTAGATAATCCAACTACCTACAAAATTCCTGGAGATCAAAATTAACAACGACGATCAAGAGAAAATCTTCGGATTCTGAAGAAAATATTCAGCTGTTTAAGATTTTTCTTTCTTATCTAATTTCACGCGATCCACCACGAAATTAGGTAAAAAAGGAAGTAAGAAAAAATATAATTGCCACTTAGTTTTCTGCAAAATTATGGAACGATGTGAACTGTGTCGGTGTAACTTAGACCGTTCAAACGTTTTTCCTGCTTCTTAATAACTTTGTTAATGCTTTATACATGGATTAAATATTACTATTTAATTTGAAAAATTGTTAACACTATGTTACATAAAAAAACTTAAATATTAACTAAACTATTTATACTAAAACCTAACCATAATAATAATAATATTCCACAACTATCACACAACGCCGTCTAGTCCCAAGCTAAGCAGAGCTTGTGTTATGAGTACTAGACAATTAATAAACATACTTATATATTTCTAAATACATACATATTATAGATAAATTACACCCAGACACAACAAATGATCGTGCTCTTAGGCTCTTATTTTACCATCTCACGTCATAGTATTTTTTTATTATGGGCATACTTTGGTATCTATTTTTTTTTGTCTTTTTTGTTTTCAGGGATTTTCGTACACTAATGGGACGTTGTTAATATTATCGTGCCTATATCTAAAAAAAAAATATACTCTATTTACTATCTATGAAGTCTAAATATCTAAGAAAGAAAATAAAACTTTTTCGGTACTACAATTAGTTTTGGTTAAGATGATAAAAGAATATTTCTCTTGTCTTTATCCAACACATTCCACCAACACATGCTGTACGTCATCTTTTTTCCTTACAGTTAGGAGTCAGTTTTCGCATAAGGTAAGCAGAGTGGTTTAGTGGAATATGTTCTGGCCGTAACCGATAGACAGACATATCTTTCAGCGGCATGAAACATATGTCTGCCTATCGGTTGCGGTTTCACTTAACCGAAATTAGCCGATTTTTTTTTTTTTTTTAGGTTTCCGTACCTGCCCCGCTTGGGCAGAGCAACGCCGTGTCCTTGTGGGAGCGATTGGCGGCGGCGAACTCTCGCGCCGGGCCTTGGTACAGGCCATGGTCCGGAGCGAGGAAGAGTGGCAGGCGGTCGCCTCCTTCTGTGAAGCAGTAATGCTAGCAAAGGAGGCGGCCGATCGCGTGAGGCAACGGTCCTCACGCCCTTACCGCCGCCGGGATTCCGATCCCGATTTCCGGCCACCGTAGGCGCGGGCTTGCGGACGGCGAGCAATGGGTGGCTCGCCGTCGGACCGTCCGGTAACCGTCCGGACCGAGCCCAAGTCGTCGACGGCGCGTATTGTTCCACGCGCGCCTCAGGGAGATGTCAGCAAATCGTAGGGGCCCAGCAGGGTCGAAGCCTACTGGGGCCATGGGTAGTGTGAAAACGAAACCCGGGGCCCTGGGACGAAGGCAACGAAGGAACAGGAGTGGGTTTTTAGTCAGTAAAAGTCTGACACTATCTCTCGCTCCGCCCAAGAGCGAGATTTGTCATTAGATGATTTTCCCACCGAAAAAAAAAGGGTTCCGTACCACAAAAGGAAAAATCGATATCCTTATAGGATCACTTTGTTGTCCGTCTGTCTGTCTGTCTGTCTGTCAAGACCCTTTATCTCGGGAACGCGTGGAGGTATCGAGTTGAAATTTAATCGCTAAACGGAAGTCAATGGTCCCATGAAACTGGAAAAAAAAAACAAATTTCTAAGTTAATGAAAAAAAAGATACGGCTGTTTATGTCTCAAGGGAATCAAAATTCATAGGATTCTTCTCGTTGACCTAGAATCTTGAAATATGGCATGAAGAAAGATCTTCGTAAGTCAATCTTAAAGTAAGAAATTGAACTGTTTTCACAGGTAAGTTTGTACGGCACCCTCAGTGCGTGAATCCTACTCACACTTGCCTGGTTTTTTTTTTTGTTGGGAAATCACCGAATTATTCCTCCCGCTCTTATTAGAGGAAGAAGGGGTCTCACATTTATACTGACTATAACTCATCTATGCTTTTTAGTTGCACTATGCATTTCAAGGCCACAGTAACTCTTTTGAACAATGCCGCAAAAGATTAGCCGTGCTATAACCGAATTTTGGTCACGAATTCTATCTTTTATACTAATATTAAGTTGTTTGCAACTGTTTAATCGTTTCATCTGCCTGAAGTTTTACTGTCATACTTTTTAAACCAGTTTGTGCAGTCTATTTCTTGTTATATTAATAGAAAGAGTTAGTTTTGAATTTCGCTGGATTTGCAATGGAGCCAAAAATAAGTTAGTACTAACTTTATTGTTTTTTCTTTTTTCCATCTCTTTGTATGAAATTGTGTAACTTATGATATGTATTAGTATATAAATGTAATATGTTTATGTTTATATATTGCCTTTTATATATAATAGCTATATTATATCTATGTATAGTCTAGTATATAATTTTAATCTAATATTTACTTTATTAATTTGCACCCGTTTCCTAAGGTTGTCTGGTATCGCTGTCAGCGATTACTATTTTTGTGCACAATAAAGTTTATTCTATCCTATTCTATTCTTATCCGTTAGTAAATACTAACCTCTAAATCGAATTGACAGATATACAAATAGTTATTTTTGATTGACATAAATCAACGGACTTTTCCGTTGTTGTGATAATTAAATCGAAATTGAGTCTTTTGGACCACAATGTTTAACCTTACCATGCCACGGTGACGTAGTAATCATTGATCCGAATAATAAATTTTCTCACAAAAGAAGCCAAAAACCTCTAGAGCAAAGACGAAAGTTCATGTCAGCGTGAACACAACTTTTTACAAAGACAATTTAATGGGAATTCGATTTCTATTACACATAAATTTATCTACTGTTTAATGATCCATAGAGTTCGAATTTATATGTTCGAAAGTTTTACGGTGACCTCTGCGATAAGGGTCATAGGAAAATAATAGTGGGAGTTTGCAGTTGAAGGTTAAAGAGCGAAAATGAATAATTCTACTGTGCCTCACTAGCTCTCATTAGAGGGCAAAGCAGACGAGGCCTGTCTTCAGAGTTTACTCAACCCTACTAATTAATTTTAGTTGAGCAGAAAACACTCGCATTAAGATATTTAACCCCCTTTGGAGAAAGCGAAAGCTCGGAGACAGACTGAAATAAAAAACATCAAAGCCTGACATATTACCAGAAGATCAGAATTATGAAGAAGAACTTCCAGGGCTGGCATCATGAGCTATAAATGCTCACAAACTAGCGGGAGACAAGGATTATGAAGAATATTTTATTACCCCAGTAGGGATGATGGCTAGGGCAGAGAGAATATTTGAAAGATTTACTATGTCCCTGGGACGCAAAGGGCAACTAAAGAACACAGGTGGAGTTTAGTTAGTAAAAGTCTGACACGTCCTCTCGCGCCACACTAGAGCAAGAAAAGTCATTTGATGTTTTTTCATAAGCATATATAGGGTGACTGGCAATTAGTGTACGATACTTAAACACGTGATTGTGCTCATGATAACCAACAACTTTTACTATGGGAACAAACCTGAAATCGCGAAAAAAAAATCAGCTGTTCAGTACATTTATGTTTGCCTAATGTACTGAACAGCTGATATTTTTTTCGTGATTTCGGCTTTGATCCCATAATAAAAATTGTTTGTTATCATGAGCTCAATCACGTGTTTAAGTATAGTACACTAATTGCCATTCACCCTATATGTTTGATCAGGTCATCAGGCATCAGGTGAAGGTATATATATAATGGTCAAACGCGAGTCTATCAATAATAAAAAATGCAAAATTTTTCAATAATATGGAAACTGCAGAGAAGATTTAGTTGATCTATACACCATTACCCATATCTATTCGTTTTAGCAGAGCCAGTCCTGGCCTATTGTCTGTTAACAGCACCCGCATCAAGCGGAGCAACTATATACCGCTAGGTATATTATATGCTAACTTGTAATGCCTCTCACCAACTATGAACGTTAGAACCTAGAAATGTTCTAACTTGATGATAGTAGCCCTAAACATAATTTATATCGTTTCTCTATTTCACAGTTCATTTTATCGTTGTGGAAGCAAAAACCTCCAACTCCTCCACACTTCATCATTTTGATAGAACATCTCCCTGAAGGCGACTGGAATGTGCAATTTGGAAATCTCTTAACTGACTGCGGATTCAGTTTGGTCGTAGCACAAAAAATCTGGTCAAATGGGGTTTCCACGATCCATTTCAAACATAATGCCAGCGTGGAATCCTGTCACGGGATATGCTTCACCTACTTTGCTGCCCGTCTTGCAGAAGCACCTGTACCTTCCAGGATGGACCTATAGGATGCCAATGATAGATCTGTACAGGTTGCTGTTTTATACTGGTCAGACCAAATTCAATTTTTGTTTTTATTATGTATAGGCTCGCGTTTACCACTATCTACCTGATGGTAAGCGATGATGTGGCCAACGGTGGAGCACGCTTGCCTAGAAGTAACCTATTCACTCTTGACTTAAAGACTCATATAAAAGCAAAAACAGCTCAGGAAAAACAGAAAAAGAAATCTACTTCAATGCCACTCCTAAAGTGCACCACAACCAGCAATTTTTCATTTTCGAAATCGACCACCACTGGTTTTAATATGCCAATTAAAGATTAATAAATACAAGAAAATACGAACGTAAAACAATACCCAAGAACTAACCTCATTCCGAACAATACACTAATTCCCTCTCTCACATCCAATTAGGCAATACCTCATACGAATACCTCCAAATTGATTAAACAATGGTTTTCAGAAGACGGAATTATTAAACCAATGAAACGTACGTTAATTGATACTAATAGTTGTTGTAAATACGGTTGCTAGGGCAACCTGTGAGAGCGGTATTGGGTTTCTCATAATTAAAACGTACTTAGACCTCAATTCTCGAAGGGTTTCTGGGGTGTGCCATTTTTGAGCTTCGCGCTTCCGTGTAAGTGGAAATTATAGACAAAATATAAAGGAAAACATTATTAGATGTTCTTTTAAATGAATGTAGTATTATTATATTGGAGTGTCAATTGGGCTAGAAAATATAAAGTACAAGTAAGCCAAATGGGTTGAAAGGATAGCGGTAAGACAACTTATTAAAGGAATAATACACACCTTAAAATAATGCACCTGTTTATTTCTTCAGATAATCACAGTTTCTTAATAATTAGTACATAAAAAACTTTTTACATAAAAATACAACCGACTTCAATGTAAAAAAAAAAACACTAAAAATTGCAAAATAATTTTAATTTCGGATGTCGGTGATTTGATAATAGTTTTGGACCGCAGACCTGAGTATATGATTTTAATTTCAACTCGATAACTCCACGCATTTCTGAAATAAAGGGTCTTGACAGACAGACAGACAGACACACAGAGACAGACAGACACACAGAGACAGACAGACAGACAGACGGACAACAAAGTGACGGATACGGGTTTCGTTTTTCCTTTTGAGGTACGGAACCCTAAAAACTGGCCAAGTGCGAGTCAGGCTCGCACACGAAGGGTTACTACAATATGAAAATCGAGCAAAAAAAAAAAGAAATCACCGACAAAATAACTTTTCTTGTATGGGACGTCATTTTTTTCAATCATAAATCAAACAGTGCAAAATGTGTGACGGAGGCGTATTTCGTCAAAACTGTTACGTAAATTAAATAAAAATAAAAACTTATTTTGCAATTTCAAACCCTCTGTAGGGCAGATAAGTGACGATGATGAAACTTGACGGATCAATAACGATTTCATGTAATCTATCACTCTAAAAGTACTTATGAATTGAAAAAGTCCAAACCCAAACCCTCGACCATATCGATATTATAACGAGCAAATACTCACAAAAATTTCATTTAATGAAGAAACAAAATAATAATATAAGTCAATATTCCGACAAAAAATTACGTTAACATAAAATAAACTTAAATTAACGACTCTGTTGAGTCGATTACACCTTCAACTTTTCGTCTCCTCCATTTTTTTACACTGTTCTGTACAGCGCTTTCCTAGTCCATGTTTCTCCCACTATTTCCTTTATCTCGTCTTCCCACCTTCAAAATTATCTACTTTGCTTTCTTTTCTATTTCTTGGATACTAGAGCACTATGATTTTATTCCACTTCAAGTAACCTCTTATTATGAATCCTTTCATCATCCTCATCATCCATGTCCATTGCCTGAGTGGCTTTTTTAGTTTTCTCATTTTAAATGTAACGTTCTCTATTTTTGTGAGATTCCTGATGATTTTGTTACGAACTCTGTAATTTTTTTTTTATTTAGCATGCTTTCCTCCATTGCTGTCTGATAAGTTTCTATTTTTTTTTTTGTTTTGCGCTTTGGTGCGAGCCCAAGTTTGGCAGACGTTATGTTAGATCAGGTAACACGCAGGTGTTATACAGTTTAGATTTGACGGGCACCTTAAGCTCTTTGTTCTTCATAACTTCGTTTAGCTGTCAATAATCTTTCCATATGTTTCCATTCCTAATATCTATTTACATTTGCCATTATGACAGTAGTTGATATTTGTTGGTCTAGATAAGTATAATCTTTTTCGTTTTAATTGGTTCATCATTTATGATAATGGATGTTTCAGATGCATTTGTTTTAGTTTTGGAGGTGTTCAAGGGTTAGGGTTAGGGTCTTTTGGTAGGCCAAACGTTTAGGCCTACCAAGCGGCTTTCTTTATCTAGGCCTATGAGCATGCTTTGCAGATGCTCTTTTGTTTCATTGAATAATATAATATCGTAAGTGAACCGTAAGTACGATAGTTTTTCCCCGTTTATGTTTAGGCCATATTGTTCTCAATTTGATTACCAAAAGGTTTCTTTTATGACAGGTGTCAGTTTAAGCAATAAGTGATCTCCTTGTCTTACACTTCTGTTTAAGTTTATTTCTTTTCCTTCTTTTTCTAATTTATTTTAACCGTACTGTTAATGTATACGTTTTAAAAAATGCTAATACACCATTGTTCAATTCCTTGGTTATTTAGATAAAACCAGATGTTTTCATAATTAATTGAGTCAAATGGCTAGTCATAATCTATAAAGCAGCCCTGGAAAGGTTGATTAAGATTGTTTTTAAAGTCGTGCAGTTTTAATCACGCATGCGGGATTGCCCCGCACGCGTAACTCCCGAAAATGTCCATTTCATACAAGTATTTACTGTAATGCGTGGAATACGCACACGGGACGTGTTTTTTTGCATTTTGAAATTTTGAATGATGAAATCCGCACGATATTAAAAACGTTCTTCTCGAAAATTTGTCTTACAACATGTTTGTGGTCTAAAATCGAGTAACCTGCCCTAAAGTCGACTTGCTCCCTTGATTGATTTTCGTCCAGAATTCTAGTTATTTGGCATAATATTACTTTGGTAAACGTTTTTTTTTTTTTTTTTTTATTCTTGACAGGTTCGCGCTTGACCGCTATCTCACCTGATGGAAATCGAAGATGCGGTCGACGATGGAGCGCGCTTACCTAGAAGTAACCTATTCACTCTTGACTTAAAGATTCCCGGGTTGTAGCCATCAGGAAAAACAGATTCCGGCAAGGAATTCCACTCCTTAGCTGTACGCACTATGAATGTGTTCCCAAAACGTTTCGTGCGTATAGGTGGGATGTCCACCATGTACCGGTGGCGCATTGCCGTACGCCTGGTAGTCCGATGATGGAACGGGCTAGGCGGAATTAGGTTATCCATGTTATTGTGTTTTATCTTGCCAGACATCAAACACAATAACATCTTTCAAATTATGATCACCATTTTATTCTTCTAACTTATATTAAACCAACTGTTACTCGAGACTTCGTTTGTATGGAATTTAAGAACATTATTCTCCTTTTTTGGTGCAAATCTATGATTAATACTTATAACATTTTAATGTGTCTTGTAAAGAGATTTTGACAGTACTTAACAAATAGCTCAGGCTATATAATATATAGTCCGGTGCATATCTGTTTATCCATTTCGAAGATCGTCATCTTCGAAATGGATAGTTTCTGAAAATCAACGGGTAAATAAAAAGTAAACCTAAGTTCTCCGTCAGTGAAAGTCCCGTCAAAATCGGTTCAGCCGTTACGGAAATAAATCGAAATAAACAACCATATAACATTAAAAAAATATATATAGGTATTTTATTTACTTTTGTACGCATTAATTAAAAAAAAAATATTTTAAAAAATATACAAACAGACACTTGTAATTTTATTTATTTGTATAAATTCTCTACAATACAGTCGCTGTTTCAAGAATTTTGAAATCGAAACTAGTAAACAGAATGAAAACATTCTACTTGTTATAAATTGAAATGTTTGCATGGACATGAAAAAAAAAACACCTACGTGGAGAGTGATTGGTTTTCAGCAACCATATTGGATTTCCAATTTGTTTAACTGACCCACAGTAACAGTTGTTTTTAAGAGAAATTTAATTGAATGAAGTGTATGGAAATCGGTTTAAACGCAAAAAAATTGAATACAAAACGGTAATGAACCAATATTATTGATAAAATAAAAATGACTTTTATAGTATTAACTTATTTCGGTTAGGTAGTACTTAATGTGACTTATCAATAATATCATTAAAATTATTTGTGAACAGTAATTTTTATTGACTGGCCTGCCAGTCTAGTAGTTAATGACCCGGACTGCTATGGAGGAGGTCAAGAGTTCGATTCCCAGCCAAGACACCATGTTATGTGATGAGAACGATCAATTATTTATAATTATGTGTGTATTTAGAAATATATAAGTATGTTTATCAGTTGTCTAGTACTCATAGCACAAGCTCTGTTTAATTTGGGACTAGATGGCTTTGTGTGAAAGTTGTGGAATATATTACATAATATTATTATATTATAAATGTAATGCTTATTTTAATCTCTAAGCTACAGTTACGTTGAACTTTGTTTTATTTCATTTTGTATACAATGCGAGATCTGTATTTGACAAAAAATATTAAAGCGTTTTTTTTGACGTGAGAAATTATCAAAGGATTTTACCTATTTTGGGTGGAGAGAGTGTCACTGACTTAAACCCACAGTTACCCTTTGCGATGGCCACAGTAACTCTTTAGAACAATCCACAGCCCTGGCAGGCATCAGCCCCACTGGCCCTGTCCATCTTGCTGACATCTTTTTGAGCCACGCGTGGAACATAACATTCCATCGACCTGGGTTTGATTTTTACTGGATGGCCGGACAGCGAGCTGCATATTGTTCACCGTCTGGAAGCCCTCGCTTATGGTAGCCAGGAATTGCTTTGTAACTTCTGACACCCAGGTCGTCTCCGGTATGTATGGTAACCCAGGCGTACATGCCCCAGTCGGTTAACGTGCCCCAACTTGCAAAACTATGATACGCATTTAAAATTTTAATAGTTTACGTCGCCGTCATACTTATAGACTAACCAGTTTATAAGTATGACAACAATGCAAACTATACAACGCAAGTTTAATTTGCGTTGTATAGTTAAGGGAATGCAACTCGACATAAATTTTCACTGTTTTTCATACAACCGCTCTTACGCGATAATGGCGTTATTACACATTTTTCATTAGATATTTTGGAAACAGTATCTTGTCGATATTACCTAGGCTTCTATTATTAAATTTATAAATTTTTGTAAAACTAATCCAGTAAAGCCCTCTGAAAATTTGCTATTTTGCATGAACTTTGACACTTCATAATTTAGTCAAAAATTAAAAAGTCAAAAAGTATAACAAATAGAAGCCTTGAAAATGTAATCAAGATTCTGAATGACGACTTTTTTTTCAAAAACTTTTAAGGTTTTAAAATAAACACGTATTTCCTAGAACAAGTTTTGTAAAATATTCGAGTAAATCACGGAATTACCGAATTCTAACAGAGTTTTCAGGCGTTATCTCTCTTTTTTCGCGTTGCCTTTTCGTCAAACATCGCGTTAGTTTGCCTTAGATGAAGTAACAAGCTTTTAAACCATGCTCGATGTTGACGATAGGCGAGTGAAAAATGACGCTCTTAATGTAATTTGAAATGCGTGTCTTAGTTTTGCAAGTGAGGTACATTACCAATTGGGTCACGTATGTCTGTTTTACCCTATATTTAGTTATTTAAACTTTATCCTCTACTTTTAATAGTTTGCTCACTACTGGGCAACATTAAGTACCTGAATTAACTTTTCCGAAGGTTTCTCTCCTGCAATGACAGTTTTGATTTCTGTCTTGATATGATCTAACTATTGCATTGTGCTATGTCCCCTAGGCTTAAATTTGGCCAAAAGGCAATGGAAAAGACTATGCTCGGAGTTTTCTTGCGTTATTGCATCAGAAATGGAGATATCCCCAGGAGAACCAAGGTTGCCGACTTAAATGGCAGTGGGCAGGGCACATTGCTCGCAGAACAAACGGTCGATGGGGCTGAAAGGTTCTGGAGTGATGACCGCGCACCGGAAAACGCAGCGTTGCAAGGCGTCCCACAAGGTGGACCGATGAACTGGTGAGAGTTGCAGAATTCAATGAATGCGAGACGCAAAGAACTGTTTGTTGAGGCGACAAGTGGGGGAGGCCTTCATCCAACAGTAGATGTCTTTCAGCTGAAATGATTATGATGACATCCTTTAGGTTTCTGTCCTACTACCTTTCTTTATACTGCCAAATCTGTTAAACACGAGACAAGCTTCAATATCTAGTGCTAACTCGAGAAAATCAAAATAATCTCAATCAAGCCTCATTTGTTCCCTTCTCAACAACCCCCTCACGTACATAGGCAGGCCTTCTAATTATTATGAGCAATTTGTAAAACCGTCTTACATAACAAATCAATACTTTGTTATTTTCACTTCGTTTCCAATAGGGATGCCGATTCATCATTTACGAATGCGGTACTTTGGACTCCGAGCTCAGCTCCATTACAAGCTTTCACGAAATTGATGGTTAAAACTGATATTCGATATCATTTCGTATTTATATTGCGAATTCGGAAATTTTTAAAGATGAGCTCCTTCAACGTTCTTGCCTATTTGATGAGTATTTTTTTTTTAAATGATCGAATATGGGAATCCGATGGATGTGAGATGCACAGGACCGGTCTTTATGGCGATATTTAGGGGAGGCCTATGTCCAACAGTGGACGTCTTTCGGCTGAAAAGATTTTGATGATGAAATATATGTTATACATTTAAGTATGAATAAATATGTTCAACCAACCTACACTGGCTCTGCATGGTGGATAACACCCCATTCCCTCTCCTACAGGAGTCTCAGCAGTGGGAACATTATAGATAGATAGATAGATATATTCTTTAATGTACACCAAAAATAAAAATTATTTTAGGAACTTAAAATTAATAGGGTGTCACAATGGGCGGTCTTATCGCTAAAAGCGATTTTTTCAGACAACCTTTGGATGGATTTGACAGAGGAGAAAAAAGATACGCAGGTAGTTCGAGGTTTACTATTTACATATATACAATACATAAACTAATAAATTGCATATAATACAAATAATATATATATTAATATAATATTCATAATTATATATAATATATAATTATGAAAGCAAAAAAAAGGTGTACTTAATGACGACGTTCAAGAGGAAAGGTAGTTTTCCTTAACCATATTTTTAATAAAAATTGTGAGTGTTTGAGCTTGCCTTACTGACACGGGCAAAGCATTCCACAGCCAGTGCGGCTGTGGATGTGCTTAATTTTTTTTCTTTGATCACATAAATAGCGGAACAACGTTTGCTGGATCAGCTAGTACTATTATGTTAAGATGAGTATGTACCAAAATGTGTTAAAGTTGAAAGCTGCCAGTGGCTTAATTCAATTTCTATTTTTTAATTAACCTTTTTTTAATTAATATTACTTATCTACATTGTGCTCACATATTAGAAGTGACAAGAAATATTTATTTATTACATTATAACACCTTTACAGACTAGTCCAAGGCGATGTTATAACTAGCACTTAATATAATAATATGTAACCAAGATTTTTGTAACTCATAATATGATTTAAAAGAGTGTCCATGGAGTTTCTTACACGTTCTTCTCCATAGGACACTTTGGAACGTGCAATTTAGCTTCACTTTTTTTTGACTGACCGGCATTTTGACAATTCAATAGTGCCTGTAATTGGTCTATTTGAAATAAACGTTTCTGATTTCTGAAAGGAAATCAAACAGTTTCCAACTGTGTTCATGTTTTGAAATGTTCTTAAAACATGTTGTGTAAAAAACAATAATGTATTGAAAAAATAATTACATAATGTAACCCACTTAATTTAAAAAAAAAACCAATATCAGTAACCAATACCAGTGTATTCCCTTCGTATTATTATCCAATCTAGGCCTTCCAAAAAGTAGAATTGTGTCTCATATAAAATGATCATGAAATTCGCCTAATCGTGTCCTGTACAAAATTGGGTAAATTGAATCTTAAGACGATGTGATTACGACATCCGAATGTACTGAATACTCCAATTCAAATTTCTATTGCGAATAATTTCAGATTGAATAGGGGATTTGTCGAAAAACGATTCGCGGGGATTTTATTATTCGT
Organism: Mythimna impura; assembly: GCA_905147345.3. Taxonomy (NCBI): domain Eukaryota; kingdom Metazoa; phylum Arthropoda; class Insecta; order Lepidoptera; family Noctuidae; genus Mythimna; species Mythimna impura. The sequence continues at coordinate 5,714,286 of LR990349.1, forward strand.
AAATCGGGGTTTGAAGGTCTTATTATTGTGACGACGTACGATTCACAATAGAATTTTAATAGCAATTTTATTTACTGGAAAGTGTATGACGTATAAATGCAGGAAAGTTAATTACTTTGTCCTTTATATGGGTGCTGTGTTGACCTCGGACGGGATTGTACCGTATTTTCCTTGAGTAGTGTCTATTCGCATCTTTTCTTGGAATTAATAATTATTAGTATAGCCCCAAGGGCTTTACAGAGATTCTTTTACAACTGAAACTTATTACTACCACTATTTTCTTTCTTAAGTAGGTAAGTACCTTTTTTTTTAGGTGGGAAAATCATCTAATGATAAATCCCGCTCTTGGGCGGAGCGAGAGATAGTGTCAGACTTTTACTAACTAAAAACACACTCCTGTTCCTTCTTTGACAATTTTTTCCCAGGGCCCCGGGGATCTCTTTCGCATCACCCATGGCCCCAGTAGGCTTCCTGCTGGGCCCCTACGATTTACTGACATCTCCTTGAGGCGCGCGTGGAACAGTACGCGCCATCGACGACTTGGGCTCGGTCCGGACGGTTACCGGATGGTCGTAGGACCTACAACATTAATGTTTTGATATGAACTCACATTTGTTTTTCTATTAGTATGAAATTTATTTCAAACCGCACTGTCTGTAAAGGAAACTCTTGGTGCAAGAACGCAAAAGGCAAGTGAAGGACACAGGTGTGATTATAGTCAGTAAATGTCTGACACGATGGAGTGGGAGATGTCATTGGATGATTTTCTACCTTAAAAAAAAACGGGCAAGTTCGAGTCGGACTCGCGCACTGAGGGTTCTGTACAAACTTACCTATGTAAACAGTTCAATTCCCGAATTGAGTTACGAAGATTTTTCCAAATCGCAAAAAAAGTTTGTTTTTGTGGTGTAACTACAAATTTACAGTTTTCAGACTTTTTCCTATATTTGTGCTATGAGACCTTGCTTCATGCCAAATTTCAGGCTTCTAGGTCAACGGAAAGTATCCTGTGAATTTTGATTCCCTTGAGAGTGTCGTAATATAAGTTTTTTGCGACATAAACTGACGTATCTTTTTTTTTTCGTTAACTCAGAAGTTTGATTTTTTAACCTAATTCCGCCTAGCCCGTTCCATCATCGGACCACCAGGCGTACGGCAATGCGCCACCGGTACATGGTGGACATCCCACCTATAAGCACGAAACGTTTTGGGAACACATTCATTGTGCGTACAGCTAAGGCGTGGAATTCCTTGCCGGTTGAATAGGTTACTTCTAGGTAAGCGCGCTCCATCGTCAACCGCATCGTCGCTTTCCATCAGGTGAGATAGCGGTCAAGCGCGAACCTATCAAGAATAAAAAAAAAACATCTTCAACGGACCGCAGACTTGAGTATGTAGATGGTTTTAATATTAATTCGATACCTCCACGCGTTCTTGAAATAAAGGGTTTTGATACAAAGACAGACAGACGGACAACAAAGTGATCCTATATGGGTTCCGTTTTTTCCATTTCTGAGCGGTACATAATATACTTCTTTTTCAGAATGGGAAATCATTAAAATTATTTCTGCCAGTCTGAGTGGAGTGAGAGAAAATGACATATCTACTTTTACTGACTAAAGCCCGCTCATGTTCCTTCGGTTGCTCTTTGCTTTACAGTACCGTGGTAACTGTTTCGAACGATCCTGCAACTCTGAGGGTACATGGAAACTTATATTATCTTATACACGGAAACTCCACTGATACCTACTTTTTAGTTTATTAATGTCATGATTTTTCAATAAAATATTCATAAATCGTTCGGCTTGTATTCATTAGCGATAGATGGCGCTAGTGTTTACACGAACTTTAGATATCCTTTGTATATGTCGTGGCCGATCTTAGAATTGATTACTTTATGATATGGTCAACTAAAACTGGCCAGATCGTTTAAACGTTAACATTTGATGTTAGGTAATCCTCGTTTGGCCATACTATTGACGTAGCATTTCAATGGTAATAAAAAGTCTAAAGAAAGTAGGCCAAACGAGGATTGAAATATCATCAAACTTTAATGTTTGAAATGATCTGGCTAGTTTTACTTGGCCGTATCGTGAAGTGATCACTGGCCACGCCACGACATAGACATTAAATAATAATTTATATATAAGAGTTTGTGCATTTGTTTTGTATAAATAATTAACAAAACAGCAGCAATTAATTATTGGTAAGCCTTAATGTATATTAGTTAGTCAATTGGTTTTATGTACTGTTTACTTTGCTCTGATTGGTCGGTTAGTCGACGGTCGACGGAGTTCATTAAATTTTGTGGTGGGGAACATTCAGCTTGTAATGTGTCATTTTGGACAGATTCAGTCTGCTTTTAGTGGTTGAACAGTAAACATGTTACATTGATTGATAATAGAATGATAAAATAAAATTGTGCTGATAAATGAGCTTAAAAGTGGCCAACTCCAGATACATTTCCATGCAACCGCTCTTACGTGATTATGACGTTAATACACATCTTTCTCCAGATATTTTGGTAACATGGATATTATCTAGGTTTCTTATAAAATCAAAACGTAAATTTGTGTAAAACTAATCCAGTAAAAATCTTTAATCGAATTTCTTAATGACGAAATTTTTTTCCAAAAACTTTTTATGAAATATTATAAATAGGAACAAATTTTATGAAATATTCGAATAAATGACAGAATTACCGAATGGCAACAGAGTTTTGAGGCGTTATCTCTCTTTTTTCGCATTGCCACTTCATCAAACATTGCGTTAGATTGCGTTGGATGAAGCCACAAGCCTATAAGCCATACTCACGTTGACGATAAACGAGTGGCAAAGGGCCCTTTTAAAGTGTATGATTCATCACACTAACATAACAATACACAGACCATATTTCCAAGCACAAAAACGTTAATCAAACTTTAAATTAAACAAAAGACAAACAGCCTACCTGATTACTTCATCAAAATCTTTGCAAACCAATATTAAAACCAGGACAATTAGCAGGAATAGCGACATTTACACGAGGATTGCCGCCATTTTGTACCACAGAGGAAATTAATGTAGAAGTCGGAGTTGGTATTTCGTTCCTAATATTTTACCTTGTAATTAAATCTTGTGCGGTTCCCAAGCACTAAGTCAAGCTTTACTGTGTTATATTACGTAATTTTCTTGGTACCTATATCTTGCTAGCATCCCAATGGTGTCATCGTCAAATTAAGACATATTTGTCAAAATCTTTGGTGGTATCAATTTTAGTAAGGTTACTTTTGACAAAAAAAAACGTATTAAAACTTTATTTAGTTTGAAACTATAGATACCTGTTAGGGCCATAGGAAAGCATAAAGGTAGGAGGTAAAGGTGTAAGGTCTAGAATGCAAATGGCAACTGAAGGAACAAAAGTGTGATTTTAGTCAGTTTATACTGATACGCCCGTTCTAGAGCGGGAGAAGTTATTAGACGATATCAAACCTATAAAAAAAGTAATATTTAATCTTCAGGCAACTAAAGAAACAACAAAGATGGACTTAATGCCTTAAGCATTCTCTACCAGTCAACCTAGGGTGTTGGAGAGACATATGGTAGGTGCATTAAAAAGTACATATTATTCAAATAAAAAAGTCACAAAAGTATATTATATAAATAAAAGAAAATACATATTTAAAGTTACATACATATATTTATGAAATAAAGGAAAGGGTCTCAAAAAGAGACAATTCTGCTATTGGTTTAGAAAATAATTCCGCAACTTTCGCTTAAATGCATACTGACTCGTAGCCGTCCTGATATCGAGAAGAAGTGAATTTCACAGAAGGATGGACTGTATATAGAAAGAACAATGGACAAACCCAGAAGTATGGGAAGGACAAAGCGGTAGCAGATTGTTAGAAGAACGTAGATTCTTAGCGTGTGAAGAGCAAATATATTGAAAATGAGATATAAGATAATAATAATTATTTATTTATTTCAGATAACAATGATCCATAATGGTTAGTAACAATTTGAACTTATAAACTATGTTAGTAGGTACCTCTATCCTCTCTCTTATGTCTTGAATTTTCGTTATTGCTCTAATTTTTTTATTACTTATTTTATCCGCCAGTTTGACGCCTAACATGCTTCTTTCCATTTTTCTCTGGCAGACTGCTAGCTTTTCTTCCTCTTTCTTTTTTAGAAACCAAGTTTGACATCCATAAGTTATACTTGGAAGAATCACTACTTCATAAATCTTTTTCTTGGTTTTAATGTTTACATTCTTATTCTTCATAATTTCCTTTAAACTCCAATACTTTTTCCATGCTATTGCGATCCTTCTATTTACTTCATTTTCAGTGCAGTTATTGAACGAAATCGAATGCCCCAAATAAACATATTCGTTGACGTACTCAATCCTGTACCCATCCACGACAATATCTTTGGTTTCGCCATTTGTTAGGATGTTGGTTTTCGAGGCGTTCAAGGATAACCCTACCTTTCTGCTCTCCGCTGATAAGCAATTAATCATGTATCCTAGATCGGCTGCATTGTCTGTGAAAAGCACTATATCGTCCGCAAATCTTAAGTGGCTCAAGAACTCTCCTCCTACCTTAAGACCAATATTCTCCCAATGCAGCTTTCGGAATATCGACTCTAGTACAGCAGAGAACATTTTTGGGGATAGAGGGTCCCCTTGCCTGACTCCTTTCCTAATGCGAAATTCTGGCCCTTCTTTTTCCAATCTCACCTTTGCCCAGCACTTTGAGTATATGTTATTTAGTAGCTCTACATATTTTTTATTTATGCCCTGTTCCAGTAGCGATTCCCAAATAGCATTATGAAATAGAGAGTCAAAAGCTTTCGTGAAATCTATGAAGCACATATATACACGCTGATTATATTCGGTAGCTTTCTCTATTATTTGCGTTACTACTTGGATATGGTCTATGGTGGAATAGTTTTTCCGAAAACCAGCTTGTTCAGGGGGTTGTTGCTCATCTAAGCGTTTTGATATTCGGTTTATTGTTACCTTTGCGAAGACTTTGTAAATATTTGAAGTCAGACTTATAGGCCGATAGTTTCCAAGGTTACTTCTGTCACCTTTTTTGTGTATCAAAATTATTGTGGATTTTGACCATTGTTCAGGTGTAGGTAGTTTCCTTTCCTATTACATTATCAAATAGCATCTGTAGAGGTCTTACTAGAGAAGGAGATAGGGCTTTAAGCAACTCGTTTGAAACGTTATCTTGCCCTGGCGTCTTATCATTCTTTTGAGTGGATATTGCATATTCTATTTCGGATTGTAATATATTTGGTGTTGTCGTCAAAATTTAATATAATATAATATTTAATATATAAGATAAGAAGGAGGGGTGGGAGAGTTTAGAAGAGAAAAAAGAGTGGTCAAAGCGCGCAAACATTTTCTCTGGCGAATAGGCATCAATTTAAGCTCAGTTCCGAAGCTCGATATTTCTTCAGGTTAGATATGAACCGAAAACAGTTGATGAAAAAAAAAATCTTACAAACGTGTGTACAAAACGACAATTAGCGCTTTTCAATGTCATTCAAGTTGTACAGACGTATGTACAATCGGCGCTCAAGGGGAACGGATTAGATAAAACTTAGAATACGAGTAGATCAGATGGAATATTTTTATCCCAGTATTACGTCCTCTTGAGATGATTTCCAACAATCAGGCGAGCAAAGCCACTGGCAAAAAGTTTGGAGGCAAAAGATCTCGCACGCATGCACGATCTGCGCATGGAGATGCAACGCCGGGGCGAAACTCCGGTGCCGCGCCAAGTCGCGGCATGGCGGAAAGACTCCCGGCGCGATTTCATGGTAGAATGGCGACAACGACTGTCGCAACCCAGTGCTGGGCACGCCATAATTATGGCGATAAGTCCCCTCTTTGAGGAGTGGCTGGAAAGACCTCACGGCATCCTTACCTACCGCATGACGCAGGTCCTCACCGGACATGGTAAGTTCGGGAGGTTCCTGCATCGGATTCGTGCAGAAGAGACGCCCGGGTGCCAACATTGTGTGGACCGCCCGGAGGACACGGTGGAGCATACGGTAGAGGTGTGCCCCGCTTGGGCAGAGCACCACCGTGTCCTCGTGGGGGCGATCGGTGGCAGCGATCTCTCGCGCCGGGCCTTGGTACAGGCCATGGTCCGGAGCGAGGAGGAATGGCAGGCAGTTGCCTCCTTCTGCGAAGCAGTAATGCTAGCAAAGGAGGCGGCCGATCGCGTGAGGCAACGGTCCTCACGCCCCAACCGCCGCCGGGATTCCGATCCCGATTTCCGGCCACCGTAGGCGCGGGCTTGTGGACGGTGAGCAATGGGTGGCTCGCCGTCCGATCGTCCGGTAACCGTCCGGACCGAGCCCAAGTCGTCGACGGCGCGTAGTGTTCCACGCGCGCCTCAAGGAGATGTCAGCAACCGTAGGGGCCCAGCAGGGTCGAAGCCTACTGGGGCCATGGGTGATGCGAAAGTGACCCCCGGGGCCCTGGAAAAAAATGGCAAAGAAGGAACAGGAGTGGGTTTTTAGTCAGTAAAAGTCTGACACTATCTCACGCTCCGCCCAAGAGCGGGGGATGTCGTTAGATGATTTTCCCACCCGAAAAAAAAAAAAAACTGGCAAAAAGTAGTTGAAAATAAATCTGAATTTAGTATATAAACCGGAACTACAAGTATCATTTACCGTAACGTTACTTTGTAAGCGTTGATTGATTTCGTAAGCTGATTCCACCGACTCTTTATTAATACTGCGGCTGAATATAAAATCCAACTGAAAATCAGAATGAACTCATTTATTGAAAATGTTTTGGCTATTCAATTGGAAAATGAAAACCTTATAGCTTCAATTTGATAAAACTCTAAATTGAAAAAAGTATTTTGAAATATTTTTTTCTATTTTTTATATAATTAATATATAATATTTTTTATATATATTTTATATACCATCGGACAACCCGACGTACGGCGAGTATTCACCCTTACATTGTTGAAACCTCTACGGTCCGGACTAAGCGTTTCACCTCGTGGTTTATACCGCGTAAGTACATCGAAGAACTGGAACAATTTGCCTGCTGAGGTCTTCCCATCCGATTATAATTTAGGTGTCTTCAAGGCTACACTGAATAGGCTCTTAATAAACTAGAGCGCTTCACCATTAACGATTGCATCACTGTTTACCATCAGGTGGGATCGCAGTTAAGATAAGATAAGATAAGATAAGATATTCTTTATTTGTTTAAACATTGTATACATACAGTAGCATGCAAGATTGAGATTTGTTGTTTGAGTCCAGTCATGTTTAGCCGTAAGTGTCGGCGTACAAATATTTATAACATTGAAAACTAAAAATAAAAAATAATAGATCTTCACACATAAAAATACCTAGGATTTCACTTACTATAAAACTTAGAGACCATTTAATTCGAAATTATTTATATCTTATCATGTCAACATTCAAAATTAATTAAAAACAGTAATGTCACACAAATACAAGAACAGATGACAAAGATACAAAATATATGTCAAAATTAGAAGATTTATGTCAAAGTTACAAACTATAAGTCAAAATTAACAGATTTATGTCAAAATTTACAACATTGATGTCAATAACAAGATGTCAAAATATAGGATTAAAAATGTCAAAATTATAATATAAAGGTCAAAATAATAATATAAATGTGAAAATAACAATATAAAAGTCAATATTATCATATTTGAATGTCAAAATTCCAATATAAATGTCAACATTATCATATAAATGTCAAAAATACAATATAAATTTCCAATTTACTTACAATATAAATTTGAAAATTATAAGACAATGTCAAAAATACAAGAGCCATGTCAAAATCACAACCACAAGCATTAAGTAGTGTCAAGAAAAATATTAATTATAAAAAACTTTTTTCGGCTAGAAATTCGGAGACACTATAGTATGCTTTTTGCAAAAGGAACGTTTTTAATTGACGCTTGAATGCACTACTATTTAACTCTTTCCATCGTTTAGGCAATCTATTAAATATAGTAGGAGCCATGCAGACGATACTTTTGCGCATTAGAGCCGTTTTTGCTGGATAGATGCGAAGAATCGTCATAACTCTTCTGCTACGCGGTACGGCATCTTCTAGACGTGGAAACAGTTTTGGGTTTGTTTTAACAAACATTGCGGTTTCCAGAATGTACATACATGGAAGAGTTAGTATTTTGTACTTTTTAAAATATGGTTTACATGTATCGACCGTTTTTAATCCAAACATAGATCTAATACATCTCTTTTGGGCCTTGAATGCCGTGTTAGCGTCGGTAGAGTTTCCCCAAAGCACTAGTTTATATCAAATAAAAAAAAGAATATTTTATTATTGTTATAATCCTGTTGAGTCCCACTGTAGAGCAAAGTAGGAATGTTTTTTTTTAAAGGACGAAATCATCCAATGACTTCTCCCGATCTAGGGCAGAGCGAGAGGGCGTGTCTTTTACTGCCTAAAACCACACCTATGTTTCTTCTTTGCCTTACGTTCCAAGACCCTGGTATCCCTTTCGGGAGTCAACTCAAGGTCTCAGTAGGCTTCGGCCCTGCTGGGCCCTGGTTTTGCTCACATCTCTTTTAGGCGCGCATGGACTACGCGCCGTCGATGATTTAGGCTTGGTCTGGACGGTTACCGAACCCATTGTTTGTCGTCCGAAGCAAAAATGTTATTAATGGATTTCGGATCTGGATACTAATATGGCTATAGGAATAATATTATACCCGTGTCCGATAAAGTTACGGATATACAATTATTTCGGATTATGCGCTTGTTTTCAAATTAAATCAAATATCCGTAACCGAAACTATCCGAGTTTCGGTTACGGATATTTGAATTTTAAAATTATAAAAGTTAAATTCAAATGGCAAGATGTGATTGTTCTTCCTATTTTTAAATATTTTGATTTAAGATGAAGTTTCTGACAAGTAGTGCTACCTCCTTTTCGTGATATGTTTTTAAGGCACTGTTTAAATTTTGAAGAATCTGCATAAATTTCATAAAAACATCGTAATTAAACTAGACTTAAAAATTTTAATTTCTAGTACATTAAAAATTATAGACTATAAAAAAAATATTAACGCAACACTTTGAAACTAAGTCACTCCTAAATAACAACTTTAATATTTGTACACCCACAATCACGAAATAAATTATAAGCTTGTCTTTTTGACAAGTGATGGCTCGGCCAGGAAAAACAAACATAAACCTGTCGTAACCTGTCATTTAGACTCCGCCTTTATCCGAATCTTTTTCAAAGGTCTCCTTTCACATAGCAAACAGCCTCTCCTCCCCTCCCTCCCTGGGTATGGTGGTCTCTTTTCAACTTTTTTCTGCTTTTTTTCGTTTCTAAGAAACATTACTTTTTTATATATATTTTTTTTTATTCTTGATAGGTTCGCGCTTGACCGCTATCTCACCTGATGGAAAGCGAAGATGCGGTCGAAAAAATTCGAATCGCAAAAAAGTATTTTTTTTGTGACGTAACTATAGAGCAGTTTTCAGATTTATCCTTGAATTGTGCTATGAGACCGACCTCATGCCAAGTTTCAGATTTTCTAGCGGTGTCAAAATAAGCACCTAAGTGTAGTGTAAGTGGTTTTATCTTTAGATTCCGTTGAGTAAGAAGTATGATTTTTTCACTGCTGCTGAGGGTAGCAGACTTGAGTAATTGATATTTATTTTAGCTTCATACCTCCAAGCATTCCTGAGAAAAAAGGTCTTGATAGGCAAACCGACAGACAGACAGATAGACGGACAATAAAGTGATCCTATAAGTGATATTCGTTTTTGCTGACTTAGGTAAGGTACCTTAAAGACGATTACAAATATAACGAAAATTGCAATAAATGATTTAAATGAAAGCTGTGGTTCTCTTTATTAGACAAGACACCAAATATAGCCTTTATTTTACTAGTTTTGTGAAAGCAATCAGAAAAACACAAATAATTTTGCTCTGAATACCCCTTCTGAAATGCATAAACTAAACCCCAATTCACAAATTCATTTAAAAATCATTGCAAAAGTGTTTTAGAATCGACAATTTGTCGGTCTTTGTACACTCAGTGCAATAAATCTCTGAGCTACATGGCAGCGGGATTCACCGACTGCACTACATGTTTTATTTATTCAAAAACATTCTACTCCATAAATGTTTTTAGTATTTCCATTTTTCATTCGATGAATGAGGGCTTGAGCTAGAACTGCACGAGTTGATCAAATGTGTTAGGTTAAGCTGCGTTTGTCGCGGTCATTTAAAGAATGAGGGTGTTATTTCTACGTTAGCAGCTGTGTGCCTCGGAATACGGACTTTTTGCTGTCCGCAGCTCAGTTTGAAGTACCCTGGGTAATGGTTAGCCAGAAGTCCCAGTATTTAAATCTGCTAAAACATTCATACCAGTCGTTAGATTTCTAGGATATCCCTAAGGTAACAATAGGTATATAACTGTGTAATTATAGGATTTTATTTGTTTATATGTATTGTACATATCATTATATGTAAGTTTTTTATGTGCTGTTTCACATACTTATTTTGTTTTGGTTTTATAATCAAAATATCGATTCGATGGTAAACTCGTCAAACTGTTTGGGCCCAATAGGTGGCTACATTAATAGCAGCATCGGTAGCACTCATCAAATCCTCCAAAGTGCAGGTGTATGGGCACTTGGGGCATTCTAGTATGTGGCTCATGTTTTGAACAGGAGCACCGCACTCACATTGAGTATCCGACGGGTCTATAAAACCCCATTCTAAATTTTCTCCTAATTGTGGTCTAATTATCTTGTAACCATAATGATATTACTGTCACTTAAGAGGGTCCTTTTTCACTCGCCTATCGTCAACATCGAGCATGGTTTAAAAGCTTGTTACTTCATCTAACGCAATCCAACGTGATGTTTGACGAAAAGGCATCGCGAAAAAAGAGAGATAACGCCTGAAAACTCTGTTAGCATTCAGTAATTCCGTGATTTACTCGAATATTTTACAAAACTAGTTCCAGTGAGAAAAAAAATTGCGTCATTCAGAATCCTGAATAAATTTAATAATAATAATAATAACACTTTATTTCAGACCATGGTGTCCAATTTGTTAGTAACAATGTTCTTATAGACTAGTGCAAAATTTGCAAGACTACTATTGTTATACTTTTTGACTTTTTTTAATTTTTGAGTAAATTATGAAGATAGTGTCAAAGTTTATGCAAAATAGCCGATTTTCAGAGGTGGATTAGTTTTACACAAATTTATAAATTGATTTCAATAGAAGCCTAGACAACATCCACAAGATACTGCGTTTCCAAAATAACTAATGAAAAATGTGTATTAACGTCACAAGAGCAGTTGTAGGAAAAACTGAAAATGTATGTCAAGTTGCATCCCTTTAAGATCGTCAATGAATGTTATGTTATGTTTTGTTGTTATGTGGCTATTTTTTTCATCTATTCGCATTTATTTTATGCTATTGTGCGCAATACAGAATAAAATAAGTATATTATACTCATTAATTTTCTTGATTGATGTGAATAGTAGTAATGTCCACACTTTTGGTTTAACTATAATGGAATACTTATTTTTTAAGTAGGTACAGTTAATTGATTCCATTTACGCCTAGTGCAGGAATATTATTAAAAATTATGCAGTTAAACTTTATAATACTTATCAATAAAGCTTATAATTATGGAAACTACTATAATTACCACCCTTTGTAGGTGATTGATCATATTGTAAAGTAAAAGCCGTTATCCGATATAACATTAATTACCGATTATTTACGATACATAAAAATATTGTATGTTAACAAATAAATTGCGTCGAAGATTTCAATCATTTGTAAATATTTTTGCTTTGTTAATAATAACGTTTATTCATAATGAAATAACGTTTAAATTTGACTTTATTTCCATTACGAAAAGATTTTTGTTATTCTACATGTACTAGCCCATGCCACCAATTTTAAAATTATGTCAAGGGAACATGCGCATAACACTGATGGTGGCATGTGTTATTTGGTTAATTCAGTCCCCTTAAAAATGCTTGAGCTGAGTGGGGCTGATGCACGCGTCATGCTCGTGAACGGGTGCCGTCATTTGAGTGGTCATTTCTTAGCTGCCAGTGGCTTAATTCATTTTCTATTTTTTTTTTATTATTATTACTTATCTACATTGTGCTCACATAATATTAGAAGCGACAAGAAATATGTAACCAAGATTTATGTAACTCTTAATATGATTTAAGAGAGTGTCCATGGAGTTTCTTGCACGTTCTTCTCCATAGAGATCTACGTTTTGGAACGTGCAATTTAGCTTCATTTTTTTTGACTGACCGACCTTTTGACAATTCAAAAGTGCCTGTAATTGGTCTATTTGAAATAAACGTCAATCGTCATGACATTCCATTGGAACTCTGTCCGCCATACCACAACTTGCGCAGCGGAATTTCACCCCGGTGTCGCAACACCATCCGCAGGTCGTGCATGGACTATGCTAGGACTGTTAACTCCAAATCCCACAGCGGCAAGCTAGCAAGGAGCCTCGGTGTTTCGCAGGAGACCGTGTGGTGTTCCCGCACTATCCAGATGGCCATGGTCTTCTGGAACGCGTCCAACTTGGCCACTGGTTGCTCCCACAGTGACGATAAGAATGGAAAGTGTTTTACAAAAACTGGGCTTTTGCTAACAGTACTTATTTTTTTGGAAAAATCGCATATAGTAGGTGCAGATTATAAGAAAATTTTTATTTGAACTTGGGCCGTATTTATTGCTAATCAATATTTCTTATCTACAGTAAACTGTTCTTCCAAACGATGTTCGTGTCTATAATGAACTAGTTTCTTCCAGCGAATTCGGTTTCTCCATACAAACTTCCAACCCCCGTTTTACCCACTTAGGGGTAGAGTTTCGTAAGATCCGTTCTTAGCGGATGTAATACACCCTATATGGAACCTACCTGCCAAATTTTAAGTTTGTAGGTGTTATAGTTTCTGGGATTTCGTGATTAATCAGTGAGTGGTATTTCGCTTATATATATATATATAGATTTCACTTAATATAAATGTAAAAATAATACAGCTTTAGTGCTATCCCGCCTTATATTTCTACAGTAGCTATGTACAAAAAATCGAGCTGACATAAACTGTACGAACTCAGGTGAATATTCCTATTAAGATCCTCACGGGTCAACTTTTACTTTGAAAGAGCATTTACTTTCGCAAATTGGTATGAAAATGATAAGAATCTAAATGGATTCAGTTAATTAAATCTTCTTTCTAATCTGTGATCTTTTAGACATGTCTAAGGTAAAAGAATTTTTTAAAGGAATAAGCGGAACGAACGTACGTCGTAAGTTGGTTTATATTTAAACGTTAGGGTTAGCCTACGGGAATTTTTGAAAGAGTTATGCGTTCTTGGAACGCAAACCGCGGTAGGTTTTAGCCAGTAAAAGTGTGATAATCCTTCTCGTACCACCCGCAGCAAGTGTGTGACTTATTTGACGATTTCCAAACTTAAATATGGATAGTCAAAATTACGGGTTAGGGGGTTACATACTGGGATGGAAAAAAGAAAGAAAGAAAGAAAAACTGTTTATTCGCGCGAAATGACGCAACCTTAAAACTAGCAAACAAACATTGTAAATTGATAGGGAAGATATGCGTCACATCCGCGCAAAACGGCCTAACGCTCAACATAAAGCTGTAGCCTCACGCATTATGCGTTAAGCTCACAGCGCTGGTTTTCAGCGTGGGCCGGTAGCGGCGTCGACATAAAGACGCCCGAACGGTGCAGTGTACAACAAGATTTGGATAGAAAAAGGAAATCCATATGAATTATAAATTAAAAAGAAAAGAAAATTAAACCAAATAAAAAAAAATAATAATAAATAAATAACGTGACAAATACAGACAAGACACTAAAGTGGCAACACCACGACGCGCCCGAGCAACTCGTTTTTATAATCTGTGGCATAGACCACAGACGCTACTACGTGATTGGACGCGATCGCGATGCTGTTCGACAAAAGGATATGACCGAATGTGACGAAAGCTATGATGATTTTGGAAATTCAAATAATTCTTGTAAAGTACTATGATGGTTCATGTTTGTGACAATGTTTTAAAGTATTTGTGACGGGATTTGAAATTGGATGAACTCAAGAGAAGCGAACACGGGGACAGGTAAGGTTGATCAAATTGTTCACTCACATTCACATTGCTTTGTGGAAAATTCCAGGAACAGGTTATTATGAAACATGGGACGAAATGAATAAATATAATTACAATAGTTTGTCTGTAATTAGATTAATAATGGATGGGGAGGTCAGGTGCAGTCATTCCATACCGTCCGGAAACCGTCCGGACCAAGCCTAAGTCGTCGACGGCGCGTAGTGTTCCACACGCGCCTCAAGTAGATGTCAGCAAACCGTAGGGGCAGGGTCGAAGCCTACTGGGGCCATGGATTCGCTTCTGAAAGGAAAACCCGGACCTGGTATGAAAGGCAACGAAGGAACAGGAGTGGGTTTTAACGGGTGGGTTCGTAACGCATGTTGAGAAACTGCTATGTTTATGACGTGTAACGCATGTTTTTTTTTTTATGGTGTTCAAAAAAGACTATATTTTTCTCTACCTATCTATCTATCTATCATGTAAGTTCATAAACCAACCTTTTCAACGGCAAAATTATTTAGTTTAATGTTGAGGAGTGGAATTCCCAGCTGGAATCTGTGTTTCCCGATAGCTACAACCTAGGGGTATTATCAAGAGTGAATAGGTTAATTTTAGGCAAGCAAGTTCCATCGTTGACCTTATCAATATTTACCAGTAGGGGAGTTAGTGATCAAATGAACCTAATAATAAATAAAAATGTGTACATATTTTATTCATTTATTTGAACTTTGTGTGCAGTTATAGTGGTAATATAGGAGGACTTAATACAAGGCATTCTCAACCAGTCAACCTTCGATTTAAAAAAGATTACACTCTGTAGTGTACACATGTTTTATAAAGTGACAAACAGGTATGAATAGTACAGATAACCCTAATAATAAAAAACTATGAATTAACTCGATGTACCGTATTAACCAATTTTCAGCTTTATATGCTTCAATAAAAAGATCAATTGTAACGGGAAGTCACAAAAAGATATTATTATTTACTCAGGCCAGCAAAATCGCCTGTACCTACGTACTCACGCACGCATAAAATCAGGAGGTTCATTGACATCCTTTTGGCTTCGATATCATCAAATAAAAAAGAAGCAATCGCAATAAAAATCATTCCCCTCAAAATAACAACACACATACTTCAAAAATCTCCACTCAACCCTCGATTCAAGCAACAGATTTACAACCCTTTGTTACCAAAAAATAAAGAACAATTTCGCTGTTATCAGTACGGCGATACCGAGAGAATTAACGTGTTCTACGTGACTGCGGTCTCAAAGACCGAATTACACATTTTTTTTTCCTCAAAAACCCGGGACTTGTATTTGCGAAGCAAACTGACTGCCCATATCTGATTCGATAGGCTTTTCAATGATATGAACAAACAAGGTTTTTTGGGACCGAATTTGTGGGACGATTTTATGTGGAATATTGTCATGTTTGGGGTTTTTGGGAAAGATCTTCACTTGTAGAACAAACGATAAAGTAGATGTTGACTGAAAGTTTAGGTGACGATAGCTAAAACAAGCTTTTTTATTTACAAGCTTTTCTGTATTTGCAATGTTTTTTTTAACTTGCAATGTTTTTCTTAACTTGCAATGAATTTCTCAACTTGCAATGTATTTCTCAACTTGTAATCAATCAATTTTCTTAACTTGCAATGTATTTCTTAACTCGCAGTGTTTTTCTGAACTTGCAATGCATTTCTTAACTTGTAATGTTTTTTATATTTATAATAATTATTATGTTTGTGTTTTGTTTAAGGCTAATCTTGCAAATGAATTTTGAAACAGTTACGCACTAAAACATTTACAGAAACAAGTTTTTATTTAAATGCTCTAAAAAAAATTACTTTTATTGAAATCGAACTTATAATTATATTACAATACACAATTTATATAATAATACCAAAACTTGTCACGAGAATATTTGTTCTTTTACACTAAACGAAAATAAAATTGAATAATTTATATTTTATTTTAAAGTTCTTCTTATTTTCTTGTTGTAGCATTTTATACGTTATGTAATGATTCAAAAATTAAAAAAATGAACTATTTTAATAACTATTGCATAAGGATCACAATTCTTAAGGATTCCGATTAAAGCTATGAATATTATACTTGTAACAAAAGTGAGCTAATTGGAAATCTTTTTGTATTTCAATATCTACCAACTATTTTCGTTTTTCTATTCTGAATTCTGACTAACTTTAGCAAACGGCTTCACAAAACATAATTAATTTGAAATTGTAAACTAGATTCTAGAGATCCATTTTCTTTATTACTTGACCCGTAACTAGATTCGAAATTTTCACGCAATATAAAAATAAGTCTAGGATTCTAATTTTATTAAAAATGTATGTTGAAATATTGGGGTAGGTAAATACTTAAGTTTTTATAAATTAAATTAATTATTCTGTTATGCCTGAATACTGATGCAAAACAAATTATTGTGATTATCATAATAATATTATAAAGGCGAAAATCCGCTCGAACGGATTCAAATAAAACTTATTTATTAAAGCACAAAAACAGGATGATTACACAGGTGGTTGGAAAAATTTCCGACCTAACAAAGATACAAGACATTTTTTCTTACAATTTAGTTTTCTCTATTGACATTGTTCCCTTATAACTCTACACACTTCTCCCAGCGATGCTCCCATGTCTCTAACCCGTTCAAATAGTAGCATTTAACAAAAATATCTATCCTCCAAGTGCAATTATTAAATGAGGGAACAAAAATAAGTTTCTTGATGCTAAATAGAGGTGAGTAAGGCGGATGATCAAGCAATTTTAAACCGTAATTCGTGGATTTTTGCCATGGCAACCGCTGAGGTGTGAGAGGGCGCGTTTTCTTGATGAAAAGGATTTTCTTTTTCTACATCTCACTTCGACTCACTCAAATGACTGTCAAATAACAAATGCGCGTCGAAAATGGCTGAAATTTTGGTGAGTAACAGTCAAAAAATGCACAACTACATTCATTAGATTTTATTGACGAGTGCTGCTATCTTCACATTAAGGTCGGAAACTTTTCAGACCACCCACATATAGTATAGTAACTTCGATAAATTTTTCATTTCTGGTAGTCGTATGATTTATATATATTTTGTTTTCTCCTTCTCTGAAAAACATAGTTTTGTATTTGAGTTTTTGACAAAAGAACCTTTAAAAGGCTGGGTGTGTATGGGCACGCCACTATCGCATCGGTAAATTCCCTTTTTGAAAATTTGGAAGATATACCCGGGTGTCACCATTGTGTGGATCACCCGAAGGATACGTGGAGATCTGCCCCGTTTGAACAGAGCACCGACATGTCCTCGAGGAGGCGATTAGTGGCGGCAACTTCTCGCGTCCGGTACTGGTTTAGTCCATGGGACGGAGTAAAAGGGAATGAGAGGCTGTCACTTTCTTCATGCCTCTCATTTTAGAGGCATGAAGGCGGCCGCAACCGTGAGGCAGAAACAAGCCTCATGTCCCAGGCCACTGTAGGTGCAGGCTTGCGGACGATAAATGGCAAGTAATAGCTACCTATTCCTTGACTTCCAGTTAGGATCAAGTCCTGATCGATGGCGCGTTGTCTTCCACAAGCGCTCCAAAGAGATGTCCGCAAGATTAACTGTGCCAGTTAGGTAGCCGATGCCTGCCAGGGCTACGGATTATCGAAAAAGTTACCATAACCCTTGCAAGGGGCAACTAAAAGAACACTGGGTTTTAGTCAGTAAAAGTCTGACATGCCTTTCCGCTTCGTCTTAGTGCGAGAGAAGTCATTACGTGATTACCTAGCTTGAAAAAGAGCAAAACAAAACAAAAAGTTTCTTTGTTTCATGCATCACCTGCACGAAGCCAACGAGATGAACCTGTGCGGGCTGCTGAAAATGCGATTTTGCTCACTATTTTCACGCAGCAAAACCTGCATGTTTGAGCTAAACCTAAAAACTTTGTGTATAAAACACAGAAACACAGATTTATTATAAAAATATAGCATTACTTGGTTATTGGCAAAACTAACATGTTAAATGAATAATAACTTTGAAGGAACTAAGATTTGGAACGTAGCGCTGCATTAACTTTTATTAAGTTCAAAAATACCTATTCAACAATGTACCATACATACTCGTAGCTATTAAAAGGGTAAGACCAGGACTTGCATCGTCTTTGGATCGGCAAAAGTACAAATAGAATAGAAAATATAACGTATGGTCAGATAAGACAGGTATAAATATTTAATTTTATGACAGGTCTGTGGTATGCTAAACCATAACTTAATTTCCTATTTCTAACATTAAAAGTAGAAGATTAACCTAAGTATGTTTTTTAAAGGATTGTCATGGAGTTGCTTAACGGTTCTTCATAGAAAACAACCGGTCCAAAACATGAAAAGGTCAAACTTCAAAAGGTATAATGCCTTTTGAAGTTTTATAAGTGCGCACGTAAGCCTAATGTGAAATGAATTGTTTTAAATTGAATTAAATCAAAGACCCTGGAAAATTAAGTGACGCAAAAGGGTCATTGGCACCCAAGTCCTGCCAAATCACCCCTCAAAGGCTCCTCAAATACAAAATTACTCACCAAAAAGAACTCCATTTTAAAACACTCTTCCATTTTAATACGAATCTTTTCCAAGTCTGAGAGAGTAATACGCAAAGTGATTGTTGTTGTTTTCCTTCAAAAGACACCACCTGCGCGTCACCACTTCAATTATTCAAGGAATCTTTCTCTTACATTTTAGATAATGAAATTTTAATCATTCTCAGTCTTAAGTCAGCACTTATAAGACTGGGTGGGTGATTAAATTTTAATGTCTCACGAATTTTGGCCGTCGAAACGTGCAACGCATAGTGACGAAAATAATTTACGGCGCGGCGATAAAAGATAGAAAACCGCTGAAAACTTATCTGGTTATGCTACCACGGACTTATAGAAAGCTGGTTTTTACCAGCAACTTTACTCGCGTCAAAAGCAGACTTTTGCTGACTAAAAACCCACTCCTGTTCCTTCGTTGCCTTTTATACCAGGGCTTGGCCATACCAAGGCTCATACCAAGGCTCTCTTTCCAGAAATCTTAACTATTAATTACTTTCATTTCATGTACATAGGTGAATCAATCAATCAATCGATCGATTTATTTATTTCTACAAAGTAACAACAACCTTCACCGGGTTTATACTAATACTTATTTCTACGAATACAGAAATACCTCAAAAAACTCGTAGGTACTCTGGAGTTTTTACTGTGTACCTATAAGTTTTTTTAAATAACCAGTTATTGCGAAACCGATTCACCCTGAACCCCGTAGTAGTTTGAACTGTATTAAGGTGGCACAGTATTCTACGTACTCAGCACAAAACGTAGGCTAAACAAGCCGATTTAAACAAAATAAACAGATAAAGTTGTCAAAAAATAAATGGCTTTTTTAAATTGATCTAAACCAGTGCTTGACTGCTATCCCACCTGATGGTAAGCAGTGATGCAATCATGGATGGTGAGGCGCACTAGTTTATTAAGAACCTATTCACGCTAGCCTTGAAGACACCTACATTATAATCGGACGGGAAGACTGCAGCAGGCAAATTGTTCCAGTCCTTGATGTACGTGGTATAAACGACGAAGCGAAATGCTTAGTCCGGTTGAAGTTTCAACAACGTAAGGGAGAAAACCCGCCGTACACCCGCCGCACCGTGGTCCGTTTTGACATTTGTATATTGACTACCTAGCGGCTTGTCCGGTGCAGTGTGGCTACTACTAAAATAGCTACTACTACACCGGACCCCTAATTATTATTTTATTGTATTTTTCAGTTTCGTTCAAAGTTATATTCTAGGGTTTTTCTCAAATGACAAAACGGGCCTTTTATTTTTTAACGAGTTTAGTACATTTTACTTGATTTTTTAGCTTGTCCTTTCTTTGGTATTGTTCGTCAAGTCGTTGAGCTCTTTAGAAGTCCTGAGTTGAGCTACACGAATACTGACAAATGCTTGCACTGACTAGGCAGATCCCCTAACATATGTGTGGTTCTTTCCTCAAAAGGCCATCTGAAACACTTATCTACCATGCAAAAGAGACTCTTCAGATCTCTGAAGAGTCTCTTTTGAAGTCTCTTTTGAAAATAGATTTTGACACCTGAGTTTTTGTCAATGTTTCTTCTCAGGGTAGTCAGCTAGGAAACACCGGACTCACCTAGTTATAACTAACGAAAAAAAAAATACGTGTAAAAGTGTTTTTAAAAATTTATTTACAAAATAAATGCATGGGGTGGTGCTGCAAAGACATCTGCTGCTTCTAGAACGCGCTCAAAGAGCAATCCTAAAGGTTTGGCCTTAGGCTTTAGGCCTTTTAGATTCCCTACACATCAGCTTTACATTACATGTGAGGTACTACCAGTACGCTACTTATTTATACTGCACATCGTATTACATCAGCATGTTGAAGTCGCTTACAAGCCAGTACCTTCGGACAAGAGAAGGTAAGATTTGGTTTTCATAAATCCGCGTACTAGACATGCTTTTGTAAGCCGTTTCTTTGTCTATTTAGGACGCGTTTTATATGATAAGCTCAATACTTAATATTTATAGTGTTAGTTATAAACATTGTAGTCTTATGTTAAACGAATATTTGGGAAAACTTGACTACACGGACACAAAAAAACTTCTTGAATTACTTCAATAATTTTATAGATATTAAATTTGTAGTTTTTGTTTTTTAAACTGAACTTGATAATTATCATAGTATTCTTTAATAATTAATTAAATGTGGACCAAAATAAACTGATGGCTTAGTCTAGTGATGGCTTGAAACACAGGTTTTTGTTAACCTAGCTCAGGCAGCATAGGCGGCCTGCTTGCCGCTACGGCAGGGGCTCCCACCGCCTTGGTGGCCGGCGCCGTTTTGCCCTTCTTGGGGGGGGGCAGCAGCAGCGGCTGGCTTCCCCTGTTGCTGTCTTCTGGCCAAAGGAGCTGACCCCGTGGACTCCGGTACCACGGTCCCGCGCCTGGCCTGCCCGGACGAGCTCGGCTTGGGCGCAGCAACCGTGGCCGCAGTGGCGGCAGCATACGACGCCGCCTTTCGCTGGCCGGAGGCCGCAAGTGGGGGGCGCAGCACAATGCCCTCCAGTAGGGACAGCTGCTGCTGGATCCGCAGCTGGAACTGCTGCTGCTGTTGTTGCAGCTGCTGCTGAAAGGCAGCCAGCTCCCGCTGCACCAGCGTCAGCAGCTGGCTCTCTGGCTCGGGCTGGGGCTTGGGCTGGCTCTGCCCCTGCTCCCGCTCACGCCCCCCTGCTAGTCTGCAAGAGTCGCCCTTTGGCTGCTCTTGCTGGCCCGAGGCCTTTCGGAGCCGAGCGTTGTCGGCCCGAAGCTTGGCAAGCCCCCTACGGATGGGGTCCACCACTTCCTGGAGAGAGGTCCTGGCCTGGGAGATAGCACTCCTCTTGGAGGACTTCTCCCTTTTTTTGGCTACGCTATTCAGGCCAGATGCCAGGACTAACTCTAGCCTCTCGAGCGCCTCATCGATGGCCGAGTCGCCTCCGGTGTCTGGCTCACTGCCAGAGAGCCCCGAGGGGTCAGCCTCAGCGCTGGTCGCTCTGGGGTGGAATCCCTCCGCGGCGAGCCTTTCAGCTCACTGGGTGGACTCTTGGGCAGTGAGCCCCCTCCCCCTTCCTCGCGCTCGGCCCCCACCGCGGCTGCTGGTGGGGATTTTTGGGGCCGAGCCCTTCTCACCCTCGGAGAACGACCCGTCGTCCCCCGGTTTGGAGCGCTTCCGGTAGGAACTTGCGTTCGTTTCGGAGTCTCCCTCTACTCCACCGCCCTCCGAGCCCTTCGAGCTCCCTCTGGATGCCGCATCGGACTCCGACTGCGCATCGCTCTCCGTCTCCTCGTCACTTGGGGTTTTAAAAATTTTGGATATATTCATTTTTGTTCCCACGAGTAAAAAACATTCTGTACCGGCTCAAATTCAGTGGTTCGCACTAGAGACTAATTAAGCTACCCATTAGCCAAGCTAACAACCTCCCTCACGGTGCGCCGCCGCTTGGAGGTTTGGGGTAATTTTTTATAGAGGTTGTCTTCCTCGCGGCCCAGGCGGTTAAGCCAGGACCCTCGACCCCATCGAAAGTCAGAAACATGACCTTGGACAATCTCTGGGGCTACGAGACCAACGGTGGCAGAAGGAAGAGCAAATCTTCCTCCTGCCTGCTCGGTGGCAGGGTAAGTGCACACCGAGCCCGCTCTTACTTCGCCACTGTGCCTTCTGCTATAGCAGAGGGACACGCGTTGAAGAGTTCCTTCAGACAGGATATTCGCAGGCGAAAATCGAGACCCCTTAGGCAGAAGTACTCAAGGGGAGTCGTTAGCCGCCTCCCAGGGTGCACCGTCCCGCGGACTGGCCTTCGCTCTGGACGTATCCATAAGGGAACTACAGCCCGCGGACACGCGTGGAGGTTTCCAGTCGCGAGGCCCATCCCCGCGAATGTGCTCGCCGCTGCGGCCGCCAAGTTGGCCGCCGCCGCCGTCGCTTCCGCAGACGCCGCCGCCACCGCCGCAACCACCGCGGCAGGGCCCTCACATGGGGCTCGGGAGGAGACTATAATGGATTGTCATTAATGGCTCCATTACGTCTCCTCCAGGCGAATATCAACCACTGCGCCCCCGCTCAGGATCTGTTGCTCCAGAGCATGGCGCAGTGGTCGATAAACATCGCCGTAGTCTCCGAGCCGTACTACGTCCTGCCCAGGGCCGACTGGGTGCAGGACCTGAACGGCTCGGTGACCATAATTTCATCGACCGCCGCCGGTACCCCGTCCCTCGAGGCCGTCACGAGGGGGCAGGGTTGCGTAGCAGCACGGTTCGGGGACATTGCAGTGGTAGGCGTCTACCTGTCCCCGAACAGAACTCTCGCCGATCTCCACATCTCCCTTATGGAGCTGAATGCCATCGTCGCTAGGTTTGGTTCCCTCCCCGTTGTTGTTTGCGGGGACTTCAATGCCAAGAACTTGGCTTGGGGTTCCCGGTACACAGACCAGCGGGGTCGGATGGTGGAGGACTGGGCTCTGGAGACAGGCCTGGTTGTCCTAAACCGGGGTTCTGTCCCCACGTGTGTGCGGATGCGGGGCGAGTCGGTGGTGGACATTTCGTTCGCTAGTCCCGCTCTGACACCGCGTGTCGTCGACTGGCGCGTCATGGAGGGGGTGGAGACGTACTCAGACCATCGATACATCCGGTTTGACGTCTCCGCCCAGTCCTCAATCGCGCCGGTCCAACAGACCCCTTGTGGTCCGCGTTGGGCGCTGAAGCAGCTGGACCGGGAGCTCCTCCTGGAAGCCGCGATGGTACAGCCCTGGGTGCAAGCACCGGACAGGCCTGTCGACATCGACGTCGAGGCAGAGTGGTTCCGAGTCCGGCCAGGACGTGCCCGGCGCCAGGTGTACTGGTGGTCGCCAGAGATCGTGACACTGCGTAGCGCGTGCAATGCCGCGCGGCGCCAGTACGCCAGGCACCGCAGGCGCCGCATCCGTCCGCCGGATGCGGAGGCCAGAGAGGCGGAGCTGTACGAGGGATACAGAGAGGCGAGACGCACCCTCCGAGCGGAGATAAAGCGGGCGAAGGTAGAGGCCCGCAACGTGTGGCTGGAAACTCTGAACGGAGACCCATGGGGGCGCCCCTACAAGGTGGTGCGAGAAAAGATCCGCCCCTGGGCTCCCCCGCTGACGCAGAGTCTCCGGCCCCAGCTTGTGGAGGGTGTGGTTAGCGCTCTGTTCCCCACGCGAGGGGAACACTCTCCCCCGCCTATGGCTCCGCCACCTGCGGTGTCCAACGTGGACCACGACGGCGACGATGACGACATTGCTCCAGAGGTGAACGAGGTAGAGATGCGAGTGGCGGTACGTAGGCTTAGTGCCAAAAATACCGCCCCAGGACCCGATAGCCTGCCTGGAAAGGCCTGGGTCCTGGCCATGGAGGAACTCGGGCCTCGATTAAGAGGGCTCTTTAGCGCATGTATCGAGAGGGGCCAGTTCCCACTTCGCTGGAAGACGAGGAAACTGGTCCTCATTGCGAAGCCGGGGCGGACTGCGGACTCACCGTCCGCGTACCGGCCCATCGTGTTGCTCGACAGGTGGGCAAGCTCTTTGAAAGAGTAATTGCAGACCGCCTCGTCGCGCACCTAACACGGGTGGGGCCGGATCTTTCGGACGGCCAATTCGGCTTTCGCAGGGCGCGCTCTACGGTGGACGCCATCATGCGCGTGCGAGCCCTCACGACGGGGCATGCGGTGTCCCAGGGCAGGTGTATCTTGGTGGTGTCTTTGGACATCGCTAACGCCTTCAATTCCTTGCCCTAGGGTAGCATTAGGAGCGCACTCCGGTATCACCGGTTGCCTGACTACCTCTGTCACGTTGTCGAGGCCTACCTGTCGGACAGGTACATTATCTACCCTGGTCACTTAGGAGAGTGGAAACGGCGAGAGATGTCGTGCGGTGTTCCACAGGGATCGGTACTAGGACCACCCTTGTGGAACATCGGGTACGATTACGTGCTGCGCGGCGATCTACCTGACGGGGTCAGCGTGGTCTGCTACGCAGATGATACGCTGGTCCTGGCGCGGGGAGAGTCGTACCAGGCGGCGGTTGAACTAGTGACACGCGGGTTTGCGACAGTCGTGGAGAGGATCCAAGAGTTGGGACTCGAGGTGGCATTGCACAAGTCCGAGGCCATGTGCTTCCACGGCCCTTGGAACGCGCCACCATCGGGTTCCCAACTAACGGTAGGAGGAGTTCACATTGGCGTCGAGTCGACGATGAAGTACCTTGGACTTGTCCTCGACAGCCGATGGAATTTCGAGGAGCATTTCCGACGTCTGGCTCCCAAACTGGATCGTACAGGGGCTGCTCTCAAGCGGCTCCTGCCCAACCTAGGGGGTCCAGACGCCTCCTGCCGGAGGCTCTATGCAGGAATCGTTCGGTCCATGGCCCTTTATGGGGCGCCGGTATGGGCGCCGTCGCTTCGAAAGCGACCGGCGGCCAAGCTGAACGCAAGCCAGAGGGTCATGGCGATCCGGATGGTGCGGGGATACCGCACGATTTCCCGCGAAGCAGCGAGCCTCCTTGCTGGCCAACTACCGTGGGATTTGGAGGCAAAAGATCTCGCACGCATGCACGATCTGCGCATGGAGATGCAACGCCGGGGCGAAACTCCGGTGCCGCGCCAAGTCGCGGCATGGCGGAAAGACTCCCGGCGCGATCTCATGGTAGAATGGCGACAACGACTGTCGCAACCCAGTGCTGGGCACGCCATAATTATGGCGATAAGTCCCCTCTTTGTGGAGTGGCTGGAAAGACCTCACGGCGTCCTTACCTACCGCATGACGCAGGTCCTCACCGGACATGGTAAGTTCGGGAGGTTCCTGCATCGGATTCGTGCAGAAGAGACGCCCGGGTGCCAACATTGTGTGGACCGCCCGGAGGACACGGTCTACCGTATGCTCCACATACGGTAGAAGTGTGCCCCGCTTGGGCAGAGCACCGCCGTGTCCTGGTGGGGGCGATCGGTGGCAGCGATCTCTCGCGCCGGGCCTTGGTACAGGCCATGGTCCGGAGCGAGGAGGAGTGGCAGGCAGTCGCCTCCTTCTGCGAAACAGTAATGCTAGCAAAGGAGGCGGCCGATCGCGTGAGGCAACGGTCCTCACGCCCCAACCGCCGCCGGGATTCCGATCCCGATTTCCGGCCACCGGAGGCGCGGGCTTGCGGGCGGTGAGCAATGGGTGGCTCGCCGTCCGATCGTCCGGTAACCGTCCGGACCGAGCCCAAGTCGTCGACGGCGCGTAGTGTTCCACGCGCGCCTCAAGGAGATGTCAGCAACCGTAGGGGCCCAGCAGGGTCGAAGCCTACTGGGGCCATGGGTGATGCGAAAGTGACCCCTGGGGCCCTGGGAAAAAAATGGCAAAGAAGGAACAGGAGTGGGTTTTTAGTCAGTAAAAGTCTGACACTATCTCACGCTCCGCCCAGGAGCGGGGGATGTCATTAGATGATTTTCCCGCGCCTCCGGTGGCCGGAAATCGGGATCGGAAATCCCGATTTCCGGCCACCGGAGGCGCGGGCTTGCGGGCGGTGAGCAATGGGTGGCTCGCCGTCCGATCGTCCGGTAACCGTCCGGACCGAGCCCAAGTCGTCGACGGCGCGTAGTGTTCCACGCGCGCCTCAAGGAGATGTCAGCAACCGTAGGGGCCCAGCAGGGTCGAAGCCTACTGGGGCCATGGGTGATGCGAAAGTGACCCCCGGGGCCCTGGGAAAAAAATGGCAAAGAAGGAACAGGAGTGGGTTTTTAGTCAGTAAAAGTCTGACACTATCTCACGCTCCGCCCAGGAGCGGGGGATGTCATTAGATGATTTTCCCACCCGAAAAAAAAAAAAAAAGGCAAGTCGCTACAAGTTATAATGTCAGTACTAATAAAAAATAATACACCATTAATACGTCAAAATAAACATGTGTACATAAAACTAGTTTTTATATAACTAGGTAATTAAGCCAATCTTTTTAGAAATTATAATAAGTTAAGTTTAAGTTTGTTTTATGTATTTCTTTGTCGAAGTTCTTAATTAAGTTATAAAAAATATATGTTATAAATATCATTTATAGCAAAATTATATGATTTAAGTCCTTTGTTTACTGAAAGATATAACAAAATAAATACTTTAAATTAACAAGTTCGCATTACCCCAGCTTCAAAATATTCCACATATCCCACTACTCTTGTTGGGGCAACAGGCTTGTTATGGGATTTAATTAGTCCCACACAAGATCTGTTGGGTCGCGATAAGCAATTTTACGTTTATTTGTCAAATGGGACGGTTTGGTCAAATAATCTATCCTTCGCATAATATAGCAGCGGTTGGGATGAATTCCCTTCGGTTACATTGGGGCAAAATCAGAAGACTTATTGTGTGTGTTTAAGTTCGTTCTGACACTTATTTATAGTACAAAATACTCCTTTGATCCAAGAAAATAATTGGGGTGCAATCATAAGGCACGAACTTCATCGTGAGTGCGCGGTCATTGATCTTGAGCACTGACTTCCTCCTGCGCAAAAGTTAAATATCTGGGGGCCTAGACAAGTGGCAATCACTCAGTGTCGATTTTGTTTCGAAGTTTGATTTCGCCTTTACGATGTCGACCATAAAGAGGTAGACAAAGTTACATTGACCAACATAACGCTAAATCGAAGTGTTCCTTCGAAAAAAAATACAACGTGACCATGAACTTGATTCAATTCATATCACTTGAATAATTATGCTCAATGTAAACAATGACGTGATCCTAACAATACGTTTCTTATTGGGGAATAATAAATAATATTCTTTGTTCGATTACTGTCACGGCGATCTTTCTAATCCCCGTAGTGGGCCTCAAGGGCGATTAAAATCCGAGTGTATTATTTTTGCACTTTGAAAACTTTTGATTAAGTTACCTTAATTTTCAAAAGAATGTCTCTAGATACTCTTAACGAAATGTGAACACGCAAATCGTTGCAAGGCTGCCGATTAATGCTTTTATTCAATCGAAAATTCTCCATGAACAATAACTCTGGCATATTTTCCACTTTATCCTTTTTTTGCCGGTAATTGTATCTTTTCTGACGCCTCAATCACACACTTTCATTAGGTGCCGCTCGTAGTAAACGCAATGTATGCATTTTTATTTAAAAAAAAAAAACAACAAGAAAAAGCACACTTGATGCAAACAACACCACCAGCTGAGTTCGCTAAGCTGTCGAAAGAACGTTTCGAAATCTCAGCGAATTCGAATGTCAACAGTACCACTTGTCTACGCATTTGTATGCGAATATCGTTTATGTTGTTCGGTTTCATTGTCGTTTCGTAATGCAGTTTGATATTATCTAGCAATTAGCGATCGAAAGCGCTTGATCACGTTACTTTTCGAAAGCCTGTCAGTTCCATACATTTCGAAGCTATCGAATTTCGTTAACGTTAATGAAAATGTGACTTTGTCTAGGCCCGCAGGTCTATTCTGTGTCTTATTCGTGTAGTTTCAATATTTTCATGTCCTATTGGACATTTTTCATCCAAGTTGTTTGGGGCCTTCCTCATCCCCTCTGTCTTATAGCGTTTTTTAATCACGTGATCGTCTGGTCTTCTCATAATCGTGACTATATACCATCGCTGTCTAGCTTCAGCCTCTTTACTGATGTAAAACAAACAGATTAGCGGATTAAACAAATGTTTACTCTTTTTCTTTCATCTTATAATATTCGCGGTTATTCTACAGCAGTTTCGAAATAATATTTCCTCCAGCGGAAAATACAAAATGTCGCTTCCTACAAGTTCCAAGAGAAGACGGGAAGGCTTAAGTTTAGTCTAGGACTATGCATATTAGCTTCGCAGTCTTTTGTTTTGACAGCAACCAGTATAACAATCCAGTTTTCAAAAAGGGATGTT
Source organism: Mythimna impura (assembly GCA_905147345.3). Taxonomy (NCBI): domain Eukaryota; kingdom Metazoa; phylum Arthropoda; class Insecta; order Lepidoptera; family Noctuidae; genus Mythimna; species Mythimna impura. The sequence continues at coordinate 5,742,902 of LR990349.1, forward strand.
ATTTTCAATGATTATTTTAACTTATTATTATTTCTTGGCAATGTAGATGTTTTTTAATAGATTGCAATGGTTATTAACAATGTATTCTCGGCAGATTTACAAAATAACTTTTTGCTATTGGCCGGAACCTCTTTTGAACTTTTTTCATTTGCCAAATTATTTATTTGCCATATTTTAACCACACCAAAACAACATTTTACGGAATTTTGGTCACAAATGTATAGACGGTTACTTGGTAGCATTTTCAATATTAAATTAAAATAGTGTCATAAAAAGTATATTGTGCTACAAAGTTTAGTGACAGAAACGAATCGCTGCAAAACCGACTTCACACAGTCTTCGGGCGGCTCGCGAGCCGAAGCTGCAGTGGTGAGCGTTAAAACCATCTGCGACGATAAGCTCGCGTGGGCCCGCCCAAACCCCGCAGTGCCGGATACTATATGCCTGCTTGCATGCTGCATGTTGCATGCCTGCTTCCATGCTGCATGTCTGCTATTACGTGATTATGATGTTATTACACATCTTCCTTTAGATATTCTGGATACATAGCTATCTTGTGGATATTATCTAGGCTTCTATAGAAATAAATTTATGTAAAACTAATTTAGTAAAGACCTCTCAAAATCTGCTATTTTACGTGAACTTTGGTCCTCCATAATGTACTCATATATTTTAAATATAAAAAAGTACATCAATAGAAGCCTTGCACATTTAATCGAGATTTTGAATGATGGATATTTCACAAAACTTTTGTGAAATATTCGAGTAAATCACGGAATTACCGAATGCCAACAGAGTTTTCATTGCCTCTTAATCAAACATCGCGTTGGATTGCGTTAGATGAAGCAACAAGCTTTTAAAACATGCTCGATGTTGACGATAAGCGAGTGGAAAAAAACCCTCTTAAAGCGAGTGTAACAATAGTACAATACAAACTAGTGCTTGACTTAGATCCCACCTGATGGCAAGCGGTGACGCAAACGTTGATGGTGAAGCGTACTAGTTTATTAAGAGCCAGTCATGTAATATTGAAAATGCATAGCTGTATGCAAAGCAGCAATTTATTTTTCGTTTTCAACCGTTGATTAGTTTCTGAAAATTCGTTCTTACTTCAGGTATTTCGAACAACCAAATTTTTTACCGGTAGGTACAATTTGGGTGAGTAGAATGATCAAGTCTACTCAGAAATTATTTATTTAAAATTAAACGCGACGGCCGAGAGTATTCAGGATAAGCCATTAATACTAACCATTAATACTGTCTTTAATACTATGCTAACTAAGCATAACGATAAATAAATAGTATTTCATGAAACTTGTCTCAAAGGCGTTCAGTACAACTGTACCAGAATATAGAAATGTTACAGAGTATCGAAATCGTGGAGTCGGCAATCAAGTACTATACAACATTATTTTTAGTATATGCGAAGCCTAAATATCATCATCATTATCATCATTTCAGCCGAAAGACGTCCACTGCTGGACATAGGCCTCCCCAAAGCGTCGCCATAACGAACGGTCCTGTGCGTCTCGCATCCATCGAAATCCCGCAACCGTTACCAAGTCATCGGTCCACCTTGTAGGAGGCCTTCCAACGCTACGTCTTCCGGTACGTGGTCGCCATTCCAGAACCTTTCGGCCCCAACGGCCATCTGTTCTGCGAGCAATGTGCCCTGCCCATTGCCACTTTAGTTTGGCGATTCTTCGTGCTATGTCGGCAACCTTGGTTAACCACACAACCTGAATATAGTGTGTTCAGAATCAGTAACTGAATCGATTTCAATATTTTTTACACCATGTTAAATTCTTCCTTTTTTAAAAATATTTAAAAAAAGGTCACAAGTTGGACGTCTCCGACACTAGTACAACACAGGTCACGGCAAGTCATAGTAGGCATTAGGCGACAGCGCACATCAAAACAACCCCTTAGTCGCTCGGATGACCCGATGACCATGTGTTCGTGCGGACAACCAGGTAACATAACAAACTTATAACTTTGTGATTTTTCATGATATAGTTATGAAATTTTGTACATAGATTATTTACACAATAATACCAGACTCGTGTTTCGGGTTTCGCATATACTAAAAATAAGGTTGTATATGGTGAGCAAAACAAATATCTTGTTGTAAGAGGTAAAATTATTAAGGTAGTAGGATAGTCTCTAAAAGTACCTACTATTTAACTGATCTGCTGGGTGCCAGCTGAAAACCAGCACTAAGTGTCTGACGCCCAGCAAATACTGAAATGTATCTTTTCGGGTACGGGCACATTCAGCACGGTTTTATTGTATAATTATGTACGTATTCTTCTTCATAGCTCATATCACTCGCCCCGCTATATATCTTAGCGTCAGTGAAAAAGGTCACATAATTTCGTAGCTAAGCTTTTAGCTGTTGTTCCCGTTTGTCATGCATATGATAAATTATTAATGGTTCCATAGATGCGGAGTTGGTTAATTATTTTAACTTCAGGGCTAGCCAACGCAGCAAGCGACATCATCGAATTTTTCAATCACCTACATCCACCTTAAATATCACTTTTAATAGTCCTCTTACACGTATGGCAAGGCTTTATAATGAAAGGTCCAACTTGATGGATTACCCTATCGTTGTCTTCTCCATGAGTTTCGCTTAATACAGACGCTGCCTATATAAACAGTGCGAATAATGTACATCTTTGTGTGTTTTGTCTTTGTAGTGTTCTAGATTTAAGTATTCTGGACAAACTTTTTATTCTGTGTTTGTCTCTAATGTTCATTTGGTAAATGTCATGCATACCTGTTATTTGCATGGTTACTGAAATGCCAATTTTAGATGTAAGTTTATTAGAATTGTAAGTAACTGTGCTGTTGGTGTGCTTATTATAAATAAATAAATATATCTTTGATAGTCGTTACAGATAGTCAAACGCTGATGTCTCACCATGGATAGATCCAAGGAGTATCGTACTGCCCAGTAACTGGGTTGTAGAGTCTGATAGGCTGTCGCTCCATGAAAAACACGGGTATTTAGCCGTATCCAGTTAGACTAGAAACCAACCCCAAGCTAGTTGGCTTGGTTGGTTGGTTAGTTGGGTAGATAATGACTATGTACTAATCAACGACCTTACAGCCACTAGACGCTTCATGGTTGAACTAGCACACCAAAACAATTATGTCAACTAGTCGAGGTACAGGGAGCAGGATACTACGTTCTGATTGATTCGATTGGTACTGGGAGCTGGGTACTGCGTTCTGACTGGACGAGACATCAGATCTATAATCACATGTGTTGACAGACATACGTCGCCTATTATTAGACGTCTAGCGGCTATAAAGTCGTTGTTACTAATGTGGTCTTGTACTTTTTCTTTACCGTTGTGCTGTGTCTATTTCGTATAAATATTTTCAATTCTATCCGTTAATGAAACTTCACAGAAAGAAAACTAGACTGTCGATTAATGCCATAGGCCATCTCGAAAAAATATCAGATTCAAAGAAGCGACGTCGCAGGAAAAACGTAGATTTTTCTCAAGCTTATTATACAAATTAACAAGTACGGAGCGGCCGCACTCCGTTTAGACGAAGTTTTAAACACTGAAGACTACTTATAAGTTCAAAGTTTAAGTATTTTACCACAACAAAAGTATTTAAAGAGTATACCGTATTTCATTTACAATTTTTTTTTTCGTGGCGTAAATCACAGGAGTACATTTAGACAGAATAAAAAGTAACTTTTGGCACACAGCAGAACTTGTGCTTCCAGAAATTACCACATAAAAAAAGTTCAACAATTTGACCTCTTTACAATATTTCTTAGGTTGTTTTTCTTTTCTATCATTAATCGATAAGTACAAAAAAAACAGTGAAGTATGTCGTTCACTCTGTCAAGCAAATAAAAAAAAAACTGGGCAAGTGCGAGTTGGACCCGCGCACTGAGGATTCCGTACAAACTTACCTATAAACTTGACTATGAAATTGACTTAAAGATTCCCGGGTTGTAGCCATCAGGAAACACAGACTCCGGCAGGAAATTCCACTCCTTAGCTGTACGTACGATTAATGACGAATTTTTTTCTGAAACCTTTTAAGATTAAAAAAAAAACTGGGCAAGTGCGAGTCGGACTCGTGCACTGAGGGTTCCGTACAAACATACCTATAAAAACAGTTCAATTCCCGAATTGAGTTACGAAGATTTTTCCAAATCGCAAAAAAGTATTTTTATTACATATTCTATGAGACCTTGCTTCATTCCAAATTTCGGGATTCTAGGTCAACGAAAGTACCCTTTGAATTTTGATTCCCTTGAGTCTTTTTTTTCGTTAACTCAGAAGTTTGATTTTTTCACAGCTTCAAGGGACCGCAGACTTGAGTATATGGTTTTAATTTCAACTTGATACCTCCACGCGATCTCGAGATAAAGGGTCTTGACAGACAGACAGACGGACTACAAAGTGATCCTATAAGTATTCCTTTTATTTCTTTTTGAGGTACGGAACCCTAAAACAGTATTATCCAATTTAAGCTTTTGAATGGGAAGAAGAAAGAAGAGAATTAAGAAATTATAAAGAAATTCAAGTGTAAATACTTTATTTACCTACATAATTTTTCGAGGGGACAGTATTCTACCAACAATCCCTATTGATAGAAAAGAGCAATGTCCACTTGCGGTAGACATTATTCCCAGATACATAGTTATATATGCAAACTTTCATTACTTACAGTATGAGTACCTACCTAAGTATCAAAACTCACGTCAACCATACATGAACAGCATTAGTTCAAACAATACAAAGAGGTATTGTTTGAACTAAGGGCTTTATCACACTAGCGGTTTGCGAGCGGCTGCGGGGCGGGGCGGGCGCGCAGCGAATGCGTCGCGATCACGCCGCGGCTGCACAGCGAAGACGTCGCGGATGCATGGCAAATTCGCAACGAAAAACAAAAGTTTTCAAGGCGTGTTTGTAGCAAGTTAACGACGTATACACTCAATAACAAAATGGATTCCGACGAGGAGACACTGCTGTTGGCTTTGTTACTTCGAAGACGCGCCGGTGACCCGCACCTCTTTGCCGGATCTCGTTACCCGTCCGCAAAAATTCGCTGCGCATGCGCGGCGTGTTCGCTGCGCACCCGTAACGTATTCGTTGCGCACCCGCTTCGCTTTGAGGACGCTCGCAATCCGCTAGTATGATAAGGCCTTATGCTGTGATTGCATATCCTACCTGCTTCTATAATCCTGGAACTTACTAGCTTTCTATTTTGGTTAGCTGCAGTTTCTGTTTCGTATTTATTATTGAGTCTTTTAAAAACGAAGGGTTATCCAAAAATCCGAATAGTACTTTATTCTATAAATCATGTTACTCCATATATTTAGATATATCAGCTGTACTCTGAATATGGCATGTGATAGCCCGGATAACCTGAAAGACTTCAGACAAAAAAAAACATAAGAATTATGTTACTAAAATCCACAAGAAGAGGATTACTCCACAGTGCATAAAGAGTTCCAACGTAGGCGTGGGCTTATGGACGACGAGCAATGAGTGGCTCGCCGTCCGGTCGTCCGATAACCATCGGGGCCGAGCCGAACCCGTCGACGGCGCGTAGCGTCCCACGCGCGCCTCAAAAAGATGTCAGCAAAACCGTAGTGACCGAAGCCTACTGGGGCCATGAGTACGATTCCGGATGGGAAACCTGGGGTCCTGGGTCGCAAGGCGAAGATGGAACATAGGAGTGAATTTTAGTCAGTAAAATTCTGACACACCCTCTGCTCTGTGCATAGAGAGGTTTATTCCAAGAAATATTTACTCCTTTGCATATCCTCCTTAATTCTGTAATCCAGCATTACTTTTAGTGTACATTGGATAGCTGCAGTTTCTGTTTCGTAAAGGATCATTTGGAAGGAGACTCTTGATGGATTATCTCGGTGCAGTTCATTCATTCATTTGACGAAGGCTTTTGAAGCTATGAAGAGGAGTTGGCATTTCTGTTTAATTTAGGATGCTTCTATTGGGAAGATTAGATATATGTGCTGATTGACTCTCGAGAGAGTAGGGCAATCAGCATAACAAGAAATCATGAAATCAAAAATAGTTTTTTAATTCAACTAACAAGGTAAAATTCAAGACTTAGCCTGAAGAATCACCAAACTTAAGAGGCAGTGGGCAGGGCAAATTGTGTTCTGGAGTAGTGACCGCGTATCAGAAGACGCAGTGTTGAAAGGCCTGCCCCAAGGTAAACCGATGACGTGGTGAGGGTCACGGGAATCCGATGGATGCGAGACGCACAGGACGGGTCATTGTGGTGACACTTAGTGGAAGCCTATGTCCAAAAATGGACGTCTTTCGGCTGAAATATTGATGATAATGATGAATAAAGTAAAAGAAAAAGCTTAAAAAAGGTAGGCACCTTTTTCAGGATTAGGTAAACTTAAAAATAAAAATGCCAAATGAAACATACAAAAAACCAGATGTAATTTAAAAAGCCTAATTATTTTTTGCTCGAACCTTTTAACCATTTAATACCGCTTTACCTGTATCTAATAAGTACTTATGAAACGAGGTCAATTTTCAACTCCGAACGAAATGAGACGCAAAACTAAGTCTTATCTGCTGAAACTCTATTGAATCGAGTTTTCTCGACTCAGCCATTGATAATTCTGTTAATTTTGAACGTAAAATAAAGTTGTCAAATTTACTATTTAATGTGCGGAGTGGGTACATTAATTCGCTGGGGGCTCTATGGCTCTTATCATGAGTAGATAAGTATGCTGAAACTTTTAAATGTGCGACTAGTTTTTAATGTGGGCTGCATATAAGTGGTATGAGCTAAATCGCTCCTGTCTCGCTCGTTTTTCAGAGACGGTGCAAAACTATTTGTTTTAGTCAATGAAACGTAGATTGAGTGGTAGACCATTATAAATCATTAACTTTGAAAAATTTGATTAGTGTTTACTAGAAGACTAAAAATTGGTTTGGTTCAAATAACTCAGAGTGAACCAAAACATAAAGGTTTATAGTGAATTCGATGACTCATCGTTGTCACTTAGCTTAGCCTCTTAATGAATTAGCCTGCCCTAACTAGTAAAAAAGGAAAATGTGTTCTCATGCACCAGTTAAAATAAACCCTCCAGACAGAACGGCCGCGTCTTTTGTCAATTTAAAAAAAATAAGAACTAACATATTCGTAAAATATGAAAGTGAAAATTCCAAATATTCTGTTTCAATTTTTAAATAATCATTTGAAAATCCTGAGTGGGTAATATAAAATATGATAAATATTAACGGTTTAATTTTTATCAAACTATGAATATGCCTTTATTTTGCAGTAGCACTATTCACGTTAAGAAAATAATGACTCATCAGTATGAGTCACTATTTCCTCAACAAAAAGACTATAATTAAAATAAGTTTATTATAATAGCATAGGGATGAAACGCATGGTACTAAAAGAGTTCTGAGAATACATGTAGATGGATGGAGAGGGAGAGAGAGGCTAGAGAAAAGATGGATGGAGTGTGTGAGGAGCTATATGAAAGAAAAGGGAGTTAGTGATAGTGTGACGGTGACAGGATAGAATGGAAGAAAAAACGTATTGCGCCGACCCCAAGTGAAATGAGACAATGGCAGGTAGAAGAAGAAGATAACAGCATCGTATAAACAGCCATATACACTGCTGGGACTTAGTTCACAACGCGAGCCCAGAGCATGTCGGTGGATGTCATTTTATTTAGTTCTAGGACATGCCTGTTTTTTCATCATGATTTTCTTTACCGTTTTGAGAGCAGTGGCGATGAAAAAAATACATAGTGTAAAGCGCCTGTCTGAGTCTAAACTCACCACATGTCTCGTAAATTGGGTCTGTTACAACTGGGTCACTAATGCTCTTAATTAAGTTAAGTTTATAATTTCGTTGTAATAGTGAATGGAGTTAATTTTACCAAAGAAACCACTTGGAACACTATTAAACTGTCCCACAAAACGAAACCCCTATCAACCAACTCTAAATGGTTTACCAAAAACTTTAAGTTCTCTCGCAAATAATCTAACTACGTACATTATTATGCCGACGGTGCTACATTTTGACTGTTCAATCCTCCTCCGATCTCATTACAACTTCGCACAGTTTGTTTAATTGGCTACCCACTACACGGAATTGAGACACCTGGGCCAATTTAAATTGATCCACCTCTCCCCTTCAACAAACTCTCTCCAATGATCAAAAAGGGGCACACAGTACAAATAAAAGAGCTCTCAATTAATTGGTTATTTAAATGCAACAGTGTCGGTATAGCTTTTGCAAGTGTAATTGTTGTTTTCAGTGGTTTTCAGCGCATGAAATTGTTGTATGGCCGCTGTAAATAATGGCTTTACTGCGTTTGCTGTGGCTTTGAATTATATTAATATAGATATATGGAATCAGCGCCAAATGTTAATATTTGGACGTAATTTGACCGTGAATCAAGTTAGAAATGTTGTGGTTTTGCGTTGCGTTAAATCTAATGTAATTTATAATTAACATTGTAACCAAGTATGTTATTGGAACATTGGATTGTGATGCACTTCAAAATGATTCATAAGGTCTGAGTGGTCCATCTTCCCATAATCAGTAACCCCTTGTTAAAGTTGGGAAATCACCTAATACCTTCTCCCGTCCTAGGGTGGTGCGAGAGTGCGTGTCAGATTTTTACTGACTCAAACCACACATATGCTCTTTCAGTTGCCCTTGCGTTCTAAGACCACGGGTTTCCCTTTCAGAAGGCGACCCTTAACCCTAGTAGGCTTCGACACTGCTGGACCTACGAATTTGCTGACGCGTCTTTGATGACTTGTGAAGACTACAACTAGAGAACCAGACAACTAGAAAATACTCTTATAAGGAGTGGCAGATGTATTTTACGGTCGTCCGGATGCAGCTGCAGCGTGCATTTCAATGGTTGGGTAACACCATACGACTGGTGTCAAAATTCCTGATTTCTGATTATAAAGACTATCAATAATCTAATAATGACAGTCGGGACCAACGGCTTAATATGCTTTCTGAGGGATGAAGATTTTTTTTTTTTTAATAATATAAACTAGTGCTTGACTGCAGTCCCACCTGATGTTAAGCAGTGATGCAATCGTTAATGGTAAAGCGCACTAGTTTATTAAGAGCTTATTTAAATCTAGCCTAGTAGAAACCTAAATTAAAACTCGGACGGGAAGAGCGCAGCAGGCAATTTTTTCCAGTCTTTCGATGCACGCGGTCCGAGGTGAAATGCTTAGTCTGGTATATTAAGATGATCACCCGTCAACCTCATATTAATATATGCCTGGTTACTCAGGACTTAGGTTACTATTGAAAAATTCCAGATGAAACAGCCCAATCCGGAAGGTGAAACCCGGGATTTCTTGCACAGTACTACTACTTGTGATCACTAGATCAACGGTGCAAGTGTCGTGTAAGATAACCACGCGTGTATGTAGCTATTAATGTTTCAAGACCGTTTTCTGTACAATTTCTACACTTCTGAATAAGGAATATACAAAATTGGTTTTAGTATATGCGAAACCCAAAACACGTGTCTAGTATTTTTATGTAAAGAATCTATGTATATACAAAACATGACTTTATCATGAATAATCACAAGTCCGCACAAATACATGGTTACCGGGCCATCCGGGCGATTGAGGGTTTATTTTGCTCGTGCACAGATGTGCGCTGGCTCCTAATGCCCGTTATGATCTGCCGTTACCTTTGATGTTAGTGTCAGTGGTGTCCAACTTGTAACTTTTTTTAAATATTTTAGGAACAAATATAACGGTGTTAAAATTATTGGAATCGATTCAGTTACTGATTCTGATCAAACTATATTCGGGTTTCACATAATTATACTAAAATAATGTTGTGAATGAAAAAAAAATTTGTTAATCAACCAGTTTACCTACAATAAACTAGCAATTTGCCGGCGACTTCGTTGACGAGAACAATATCATAAAAACTTTCACAGCCTTTAAACAGTATTTCGAGGGCGGTTTTTAAAAACCAATAATAGAGTACAATTTATTTTATTTCGGACACAAAATATCCATACAGAATAAAGATTCATAATGACAGTCTTAATTATTTATTGTGATTAGAATCCGTGCTAAGTTTTAAGTTTATTTACTCCATGGGTAGTGTGAAAACGGAACCCGGGGCCCGGGGTCCTGAAGGCAACGAAGGAACTGGACTGGGTTTTTAGTCAGTAAAAGTCTGACACTATCTCCCGCCCCGCCCAAGAGCGGGATTTGTCATTAGCTGATTTTCCCACCGAAAAAAAAGCCCAAGAAATAAAAATCCTCCATATACAATCAATAAAGCCTCTAAATAGTTTTATCGGTGGTAATTCTGAAAGCAAATTATGGCAATCTTCATTATTTACTTTGGTTACTATTTATACTAACTTTCACGTAAATTGGTACACGGAATCAGATTTTGAATACAAACGAAATTTCCCTTTTCACCCCTTTAAAGGTTTGGGGCCATGGGTGATGCGAAAGAGATCCCCGGGGCCCTGGAAAAATGGCAAAGAAGGAACAGGAGTGGGTTTTTAGTCAGTAAAAGTCTAACACTATCTCGCGCTCCGCCCAAGAGCGGGGGATGTGATTAGATGATTTTCCCACCCGAAAAAAAACCCCTTTAAAGGTTAAATTTCCAAAAGCCCCTTCTTAGTGCTCACCTACGTCATAAAAGAAAGCCTTGTGCAAATTCTTTCTTTCTTCTTTTCTTTTAGGTGGGTAATCATCTAATGACAAATCGCGCTCTTGGGCGGAGCGAGAGATAGTGTTAGACTTTTAGTGACTAAAAACCCACTCCTGTTCCTTCTTTGCCTTCATCCCAGGGCCTCGGGTTTCGCTTTCACATTACCCGTGGAGTCCTTTCGGGTGTGCGTTGATATGTCAGTCAGTCAGTTTCTCTTTTTATATATTTATTAAAGATAGATGTACAAAAATAGATTAATAATTGTGAAAACTATATCAAAATTGGTAGGAAAGCAAACGAGATATAACAATTTTAAACATCAGTGACTTTTAAATGACAAACATAATGACAAATGAAATAATAATCTAAATTGTATGTGTGAAAATGACTTTTGATTTTGACTATGTGGACTAATTTTATGAATAATAATGGACAATGACATAAATTATAATTTTCTAAATGATAATCCATTTTAAATTTTAAATAATTTAAGTATTATACACCTTATGAGTATGTAACATAGTTATATATTTTCTCTCGAAAACTGGCTCTTATCGCACTACGATTAGGTTTAACATGCCATGTTTATCACCGTCGTGTTTTTTTTTTTAATTTATCACAACAAGGGCTTTTTTCATTCCTATTTCGTCACGGTCAACGGTGATTATTGTTTTTTTTTAAGCAAAGAGGCGGATATTTTTAAGGTTTTAATATCTAATGAAAATTTAAATTATGTTTTTGATCAGATTAATATAAATAAACATGATTACTTACACAATAATTGGTTATTACCAATAAATTAACATTTATCCGTGTTCTAAATTCAAAAATATTTGAATTTGTTAATTTTAATATTAGAATGTATTTCGGCTTTATACCTTTGCTTTTCCTTTAACCTGCAAAGGTTATGCGCGGGAAATAAGTAAATTAAATCACATTATTGGTGTTATTGTTGATTTGGTGAAAAAAATGGCGAATTTAAGTTTTGAAGACAATTATTTAGATGTTACGCCTCCAGATATTGTGATTGAGGCACAAAATGCTTGCGATAGCTGCCATCTAAATCTAAACGGAAATATATGGCAACTTTGGATAATTTTCTTCAGTGAAAAATTAACAAAAACGCGTCATCGTTTTTAGAAAAAGTATTTTCGTATTATTTTTTTCGCAAGTGTATTGAAAAATGTCGTTTGATACACGTGCAAATTTGTCACTGCAGCCCTCAGCTCCATAACACACTCGCCTACGGCTCGTGCGAATCCCGCCTCGGTCGCAGTGACAAACTTTCTGCACTTGTATCAAAATGTACTATTTCTAAACACATAAATATAATAGATAAATTAAACCCAGACAAAAGACAAAAAAAAATGAATGGGCTCATCTCACAAACATTTGTCTTGGGTGGGAATCGAACCTATGACCACCGGCATAGTGGTCAGGGCCACTAACTACTACACCAACAAGCCTGTCTAAACGTATCCTAATTATGTCTTTAAGGACCAATCTATAGCTATACTAAAATTTATCAAAGTAGATTTAGCAGTTTCGGTGTGAATACTAATAATAATTTATAATATTAATTAGGAATTTATTTTTCGTAAATTCCTGTTTGTCAGCCTCGTCAATGAAATTCGGATGTAATTACGGCCTGTAACGCCCAGTCTGGCGGTTGTCCTGTTACAACCCGGTATTAGGATGCGCCTATATTAAATAATATAATTGAACCACAGCTTACAGTGATAATGGCTTGCAAATGGAGGTAGAGTAAGTTTCAGATTTGTATAGAGTTACAAAAACATTATTTTTTGTATTTGCTTTATTATTTTCCTGTCTTAAAGGTTTGTCTGTACGTGTGTGTATGTTTAGTAAACCTTCACGTAGAAATGGCTGGACGGATTTAGATGAGATATGTCATAAGGGTAGACTATGTCCTGGAATAGCACATAAAATCGCCGCTGTTAGAAGCTAGTGTTTTGCTAAATAAATAAAAAGAAAGAAAAATAATTTATTCTAGACTCGTGCTAGACCAAAAACAATAAAATTTAAATAAATGTTTACTTAATATCTATCGAATACCTAATAAAAATAAAAATACAACAATAACAACATTAATTAAAAAGAAAATAAAAATGACCTGTACAAGGCCAAAAAGGCTCTATATTTATTCTGCGATATTTAAAAAAAATTACGCAACAAAAATAGCAACTTTTACTAACTATAGAGCTTTTGGCGTTGCGACTTATTTGGTCGGTGATCTAGCCCTCGGGAGGTTTGAATGGGATGACACCCTGCCAAAAACGAATCAGCAACTCAACAAAATCACTCACCTTCAACCGTTGAACCGCGTGGCCTGGCTGGCCGGGAAAAAACACTTCCAGACTTTCTTGAGGCTGGATGCTAAGATGACGGTGGCTTGATGGATGTCTGTATGCGGATGAGGGTCTGATCGGCTCAGCTCAATAATAATAATTCGGTCGATGTAATTTTTAATCCCCGACGGAAAAGAGGGGTGTTATAAGTTTGACGTGTCTGTGTGTCTGTGTATCTGTGTATCTGTGTGTCTGTGTATCTGTCCGTGGCATCATAACTCCCAAACGAATGGACCGATTTTGATGCGGTTTTTTGTTTGAAAGCTGATCTAATCGAGATGGTTCTTAGCTAAAATTTATGAAGATCTGTCCAGGTGTTTAAGGACTACAGCTCGTTTGTTAATTGCGGTAGGGATCTTAAACACTTAATTGGTGTTTACTTTACTTTTAAAAATATGTGTGATCTAATATTTGAAATACTCTTGTTCATGCTGGTGCCATTGAGCTGATCTGATGACGAAACTTGAAGGTAAGAGACGTAACCCTGGATTGCCTATTAGTAAACCTATCGAGTTTGGGCTCATTAGATTCGCCTTAACCAGTGCTATACATTTCTCGTGATGACGAGGACCTGATGCTAGAACTGGGAGGTGGGTGATGGAACCCTGGAATGCCTACTAGTAAACTCGTCGAGTTTGGGCTTGTTAGATTCGTTTTAACCAGTTCTATATATTTCACATGATGACAAGAACCTGATGCTGGAAGTGGGAGGAAGTTTGTCTGTATAATATTATATGTAGGTGGGTACCTGATTTGCTCCCCGCGCGAATTCGGGGTGAACCGCTAGTTGGTAATATTTAAGAAAATGTAATTCAAGTATTTATCACAATAATGGGTTCCGCGAATAATTTAATAAGTGTGAAATAAAAATAAAATTAAAAATTAAAAAAAACACAAAAGAAAAACACACAAGAAGAAAAGTTTTGACACAAAAAGAAAGTAAAAAATAAGTTAATAAATTACTCTTTCTGCCTTTTAACTTTTTATTTTAAACAATAAAAGAATCTATAAATATTTTAAAGATGAGCTTAACTGAGTCGGGGGACCGCTAAGTAGGGAATCTAGGTAGGCTATAAGTTCATACGGACATTTGAAACTATTAGGTATTTTCTATTCGTTAAAGCTAAATTAACTTCTGCACATTGCGGTCCGCCGTCCCAGTGACGCTCATCTTTAAAATATTTATAGATTCTTTTAATGAAGTTAAAAGGCTGAAAGAGTAATTTATTAAGAACTTATTTTTTATTTATTTTTTTGTATAGGGAGTTTTTAAAAGCTTTTAATTTTATTTTTTTGCGACATAAACGGCCATATCTTTTTTTCCGTTAACTTAAAAGTTTGATTTTTTCACAACTTCAAGGAACCGCTGACATGAGTATACTGTTTTAATTTCAACTCGTTGCCTCTACGCGTTTCTGAGATAAAGGGTCTTGACAGACAGACAGACAGACGGACAACAAAGTGATCCTATAAGGATTTCGTATTTTCCTTTTGAGGTACGGAATCCTGTAAAAAAACAACATTGTGTGTCTCACGGCTGTGCCAAATAGGTTTAGTCCAGCATAATGCCCGACGACCACAGAGCAGCTGCCTGACGCTGGTTTTCTGGTTTCGGCTGGTTTTTGTAGGTGCTTTAAGACCTGTTGTTAGACAAGAAAGGGTTGTGAGAAAAGCTCGTCGTGGTGTAGCGCGTTGTGTTCCACGTAGGCCTAAATGAGATGTCAGCAAGATTGATGGGGCCCCCATAGTCCAGGACTGCAGCACTGTAAAGAGTTACCGTGTTTTGAGATTGCAGCTACTAGTCGCACCCACTAATTCCGAAGACCCAAATGGTGAACTAATTTCTGTAACAAGAAAATATACCTTATACGTAGCTGTTCTTAATTTAATCTAACCTTACAGAGCCCATATTTCAAGATAATACTGGATTGAATAAAAATAATATTATCTTTTATTCGAGAAATTGAACCGAGGCGTAGTTGGCCACGAACCTATAGAATAAAACAAAAAAAAAAACATTTACTGTTCGTTCGACATTTTCTCATGAAAATTTACTTTCAGAGCCTAATTTTCTTAGTATTGTCCATTCAGGCGGGAATATGCAATTAGCCTTCAGGCTACCTTGGATATACCACAACATAGGTATTTTCGTTACCTTTCAGTAACCATTTTTTTATGTGGAAAATTGTCCAATGATTTCTCCCGCTTTAGGACAGATCAGGAGGGCGTGTCAGACTTTTACTGACTAAAACCCAGTCATGTTCTTTCTTTGCCATTGCATTCCAGGACCCCGGGTTTTCCTTTCAGAAGCTTGGTTCTATGGCTCCAGTAAGCTTCGGCCCTGCTGGGGCCTCAAAGATTTTGCTGACATCTCTTTGAGGCACGTATGGATCACTACGCGCCATTGACGATACGGGCTCGGTCCGGTCGGTTACCAGACAGCCGGACGGCGAGGTACCCAATGCTCGTCGTCTCTCTTCTTATGATATTTTATTGTCTGAAATCTTATAGGTTACCCGGGCCATAACATGTCATATCGAGTATATAGCTGATAATTATGTCTAAATACTAAGGGCCTGCACCAGGGCCCGGCTCAGTAACCATCATGAGCTTGAGTTTTCTAATAACCTACTCGTAGAAAATAATAAGTAAAGATTTTTTGCTGTCGGTACATTACTGAATGGCTCATTTTCAATTAGTAGTGTGCTGAACGATATTTTAATGACACTGTAATTAATAACTGTTATATTTGAAATATCTCTTGTATCAATTCATTTGGATTTTAATAAATTTATCGTAATTCTTCTAGTATCGTGTCGTATCGTAGTTCTTGAGTGTTTTTTTTAATGTTGAGATGTTGCTTTATTTTATGAGTAACAAATTTACACTGGGCTTTTTTTTATAGGTGGGAAAAACCACTCTTGGGCGGAGCGGAAGATAGTGTCAGACTTTTACTGACTAAAAACCCACTCCTGTTCCTTCGTTGCCTTTTTCCCAGGGCCCCGGGTTTCGTTTTCACACCACCCATGGCCCCAGTAGGCTTCGACCCTGCTGAGCCCCTACGATTTTCTGATCTCCCTAAGGCGCGCGTGGAACAATACGCGCCATCGACCATTTGGGCTGGATCCGGACGGTTACCGGACGGTCGGATGGCGAGCCACCCATTGCTCACCGTCCACAAGCCCGCGCCTACGGTGGCCGGAAATCGGGAACGGAATCCCGGCGGCGGTGAGGACGTGAGGACCGTTGCTTCACGCGATCGGCAGCCTCCTTTGCTAGCATTACTGCTTCACAGAAGGAGGCGACCGCCTGCCACTCCTACTCGCTCCGGACCATGGCTTGTACCAAGGCCCGGCGCGAGAGATCGCCGCCGCCGATCGCCCTCACACACTGGGCTGAAAACAATCCGGGTCGCTAGTAAAAATTGTAATAGTTTCTTAAACAAATAAAATAAATTCGTGAAACTGTAGTATGTTGTAACACGTTTTCATTTTTTTAATAAATACTCAAAAAACGCTTCTAACTTATAACATCAAAAATACACATCGCCTCTTACCTTAAAAAGTGAACTTTTTGTCAACTTAATAATTTGTATTTTCTCCACGAACCCATATCACTTCACTAAGACAAAAACCATTCCTTTATTAGCGCTCACTTTAGTTCGTGCAAAGGAGTTGGAGCTGGAGGTCTCATGGGGTTTAACTATAGGTTGTATGTTGATCACTCCATGGTGATAATACCGATATCTTGAATATACGCATTGCCCAAAATAGCACAATGTGTCCGCGCATTATCGGGCATAAAAAGATTCACGAAGAGAAGGCTGGCTATATTTATTCAAAATTTCCTTTAAGTTTCTGAAAGAAATCAGAAAACCGTTTTCTATCTCCATTAACTCCGTAATACACTCTGATAATATACCAACCTGTACACTAAGCTCATTCTCCACCAAAGTGCACCCTTTCTTCAAAACACGTTCGACGATTCTGTTTTCCTGGCCTAGATGATCATGATGATTATGAATACTTCTCCCCCTCCCTCCTTGCATTGTGTATAAACGGAAAGATTATTCTTTTCCTAAATTTTAACCTGCATACTTCAAATAATAATAAACAGACTTCCTGCGGACATACAAAATAAATACCTCTGCAAACCAAAAAAAAAACAAAAAGCGAATTAAAAAAATCGGCCAAGTTCGAGTTAGACTCGCGCATGAAGGGTTCCGTACCATTATCTATAAAAACAAAACGGCAAAAAAATCACGTTTGTTGTATGGAAGCCCCTTAAATATTTATTTTATTCTGTTTTATAGCATTTCTTATAGCGGCAACAGACATACATCATCTGTGAAAATTTCTACTGTCATAGTTCATGTGATACAGCCTGGTGAAAGACGGACAGACAGACAGACGGACAGACAGCGGATACTTAGTAACAGCGTCCCGTTTTACTCTTTGGGTTCGGAACCGTAAAAAGCATTTTTTATAAACTACACATAATGAGTTGGTTTAGTTTATTATACTTATTACCATCTTTAAATGTAAAACTTACTTTACTTACTATTTAATCTAAAATTTCGAACTAACTAACCATATTATGTAGGTCATTAAAGGTTATTGTGGTTTTTAGCATAATTTGAATTCTATACTCTGCGATTTTAAACATAAATTGAAAAAAATATAATTTATTTATACTTCAAAATTAAAAATGAAAACTATATTTTATACAAATAGGGTTCATTTGAGATAAATGAGTAATAGTTATCTGTTTATAACATCATTGATCAAAGTGATTCATGTACTTTGAAAAACATCGCAGTTTTTCTAATGACCCGTTATTTTTGCAGCTCCGTGTCATTTGAATCGGATTTTTGAGACATTCAAATTTTTATGGGGCCTTTGACGTTGGCAATGAATTGTTCATATTTTAATTTTTCTCCATCAATTAAAGAACGTTGTAATGATGACTGAAAAAAAAATTTGGGTATCGGTTCATTCATTTCAATAATTATTTATTTTACTTACAACAAAAATGACATTCATCAAATTTTGACCAAACGACATTGTGCTGTTTTATGAGTATGTCGCGGGTACAACCGCGGTCACTAGCACTTATTAGCACTTGCTAATGCCCACGATTTTCGAAATTTATTAAAAGAACTTTCTTTTAATAAATTTTAAATTAATCTTCATCATCATTTTAGTGGAAAGACGTCTTCTGTTGGACATAGGCCATCCCCAAGTGTCGCCATAACGACCAGTCCTGTCTCGCATCCATCTTGACAGGCCTGTTGGTCTAGTGGTCAAAGGCCCTGACTGCTATGCTGGAGGTCGTGGGTTCAATTCCCACCCCGGGCAAATGTTTGTGTGATGAGCACGATAATTTGTTCTGTGTCTGGGTGAAAATTATCTATACTATGTACTTATTTAGAAATATATTATAAGTATGTTTATCACTTGTTTAGTACTCATATCACAGGCTATTATTAATTATCATATTCCCGCGACCCTCACTAGGTCATGGGTCCACCGCGTGGGAGGTCTTCCCACACTACATCTTCCGGTGGTCCCACACTACATGGTTCCAACTTTTGAATCCTTTAGCCCCATCAAACATATATTTTGCGAGCAGTGTGCCCTGCTCACTGCCACTTAATATTTTGTACAGTATAATGATTCTTCGGTTTATGTCGATAACTTTGATTCTCTTGTAGATATCTTCATTTGTAATGCGGTCACGCAAGAAAACTCGCCTTGTAGCCTTTCCATTACCCTTTGGGTGACTTTAAGCCTTCTGATGAGGCCCATTAAAGTTAGTCAGTTATAATTAATACTTGAATATTACTTACAAGTGCGAAAAGTAAGTATGTCTGTTACGCTTTTACGTCTAAACCGCTATACGGATTTTGTGAATTTTACACACGGTCGTAGAGTACACATCGTCTTGGTAGTATATTCCCTTGAGCCAGTTAAACATTTCAGGAGAGCAAAACCACGGGCAGACGCTATAAATACATAATAATTAGAGTCAGAAAAGACGCTCTAGAAAGACGAATATTCCTCATGTGGAATAGCAATGACGACAAACAAATAAAACGCTTTAGGGTGTATTTACCACTCTAAACATTTCCTACAGTGATTGCCCCAACTCAGGGCGTGTCTATGGGCGGGACACCACTCAACACATTAGGAAGCTTCCCAGACGATGATGGAAAATATATATTAAGCTGCGTAACAACATCCGTCGTTATTTATGTATATTGTACGAGTAAAATATACCGTTGCCGTTGGATCTATTTAGCTTTGAAACTTACATATTATTCAGATCTTTGCTTTAAGAGCGCCCAAGTCGAGATACATTTACATTATAACCGCTCGTACGTTATTATGGTGTTATTACACATCTGTTTTTAGATATTTTGGAAACGCATATATCTTGTGGATACTATCTAGGTTTTTATTGAAATAAAAAAAAGTGTGTAAAACTAATCCATTAACAACCTCTTTTTGAGAATTTTGGCCCTTCATAATGTACTCATAAATTAAAAATATTAATAAAATTGTCTTTAGAAACCTTGCACATATATAATCAATTTTTTTTATTGATGTTAAGTTTGCGCTTGAACGCTATCTCACCCAATGGAAAGCGATGATTTGGTCGACGATGGAGCGCGCTTACCTAGAAGTAACCTCTTCACTATTGACTTAAAGATCCCCAGGTTGTAGCCATCAGGAAACACAGACTCCGGCAGGGAATCCCACTACTTAGCTGTACGTACAATTAATGACGAAACTTTTTTCCGAAAACTTTTAAGATTTCAAAAAAAAAACTGGGTAAGTGCGAGTTGGACTCGTGCACTGAGAGTTCCGTACAAACTTACCTATGAAAACAGTTCAATTCTCGAATTGAGTAACGAAGATTTTTCTGAATCGCAAAAAAAGTTTTTTTTTATGATATAACAATAAATTTACTGTTTTCAGGTTTTTTCCTATATTTGTGCTATGAGACCTTGCTTCATGCCAAATGTCAGAATTTTGGGTCAACGGGAAGTACCCTATGAATTTTGATTTCCTTGAGAGTGTCGAAATACAAGTTTTTTGCGACATAAACGGCCGTATCTTTTTTTTTAAGTAAACTCAGAAGTTTGATTTTTTCATAGCTTCAAGGGACCACAGATTTGAGTATATGGTTTTAATTTCAACTCGATACCTTTACACGTTCCTGAGATAAAGAGACTTTGTTGTCTGTCTGTCAAAGACAGACAGACAGACAACAAAGTAATCCTATAAGGATTCCGTTTTTTCCTTTTGAGGTACGGAACCCTAAAAACACGAATTGGAACAAGTTTTGTGAAATATTTGAGAAAGTGACGGAATTACCGAATGCCAATAAAGCGTTCAAGCGTTACCACATTTTGTTGGATAGCGTTGGATAAAACAATAAGCTTTTAAACCATGTTCACGTTGACGATAGAGGGATCAGGAAAAGGGTTGTAAACGAGTATTTTCAAAGCATTTAAATCAACTGATAGTTTTAAAATAAAGTTAATTACTTGTCAAGGAATCTAGAAAAAAAATCACTGGGCAAGTACGAGTCGGACTCGCACCTTGAGGGTTCCGTACAAACTTTCCTATGTAAATAGTTAAATTCCAGAATGGAGTCTCAGAAGATTTTTCCAAATCTCAATTTTTTTTTTGTTTTGACGTTACAACAAATTTACGGTTTTCAGATTTATTCCTATACTTGTGCTATAAGACCTTGCTGTATGCTAAATTTCGGATTCTGAGTCAACGGCAAGTACCCTATGAATTTTGATTTCCTCGAGAGTGTCGAAATGTACGTTTTTTTTTTTATTGTTTCAAGAGTCTTCAGACCTGAGTATATGGTTTTAATTTCAACTCGATACCTCCACGCGTTCCCGAAATAAAGGGTCTTGACAGACAGACAGACAGACGGACGGACAACAAAGTGATCCTATAAGGGTTCCGTTTTTTCCTTTTGAGTTACGGAACCCTTAAAACAGACAAAGCAAAAGAAAGCACATTACATGCTGTCAGAATGTTTTACATTAAAAGCAACCAAAATCACAAAAACAGTTACCGTTGAAGTTCTTGCTGAGTCTTCTCCATAGGAAATGAACTATGAGGACCGTTTCTTGAGTTGCAAAATAATGTTCATCAAGAAATGCTCAGTAAAGCCAATACATAGATAAGTACATACTAGTGTAGATGCATACCTATGTATACTGTTTACGCACCAAACCCCACCCAGGGTGACCAGTTAACAAGTCATTCAGGAGACACCACAAACAAACTCCGGCTGTAACACAAAGTTTCCAAAGTCTCGTACTTACTAGCAGTGTTACTGACATGCTTCACTTACGGTCCGTAGTTGGTAACTTTGAGATCGATATGTTGTTTGTTCAGCGTGTTTGTTTCGACCTAATAATGTGGTGCTGATGTAGGGAGTTTGATACGGTACATTGGATAAGGTAAACTTTTGCTACAAATATGTCACTTTTTTATTCACTTATCTCGAGCAAACGAGCTCGTGGCTGAAATAATAACAGCTGTATGAGTCGTTATCCAAAGTTAAGCAACACTAACTTTTTTTTTAAGGTGGGAAAATCATCTAATGACAAATCTTGCTCTTGGGCGGAGCGGGAGATAGTGTCAGACTTTTACTGACTAAAAACCCACTCCTGTTCCTTCGTTGCCTTCGTCCCAGGGCCCCGGGTTTCGTTTTCACACAACCCATCGCCCAAGTAGGCTTCGACCCTGCTGGGCCCCTACGATTTGCTGACATCACCCTGTGGCGCGCGTGGAACAATACGCGCCGTCGACGACTTGGGCTCGGTCCGGACGGTTACCGGACGGTCGGACGGCGAGCCACCCATTGCTCGCCGTCCGCAAGCCTGCGCCTACGGTGGCCGGAAATCGGGATCGGAATCCCGGCGGTGACTAGGGCGTGAGGACCGTTGGCTCACGCGATCGGCCGCCTCCTTTGCTAGCATTACTGCTTCGCAGAAGGAGGCGACCGCCTGCCACTCCTCCTCGTTCCGGACCAAGGCCCGGCGCGAGTGATCGCCGCCGCCGAAAGCAATACTAGCTGAGGTTGGTTTGTAGATGGGTGACCCTAAAGTACCGAGATTCCTCCATGGCTCGGATTACACGTTAAGCCGTTAGTACCGGCTGTCATTTGTAGATCTTTGATAGTCAGGAGCCAGGAAGTTTGACCCTAGTCTTGTCTGAAGAGATCGGGAAATGGGTGACGGTCGCCTCCTTCTGCGAAGCAGTATTGCTAGCGAAGAAATTGGAAGCACGCCTTAGGAAACGGTCGTCCTCGCGCCCCAACCACCGGGACCCCGACCCCGACTACCAGCCACCATAGGCATGGGGTTACGGACAAAAAGCAATGGGTAGCCGTTTGGATGTCCGGTAATCGTCCGGACCAAGCCCGAGTCATTGACGGTGCGTAATACACGCACCTCAAATAGATGTCAGCAAAACTGTGGGGACACAGCAGAGTCAAAGCCAAGGCCGTGGGTCGACTTCTAAAACAGTTACCCATGGTTCTAGAATGTAAAGGGTAACTCACTTATTTTACTTTTTCATGTAAAATACCAATATTGATGCAGTACCTGCCTCCAATTAGAATGAAAGCCGACCCCACATATGTAGTTCGAAAAAAGCTAGACTGGTTTGATTAGTAAAAACAGAACAAAGGTACCTTTCACCCGATACTCTTATAATATAATCCAAACTTCGAGCTCTAAGGACTTCTAGGTGGTAAAAATCCCATAGTATTTTGTGTATATGCGTGTGTATGAATATTATATTTTGTACTCTCATGCTCAAACGTCTGAACGGATTTGAATGAAATTTGAAATTGAATTTGGAATTTCGTCGCAGAAGTGTATCAGTTACAAGTGCAAAGCCACTAGCAAAACATTAATCAAGTTATAAACATAACAGGAAACTCTTTATGAACAAAAAGTGGCCACAGAAGATTATCTTCCTATTGAGCAAGATATCTGGCTTGACAAAGCATCGTACAGTTTAGTATTACACTTAAACCTTATACCTATTACAATTTGCGGGATGGAAGACCCTGTAGATCTATAATAATAATATTCCACAACTTTCACGCAACGCTTTCTAGTCCCAAACGATAAACGTAAACTCTAAGTAGTCTTTAATAGATTTTCAACTTTATGTTATTGAATATAAAGTTGAAAATCTATTGAAGATTACATAGTGTTTTCGTTCGTTCCGGTCGCTAACGCTCAGTAGTCTTTAATAGATTTTCAACTTTATGCTCTTAGGTATAAAGTTGAAAATCTATTGGAGATTACTAAGCGTTCACGTTTATCGTTTGCAACTTGGCTAGGGGGGCTGCTATGCTATGAGTAATAGAACAGTCAGGGATCAAAAGTGCAGTTCCACCTTACCAATGCTAAAAGGTCTAAAATTTCTTTGTAGAAGAGGGCCATTGGTTCATAACTGATTTAATTGGTAGCATAGAATCTAAAGTATTGAACAAACTAGTTGTGGACAATTGAACTTCTACAACAAAGAAATTTTAGACACTTTAGCATTATTAGAGTGCAACTGCACTTTTGATCCCTGACTGTACATGTTAAGTCAATAATACACTTATCTACACTAATATTACAAAGAGGTAAAGTTTGTTTTTTTTTGTTTGTAGTGTAGTGGTAATCTCTGAAAGTACTTTACCGATTGCTATTTTTTTTTTCACCGATAGAAAGCTGCTTTATTCCTGAGTGACATAGGCTATATTTTATGTACGCGAGTGAAGCTGCGGGCAAACGCTAGTTCTTAATAAACAGACTGTGCTGTATAAATTTAATTCTTTATTGTACACAAAAACATAACATAATATATGGAGATACAGACAGTTCATGTACAAAGGCGAGCTTAACTCAGCAATGAGTTTTCTCCCAGCAAACCTTTGAATTGTAGAGAGAGAACATATAAATACATTACACTCACCCAAATACATACATACGCACATACAATACATTACATTTAATAAATACTTAAGTGCATTGAATCAAAACACTTTAACATTTTACCAGGAAAATCACATGAGAAAATGCTATAACCGCTCATCATCATAACTATCTGTGTAACGCATACCGTAATAGTTACGGTAAAGTAGAAGAAAGTTAATTACGAGTGCATGTCGAACTGTTGCAGAAAATACCATCGTTTGCACATGCGATATCTAGCCGAGTGGCACGGTGCAGCGAAACTGGGAAAATAAACCGATTGATCGATATGTCTATTGTGAATATTTTGATGCAATTATTAGTCTAAATATGTCATCCCTCATTCGTCATTCATTTCGGGCCTTGGTACAGGCTATGGTCCGGAGCGAGAAGGAGTAGCAGGCGGTTGCCTCCTTCTGCGAAGCAGTAATGCGAGCAAAGGAGGCGGCCGATCGCGTGAGGCAACGGTCCTCACGCCCCGACCGCCGCCGGGATTCCGATCCCGATTTCCGGCCACCGTAGGCGCGGGCTTGCGGACGGCGAGCAATGGGTAGCCCGCCGTCCGACCGTCCGGTAACCGTCCGGACCGAGCCCAAGTCGTCGACGGCACATACTGTTCCACGTGCGCCTCAAGAAGATGTCAGCAACTGTAGGCGCCCAGCAGGGTCGAAGCCTACTGGGGCCATAGGAAAAGTGTGAAAACGAAACCCGGGGTCCTGGGACGAAGGTAACGAAGGAACAAGAGTGGGTTTTTAGTCAGTAAAAGTCTGACACTATTTCCCGCGCCGCCCAAGAGCGGGATTTGTCATTAGATGATTTTTCCACCATAAAAAAAATCCCTCATTTCTAAATGGTATACAGGAAGGTCGTTCACC
This sequence comes from Mythimna impura, assembly GCA_905147345.3. Lineage (NCBI taxonomy): Eukaryota > Metazoa > Arthropoda > Insecta > Lepidoptera > Noctuidae > Mythimna > Mythimna impura. Next base: position 5,767,864 of record LR990349.1, read on the forward strand.
ACATCAGTCTTACTGTTTATGTGATAAATACTCTTAAACCCACTTAACTCTCTTTTCTCTCTCGGGTATGTTTGCCACCGCTAGCGTTGACTGCTTTTATGCGACGATGCGTAAGCGGAGCGCATCTCTGGTGCGCAGGGTGCGCGGCAGCCCCAACAGTGTGCTGATGATGATAGCCGACCGGCTCGACTGTCCTTATATAAGGCGCTGCAGTGACTTGCATATTACCTGCAGTTATCGAAAACTGTGTGTGAAATATTTAAATGTTGTTTGTTTGTTGGTGTTATGTTTTGTATTATGTTCTGTGTTATGTGTAATTATGAGTCCTAGTTACTTGAATAAATGAAATGATATAATTATAAACCACGTGACAGATTTTTATGGAAAGGAAACCTACCTACCTACAAATGTTCGAAACGGCTCACTCACACAAACATACGCATCGACGAGACTCCTAAGCGGCATTCGCTACTGACAGGACCGCGAGAAACGCTTAGGAGTTTCGTCTATGCGTATGTTTGTGTGAGTGTGCCGTTTCGAATATTTTTAGGTAGTTTCCGTACTGTTCCATATAGTATCTATACTGTGTCGCAACATCGGAACACCTTTGATGACCGTTTTGACATCGTTTATGACATGTTACCTCAACCAAATGCATTCATAACTCCAGCTTCGTGCCAATCAATTAACAACGCACTAATATCTGGAACAAACGTGGTACAGACAAGCAGATTATGAGATATCTCCGGTATTAATTAATCAGATTCCAATAATATCACTCGTATCGAGAATAATGGGTTTTCTGACAGCATGTCATTAGCTTCTAGAGTAAACTGCATGTGCAACCTACATGTAGGTAAGTACATCTATGTATATAGATCTACTTACCTCCCTACCCTTTGCACTTGGGCTACAGGTATCTGTAGCCCGAGTGCAAAGGGATATATTATGTCTAAAAAGGCAACCTTACAGGACACCCAAAAAAACACTCCGCGCACTCCAGATCTTTCCACTGAAACAACGCCTGCAAGAGCACATCCCTGAGCAGACTGTAAAAGGGTTTCCCCTAAGACTCGCTGTTTATGGCAGCACCGTCTTTCCTAGGACACAGAGGCACAAAATAGATAGGGACAGAAGTCAATCTACATACAAAGCGCTCTCGAGCAAAGCACACATAGACACCGCTCACGGACACGATATCTCGGCTCAATTCAGCTCATCGCGAGCTCGAGTGTTATCCGTTTGAGACACGCGTCTGTGAACTGTTTTGTAGAAAAATGGACCAACAAAAAGAACCTTATTCTAACTGATTAGTGGACGGTTGTTAAAATTCAACATTAAACAGTGAATTGAAGTTTTTTAGGCTACCAGTTGTTTCAGAGAGGTACGTAGATATTTGCTTGTATTTAGATAGTTTGTTTTAACGTAACACAGAACAGGCCCCGCGCCGAGAAAGAGAAGATGATTTTGTGGCCATGTAATATTTTTACAATTCAGATTAGGTAGGCATTTATCACCGCGCCCGGTCGCACTCGGACAGTTCGGCGCCACGCGCTGACCCTAGCGCGATCGCCGAGCATAGGTATAAAAAGTGAAGTACATACATGAGATTGACTAATTCTGTACCTATATATTTTGTGACAGAGGTAAACAGAGTCCATACACTGAGATAAGCGATTCCGTAGTCTCGTCTGTCTGAAATGGTGCAGGTACTTAGATGTTTTTGTCCCGTTAGGAGAGGAAGGCGTCGAGAGGCAACCACTTCGACGCCTCCCTCACCAAACGAGATTGGCAACATCATTAATACACAGCAGATTACAACATACGTGTAAACTCACTGATAGTAGCAGGTAGAAAATATAATATATGCGTAGGCATAATAAATTATTTTCATACGGTCATAAATTATAATTATCCAGTCAAGTAGACGTTGTAAAAATAATGTAAAACCCTTGTTAAGGCTTGTCGTAACACAGTACCCGTGTTATTTTGAAAGATAATGCTAATATACATAACGATAATTAGCAGCTGTTTCAAAATGATGAAAGACCTAAATTGAGGTATCGTATACGGGTTTCGTATTTTTATGATACCTACATAAATTGGTTTTCATCTTCAATATTAGTAAAACAGTGAAATTAATTCACTTTTACGAAGGTTACAGAACTATGCCATATAAAGGAAGATGTTGTTTTCCCCACCAAAAAACGGATAGGTACAGAAGTCAATCTCAGTATGTAAGTACTTCACTTTTCATACCTACCCACTCGGCGGTCGCGCTTGAATTGGTTGCCGTGCTGTCGAGACTTCGCGAGACGGCGCTGGCGCCGGCCGGCGCTGGCTGTGCTGCTGGCGGCCGGCTCTCCAAATAGTTGCTATATTAACTGCCCACCTCTACCGTATGATCCACCGTGTCCTCCGGGCGGTCCACAAAATGTTGACACCCGTGCGTTTCTTCCGCATGAATCCGGTGCAGGAACCTCCCGAACTTACCATGTCCGGTGAGAACCTGCGTCATTGGGAAGGTAAGGATGCCGTGTTGCCTTTCCAGCCACTCCTCGAAGAAGGGACTTACCGCCATAATTGTGGCGTGCACAGCACTGGTTGTGACAGTCGCTGTCGCCATTTCGCCATGAGATCCCGCCTGAGCTCTGTCCGCCATCACTCAAAGAGGGGAGTTGCCGCCATAATAGCTTTGCGGGTTAGATTGCGTAACAATAATTCAAGATTTAAAAAAAATATAAACACTTCGGAATCCGAAATTCTATAAATGCACACTATAATTAAATTACGGCTCAATACTTCTATACTACAGCATTCGAAGAAAAAATCGATGGCTAGTTCATCAGTTATCGGTAACGGATTAAAAATTAGATCTTTTTCACTAAAACACATGTTCCACCGCGTTTCTTATCGTGTCTTTTGTAACTGGCAGTTAAGTTGTAGTGTGTAAGAGCCAGATTACTTTGCCCAGATTTTATTAAAGTTTCACTCAGATAAATAAAATCCTTATCTATCCCAATCTGTTATGCCAAGTCGGTAATTGTGATCTCAAATACATTAATTTTATTTAAGACTAGCTGTTGCCCGCGACTTCGTCTACGTTAAGTTGGTAAAACTGTACAATCATTCTGTGCTTGCAATTCATTCTGAAAGCATCGTAATTATTTATTGTACTTTCACATAAAACTGTTGAGGTAAAAACGCAAATTACCTTCAGGATACATGTTATGTAGGTACTCGTCCAGATCCAGATGTATGAACGTCAATGAATAGAAAGAGTATGTAAGGGTCGTAGCAGTTGGCATTTCTGCCTACCCCAAGGGAAAAGGCACTAGTTTATGTATGTTTCTGGTTTATGTTCCGGTAAAACAACATTGTCATAGTGAGCACGTCACAATCGCAGCGGTAATGCCTGTCTTTGAGGAGTGGCTACAGAGGCGTCACGGCATCCTCTCTTTGTGCAGGACTCACCGGATGTGGGTGTTTCGGGAGGTATCTGTATCGAATTCAGCGAAAAGAAACACTCGAGTCTCACCATTGTGCGGATCGCCCGGAGAATACGATGGAACTTACGGTGGAAGTCAGTCCCGCTTGGTAGGAGCGCCGGCGCCGCCGTTTCCTCATGGAGGCGGTTAGTGGAAAAAATGACAACCAGTAGCCTCCTTCAGTGAAGCACTACGATCGAAGAAGGTGGCTGAAACTTTGAAGGATGATGAGGGAAGTGATGCTCCAGGTGTTGAAAGCCGCAGGGCGATTGCGGTGGAGCCGTCCGGTCATCTGGTCAAAGCAATCCTGAATCGACGGCGCGTAGTAACCTACGCGCGACTCATAATGATGTCAGCAAATGGATAGGGCCCTCTAGGGCCAATGTCTGCTAAGGCTGCGAGATTGTTCGAAAGAGTTACCTCCTGTAAAATTTTCGCCTCAATAATGTTTCACTGAAGAGTTTAAGCCGTCAGACAGCTTTGGTAGAGGTAAACGAAGGAACATAATCGGACACCGACCTTCAGCTTTTTTTTTTTTTAGGTGGGAAAATCATCTAATGACAAATCCCGCTCTTGGGCGGAGCGAGAGATAGTGTCAGACTTTTACTGACTAAAAACCCACTTCTGTTCCTTCTTTGCCTTCATCCCGGGGCCCCGGGCTTCGCTTTCACACTACCCGTGGCCCCAGTAGGCTTCAGCCCTGCTGGGCCCCTACGATTTGCTGACATCTCCCTGAGGCGCGCGTAGAACAATACGCGCCGTCGACGACTTGGGCTCGGTCCGGACAGTTACCGGACGGTCGGACGGCGAGCCACCCATTACTCGCCGTCCGCAAGCCCGCGCCTACGGTGGCCGGAAATCGGGATCAGAATCCCGGCGGCGGTTAGGGCGTGAGGACCGTTGCCTCACGCGATCGGCCGCCTCCTTTGCTAGCATTACTGCTTCGCAGAAGGAGGCGACCGCCTGCCACTCCTCCTCACTCCGGACCATGGCCTGTACCAATGCCCGGCGCGAGAGATCACTGCCGCCGATCGCCCCCACGAGGACACGGCGTTGCTCTGCCCAGGCGGGGCACACCTCTACCGTATGCTCCACCGTGTCCTCCGGACGGTCCACACAATGGCGGCACCCAGGCGTTTCTTCCGCACGAATTCGGTGCAGGAACCTCCCGAACTTACCATGTCCGGTGAGGACCTGCGTCATGCGGTAGGTAAGGACGCCATGTGGTCTTTCCAGCCACTCCTCAAAGAGGGGACTTACCGACCTTCAGCTGGATAACGTTTGCACTGATGGTGCAAAGCCAAAAAGCCAGTGAATCCACAAATTACCATCATCATCAACTATCTTCCTCCACAACAGTACTTATGAAGAATTTGCGAGAGCATGCTTGAATTGATTCAGCAATCAGCCGCAGCTGCAGCCAGCTTGATCATTTGGGGCGTAAAAATTACTTGTTCATTTACCTAGGATTTTTTGTGTGTATTTGACTGACGTCCTCGTATATCAGACAAATGTTATTCCATAGTGGGAACTACCCTATGAAGAGTCTCCAACTTTTGAATGAATTTCGGTGAAATCTTGAACGCGTGTAACCCTGTCCAATCGAACTCGCATATTGATGGCCAAACCGAGAGGTCACTGACGCCGATTGCCTCTATGAAGACACGGCGGTATACCCAAGCAGGATAGACCTCCACCGCATGCTACAACGGGTCCTCCGGGCGATTTTTAAAATGGTAATATCAGAGTACTTCAAACCGAATCCGGAACAGAAACCGCGTGAAACACCCTCAACAGTCCTGAGCTTGTGTATCCATAAAACAATGAAATTCCGGTAAACAAATGTAGCAGCCGATTAGTGTTATCCCTGAGACTGGCCTCCCTCAGAGGGTGGTTCCAGTGTTGGTCACCACTCACTGCAAGGAGGTGACGGAGGTGACGTACGGATGTCGACGTAAGGCTGCAAGGAATCTGAGATAAATCATACGTTGTCGAACTGTGATCAGGAACGCAAACCTTTCGACCCAGTTTTATATGAAGCAGTGACTGCTAATAATAAAACACACCATTATTAGGTCGCAAGGTGCCATCATCCCGGAGGACACAATGGAGCACACAGAGGTGTGTGTTGTCCTCGTGGAGGCAATCGGCGTCAGTCACCTCTCGCGCCGGGCCTTGTGACTTTGGGCTATGGTCCAGAGCGAGGAGGACTGGCAGATGGTCGCCTCCTTCTGCAAAGCCGTAATGCTAGTGAAGGAGGAGGCCGAACGCGTGAGGGAACGAACGTCCTCACGCCGAGCCGAGATTCTGACCCCGACGACCAGCTACGGTAGACGCGGGCTTGCGGACATCCAGCAATCGGTCGTCCACAGCCGTCCGGCCGTCCGGTAATTGACCGGACCGAGCCCAGTCGTCAACAGCGCGTAGTGATCCACGCGCTCCTCAAAGAGATGTCGCAAAGGGCAACTGAAGGACACAGGTGTGGTTTTAGTCAGTAAAAGTTTGACACGCCTTCCCGCTCCAACCAGAGTGGGAGAAGTCATTGGATGACTTCCACCCTTAAAAAAAGAAAAATAAAGGTGCCATCATTATCATTATCATTTCAGCCGAAAGACGTCCACTGTTGGACATAGGCCTCCCCAAGTGTCACCATAATTACCGGTCCTGTGCGTCTCGCATCCATCGGATTCCCGCGACCCTCACCAGGTCATCGGTCCACCTGGGGGCCTTCCAACGCAAGGTGCCATGCTACCCCTTCCGAAAATTTGGCCATGTTATTTTAAAGTCAATAATTAAATACATATAAGTATTTACTTTTATCGCCTTTGGTTGGTATCCCTTGAATAATCACGGTCAATTAGTTTGTTACAACCACGGGGAAAAAAAGCAGTAGGATTAAAAATGTCTCCGTCTAACTCCAGTTTAATCATAACGGTTTTCGTCCAATTTTAAACAATAAAACTGTCTGCAAACTTGGGCGATGGTCATTCTTCCGCCACTCAGAAAATTACGTAAAATACACAATGCCATCTATCAAATATGACGTTCAACTATCATTGTCATCATTATTTCTACTTTCAGTCTTTAGATGGCGTTGCGAGTACGTGATTTTACTCGCCGCTTTGATTTTATTATGTGTTTTGATTAGTTTTTACAAAATATTTAGAAGATATCGAATAGAAATGTCAATTTTATTTTGAAAAAATGGTAAAAGTTATTTTATTACAAAAAAGAAGATAAAATAATGACAAAATTTTTAACTGTAGCTGGGGATCGAACGTGGCAAATGTCGTTCAATGTCGACATTTTGGATTATTGCTCACCCCCCATAGCAAATAGCGTGATAATATGTAGCCTAACAGTTGACCCGGCCTATAAGGATTATGTATGCAAAATTTGAACAGGATTGGTTCAGTAGTTTTTTCGCCAACTAATACCAACGCTCCACCATTTTACTGTTTTATTATATGTATAGATTCCAGCTGTTTTGATTGTAGGGGCCCATCAGGGTCGAAGCCTACTGGGGCCAAGGGTCTGATTCTGAAAGGAAGACTCGGCCCTGGTACGAAAGGCAACGAAGGAACAGGAGTGGGTTTTTATCCAGTAAAAGTCGGACACTATCTCCCGCTCCACCCAAGAGCGCGGGATGTCATAAGATGATTATCCCACCGAAAAAAAAAGCTAAGTTTTGATGTAATAGAATAAATTTTTGTTTTTTCTTAGAATTCTCTAACTTAACGAATAACTATCAGTATCCTTTTTACGTAACGGATATACGAAAAAAGTTTTTTGGGTATTTTGGAGTGTCACAGTTATAGTCATAATCACATGGATAGGTGTCAATATCAACAAGTATGCGACGGAATATATTTTCATAAATGCGTTTTTGTCCAAGTTTGTTTAGTTTGCCCGTATTATACATTGCCGGAGGACCAGCAGGTACTCTATACAATCCCTAGGAATTGTATACATTACCTAAGTAAAGTATGTAATGGACCATAATGTTCATAATATTTCATACATTGTCTGGACGCCCCAGGAATTCTTAAAAAAATAGTCTTTAAGTCAAGAGTGAATAGGTTACTTCTAGGTAAGCGCGCTCCATCATCGACCGTATCGTTGTTCTCCATCAGGTGAGATAGCGGTCAAGCGCGAACCTATCAATAATAAAAAACATATATAGGTATATATATACATTAATACATTGCTGGTAACATATACCTACAAGAAGAAAGAAAATATCATTCATGATATTATCGATACCTAGTTTCACAAAATACGGATACAAGTTCGTTTTCCTTATCATGTGTATTTTTCCTCGAAGCACAAACAACAAAACAGCCAAAAAAAAACAAAACTATCAAAATAGTCAAAGATTTGCAAAACGATTTTACGAAAAAAATTCAGATGTGTGTTCTTGTATTTGTAAGAAAAGCTCATATCACAATCTCAAGAACTCTAGTTAATATAGTCTTACTAGTTGACCTGGCAAACGTCGTTCGTTTTGCCATATACATTATCAGAGAAATATGGCATTTAAAAAATGAGGGGGGTGGAAGACGAAAATATATTTGGTTTTACCTATTTTTAAGCCACTACACAAAAGATAACATAAAAATTGGTCAAGCCGTTTCAGAGGAGTTTGATCGCAAACACTGCGACACGAGATTTTTATAGATATATTTTTTTTAACTGGGAAAATCATCTAATGAAAAATCTCGCTCTTGGGTGGAGCGTGAGATAGTGTCAGACTTTTACTGACTAAAAACCCACTCCTGCTCCTTCGTTGCCTTCGTCCCAGGGCCCCGGGTTTCGTTTTCACACTACCCATGGCCCCAGTAGGCTTCGACCCTGCTGGGCCCCTACGATTTGCTGACATCTCCCTGAGGCGCGCGTGGAACAGTACACGCCGTCGACGACGGGCTCGGTCCGGACGGTTACCGGACGGTCGGACGGTGGGCTACCCATTGCTCGCTGTCCGCAAGCAGATTTTTATATATTAGATTTAGCCTACATTTTGACATTGATTGAAACTGAGACAGTATTCGAACGTGAGTTTTAACGTTTTTTTTTAGTAAGACCATTGGTTTTAAGAACTGTTCTCAACATTTTTTCTCCGCTCGTTGTCTTATTTTTGAAATTGGTGAAAACAAATCCAATTCCCAAGTTGGATGTTGGATTCAAATCAATAGCGAGTGGGAATTCAATTTGCAAGTCTTTCGTAGGCAGATGCGAACAGTTTATGGAATTTTAAAGGTGAAAATTCTGCTGTTAGAGGAGAAATTACTTTTTTATAATGTAGGTTACTTTTTTTGTAGGTTCCGTGGATCCACTGATTACTTTTTTAATTTTACTTTTAGGTACAATGTTTACACTGTTCTATCATACCTATTATTATTGTACTCGTAATATGGAAATATTGTAGAATCAATCATTTTTTGGAAACGATCAATTGGAACCATGCGCTAGCTTCTAACGTTTTATAAGTGCCCATAGGCTTATGTGAAACAAAATAATTTTGAGTTTGGGTTTGGATGTATTTTAGTCAAGTCATATTGGATGTGCTATTATTTTGCAAAGAAAGACCCTAAATGTTCAATTGCATCAAGTACCCATGGGGTCCGAGCGCTCATCGAGTTGTTCGGGATATCAGCAAACAGCTGGTCGACTCTACGCGTGACCAGAGGGCTGGGCTTTTGTTCGGTCAACGAATCCAGCCAGCGTTCTGGGACCTTTTCCCATTGACAACGATGCAGACGAATTTTTGCCTTATGAGTTCTTTTTCTACTCGTTTGTACATATTTTTATTTTTAGTTTGTTTAAATAATTATTAAGATATAATATTTAATAGTTAAGATGTGTATTTAAATATTAATAAAGAAAGTATCCATATCAAGTACAATGAGATTCAAGCACTTACAATACTATAGTAAACGGGTTCATAAAACCCAGTCACATTAGCAATAACAAAGATAATTACACAGCAACATTTGTAAAGGCAAAACCATCTGCGGTTAGCAATACCAGTAAACGTTAATGAAAACTAAAAGCTGATACAAATAATTATGAATATATGTAAGTCGATCGGAAAATTCGTTTGCCCGGTGAAGCGAATTGGAAAATTTTCAGCTAACATTGCTGCAATTGTATTGGAAATATTTAATGGACACATTTGGTTTGCGTTTATTTAGTGATCGTACTCATAAAATGTTTTCTACCAAAATTCTGATGGTTTCATAATTTTATTGGTATTTGCGACCAACATGCCATTATTTTTGTGTTATTAATATTTATAAAGTGAATGAATAAAATAAAAACAAAGTTATGTATCCACGGGTGCAAGAAATGGTCTGAGAATTACTCAGTAATCATTGCCGAGATATTATAGATAGATAACTTAGTTTACTCTTTATGGTACATTGTACACCGTAAAAAACAAAAGCTCAAAATGTCATCATCATTATCATTATTTCAGCCGAAAGACGTCCACTGTTGGACATAGGCCTTCCCCAAGTATCGCCACAACGAACGGTCCTATGCGTTTTGCATTCATCGCATTCCTGCGACTCTCACCAGGCCATCGCGCGGTATCTTCTCGTCCAACATACCACAGTGTTTCAAGACGAAATTCTATAACAAGTGCGTGTTGCCAGTGATGACATATAGCTCTGAAGCGTGGTCGCTTACAATAGGCCTCATCGGAAGGCACCCAAAAGGTAATGGTTGAAAAGGCTGTGCTTGGAGTTTTCTTGTGCGATCACATCAGGAATGAAGATATCTTTAGGAGAACCAAGGTTGCCAATATGACCCGAAGAATCGCTAAACTTAAGTGGAAGTGGGCACAGAAAACATGGGTAATGGGGCCGAAAGGTTCTAGAGTGGTGACCGCGCACCGGAAGACGCATTAGCGTTGGAAGACCTCCCACAAGGTGGACCGATAAGCTGGTGAGATTCGCGGGAATGCGATAGATGATAATTTTTTTTAAAGTGTAATCATATTGGATTGCAGTGAGCAATCCCGCGGGATTTGCGGGATTGGGATTTTTAATTTCTTTTTTGTTTTAAGTAGTAGATAATAAACATAAAAACCGGTGAAGTGCGATTCGGACTTGCACATCGAGGGTTTCTTATAAATTTACCTACCTTTGTAAATAGTTCGATTCCCGAATCAAGTTTCGAAGATTTTCCGAAAAGCAAAAAAAAAATTATTTTGCAATGTTGCAGCTGCATAAATGGAACAATATAATAAAATATTTAAACGGACCTTTATCTTTTGGGAAAGTAAATTCACCTGCTTTGGGGAATCCCTGGTCATAGAGTACGTAAACTGACATTGATTACGTTCCGTTCCAGTTGCGATACAAGACTCACACAACAAAAAATAGAAATTCAAAAATTATTTAGCTGCAAGGTAAAATCGAAAACAAAATAATTATTTTTCATAAAAATACTATAAAAAGTGTCAAGAGTTCCATGTAAAGTGGTTTCATCACTTTTTAATGAGGATGAGCTGGGTCTAATAAATAATCCAAACGGCGGCAGGTCGTCGGAACCCAATTTTTTATAAAAAAAATTTATTCCCGCATGAGTAATCACGCATTTTCGATCCCGCAGAAAAGGTGCGGGATCCCGCGCTTGCGGGATTGGATTCCCTAATCATATCATTATACGCACATCCTGCCAAAACGCCCGAGGCACTACAAAATTGGAGCAGTACAAACACCAGCACACAGCGCAGGAGTTGGGACTCGAGGTGGCATTGCACAAGTCCGAGGCAATGTGCTTTCACGGCCCTCGGAACGCGCCACCACCGGGTTCCCAACTGACGGTAGGAGGAGTCCACATCGGCGTCGGGTCAACGATGAAGTACCTGGGACTCGTTCTCGACCGCCGATGGGAATTCGAGGAGCACTTCCGACGTCTGGCTCCCAAACTAAATCGGACTGGGGCTGCCCTCGGGCGGCTCCTGCCCAACCTTGGGGGTCCAGACGCCTCATGGCCCTTTATGGCGCACCGATATGGGCGCCGGCGCTGCGGAAGCAGCCGGCGGCCCGGCTGAACGCATGCCAGAGGGTCATGGCCATACAGATGGTGCGAGGATACCGGACGATTTCCCGCGAAGCGGCGAGCCTCCTTGCTGGACAGCTACCATGGGATCTGGTAGCAACAGGCCTTGCTCACATGCACGATCTGCGCATGGAGATGCAACGCCGGGGCGAAACTCCGCTGCCGCGACAAGTCGCAGCATGGCGGACAGAGCTCCGGCGGGTTCTCATGGAGAAATGGCGACAGTGACTGTCGCGACCCAGTGCTGGGCACGCCACAATTATGGCGGTAAGTCCCTTCTTTGAGACGTGGTTGGAAAGACCTCACGGCGTCCTCACCTTCCGCATCACGCAGGTTCTCACCGAACACGGGAAGTTCGGGAAGTTCCTGCACCAGATTCGTGCGGAAGCGACGCCCGGGTGTCGCCACTGTGTGGACCGCCCGGAGGATACGGTGGAGTACACGGTGGAGGTGTGCCCCGCTTGGGAAGAGCAACGCCGTGTCCTCGTGGGGGCGATCGGCGGCGGCGATCTCTCGCGCCGGGCCTTGGTACAGGCCATGGTCTGGAGCGAGGAGGAGTGGCAGGCGGTCGCCTCCTTCTGCGAAGCAGTAATGCTAGCAAAGGAGGCGGCCGATCGCGTGAGGCAACGGCAACGGTCCTCACGCTCCAACCGCCGCCGGGATTCCGATCCCGATTTCCGGCCACCGTAGGCGCGGGCTTGCGGACGGCGGGCAATGGGTGGCCCGCCGTCCGACCGTCCGTTAACCATCTGGACCGAGCCCAAGTCGTCGGCGGCGCGTATTGTTCCGCGCGCGCCTCAGGGAGATGTCAGCAAATCGTAGGGGCCCAGCAGGGTCGAAGCCTACTGGGGCCATGGGTAGTGTGAAAACGAAACCGGGGCCCTGGGACGAAGGCAACGAAGGAACAGGAGTGGGTTTTTAGTCAGTAAAAGTCTGACACTATCTCTCGCTCCGCCAAAGAGCGGGATTTGTCATAAGATAATTTTCCCACCTATAAAAAAAAAAGCACACAGCGTTTCTGTTCTGACTGAAAACAGTATTTCCTTATTTTCAACATTAACATTGACATACATAAAAAACAGGAAGATTAACTTCTTACTCCCCACAACCCAACTCGTAAATATCACACAAGTCTCATAATAATGCACTGGCTGTAGCAGAACTTGTCAGCTCTAAACAAATTTGAACAAGTTTGACGACAAGGCTCCCGACGTAGCTACCACACCAAACTTACTCGTATGCTGTCATCATGCATTTTTGCTGTACTCCATATTGAGAAGTTTTAGTCGGAATCTGATGTACAGTATTTATAGTATGTTGGCCTATTTCTATAGATTAACGGACGTGGTTAGTTAATATTTTAGTATCTACGTGTTTTTTTTTATAGGTGGGAAAATCATTTAATGACATCCCTCGCTCTTGCGTGGAGCGAGAGGGCCTGTCAGACTTTCACTGACTAAAAACCCGACTCCTGTTCCTTCTTTGCCATTTTTCCAGGGCCCCGGGATCTCTTTCGCATCACCCATGGCCCCAGTAGGTTTGACTCTGCTGGGCCCTTACGGTTGCTGACACCCTTTTGAGGCGCGCGTGGAACACTACGCGCCGTCGACGGCTTGGGCTCGGTCCGGACGGTTACCGGAAATTGTGATCGGAATCCTGGGGCTGGGGCGCGAGGGCCATTGCCTGTACCAAGGCCTGGCGCGAGAGATCGCTACCGCCGATCGCCCCAACGAGGACACGGCGGTGCTTTGCCCAAGCGAGGCACACGTGTACCGTATGCTCTACCTTGTCTCCGAGCGGTTCACACAATGGTGACACCCAGGCGTTTCTTCCGCACGAATCCGGTGCAGGAATCTCCCGAACTGACCAAAATCCTCACCTACATGTATATATAAAATATCGTTGGGTTGGCAAAAAAATTGGCCTGCCCTCGGAGCTATTTTCATTACCCATGTTCTAGGGTTGTCTGCTTGTACCGACATTGTCTGATAAAAACAATTGCTTGTAAACACTCTTTTCAACTTAAACTTGGCCTCATTTTGCAAAAAGGCTAGGGTCGTCCTTGAAACAATTTCCTCGACCCACTCTGCTAAATGGTAGCTTATTTGGTTTACAAATGATTATTGTACAATTGTCTCATCCCAAAACATCCGGGCGGTTCTACGAAAAAGGTAAACGCCATAAAATCTTCATATCATCAGCAGAGCAACACAAAATCCAAGGCCGAAATCCGACAATAAATAAAAGAATATCTATTATTGTAATGGCTAGCTCTAACAGTTTAGGAAGGGTCTACAGAAATCGATGAAAAACTCCGCGATGCGGCTTCTGAAGCCGTGGGTATTTACATAACTTGGGATCGGGGAAAGGTCACAAATGGCCTGGACCATTCATCATTCTAACGTCACTCAATTTTGTTAGAATTATATGTAAATAACGCTATATCCTTCTGAGAAACTAACGTTTACGTAACCTATATCAATTTGGTTACGCTTCGAATGAAATGGACATCTTTATGTACAACCTTTTTGTGAGCCCACTAACGGAAATAGACCAGTAAGTTTACGTTCGTAGCTCCGTTTCTGGGATGAAATTGTAGTTCAGTGAATTTTTTGGGCTTTATGAAAATGCTGTAAAGTTGATTTTGATCGGTCGCAGTCAATATTTTTAGTCTTTATGTTTTATTTTTTTTTCGGTGGGAAATCATCTTATCTCACCCCACCCCCCCCCATCCCCCGCTCTTGGGCGGAGCGGGAGATAGTGTCAGACTTTTACTGACTAAAAACCAACTCCTGTTCCTTCGTTGACTTTCGTACCAGGGCCGAGTCTTCCTTTCAGAAACAGACCCTTGGCCCCAAAAGGCTTCGACCCTGCTGGACCCCTACGGTTTACTGACATCTCCTTGAGGCGCGCGTGGAACAGTACGCGCCGTTGACGACCTGGGCTCGGTCCGCACGGTTACTGGACGGTCGGACGTTGAGCTACTCATTGCTCGCCGTCCGCAAGGCCGCGCTTACGGTGGCCGGAAATCGGGATCGGAATCCCGGCGGCGGTTGGGGCGTGAGGACCGTTGCCTCACGCGATCGGCTGCCTCCTTTGCTAGCATTACTGCTTCGCAGAAGGAGGCGACCGTCTGCTAGTCCTCCTCGCTCCGGACCATGGTCTGTACCAAGCCCCGGCGCGAGAAATCGCCGCCGCCGATCTCCCCTTCGAGGACACGGCGTTGCTCTGCCCAGGCGGGGCACACCTCCACCGTGTGCTCCACCGTGTCCTCCGGGCGGTGTTTTTATGTTGAGTTTTTTGAGAGCATGAATTTAGAAGCCTAAAAAAGAATTTAATCTGAAGAAACACCTTTTATTCTTACGATTACCTCTTATTCTTGCCGTTGGGTAAATCGTCAGGCAAAGATTTATTTAAAAACCGTAAAACTTTTGGTCTTGATTAATTTTCTTTTCTAAAGCTGGTTGGCTTTATATTTTTTATTCAAAATCGTCAAAGCAGTATGTCCTTGAGTTCCGCATTTCCCGATATCTTTATTAATGGAATAAGGAAATAATTACGGTAAGAGTATCGATCATATTAAACTGTGCCTCGAATTTATTAATTTTCGATAAATTGAGATTACCCGGAAAAATTCTCCATGCTATTGTTTTCTTCAATTAAATTATAGTAAGTACAAACCTATTCAACATTAATCTCTTAAAAAAGTATTTCAATGTTAATTGAAAACGTTTATGATATGATTCGTTCAAGATTACATCCTCCGTGTATGGCAGTTCCCTTTGGAAATTATGATTATTAACTCAAGTGAAACGAATGAGAACTGGTAAGTACTAGTACCTATTATATAACTGCCCCCCTAGCCAAGTTACAACCGTTTCGTTTCGATTCTCTTTTCGTCGATCACCTCGAATAGGCCACGCCTTCGATTCCTTTATTCTGACGTCATCTCAACGCTCAGTCACATGGTCAGAACAAAAGAAAAGGAGGCGTGGCCGACTCGAGGCGCTCAATGATAAGAGAATTGAAACGAAACGGTTGTTACTTGGCTAGGGGGGCAGTTATATAATAGGTACTAGCACTGTACTAGCGACTTCGTTCGCATGAATGTTTTGATAAAAACTAAAAGCACTTAACTGGTATTTTGGTTGTATTTTGGGTAGTTTAAAAAACTAATAACGACAGTATACTCGTATTAGTTATTTATTTGATTAGAATTTATACATACTTTCAAGTGTAGTAACCCAAGGAATAAGTTTCTCCCATACAACCTTTAACACACAGTCACACACCTACACATCATGTGCGCACACAAAAATGACCACCATGAATATCTATGTGACATGATGAAATGATGATTCTCAAAAATATAATTTTTCAATATTATTATTAATTATTAAATGTTTCTGGAATTATTACATTATTATATTTATATTTATTTTTTGAATCTTAAATTTTTACTATAATCTCATTTTGTAAATCGTTTTTGGACTGTTTTAGAGCTAAAATTATCCTTTATTATAAAAGAATGAAAGATGCTGGTGCCTGTGATACAATGTTTTTCATTAGTACAGGTACCAACGAAACTCCTTTTCTGTATTTACCAATTATTATTTGGCAAAATTGTTTTTATCAATTGAATTTTCTGTGTATTTTTCTGAAATAAAACTAAACTATTATTATTTAACACCTCCTAAATCGTTATATAGGGGTATTTTGGAAAAACGAAAAACTTTTCGGTTTCTTTTTTATTTACTTGGTTTACTACTTACGCTAAGTTTCAAATATATGGGCCCTAGCATAGCATAGCATAGCATAGCATAGTCGGCCTTATTATAATGTTCCCACTGCTGGGACTCAGGCCTTCTCTCAATGGGCCGTAATCCACCTCGCGGGCCCAGTGCGGGTTGGTGGATGTCACAAGTCTTCGAAATTTTTGTTCTAGGACATGCCGGTTTCCTCACGATCTTTTCCTTCACCGTTTTGAGAGCAGTGGTGATGAAATAAATTACACAAAGTAATGCGCCTGGCTGGGTTTGAACCCGCAACCTACAACTTGTAAGTCGGAGCCGTTACCACTCGGCCACCACTGCTCTATATATATCAATAGCATTTATTAAAATAATTAAAAATTTCCTGCCATAATCTATCCATCTATAAGCCTGCATACACATCTGCATAATACCATCCTTTGTTCACTGACTCAGTAATATATGCTATGACGTCATCCCTAGTTTGAGTGACATAGTGCTCGTCCAGATAAAACGGGTTCACGCGAGAATAGAACCGCGCGTATGCACTAGTATCAGGCGGTAATCCTCATGCGATGTGGACTGGAATATTAAACTCATGGGTTGTAGTATGTGCACGTTTGTGTTGAATATTCGCACGTTATCTGACTGGGAATGTTGCGTGGGTGTTTGTTTGGGTCTTAGGAAATTAGCAGTAGCTCTTGAGCCCCTTGTGATTATATCCGGGGATAATGTCTCTCATTTCTGCTAACAAGCAGCAGCTGTGTCCTTTTTGTCATCATCGTCATGCAAAACTGTCCTTATCTGGGTTTATCCATCACTACTTGTGAAATTAATTTCATCTTTTTCGATTAATTATTGTCAGCCATCATCACAGTAGGTATTGACAGCTTTTCTGTTATCCTACTTATCATTATTAACCTCTTCAGTTTCTTCCTTATGGTTTTTTTTTTTGTAAATTTCTATTTCCTTCAGTAATTAAAACAACGAAAGTGACAAATGAAAATTTTATTTTATTGCAAAGTATAATGTTTGATGCATTTTCAGTGTTCTCTCATAGCATTATCCCTTCATGTGCACACGGTCTTATTCCAAAACCGCAGTGAATGATCTAACCGCAATTTTGCAGTGCAGTAGGAAATCTCTATTTTCTTCTACATATTTAAACGGAGCAGTGCAGTATTGCGTAGCTACCTTTATTGCTTATGCTCTTAAATTTTAACCTATTCATGGTGAATGTGTTAGCGTGACTAGAAATATAGTTTGGTTTTTGTTAAATATTATAGTTCTTCTGAATATACGCTGTTCATTAATGAGAAATAGGACCAGGTTGTGCTAATCACCTGAAAAAGAAAACAATAATAAATCTTTAAAATTGCCGTTTTTTAAAACAGGTTGCTTTGAAGTGTTATATCTTTGGATTTTATTGGAATTGAAATTATAAGTTCATATAAACTTTATATTAAAGGTACGTTATTCTTTTTTCGAAATTAGGTATTTATTGGTTTCTTTGTGTTTTGTATTTTCCGTAATATCGCGGTACTTATAACTATTTTTGTATGAAATTTAAGAAAACTCGCATTGTTTTGTAATACGAGTTCTACCATGGAAACAAAGTGTCTCAAGCGGTACACAATATTGATGATGTATATGGACTTACAACTGCTAATGAATGGGATGTCTATTTTTGTTTCAATCACTTTCATGTGGGAAATTTTATTTCACGAATAACTTTTCTTCTCAGGGCTGCTACAAGACAAAATTTCCAAAACGAAAGCTATTAAACCAAGAACACAGAACTCTTTTGTTAGAAGAAAGTCGTAGGTATACGTCGTTGATATTGCTTGCCCTTTGAAATGCATAGTTTCTACGTTGGAACTCTTAATATGAAAAACGTTTTTTTATTAGCTTTCATTGTTATAAGTACTGCGATATTACAGAAAATACAAAACACAAAGAAACCAATAAATACCTTAATTCAAAAAAAGAATAACGTACTTTTAATATAAAGTTTATTTGAACTTATAAATTCCGAGTCAATCCTAAGATTCACTTTAAAGCAACTCGTAATTTATAGGTAAAGACCTATAATTAACACAACACCATGACTGTATATCCTGCTAGGTTAAGCAGATATATCCTCATAGGTGCTGATAGTACACCCACATTTCGAAAGTTAAGTTGCAAACTAAAAGAAGGCAAGTCTATTGCTATAAATAAGGAAAGTTCATGAAAAAAAATTGTTATGTAACCAGTTTATCAATAAAAGTAAAAAAATAATAATACTAACTGTGAAAACAATATCAAAATAGGTCGAATTTTTAGTCGGTAAGTTATTTTTTTACACAACTATCACACAACGCCGTCTAGTCTCAAGCTAAGCAGAGCTTGTTTTATGAGTACTAGACACCTCTTAAATATTTCTAAATACATACATATTATAGATAAATTACACCCAGACACAGAACAAATGATTGTGCTCATCACACAAACATTTGTCCTGGGTGGGAATCGAACCCACAACCTCCGGCATAGCAGTCAGGGCCACTAACCACTAGACCAACAGGCCAGTCAAAGTCAGTTGTTTATTTTATTTTTGTTAATTACTGTCACATTTTATTTTATGGACTATCATCAATTTTTTAACTTGGCTTAATCTCTACAATACTAAAATAATAGGTTGGTTGTTATTATTATTTAAGTAATACTTCACCTTGGTAAACATCGCCATAGACACTACAACATGTCTCAGGGATGTTAGACAACATGGTTTTTGGGATCTGAAACATAAAAATATCTATCCTATTTTACGTTATAAATTTCTTTCCCTTTATCACCGACCGTATATTTCATCTTACCCTTGCTCATGTTAGCTCTTTCAGACGGCTGGCTTTAGGCTTCCCAACAATGCCTAGTACCTAACTCAGTTTTGTCATAATATTTCAAAAATAAAAAAAAACCCTACAGCTTGAGAAAAAAAGCAAAGATATTAAATATTTCGTTTGGGACTATATATCTTTTTGTAGTTTAATAATGAAATTATTTCCGGTGCTTTTTCATTGATATAAAAATATTGAGGTTATGAGTATTTTCATTACATTGGAATATTGAAAAGTACTATAATGAAAATTTGTTTTCATAACCAAAAATGTTTACTTTTGATGCAATGCTTTTTCATTGCGCCATTGCTGTAAAAATAAATAATACTACAGCTTACTAAAGATGAAATTCTCTGAAAATCGAACGAATTTATTTGATAAAAAATAAACTACAACAACAACTATAATTTAGATGCCTTCAAGACTAGAGTGAATAGGCTCTTAATAAACTAGTGCGCCTCACTAGCAATGATCACTGCTTACCATCAGGTGGGATCGCAGTCAAGCACTGGTATATATCAATTAAAATAATTTAATAAAATAAAATGCGTGTAAAATTCACTGCAGTCATAATATTATTATTAAATATATATTGTTAGAAAGAAAGAAAGAAAACTATTTTATTATTTACTTATAACATCTAAGGACTGAAATGGTAATATTATATTTTATTAAAGAAGCTAGAATTTCTTATCAAATCCCTCACGTACGCAGTTAATTATGCGGTCCCTAATTATGAATTACAGATATTAAAATAAAATAATAATTACATCATAATGATAAGCAGTACGGCCGTTTTGTACTGTCTTCCACCTTCATACCACAAGTTGTTATAAGCTGCGTCACCAATACTGGAACTCTGAAAGAATTCATGTACCTTTACATTATCATTCTTATACTGTTTTTAGATATTAAACTTTCTAATTTCAGGAGCCGACACTGAAATATCTCATGTGTCTGTATTTTCCTGACATTTATTATCACACAAATATTATAAAGATGAAAGTTTGTGATGGTGTGTGTGTATAATTGTTACTTTTAGGGTTCCGTACCTCAAAAGGAAAAAACGGAACCCTTATGATCACTTTGTTGTCCGTCCGTCTGTCTATCTGTCTGTCAAGAACCTTTATCTCAAAAACACGTGGAGATATCCAGTTGAAATTAAAACCATATACTCAAGTCTGTGGTCCCTTGAAGCTGTGAAAAAATCAAACTTCTGAGTTAACTAAAAAATAGATACGGCCGTATAAGTCACAAAAAACGTATATTTTGCCACATTCAAGGAAATCAAAATTCATATGGTGCTTCCCGTTGACCTTGAATCCTGGAATTTGGCATGAAGCCAGGTCTCATAGCACAAGTATAGGGAAAAATCTGAAAACTGTAAATTTGTAGTTACGTCACAAAAATTTTTTTTTGCTATTCGGAAAAATCTTCGTAACTCAATTCCGGGAATTGAACTGTTTTCATAAGTAAGTTTTTACGGAACCCTCAGTGCGCGAGTCCGACTCGCATTTGCCCGGTTTTTTTTTATTTTCAAGCAGCTGAACGGATTTAAATGAAATTTGGCACACTGGTTGACCATATCCTGGAATAGCCCATAGGATACCTATTATCCCGAGATTATGCTCCCATGGGACAATTTTTAACCGACTTCAAAAAAAGGAGGAGGTTATTCAATTCGGTTGTATTTCATTTTTTTTATATAATTTTTTTTTTGTTTTTTAGCTCAGAACTCCGTCGTTTATAGAACGACTTGCAATTTTTTTTTTCCCTTTATAAGATATGCTTCCAGATTGGTCCAATTTTTTTCAAAATCTAGTTCTGATGATTTTATTCAGGAACACTTAGCTTCACCTGCTTCAGAAAGTCCTAGTTTTAGAAGCAACCACTACAAGGACTTTTAGTAATTAATAACAGTTTTTTAATAAGTATTATAAGTTTTACCGCACTTGTAAGAAGGTCGCCGTAATAACATAAATACAAAATGGTCAACATGGACGATGCGATGCCTATGTAGCTGACCAACATGTAACCGGCTCCGCTGGCGAACTGGAACAATAACATAGGAAATCAGAAGGCTTACTGTATGCAGATACATAATATGCTCTTTGTCCTTCTCATACTTCTGACTTTGTTCATTCTTCCTTTCATATACAGTCCATACTTCTGTGGAATGCGCTTCCTCTCGAGATCAGGTTTTTTTTTTTTTTTTAATCATCAAAATGACTTCTCGCGCTCTGGGTGGAGCGCGAGGGCGTGTCAGACTTTTACTGACTAAAACCACACCTGTATCCTTCAATTACCCTTTGCGTTCTAGGACTACGGGTTTCCCTTTCAGAAATTCTCCGCGGTCCTAGCTACCGGGCATTGGCCCTGTTGGGCCCCTACGGTTTGCTGACATCTCTTTGAGGAGCGCGAGGATCACTACGCGCTGTTGACGACTGGGCTCGGTCCGGTTAATTACCAAACAGCCGGACGGCGAGCTACCCAGTGCTCGACGTCCGCAAGCCCGCGTACTCGAGATCAGGATGGCTTTCTGCATTCTGCATTGACTTTCTGCACAAATAGTGAAGTCGTCTCAATGACCCCTTTCTTTTACTTTATATAAATATATATGTATGTATTATATTAAATTATATGTGTATGTTTATTTTGTAGATATATATACTTTTGAACTCTTATTTTTTAAATATTCTTTTGTATTTTTATGCACCTGCCACATTTTCTCTTCACCACCCTAGGTTGACTGGTAGAGAATGCCTAAGGCATTAAGTCCGCCTTTGTACTTTTGTGTTGCATGAAGTTTTAATAAATAAATAAATAAATATGCCCATAACTATCCTATTGCAGGACTACAGCAAGCTTTTTAGGGTTCCGTACCTCAAATGGAAAAAAGAAACACCGGCCTCATCTAGTTTAAAAATGACGAAAAAAAAAAAAATTGACGTGTAAAAGTGTTTTTTTAAACCTATTTACAAAAAAAAAAAAAAAAAAGAAACCCTAATAAGATCACTTTGTTGTCCGTCCATCTGTCTGTCCGTCTGTCTATCTGTCTGTCAAGACCCTTTATCTCTGGAACGCGTGGAGGTATCGAGTTGAAATTAAAACTTTTATACTCAAGTCTGCGGTCTCTTGAAGTTGTGTAAAAATCAGATTTCTGAATTAATTGAAAAAATAGATACGGCCGTTTTATATCGCAAAAAACATATATTTCGACACTCTCGAGGGAATCAAAATCCATAGGGTACTTCCCGTTGACTCAGAATTCTGAAATTTGGCATGAAGCAAGGTCTTATAGCACAAGTATAGGAAAAAATCTGAAAATTGGAAATTTGTTGTTAAATCACAACAAAAAAAAAAATGCGTTTCGGAAAAATCTTCAAGACTCCATTCGGGAATTGAATTTACTTATGTAAGTTTGTACGGAACCCTCAGGGCGCGAGTCCGACTCGCACTTGCCCAGTTTTTTTTTTTTCATTATCTCACCTAATGGTAAGTGATGATTTAGCTTTCTAACCAATCCTGTCCGGGCGGGGATGCCCTACAAATCTGAGCTCGCTTTGCTCGCTTTTGAACTAGTATCGCGGGTTTGGCCTAGGCGAAAATAGTTCATCCTAAAACAGGGTTTAGCTGTTAACGTATACAATTGTTGGCTGGACAATAAAATAAGTAAATAAATGTGCAACTGCTGGCGATTCCTGTGTTGCGTCACATTTTACTTTGAAGATACCCAGCTTTGTGGAGTTTGTTAAACATTTTTATTTGAGCTCAATTGTTTGAGGATGTTCTTTCACTGTTTTGAGAAAGAACGTTGAGCGTAGAGCACAAATTGAATACGGTGAAGTACACAGAGCATAGGACTTTTTAATAAAGTGCAGATATTGCCAACGGCCTCATTTTTTTAATAACTTTCATCACAAATTGGATAACGGATTCAACTTTTTTTATAATACGAGCAGCTTTTTTAATGAAATAAATGTGAAATTCCATCATTGAATTTTGTCCGTTGTAACCTGGGAAATTTTCGGATGTTTTGCGGTAGTTTGTTCTGGGAATATTAAAATTGGAGAGATGGAAAAGAATGAAAAAGTTCTGATCTTGATTAGGGCAAGAGATTAATGCTCATTATGATTAGGTTTATGTTTCATTATATTAGGAGGTTTCGTTCAGATTTCATCACTGACTAAGCTACGGTACCTAACGGACTGTGCGTAAAGGTTTACAGACAATTAAAGTATCTCTCACGATCTCTGAAAAATAGCTGATGATGCTGTCCCGGCATCACATACTTTTTGTGTCTTGTCAGGTACAAGCAACCTAGATCCTAATGTCACAGTTAAGAAAAAAATAATAAAAAGGAAGAAAGAAAATACGTTTATTTCACATAGTAACAGAGATTGTAGAAACAAATTAAAAAAAAAATGCAACAACTTTGAGTGCCTTATCTACGCTGGCTGTGCCAAATACATATACAACTACGTAGCTGTTACCTGAAGCTGGATTCCAATTGAAGTTAAGTCGACCGATTTATTTATTTTAACTACAAAATACAATAACTCACCTGAGCCATGACGCTAAAAGCACACGTCGTGATCCCAACAAACAATACATCTATGAATACCATCCCTGTGAAAATGTTATCCAACTGGCGGGATAACCTGTCAACAAATAAAATACATGTTTTATTTATGTCCACCCCTATGTCGGCTTTGATGGCGAACAAGGGGTTAGAACGCGAAACCGTTTTTTGGGGACAGGTGTATTTTGATGAAATATGAGTTTGTGGAACAGGATAGTTCTAAATCGGTTTTGTTTGGATACTCAGAATACCACAAAGTATAGTTTTAGAAGAAGTAGTTATAGCCCAGTGTTAACGGCCACGAGGTTTATGTTACCAGGGTTATGCGTTTCAATCTGGTTAGAAACTTTACTTTGGGTAATATATTTCATCACCACTGCTCTCAAAACTGTGAAGAAAACCATCGTGAGAAAACCGGTTTGTCCTAGAACAATAGAATTCAAAGACATATGACATCCACCTGCCCGCACTGGGCCCGTGTAATGGATTACGGCTAGAGGATTTGATCCCGATACTTTTTCTAATCCCGTGATTTCGGGTCTAGAATACGGCCGGGATCCCGGGATCCCGTATCTCGGGATCGAATCCTCTAATTATGGTCCATTCCCTCTCCTAGAGAGAGGGCTGGATTTCCAGCAGTGGGAACAATTTGAGGTTGATTATGTTATTTTTTATATATTGTTTATAGAAAGTTTAAGAGTTTTATATAACTGAAAATTCTCACAAAATACAAACTCAGTGTCTGGAACGAAAATATTTGCAAAATAAATGCGACAAATGGAACGTATGCTTGACATAAGCAAGTATGATGTAGTTGGTTGAATCATTATATCAACATTGAACGGCATCATTTTCCGTGCATTTTATTTGTAACAAGTCAATATTTTTTTACTAAAAATGGGTGAGGAGGGTTTCGCGTCAAAATCTGAACCAGCTAACTTGTTCCATGAAAAACTGAAGTGGGTCCATAAACATCCAGGCCCCGACGAAAATATTAGTGTTCCATGAAAAGAATCAAAAGAGGGGCAAATTTTTCTCACACACCATAAAATACGAAAAAGTAGGATCACTAATATTACATAGGCCATTGGTCTCACAGGGTGAGGCCCTCGTTATGGCGGAAAAACTTCCGATAATATTGGCACGAGACCAGAAAAAGTGGCAGTCATAATAGAGATTGATTGGATGGGTTTGGCTAAAGTTAAAGTTGTCAGAAAAACTTCCATGTGGACCAGAACTCTAGATATGGCTACTTATCTATTCGAAGTAAGGACGAAACATTCATTGAATACAGGGACCAAAATCAAATTATCGACTTAGTAGTCAATAAATAAGACAGCCCAATAAACTTGGTATTGTGCTAACCTAACCTAACCTAACCTACAGGGACTCAATGGCGGCCCTCATGACAGTGAAAAACCATAGTTGCCTTCACCCCCTGGCAGTTGAAGCAAGAGAAAACATAACAGCGGTTTCTCTCCAGAACAAGGTAGTGGATTTAAATAAAATAAATAATAATAATATTCCACATCTATCACACAATGCCGTCTAGTCCCAAGCTAAGCAGAGCTTGTGTTATGAGTACTAGACAACTGATAAACATACTTATATATTTCTAAATACATACATATTATAGATAAATTACACCCAGACACAGAACAAATGATCGTGCTCATCACATGAACATTTGTCCGGGGTGGGAATCGAACCCACAACATCCGGCATAGCAGTCAGGGCCACTAACCACTAGACCAACAGGCCAGTCAAATTTTGTTAAATAACTTACTTCTTAATTAAGGCTATC
Organism: Mythimna impura; assembly: GCA_905147345.3. NCBI lineage: Eukaryota > Metazoa > Arthropoda > Insecta > Lepidoptera > Noctuidae > Mythimna > Mythimna impura. The sequence goes on from LR990349.1 coordinate 5,793,435, forward strand.
GCTTATTAATTGTATAAACCAAACAATTTATGTAGGCTAATTTAGTACATAGAATAATACGTAAGTTGGCGTTGCCGTCTATGCTATTACGTTATTTATAGTCGCATTATATGTCACCCCTTTTTCATCTTAATTGTCAAACTTATTGTACTGAATTTTCTTTTAAGTACTAATTATAATCTACTAATATATATTCATTCATGAATTATTTTTGCCTTATTCTATCATAAATAATAATAAAAATTAACATTTATTTCAGGCAAGATACCCATAGGTTGAAACAAATACAAATAAAAAACACAAAACACAAACAAACAGAAATAGAAATAAAGAAGCAAAAATAATTTACTTTTTTTATTAAAAAAACTTTGTCTCACATCAATTTTTTACGTAGAAAATTATCGAATAACATTTACTGCCAATTTTAAGTATACTTTTAATATAAAATCCTGATCTTTTATTTGTTTGTATAAATAAAATCACAATTGATGTAAAACGTAGAGATGAAGCCCTTTCTTCTCTTCAGATTTATATCTATGTCTAAAGGGTAAAAAGAATATGGTTTATAAACCAGTAAAATAATGGATGATCAACTTGTTTTACACATACTAACTTTAGTAATTGCTGGTGTCTTTTGACAAACATTTCAATGCTGGGTCTGACATTGCCATCAGCATCTACGTCATATCCTTTTTCTCTGTTCGGTCTTGGTTCAACTTGATTTAGATCATGTTTTATCAGCAGAAATTCTATTCCCAGTAATGCACAAGACGTTATCATTATCAATGCTGCTCCCACGTACATGGCGAGTAGGATGGTCACTGAAAAATTAAATGAAAATTTATTAAATGCTACATTTGCCGTCTTCCCGTCTGTTTATAATTAAGGTGTCTTCAAGGTTAGAGTGGACAGGCCCTTAACAGACTTATAGTTCACCATCATCGATCGCAACACTGCTTATCATAAAGGTGCTATTCGAACCTCGGTTGCAGGCTGCGGATGCAGGCAGCACATGTGGCGGCTGCACGAAGCCGGCTGCAGCTGCACTACTGGTTTTCTATGTAGTAGTATAGATTTTTGTGCATTCGCAGCCTGAAAGCGCAGCCTGCAGCTGAGGTTCGAATGGCATCTTCAGGTGGGATCGCAGTCGAGCAATAGTTTATATAATTTATTATTCCATCCGTGTTTTTTCAATTGCCATATAAGTCAGAAACAGAGCTTCATCAAATTGCTCACAAGGGAACTTCACTTAGAGAGAAAGGTTCACTGTGCCATATTGTGAACAATCAACTTTAGTGCTCCGTTTCCCCCAAAAGCAGATGAGCAGATATTTAAACATGGTTTGAATAAATTATTTACTTTTAATTTTTTAACCAATTTTTTTATCATCAACTCATACAGCGACTTATGGAGGTGATTGGCAATAGCAAACTCTCGCGCCATGCCCTACAAGCTATGGTCCGGAGCGTAAAGGAATGACAGGTGGTTGCCTCCTTCTATAAACCAGTAATGCTAGCGAAGGAGACAGCCGTACGCTTCGAACGGACATCATCATCATCATGCTCCAGCCACCGCGGCCGCGACTCCAACTACTAGCCATGGTAGTTGCAAGCAATGGGTAGCTCGCTCTCCGTCCGTCCGGTTATCATCCAGACCGAGCCTAAGTTCTCACAGCACTTAGTATTCCACGCGCTTCTCAAAGAGATATCAATAAAACATAGGGGCCCAGTAAGGCCAATTCCCGCTAGGGTTGTGGGCATTTTCTCAAAAGGAAACTCGTAGTCCTAAAACGCAAAGAGCAACTGAAGGATACAGGTGTGGTTTTAGTCAGTAAACATCTGACACGCCCTTTCGCTCCACTCAAAGAGAAGCAAGCAAGAAGAAGCAAGAGAAGTTATTGGATGATTCGAAGAATTATTTCTAAGATAAGAATTAAAATAAAAATTGTTTAAAAGTTTGATGAAATTCGACTTTAGTGACTTCACCCTTTATCCAGACAAGAATCTTAATTAGAACTTTTGTCTCTAGACAAGACGTGGAAAATTTATAACGTGTTTCGCTTCACTGAAGATGAGGAGATAAACTAAGAATTGTTAAAAGATTACATTCATATTCTAAAACTGCCAAAGCAGTCACCATAACTTATAATCAGCAAGCTAACCCGTCGAACTTCGGACCGCTTATCAGTCAATGATTAGTATATCTATATAGTATAGATATAGTAGGTCTATCTTTCGATATAGTCAACCGATAGCGATCCTCCGTAGGCGCGGGCTTGCGGACAGCGAGCGATAGGTAGTTCACTGTCCGATCGTCCGGTAACCGTTCGGACCGAGCCCAAGTCGTCGACGGCGCGTAATGTTCCACGCGCGCCTCAGGGAGATGTCAGCAAATCGTAGGGGCCCAGTAGGGTCGAAGCCTATTGGGGCCACGGGTAGTAGGTATGAAAGTGAAACCCTGGGACGAAGGCAAAGAAGGAACAGGAGTTGGTTTTTAGTCAGTAAAAGTCTGACACTATCTCTCGCTCCGCCCAAGAGCGAGATTTGTCATTAGATGATTTTCCCACCGAAAAAAAAAAGCCGATAGCGATGAAACAAAGCCAAAGTAATATATCAAGTTACGCACAATTCTAATGTATAAAAGTTATCTACATCGATTTCGTACATTTTACGTGATACGCGCACAACTAAAAACTTCTACAGATTTATTATATGTATAGACTGGCTTCTGCCAGCGGCTTCGGCCGTCTGAAAGTAGGTTTCTCCATACAAATTTACATACATACTAAAAAAACGAACCCTCGTTTAACCCCTTTAGGGCGTGAATTGGAAATTCCTCTCTAAGTGCCAGTAGTTTCGGCTGTGCATTGATATGTCAGTCAGTCAGTTTGTCCTTTTATATTATATAGATTAGTGAAGTCAATTTGTGATAGAATTAGATAGTGACGACGATTCTCTTGTTCACTAATTAATCTGTGTTTCCTGATGGCTACAACCCGGGAATCTTTAAGTCAAGAGTGAATAGGTTACTTCTAGGTAAGCGCGCTCCATCGTCGACCGCATCGTCGCTTTCCATCAGGTGAGATAGCGGTCAAGCGCGAACCTATCAAGAATAAAAAAAAACTAACTAAACTTATTTTAAACAATTGCTTTTTCTTAAAATAAGCAAAAATTTTACCCCTGTCAACATACAATTTTAGACGTGATTTTAGAACTTGTAGATTAACAGTTGGATAAGAATATAAAGAAGTGCATCACGTAAACTAATTTAACAGGAGTAAAATTATTGCTATCTCTTTCTAGTTTTAACGATGAGTAAAAGAGAGCGATAGTTAAAATAAGTTTAGTTGGTGTACAATAGAATCGGCACCAATATTTCATAAAACTAAGCTTCCTTAACCATTACAACTTACTAGAATACAGCTGGAAAATGTACACGATGATATAAATCTTCCAGTTCTTAGTGGGGTTGAATGGGTACTTCGAACCGAAAGGTAGAAGTAGCTCTGAGTCCTGTTTTATTACAAATCTCCGGAACAAAGTTTCAAATAACGGTGATAGCAGGTATTGGAACGAGCCGATCACGGAAATCCAGAAGGTTGCTGAAAATTAGTCACTCTAATATTATGAAAGCGAAATTGTGTATGTTATAAATGATATTTATTTTACAAATATGGTTTAAAAACACTTTTACTCGTCAGTTTTAACTAGTTAAGGAAGCCTTCAAATTAATCGCAAAGTGCCGCGCGACGGCAGCGCAACTACCGCGCTACATCCGCGCTGCGGCCGCGCTGCGGCCGCGCGTATTAGAATAACAAAGCAGCGCGTCGGCAGCGCTGCAGCCGTGCTAAGGCCGGTGTTTCCTAGCTGTCTACCCTGAGAAGAAACACAGAAACAAACTCAAGGCCAAAAGTGTTCTTTAAAGTCCATACAGGAAACATGTAATGGTCAAACCATATGAGAACCATGCAGATTAGTGTCTCAGATGGTCTTTTGAGTATGTCATACAGATTTGAGTGGACCTGTCCAGTGCAAGCATTTGTCAGTATTCGTGTAGCTTAACTCAGGACTACTAACTAAGGAGCTCAAACGGTGTACGGTGAATGTTTATCATTTCTTAATGCTCAAACGGCTAAATGGATTAAGATGAAAATTGTCCCATAAGTAGGCCATGTTGTAGAATAGCATAAAAATACTTTTTTTACAATAATAATAATATAATATTCCACAACTATCACACAACGCCGTCTAGTCTCAAGCTAAGCAGAGCTTGTGTTACGAGTACTAGACTACTGATATATATACTTATATATTTCTAAATAGGTACTATAGATAAATTACACCCAGACACAGAACAAATGATCGTGCTCATCACATAAACATTTGTCCTGGGTGGGAATCGAACCCACGACCTCCGGCATAGCAGTCAGGGCCACTAACCACTAGACCCACAGGCCAGTCAGTTCACTTTATATTTATATATAGTTTACGCTGGCAAAAAAAAAATAAACATAAAACTGATTAAGAGAATTAATTCTACATCAAATCAACGCTTTTATCTTAAGCTGTTGATCCCCGCACGAGCGCCGGCGGTCGTGCGCTATTGTCTTACTATTGTGTCTCTAATTACGCTACTCAAGGAGTTAAGAATGTTTTGGTCAAAACTAAAAACAATAAAAGAAACAAACCGACTAAGTAAGTTTTTACTTATAAAATAATTTCCTTACTTACGCCCCGTTTTAAACCATAATCTTATCGAAACTATAGAAATATGATTAGTATTAGGTTTTGTTAAATTATTTATTTTGTTAGGTTTACTTTTAATAAATTAAGCTATCTCTGATTACAGAAACTTCTAGATTTATTTTTTGAAGCCGTTTAAAATGAAAATTAATTTCTTGATTATAAAATCTTTATAATTAAGGATATTAGAGAAAATTTAAAAGTGGTACCGTTGACTGATAAGACGGATGAACTGAAATTGATTGCCATGACAACAGTGAAAATGATGTAAAGATAAGACGAACATGTCGTAAAGAAAATGAGTATGAATATTATGGATACTTACAAATATACCGAAGTAACAATGTATGAATTGAGCAAACGATGATAAGACTAGAAAAAAGATTACCATTGACATAACATCTAATAGAGATATTTGAGAGAAAGAGACGTTTGTTTGTTTTTGTCATCATCTAATTATGCCGAAAGAAGTTCATTGCTGAATATAATTTGACATTTTTTTTTCAATTAGTTGACATAAATATTTACTTTACGAAATATTACATTTTGTAACCCATATTTACCTTACTTTTATTTTTGTGAATGTGAGGTCTACGTTGTTTGTTTTTTTTTTCTTTTCAGTAATTTTAACGTATGCCTGGCAATTTGAGTATTTTCTGCGGTCTACCCAAATGTCCTTTCCTTGGTATTGTTCGTCAAGTCGTTGAGCTCCTTAGCAGTCCTGAGTTGAGCTTTGCGAATACTGACAAATGCTTGCACTGACTGGACAGGTCCACTCAAATCTGTATGGTTCTTTCTTCAAAAGACCATCTCAAACAAATTTACATGGTTCTCATGTGATATGATCATTACATATTTACGGTATGGACTTTAAAAGAGGTATTCAGCTAAGAAACACAGGCCTCATCTAGTTTAAAATGACGAAAAAAAAATGACGTGTAATATTGTTTTTTTAAACCTATTTGCAAAATAAATATAATGTATCATAGGCATCCCTCAAGTGTCTCCACAACGAACGGCCGTTCGGCCGGGTGTTCTTGGCATTGACATTAATGCCTAGCCTTCTCCAGTCCAGAATCATGAAGACATCCTCAATTACGGCTTTGAAGATATTTTCAAAACATATTGCACCGGCCGAAATAAATTACGATAAGAGCAAGAATGTTGAGATCTTCTTTCTTATATCTATGGTTGAGATGGATGTATAGTGTGACGAAAATAGATAAAGTGAGAAATGAGTATATTAGAGGAAGTTATAAGAAAGTGGCGCCAGTGACTGAAAAGTTAAAAAGGATTCGTTTGTCTTGGTATGGTCATGTAAAGAGACGGGATGAAACGCATGTTATAGGGAGGCCAAAGAAAAGGTGGATGGTTTGTGTAAAGAGTGATATAAAAGAAAAGGGAGTTAGTGATAGCATGACGGGTGATAGGACAGAAAGAAAGAAAAATGAGAACGCCGACCCAAAATAACATGGAAAAAGAGCAGGACGATGATGAAAAGCAGACAGATGATGAGCAGACCTCTGTTAATAAAGTTGAGTTTCCAGAGCAGTGTATCCTTCTCTTGTTTCTGACTTGGAGTAAACTTCACCCTCCATAGTGATCCAAGTTCCTTAATAAACGCTGACACGCGCCTTGTATTTGGTATTAAAACTAGACATTTTAGAGTGGCTGAAAAAAAAAACTCAGCTGTAAACTTAGCCGATAAAAAAAAAACTTCTTAAAAAGTTCTACAATATTCGTTCATCTATTCTTTATTTTCCTCTATCTATTTCTTCTTGTTGTTTATGTTAATTTTTATTTCATTACCTTATTGGATTCTAAAACCAATTATTGCCTCATATAAAATGAAACGAAAGTCAAGACAGTGAAAACTGACTCAACCGATAACAGCAGCTCATAAGCACAAGCAGCATGTTGCCTACGGCAGAGGTAACTGCAGCCGTCGATGCGTCCGTGGCAGCTGTTGATGCGACGACGGCAGCCGTCGACATTCAACAAATGAAGATCAGCGGCAGTAGTCGTGTGTGTCAAGTGTAGGTCGACGGCTGCAGTTATCTCTGCCTTTGGCAACATGCTGGTCGTGTGTATGAGCTATAAATCCTGTTTGATAATATTTGTTACTTAATTTTTACTGGCACATTTTGCTAGGCTAAAGCTGCTCAAAAAATCATTAACAATACAGACTTAAACTGCATTTCAAAAATCTATCGTATATTTGAATAAATTTTCCTGAAAGTGATCTGTTCCATGGTCGCGGGTTTGCCGACGGTGAGCAATGGGTAGCTCGCCATCCGACCGTCCAGTAACCGTCCGGACCGAGCCCAAGTCGTCAACGGCACGTACTGTTCCACGCGCGCCTCAAGGATATGTCAGCAAACCATAGGGGCCCAGCAGTGTCGAAGCCTACTGGGGCCAAGAGTCTGCTTCTGAAAGGAAGACTTGGCCCTGTTACGAAAGGCAACTTAGGAATAGGAGTGGGCTTTTAGTCAGTAAATGTCTGACACTATCTCTCGCTCCGCCCAAGAGCGGGGGATGTCATAAGATGATATTCCCACCGAAAAAAAAAATTGATCTGTTGGAAACTAGCAACTAGCAAGTTTGTTAACATACTGTGTATAGTAACCAAAATAATCGGGATCAAGTAAGCAAATTGTGAAATCATTTCTCGAGTTAACACTTCAGGCATACAAAGAGCCAATGAAACGATGTGGATCAAAACCGTTGCACTGATGTAGGAGAAATGCCAGTTCTTCTTGAGGAATGGCTGATCATCTTCCAAATACCTATAAGAAAGAAAAATAAATCATAATTATTTAAAACTAAATTTGTTTATGACTTTGGCCTCACAAAACTTTAAACCTCTCGGCTACATGCTGAGGTTTGAAGCTCTGAAAAACATTTTGTTTTTAAGTCTTACATAGTACATGCTTTTAGAAACCAATTAATCTTGATCTTCTACGTTAAAACCTTTGTTTCTTTGGTCTTTATCTTACTCTTACTTAAGAAAGAAAAAATGTTTATTTATAATATTATATCAATCATAAATTCTCAAAGCGATACTTTGTGATAGTATAATAATACTGGCGTAAGTAAAATTAGCTTACAACTTTTCTATTGTTTGTATTTTTAGCCTTCCCCTAAATATAATTGTGGGTCATAATTCACCACGAGGGACCAGTACGGGCTGGTGGATATCACATTCCTGAACTTTTTGGTTCTAGTGCTTGCCCGTTTTCTCATTCATCTCATTCACTCATTCATTGAGAGTTTGTCATACACACTCAAATGTTTCGCTGATGGTGGCACGTGTTATTGGGTCATTCAGTTCCCCTCAAAATGGTAGAGCTGAGTGGGGCTGATGCACGCGTCATGGTCGTGAACGGGTGCCGTCAGTTGAGACTGGTCATCTCTTAGCTGCCAGGCTTAATTCAATGTCTATGTTTTTAATTAGTTTTTATTATTACTTATCTGCATTGTGCTCACATATTAGAAGCGACAAGAAATATGTAGCCATGATTTAAAAGAGTGTCCATGGAGTTTCTTGCACGTTCTTCTCCATAGAGGTCTACGCTTTGGAACGTCCAATTTTGCTTCACTTAATTTTTTTCTTTTGACTGACCGACATTTTGACAATTCAAAAGTGCCTGTAATTGGTCTATTTGAAATAAACGTTTCTGATTTCTGAATTCTCTTAATATTTTATTTCGTTTTTTTTTAAAGAGCGAGAGGTCTTTGTATAATGTTTAAGCAAAAATAATCCCCGTACAAGGATAAATTCCAATGATATATATTTTTATTGTCTGCTATTTTTTTTTTTAATAAAAATAAATACTTTGTCTCACAAGCCTTAGAAGATCTAATTTCAAAGGTATTAAATTGTTATCTTTGAGTAATCCATTCTTTCTTAGAGAAAGTAAAAGAGTATTGAATTTCTTTACTTTTGCGAATCAGTAAATGCATCTTGATAATTATTATTGTCTAGTGCATCAATTTTGATAAAATTTGAGGCTAATCTTGGATGGTAGTAATTGTACGTCACGCGTCAGTAAAATTTTTGACAGAGAATACTTTGAGAAAAACCAAAACAGTAGATCTTCAACCAGAGTATAACCGCAGTCATTATATGGGTATAGGGCACTGCACAATCGGTGTGATAAGTCTCCTCTTTGAAAAATTATTATAGAGGCGCCACAACATTCTCGCTATCGCTCCGTATCCTGGAAGACCAGAAGCAGACGCTAGAAGTCGGTGCCGCTGATTGCCTCCACGAAGACGGCAGTGCTCCACCCAAGAGGGCAGGACTCCACCGTAAACTCCACCGATTCCTTAAGACGATCCGCACAATAGTAACACTCGGGCTTTTCTTCCCGTTAAATTTGAAACAGGAACCTCCCGAAACAAACGATGAAGAACTGTGTCAGCAAAAAGTAAAGTCGTTGTGCCACTTCTTTAACCGCTCTTCCAAAAGGCGATCTATCACGCCGCAATTGTGGTGTGCCAAAGGCTGCTAAAGCTACGGGAATGTTTGAAATTGTCACGTCGGCTCGGTAAGTGTTTACCAGGCAAAGGCAGTGTTGCCAGCCGTACTTTGAAATAGAGTATTGTACTATGTATCATGTAGGCGTACTCTGTAATCTATAACACTAATAGAAGACGCTGATATACTCTTTTTTACACAATGTTTACTATGCTAGTTCCAGTCACGCATGATGGATACATATTATCATAACCAAAAAAGGGGATTTTACTGAGAGAGTCTTTACGGTAATTAATGTGAAGTGACGGGAAAAGAGGAACAGGGCTTCATTCAAATTTATTAAAAATGAGCTCCTGATCTATAGTATGTACATTTAAATGTTTGAAGTCGTATAATTCTTATAAAAACAAAGAGTAAAAATCAGAAACTCTCTTTCACTTTACCCAGAGCTGGAGAAGTTATTGGATGATTTCCCATCTTCAAAATAGAGGTATTGTAATAATAATAAACCTTTATTCCAAACCTTACAGATCTATAAAAAAAAATACAAGCCTTTTCGTACAGCTGAACTCTAAAACCTGATCCTCAAACGGAGAAGAACCGAGAGTCTTCTGGAAATATCAACATGGTATTTGTAGCGTGTTGATATTTCCGGACAGTTTCAATTTTCATCTAGACGTCCTCTTTTACCACAGTCTTAAATAAACTATGAAAGTTAATTTAAAAATTGCACAAAATTCAAACCTGATATTAAAAATCTTCAACATATAAAAACTGGTTTGCAAAGGTTTCGAGAAGTCTTCAGGGAAGTCTTTGAGAACATTCATCTTTTAAGGTTATCGTTGATCGAGTACTGTTGCAAAAATGATGTATTTTCCCCTAAAGAATCCGTCTTTTTGCTTCGGAATCAAATTATGGGATAGCTTTCAATTATTCGTGTTATTGCTTTCAGAGATCCTTGAGAAATTGAGTAGTAAGTACCTAGACTGATTTTATTTGGTTTTGCAATAAGTGCTGTAATTTTATGTTTCTATGTAGTTTATAACATGATATTGTATTATCGTTTTTTATCCCTAACTAATAAATAAATAAAGTAATATTTTACGTAGCGTACTGTGGACGGTGAGCACGTCACAATATTTCAGCGGTAAATCTTCTCTTGGAGGAGTAGCTAGAGAGGCGTCATGGCATTCTCACTTTCTACCTGACGCAAGTCCTCGCCGGTCATGGCCAGTTCAGAAAGTTTCTATTTCAGATTTTTCTTCGGGTGGAAGAAAAGCCCGAGGACACGGTGGACCATCCGGGAGAAGTCTATCCCGCCACCGTACTGTGCCCTTGTGGAGGCGATGGTGTTCTCTCGCTTTTGTTTGTGCCATGGTCTGAACCGAGACGGAATGGGAAGCGACCAGCTCCTTCTGCGCAGTAATGCGAGCGAAGGAGATGGCCATAACCCTAAGAAAGAAAACATCTTCACGCTCCAGCCGCCGCCACAGAAGACGCGTTGGGACTCCCAGGGCACTTACTGGCGACTGTAGGCGCGGGCTTGCGGACGTCGAGTAATAGGTAGCTCGCCATCCCGCGATCCAAGCGTCGCAAATTTGATCGTGAAGGACCAAGCCCAACTCGACGATGCACGTGTGTTCCACTCGCAAAACGAAGCAGGATCGATGCCAGCTAAGGTTGCAAGAAAGTTTGATAGGAAGGTGGGTTTTAGTCAGTACCTAAGTCTGACATGGAGAAGCGGGAGAAGTCATTTGAAGATTTTCCAGTTTACCAACAGTAAGCTAAAAAGAGACAAATTTCATTTGTTTGTGAGACATAACAAAAAAATAAAATTATACTCGCAGAATGTTCAAATATACTTTCCATAGAACATTGGAATGCATAAATTGAAAAATATATTAAATTCGAAATCATTTAAAGGGTCTGCATTGCACGAACCAAAATTATATTGGGATGTAAGCCAGGCAACATTAGTAACATTTAAACGATAAAATTAAATGCTTTAAATTTCATCTAATTAATGGAACTCTTACGGAACCGTGAATACATTTTAATGACTCACTCCCTTACATTCGCTTATAATGTTGTGGAAAAATTTGCACCATATAATTTTGCTAGCCCCTCACTGGGTGAACATTATTTTCTATTACCTTCGTGCTCTGACCATATTATTTGTGCTGGACGTGTAATCTGCGAAATTACGTATAAACATTAGACTATGAAGGTATAATGCTCAGTTATTTTGTGCTTTTTCCTTTTGCACTGAACTATAATCAAAGTAAATGGTGATTTTGTAATTATTGCGTATCCTAGTAATTTAAAAAAATGGTGAAATATGTTTTTCCTTTGTTTATTTCTTTTGGGATGTTTTTTTTTTCTACTTTTTACTACTTTATTATCTTTAAATAGATCAACAACAGATTTTAAGGGGATGCAACTCGATATAAATTTTCATTGCTTTTCTTACAACCGCTCTTACGCGATTATGACGTTATTACACATTTTCATTAGATATTTTGGAAACACAGTATCTTGTGGATATTATCTAGGCTTCTATTAAAATCAATTTATAAATTTGTGTAAAACTAATCCAGTCCTCTGAAAATCTGCTATTTTGCATGAACTTTGACACTTCATAATTTACACAAAAATTAAAAAAAGTTTAACAATAGAAACCTTGCAAATTTAATCAAGATTCTGAATGACGACAATTTTTTTCGAAAACTTTTATGGGTTTAAAAAGAAACAAGTATTTCCTGGAACAAGTTTTGCAAAACATTCGAGTAAATCACGGAATTACCGAATGCAACGCGCAATGTTTGACGAAGAGACAACGCGAAAGAAGAGAGATAATGCCTGAAAACTCTGTTATTTGCAGGCGTTATCTCTCTTTTTTCAAACATCGCGTTGGATTGCGTTAGATGAAGTAACAAGCTTTTAAACCATGCTCGATGTTGACGATAGGCAAGTGGAAAAGGACCCTCTTAACCTGGTTTGCTGATGCGATATTGTCAAACAATATTTGTAAAACCGGCTCGTAAAATGTTTGTTTTATGTGATTAAACTAGAACCTGCTGATCTTTAAGTCAAGTGTAAATAGTTATTTCTAGGCAGGTATACTCCAATCACTCATACCAAATCATCACTCACAAGCAGCCCCCCTAGCCAAGTTACAACCGTTTCTTGTCGAATTCCGTTCTCCAATCGGTAACGCCTCGATGTCAGCAATTGTACAAAACGATAAGTTGGTAGCCATGTTGACGCGCCTGAATCGGCTGCTCGTTCTACAATGTAGCGTTTGTATAACAAAGGATGTAGCGTTGAACATTGTAGAAACGATAACAATTCTTTCTATTTTTTTTTAAACGATGTGAACTTGGCTACTTTTCTATTCGTTTGTTCTGACCACGTGACTTTACGTTGAGATGATGTCACTCCCACACATTTTATTCGCGTTAACGATTGCAGATTATCAACTTGGCTAGGGGTGCAGATAAGATAGTTGTCAAATACGAGTGTATCAATAATAATAATAAATAATAAAAACATTGTTCAGGCAGGGGCCATAGTCTTAACATAGTTCCTGGTAACCAGTCCATTTAAGAATTCTAAAAGCATAGCCCTATTGTTTTTGTTTTCCATATGTTGCAATAGTTTCCCACCAACCGGGTTTGTTCTTGGATGCACAGCGCGTACAGGGATAATCACCGATTGATACCATTTTCCATTAAAAGCGTCAAAGGGGTCTCTGCGAGTTACTTTTATAATAACCAATATAATAATAATAATAAAGTTTGACCCGGTGCACAAAAACCGTTGTTCGATTAACATGGATTTTAGGAACAAAACTAGTTTTTTCCCACTGAAGCGATTACGCTAAATTTTATGCGATTCAGAAAAATCTTCGTAGCTCAATTCGGGAATTGAACGTTTTTCATAGTTAAATTTGTACGAAACCCTCAGTGCGCGAGTCCGACTCGCACTTGCCCGGTTTTTTTACATTGAAGTCTGTTGTAATTTTTGCAAAAAGTTTTTTATTTTACACTATTTAGTTGTGCTATGCAAATTGACTATCGCTATATCGAAGTGCTGAAGTGTTTGTACATAAACGCCACTATGTCAGTCCGACTACAAGACCAGACCTCGAAACCTATCCTCTTGCAGCGGGGCGTGAGGCAGGGAGACGCTATTTCTCCGAAACTGTTCACGGCAGCAATGGAGGATGTCTTCAAGGTTTTGGAATGGAGAGGGCTAGGCATTAATGTCAATGGCGAGTGCATCACTCACCTTCGGTTTGCCGACGATATAGTAGTCATGGCTGAGACTACGGAGGAGCTCAGTACAATGCTTGGTGACCTCAGTAGAGCTTCCGAAAGAGTGGGACTTAAAATGAACATGGACAAAGCCAAAGTCATGGTAAACAGCCATGTAGCACTCACTCTTATTAAGATCGGGGACTCTACACTCGAAGTTGTAGACGACTACGTTTACCTGGGACAGACGGTCCAGTTGGGAAGGTCTAACTTCGAGAAAGAGATCAATCGTCGAATCCGACTTGGCTGAGCAGCGTTCGGGAAGCTGCGCGGTATCTTCTCGTCCAATATACCACAGTCTCTCAAGACGAAAGTCTATGTATGACCAGTGTGTGTTGCCAGTGATGACAAATGGCTCCGAAACGTGGTCGCTTACAATGGGCCTCATCAGAAGACTTAAAGTCACCCAAAGGGCAATGGAAAGGGCTATGCTCGGAGTTTCCTTGCGTGACCGAATCAGGAATGATAATATCCGCAGGAGAACCAAGGTTACCGACATAGCACGAAAAATCGCCAAACTAAAGTGGCAATGGGCAGGGCACATTGCTCGCAGAACAGATGGCCGTTGGGGCCGAAAGGTTCTGGAATGACGACCACGTACCGGAAGACGTAGCGTTGGAAGGCCTCCTACAAGGTGGATCGATGACTTGGTAACGGTTACGGTAGTCCGATGGATGCGAGACGCACAGGACCGTTCGTTGTGGCGACGCTAGGGGGAGGCCTATGTCCAGCAGTGGACGTCTTTCGGCTGAAATGATGATGATGATGATGATGAGTTGTGCTACCATAACTAAAAAGTACCCCTCAGCCAAACTTAAATAGTGTACAAGTTCTATAGTAAGATACCTATAGAATTTAATCATTAAAACATTGCATGACAATTCCATTAAGTCAAGCCACGGCTAGGATTTATTGTTTTATTACGGAAATTTTGTGCTTACTTTCCATCATCAGATTATCTTGATGGTACCTTATAAGCCGGAGTGCAACTCATGAAAATTCTAATAATCCCAAACACGTTGGTTAGGTTACATCAATAAAGAATTCCGGTGCTTACCTTCCGGCTTCGTCATCAGATCAGTTCGATATATCCGCTCCTCGTCTTCTTTTAGTCTCCTTTTAGTCAGTCATCGACTACACGTATAAACAAAGCAATTTTATTTGATACGACAGTTCTACTGTGATCCTATGAGGAGTTCCAATCCATATCTTCGAAGTTCATAATGAGATCATAACAATATTTCTATGAGACTAAATCAATAAAATAATTTTCAAAATCGGTCCACAATTGACTGAGGAATCGGTAAAAATACATTAAAAAAAATACATACAGCCGAACAGAACCTTGATCTTTTTGAAGTCCATTAAGAAGAATGTGAATCTAACAAAAAAAAACCTCATAGCACAAAAGCATTATCAGCTTTATAATGTACTCCCTGCTGGTACTCTGGCCTCCTTTCTAGGAAGAGGTCTGGGCCTTAATCCACCACGCACTGCATCCGTACTGCGTGGACGTCGCATGTCTTTGAATTTTTGGTTCTAGGACATGCTAATTTCCTCACGATGATTTCTTTCACCGTGGAGAGAGCAGTGATGATGAAATAAATTACACCAAGACGTAATGTGACTGGTTGGTTTTAAACTCTCGACCACCTGTAATTCGGGACCGTTAGCACTGGGTCACCACTGCTCGGGGTGAGCTGTTTAACTCTTTTTAATTCAGCTTACGGCCCAAAAAACGAACCATTTTACATCCAATGGATGGATACAAATGAACGAAAAGCTCCGAATATGACGAACGACAACAATGTATTTCCGATACAAAATGTATGTTTCCAGATCAGTTGTTGTTGAAATATTGTGGAGAATACGCTATTGGCACTGGCAAATGCTCACTTTGAGGCACTACCAGAACTTTCGTGTTTATGTTTCGATTTTGTTCTGGCTATTGAACATCAGTTTCATCAACTTTAAATTTGAATGATGTATTTGATGACGCGTAGTGTTCCACACACGCTTCAAAGAGATGTCAGCAGGGCAGGGCAATGGGCCGACTTCTCAAAGGGTTACCCGTTGTCCTGGAACGCAAAAGGCAACTGAATGAGCATAAGTGTGGTTTTAGTCAGTAAAAGCCTGTAACGCCTTCCGGCCCCGCCCTAAAGTGAGAAAAGTATTTAGGCGATTTCCCATTTCCGGCCACCGTAGGCGCGGACTTGCGTACGACGAGCAATGGGTAGCCCGCCCTCCGACCGTCTGGTAAGCGTCCGGACTGAGCCCAAGTCGTCGACGGTGCGTATTGTTCCACGCGCGCCTCAGGGAGATGTCAGCAAATCGTAGGGGCCCAGCAGGGTCGAAGCCTACTAAGAAAGCGAAACCCGGGGCCCTAGGACGAAGGCAAAGAAAGAACAGGAGTGGGTTTTTAGTTTGTAAAAGTCTGACACTATCTCCCGCTCCACCCAAGAGCGAGATCTGTCATTAGATGATTTTCCTACCTTAAAAAAAACCTTGAAAAAACATAGTTTGGAAAATGTTTATGATGATAGTTACTCACTGAATTGAAATACCTATGAATTAAGATTGAGCTCCAATTATTTTAGGTCGTAAATTCTACACTGTATGGTTAACCACAGGCTAAGGCCCTAATTGAATATTGTGGCCAACGCATCAGATTCTCTAAAGGCTAATTTGAGTGCATTGCTACAGCAGCAACCACTATTATTGGACCATTATATTTGGCTGTAAATTTATCTCTCTAGATATCTTTAACTTGATGATAGAAAGCCAAAGTCCATACTCTAGTATGGAAATTAAAAAGATTCTTGCTAACTAAATGTTACTATAGTGTTCAGATTATTTAATGGAGGATGTAAAGACATATTGATTCATGATTGGCCTGTTGGTCTAGTGGTTAGTGACCCTGACTGCTATGCCGGAGGTCGTGGGTTCGATTCCCACCCAGGACAAATGTTTGTGTGATGAGCACAATCATTTGTTCTGTGTCTGGGTGTAATTTATCTATATAAGTATGTATTTAGAAATATATAAGTATGTTTATCAGTTGTCTAGTACTCATAACACAAGCTCTGCTTAGCTTGGGACTAGATGGCGTTGTGTGATAGTTGTGGAATATTATATTATATTATTATTATATTGATGTAACCAGTGTAGTAATTTAATATTAATATTTGATATACTTTGACATTTATTTACAGATATATCTTGACATTCTCATTTAATATATGACATTTCAAATTGTAATTAAACTATTGACATTAATTTTTTTCATAGTGAACTAAATTGAAATATTAAATGTAATTTTTTTTTTGCAAGAAAATGTATTATAACAATAACAAAGCTTGTGATTTGCATACCTCAAGGTGTAATATGGTTGGACTGTGCTATAACTTTATGTAATTACCCATAATTATTAGTAAATAAATGATTATGAATTATGAATTAAATCTAAATAAATGAAAATCTTTATTACAAAACTTTAATCTATAAAAACACAAAATTTAAAAATTACGAAGCACTTAATTTTAAATATTATCGCGCGTGCTCTAACATCGACTCCAATTTCATTTTTAACATCATCAGATGAGATAATTATCAAATATAAGTCTATAAATAAGGAGGTTTCCGTACAAACTACAATTCCCGAATGGAGTCTCGAAGATTTTTCCGAACTCTAAATTTTTTTTTTTTTTGTCACTTAGTTATAACAAATTTACTGTTTTCATATTTATTCCTATATCTGTCCCATAAGGCCTTGCTTTATGCCAAATTTCAAGATTCTGGTTCAACAGGAAGTACACTATGAATTTTGATTCCTTTGAGAGTATCGAAATATACGTTTTTTGCGATATTTTTTTGTCACACACAAGTTTGATTTTTTCACAGTTTCAAGAAATCGCAGATTTGAGTATAATAATATGGTTTTAATTTCAACTTGATACCTCCACGCGTTCCCGAGATAAAAGGTCTTGACAGACAGACAGAGAGATAGACAGACAGACACACGGACAGCAAAGTGATCCTATAAGGGTTCCATTTTTTCCTTTTGAGGTACGGGACTCTAAAAAAATAAGCAGCCACTTTTTTAAGAAGTGGGAATTAATGAAATAACTTCTCCCGCCCTGGGTGGAGCGAGAGGAAGTTTCAGACTTTTTCTAACTAAAACAACACAGTAATTCTTTCGAACAATCTCGCAGCTCCAACTACTTTAAGAGGGCCTTTCTCGACTCGTCTGTCGTCAACCTTAGCATGGTTTATAGCTTGTTGGTTCGTCCAATGCAATGTTTGATGAAGAGGCTTACGCGAAAAAAGAACGATAATACCTGAACGCAACTTTTTCCAGGACATTCGTGTTTTTTAGGGTTCCGTAGCCAAATGGCAAAAAACGGAACCCTTATAGATTCGTCATGTGTCTGTCTGTCCGTCCGTATGTCACAGCCACTTTTTCCGAAACTATAAGGCTATACTGTTGAAACTTTGTAAGTAGATGTATTTCGTGAACTGCATTAAGATTTTCACATAAAATAGAAAAAAAAAACAATAAATTTTGGGGGTTCTCCATACTTAGAACTGAAACTCAAATTTTTTTTTTTCATCAAACCCATACGTGTGGGGTATCTATGGATAGGTCTTCAAAAATGATATTGAGGTTTCTAATATCATTTTTTTATATACTGAATAGTTTGCGCGAGAGACACTTCCAAAGCTCAAGATGTTGGAAAGTAGCAGATTCGGGACTAATTGTGCTCCATTGGTGTAATTGCTGCAAGGCGTTCCGATGTGAGGATAAAACAATAAACAAAGTGGTAAAATGTGTCTCCCCCCCCCCCCGTAAATTCTAAAATAAGAGAATGACAAAACTAAAAAAATATATGATGTACATTACCTTATAAACTTCCACCGGAAATTGGTTTGAACGAGATCTAGTAAGCAGTTTTTTTTTTAATACGTCATAAATCGTAAACCGCAATTTGCCTTTCAAGTTTGTACGGAACCCTCAGTGCGCGAGTCCGACTCACACTTGCCCAGTTTTTTTAAACCTCAAAAGTTTTTAGAATATAGGTCCGTCATTTAGGTTTCTGTAGTTATACTTAATTTTTTTATTTTTATTTATGAGTACATTGTAAAGAGTTAAAGTTCACACAAAATTGCAGATTTTCAGAGGTCTTTACTGGATTAGTTTTACACAAATTTATGATTTGATTTCAAAAAAATCCTAGGTCTATCTAGAGAAAGAACTGTAATAACGTCATAATCAAGTAAGAGCGGTTGTATGATAAACAATGAAAATGTATCTCAGGTTGGGCACACTTAACCACTATAATATATAGGTCTTTGATTGCATGTATGCAATCAATTATAGTGCTTATATATTCTGTCAACAAGTTCTATAACTATACCGTTTCAGTTTCTAATATTATGTACGAAGCCAATGGTCTCTGGTTGTTACTTTCCATAACCTAACTAAATGAGAATTAATTTCTCTCTCAAAAGCTTATGGTTTATTTAAATGGCAGTGAGTCCCTTACTACAAAATTCATCACAACGAATAAATCATTTATTTATGTGCACAGTCCAAAAACAATTCATCTTCTCGAATTTAACACCTATTCTTCAGAAATTCGCTTCTAAAATACGAGTAATTTATTGGGCCCGGAGTAATGTTGCCGAAATCCATTATGAAAATAATGGTTTCTGAGTACGGGACCCTACCTCGGATGTCCGCTTCGATTAGTCGAGCCAACAACAAAGCTGGTCCCCCGGTTTGACCGAATTTTACCTAAGTTTTGGTCCTGCCATCTTGGCTGTAATAATTAATTTATCAACACGTTAAGTACGTCGTGGGTAATCGTATCATCTTACGAAGTGTAAACTTATGTTACGTTTTGACCATTTATGAAATGTAACTTTCAAGATGGCGCTGCCGGGTACCTACTTTATTGATGACCTGTATTATGAACGTAGTTTGCAAACGGGTCAAAGTAATAAATAAACTAAATTGCAGAATGTACTTGACGAGTTTTAGCTAAAATCAAGTACATTAGTAAAAATGTTCTATTCGCCTTATTCTTTAACTTTCAGCAAAAAGATAGAGAGATTTTATTTATTGATTTGAAGGCCACGTCTTTATCCATAATCTTTGTCTTCGTTACAAATATTAAAAGAGCATAGTAAAGTAAGTAGCACGAGTATTCATGGAGTTTCTTGCATATTCTTTTCTTTATAGGTCTACACTTTGGAATATGCAATTAGCATCATTTACTACTTGACATTTCAAAAGTGCCTGTAAATGGTATATTTGAAATAAAATGCTTTGAATCTATTTCCTCACGATGTTTTCCTTCACCGTTTTAAGAGCAGTGGTGATGAAATATACCATGGCATGTCCTAGAACCAAAAATTCGAAGACATGTGACATTCAGCAACCCGCACTGGGCCCGCGTGGTGGAGTAAGACCTATTCCCTCTCCTAAAGAGAGAAGGCCTGAGTCCCAGCAGTGGGAACATTAAAAGGCTGATTATGCTTACGCTTATGCTTTGAATCTTTGTATCTCTGCACACTGTACCTAATAGAAAGTAAAGATAAAGGTGGAAGGTACAAATCAAACAAGAGTAAATTGCTTTTAAAACTAGGTTAAATTTTAAAGTTGATTTTCATTGGTCCATAACTTTTAAATACCTTGAGCTTGAAATACTTGTCATTAACGAAATTAATAGCGAATCAAAACAATGAACAGAAGATGCGAAGTTTAGAACGAAACGATAAACTTCCCATCTATTCAGAAACTTTACAAAGTTATTATTGACATTTTCTCATCAGGAACAAAATGGCGATGGTGAAACAATGCCTGGATTTTGCATCAATGACAAAATGGGTCGGAATTATGGCTCATAAGTCTTCGTGACTTGTAGATACTGATATTTGATAGTCTTTTGTCCTGAAAATAGTTCAACTAAAATAAAAATCTGACCACTCGCGCCTCAGGGAGATGTCAGCAAATCGTAGTGGCTCAGCAGGGTCGAAGCCTACTGGGGTCACGGGTAGTGTGAAAGCGAAACCCGGGGCCACCACGCGCGCCTTAGGGAGATATCAGCAAATCGTAGTGGCTCAGCAGGGTCGAAGCCTACTGGGGTCACGGGTAGTGTGAAAGCGAAACCCGGGGCCACCACGCGCGCCTCAGGGAGATGTCAGCAAATCGTAGTGGCCCAACAGGGTCTAAGCCTACTGTGGCCACGGGTAGTGTGAAAGCGAAACCCTGGGACGCAGGCAAAGAAGGAACAGGAGTGGGCTTTTAGTCAGTAAAAGTCTGACACTATCTCCCGCTCCGTCCAAGAAGATTTTCCCACCTAGAAAAAAAACCCCAAAAAGTATAAAATATCAATGTTTAGTTCACATCATTGTTATTTTACTTAGTTTTTCAATAGGTTAGGCTATCTGGATCAAGCTACAGCTGTCAAATTAGGCTGGTATAGGTACTTATTTAGTATTGACGTTTGACAGCGGATTTTTTTATTTATTAGTTTTTGCTCTATCTGTTCGCCAAGCATATGAAAAAGTATAGTGCAGCATTTAATTTTTTTATACCTCCATCCACTGTCCACTAAGATCGTGTTACTTAATGCCACTTGACTATTTTCTGTGGGACTACAGAAAAAAAATTGCCGCACTGAAAGCCAACAAAAAACCAACCAACCCAACAAAAATTCGTAACTAAATTCGGGAATTGAATTGTTTTTGTAGGTAAGTTTGTATGGAACCCTCATTGCGCAGTCCGACTTGCACTTGCCCGTTTTTTTGTTTGTAGGAGGTAAGCTCTGAAAGTACTGGTTGGATTGCGAAATTTTTTTCACCGAAAGAAAGCTGCTTTATTCCTGAGTGACAAAGGTGGTGTTGTTTAAGGTGGTTGTGTTTTTTGTTGGGTGGTGGTGTTTATTTTATGTATGCGGGCGAAGCCGCAGGCAAAAGCTAGTGTTAGAATAAAAAGTAAACAACTGTGGAAATTTTACTTAAACTGTTTGTTTTATTTAATTTCAAAGTTGGAGCGCACTTTTAATGACAAACCCTTATGATACCTATGTATGTGGTTAATTCTCGTTACAGCAACTGATTCAGATAGTGTAAAACATTATTTTTATGACCACAATCAGAAAATGTTTCATCATCATTATTTCAGCCGAAATACGTCCACTGTTGGACGTAGGCCTCCCCCAAATGTCGCCATAGGTCACTGAAAGGGCAATGGAAAGGGCTATGCTCGGAGTTTCCTTGCGTGATCGTGTCAGAAATGAAGATATCTGCAGGAGAACCACGGTTGCCGACATAGCCCGAAGAATCGACAAACATAAGTGGCAGTGGGCAGGGCACATTGCTCGCAGAACAGATGGTCGATGGGGACGAAAGGTTTTGGAATAGTGACCACGTACCGGAAGACGCAGCGTTGGAAGGCCTCCCACAAGGTAGACCGATGACCTGGTGAGGGTCATGGGAATCAGATGGATGCGAGAAGCACAGGACCGGTCATTAGAAAATGTCTATAATAATAATAATCATCATCAGTCAAACAGGACTCACCCCGCTTTCCTTGGCTAACGAGAACTGGTGCAAACCTGTGGTGCTTGACACTAACGATCGCAAGGAAGTATTGCAGAGTAAGGGATGGATGATTTCCTACATAAAAAAAGCTTCTAGTCTAATTGAATGCAACTGTATTTTACGTGGAGCGACTGCTTATCTAACCTCTACAACCCAGCAACTGTGTAATAATACCCTTGGCACTTCTGAGTGAGACTGGCGTTCGATTTACTGGCTGACTATCCGTACCTAACGACTATCAAAGATCTGCTAAAGGCAACCGAAACCAACAGGTTAACATGTTTCCAAGGCATGAAGGAGTCTCTGTACGTTGCGATGGTCACCCATCTATAGACCAACCTCGGTAAACGTTGCTTAACCTCGAAGATCGACGCTTGAAGCTATTATAACTTTAACCACGAGCTAAAACCGCTATCCTGCAATAAGAAATTTTACTAATTTTTTTAGGTACTCGTATTAATTTTTCTTTATTAAAAGGCATTTATCGAGAATTAGGGCTACACCATCTGGAGACTATTTTTCTCTTACAAAACAATTATGTAAATTGTACTTTATAACTGTTAATATGAATGAACAAAAACTGTAACAACTGCGACTGGAGGACTGGATTACTAGCTTAAAGCAGCGTATATTTTAATATTAATAGCACCACTTTAATAGGTAAAGGGCTTTAAGTTTGAATTTATTAAGGCCATTATGCATAATTTATAATGCCCAACCAATGAGCTTGAAATTACCCGTATTTTTTAATATAGAAAGAAGGTAAAACTAAAACGGGCCAATTCTTCTTACCCAATCTAGTAAGAAACACTTGTAGACATTTATTTATATTTTTATTTTACGTTTATTAATCATCATTTCAGCCAAAAGACGTCCACTGCTGGACATGAGCTGCCCCTGGTCCCTTGCGTTACTTATCCATCGGATTTCTGCAACCCTCACCAGATCATCGGTCCATCTTGTGAGAAGGCCTACAAACGCTGCATTTTCCCGCAAGTGATAGCCATTCTAAAACCTTTCGGCCTCATTGACTATCTGTTCTGGAAGCTACGGAATTACTTTCTTCAAAAATAGCTGATTTGTCTCAAAAATCCTTTTAATGTACTTAAGTATTAATGTGTATATATATTATATTATACATATAATTATGTACTTATATATTTTATTTTGACTAAATTAATTTTGTGTTGCATGAAATTTTATTAAAATGAGAATGTAATCGTCTACAGCTTCGAGTGAAGAGTCCCTGATCTTGATAAGAATGGGCACTACATGGGGAGCAGGTTGTTAAATTTAAGAATCATCTACTCCTTTCCCTTTCTGTGGACTTCAGATAATTTTATATTACTCAGTCGTAACCTGCTTAATTCGTCTTTGAGTTCGGTGATCGTCTCGTCGCGTCGGTTCGAAGTGTTTACGTGTTAAAAGTAGATCCAGTAGTCGATTTTTGTTGCACTAACCGGATTTCATCCAGGAGTTCTTCGCATCTCTTATGTTATTGTATTCTCTCTCTTGCTGTAAACTTGACCTCTACCGGAGAAAAGATGAAGGAGAGGTTATCGGGCATCAGAGGCCATATTTTAGTTAGTAATTATCGTAGGTGGATTTTCCATAATCGCCTAGCTGGGTAGGCAGGTTGGCGATTGCAGTGTGGTTACTTATTGCAATCTTCAGATAATGGCGCTATAGCAGTCTCTTAGTCACTTCTTATTACACTCACGAAAAATTTAAGAGATGGTACCATTATTTACGTCAACAACAACCTTATGATGACGACCATACAGCTGTTTCACGTTAAGGGTTGAAAATTTGTTTCATCACTATAGTAAAAAATAGGTGAAATAGGTCAAGCGGGAGCTTCTCAATAATAAAAAAAGTATCATGCCTTAGGACCAAAAATTTAAAGACCATCATAATAATTTATGATGTCAATCAAGTCGCACTGCCCTGTAGTGTAATACAGAGAAGGTCTGCATCCCCATAGTTGGAAAATACAAGCAGATTGATAATGCTTTTTTTTTCATATTAGAGCTATCACCAGTTAACAAGCCCCGCTTGGGCAGAGCAGCGGCTTGTCCTCAAAGCGAGGAGGAGTGGCAGGCAGTCGCCTTCTCTGCGGAGCAGTAATGTTAACAAAGGAGGAGGCTGCACGTGCACGTGCGAGGGCGCGGCCCTCATGCCCCAGCCACCGGGATCCCGATCCCGATTTCCGGTCACCGTAGGCGCGGGCTTGCGGACGGCGAGCAATGGGTAGCTTACCGTCCAATCGTCCGGTAACCGTCCGGACCGAGCCCAAGTCGTCGACGGCGAGTACTGTTCCACGCGCGCCTCAAGTTGTTGTCAGCAAACCGTAGGGGCCCAGCAGGGACGAAGCCTACTGGGTCCAAGGGTCTGCTTCTGAAAAGAAGACTCGGCCCTGGTATGAAAGGCAACGAAGGAACAGGAGTGGGTTTATAGTCAGTAAAAGTCTGACACTATCTCCCGTTCCGCCCAAGAGCCGGGGATGTCATTGGATGATTTCCCCACCGAAAAAAAAAAACATCGATTAACAAAAAGGAGAAAGGTGACTTTGCAACGCGCCTGTATGCAGGCGAGTTGCAAAGTCACCTTTTCATTTTCTCCGTAGAAATCCAAAAAGAAAAAAAAAAATATGAAAAAGTTCAAAGTAACACTGAAAACCCAAAAAGTTTACGTAATCTCATAATTTCGATAAACAACCATTTACGTATACTTAATCTGTATTCATAAGCCAAACTTCAACCTGTAAGCCGATCAACAATGTTGCGTAACCTACAGAGCGTTTAACAGGATCGGATAGCTTGAAAGAACTTTGTTATCACTTAAACTTGCCAAGTTTATGGGTCCACTTATCGTGGTCCTTATCTCTTAGTGATGCCACATCAATATACGGTACTGTGGGCTCTAGAAGTAAATAATGTGTTGGGGTATCAAAATACATAAGGATGTAGATATCTTTACTTCAATTATGTAGTGTTAGAAAGATTACTTTATTGGTAGGTCCTTTGGCATGTTTTGAAGGCAAGAACTGATGTTTTTTTTATTATTATTACTAGCTTCTGCCAGCGGTTTCACCCGCGTGATAGGTTTCTCCATACATACTTCCAACCCTGTTTTACCCCTTAGGGGTTTTTTTTTCTTTTTCGGGTGGGAAAATCATCTAATGACATCCTCGCTCGGTGGAGCGGGAGATAGTGTCAGGCTTCGCTTTCACACTACACATGGCCCCAGTAGTCTTCGACCCTGCTGGGCCCCTACGATTCGCTGACATCTCCCTGAGGCGCGCGCGGAACAATACGCGCCGTCGACGACTTGGGCTCGGTCCGGATGGTTACCGGACGGTCGGACGGCGGGCCACCCATTGCCCACCGTCCGCAAGCCCGCGCCTACGGTGGCCGGAAATCGGGATCGGAATCCCGGCAGCGGTTGGGGCGTGAGGAACGTTGCCGTTTCCTCACGTGATCGGCCGCCTCCTTTGCTAGCATTACTGCTTCGCAGAAGGAGGCGACCGCCTGCCACTCCTCCCTGCTCCGGACCATGGCCCGTACCAAGGCCCGGCGCGAGAGATCGCCGCCGCCGATCGCCCCCACGAGGACACGGCGTTGCTCTTCCCAAGCGGGGCACACCTCCACCGTGTGCTCCACCGTGTCCTCCGGGCGGTCCACACAGTGGCGACACCCGGGCGTCGCTTCCGCACGAATCCGGTGCAGGAACTTCCCGAACTTCCCGTGTTCGGTGAGAACCTGCGTCATGCGGAAGGTGAGGACGCCGTGAGGTCTTTCCAACCACGCCTCAAAGAAGGGACTTACCGCCATAATACCCCCCCCCCCCCCCTTAGGGGTGAAGTTTCGCAAAATCCGTTCTTAGCAGATGTCTACACCCTATAAGGAACCTACCTGCCAAATTTTAAGTTTGTAGGTGTTATAGTTTCTGAGATTTCGTGATTAATCAGTGAGTTCTATTTCACTTTTATATATATATATAGATTTATAGGCTCGCGCTTGACTTCTAAATCGGCTTATGGTAAGCGACAATATGGTCGACGGAGTACGCTTGCTTAGAAGTAACCTATTAACTCTTGACTTTAATACCCCCAGTAGTAGCTATCATGAAACGCAGTCAACAGATACAAAATAACCTTCTCAATTTAATTTTACTTTCATTAAGTTCATTTTTTTTTTATTCATATAAACCAGTGCTTGACTGCGATCCCACCTGATGTAAGCAGAGATGCAATCATTGATGGTGAGGCGCACTAGTTTATTAAGAGCCTATTCACTCTAGCCTTGAAGATACCTAAATTATAGCTAGACGGAAAGATCGTAGCAGGCAAATTGCTCCAGTCCTTCGATGTACGCGGCATAAACGACGAAGCGAAACGCTTAGTCCGGACCGTTGAAGTTTCAACAACGTACGGGTGGATACTCGCCGTACGTCGGTCGATTTTTGTCTATCATTAAATAATGTTAAAAACCCTATCTGGACATCTAGTGAAACAGGTCTGCAGTTGGCCTAATTTGCTGTCAAAGTCACGCATGGAACAGAGCCCTTGGCGAGCAAGATCAATTTCACACTTGACTTAGTTTTTTAAGAGCAGTGGTAGCCGAATGGTAACGGCCCCGACTTACGAGTTGTAGGTCGCGGGTTCAAACCTAGCCAGGTGCATTACTTTGTGTAATTTATTTCACCACCACTGCTCTCAAAATGGTGAAGGAAAACATCGTGTAGAAACCGGCATGTCCTAAAACCAAACAATTCAAATACATGTTACATTCACCAACCCGCACTGGGCTCGCGTGGTGGATTACGGCCTATTCCTAGAGAGAGGAGGCCTGAGTCCCAGCAGTGGGAACATTAAAAGGCTGGTTATGCTATGCTTATGCTATTTTTTTAAACTTACAGTCTGTTTATCAAATACGAAGGATGACGTAGGGAGTTGCTGGCCCTAGATGACTCAGCCAGAGCTGCGCGATCATTCGAAAGAGTTACCGTGACCTTCGCAAAGTGCAACTAAAGGAACACTATGGATTTTAATCACTAAAAATTCAGGGATCCTGCAGGGCCTAAGCCTACTGGGGCAACTGGTCGTCTGAAAGGGAACCCCAGGGTCCTGGTAAGCAAGGCAAAGAAGGAATATAGAAGTGGTTTTTAGTTATTAATAGGCTGACACGCGCTCACGCCCCGCCCAATAGTGGGAGAAGATATTGGATGATTTCTCAGCTAAAAAAGCGTATTTTCGGTCCTTGTGCAAAACCCTGAGTGTCAAGCAATGGACGTATTTTGCTTACATAGCGTTGGTAGTATAATATTCCTAGGGTTAGTACAGATGCCTGGAGAGTGTGCGTTGTAATCTACTTTGCGAGCTCTGTGCGGTTTGGTTACATTTCTTATTTTTATTAAAAAAATATATATATGTATACATATATGATTATCACACAAGAGAAGAAAGATAGTGCTCTTTTATTTTTAAATCTCGAATGCTAGGCTAAAAGAGTTCTACAACCTTACTGCATGGACAGAGAAAGAGTAGGAGTAGTAGCTGAATTTGTAAGGAGGGGATTTAAGAAGGGATCTTAGGTGTGATCTGCACGGTGCGTCGTTAGGACGACGTTTATTCTATTTTTGGGTTTCCTACTTCAGTCGGCAAAAATGGAACCCTTATAGGATCTATTTAGATACTCAATTCCATGGATACTAGATATAGAAGAGATAAGAACGAATAGTTGCTTGATAATTAGTAAACTACAAACTAATAACAATTGCTCGCATTGCATATGAATCTTAATTACAAGGAACTAAATAAAAAACCGGGCAAGTGTAATTCGGACTCGCGCACTGAGGGTTCCATAAAAACTTACCTATGAAAACCGTTCAATTTTGAGTTACGAAGATTTTTTCGAATTGGAAAAAAAGTTTTTTTTTTTGTAACATAACTACAAATTAACAGTTTTCAGATATTTTCCTATATTTGTGCTATGAGACTACTTCATACCAAATTTCAGGATTCTAGATCATCGGGAAGTACCCTAAGAATTTTGATTCCCTTGAGAGTGTCGAAATATACGTTTTTACCGACATAAACAACCGTATCTTTTTGTTTTCGTTAACTCAAATGTTTGATTTTTTCACAGCTTCAAGGAACCGCAGACTTGAGTATATGATTTTAATTTCAACTCGATACCTCCACGCGTTCCCGAGATAAATAGTCTTGACAGACGGTCAACAAAGTAATCCTAAAAGGGTTCCGTTTTTTCCTTTTGAGATATGAAAACCCTAAAAATCAGCTTAAGCACTCTCAGTAGAGCAGGTAACGAACCCGACTTAAGAGTGGTCACGAGCTCAAACCCAGCTAGGCACATTACTTTGTGTAATTAATTTCATCACCATTAATTACAAAACGGTGAAAAAAAAACATCGTGACGAAACAAGCATGTCATAGAACAAAAAAATGTAATATAAAATATAAGAAAGAAAGAAAGAAAGAAAGAAAAAACATTTATTTGTACCTCACACATACAGTAAAATTAAAAAAAAAAAACAGTAGAATACATAGGAATTAAAATATTGTAGAATTAAGTACCTACTTATAAAAACAAAAAAAAAGAGAAAAAAAATAACTGTATGATCTGTGCAAGGTCAAAAAGGCGCCTAACTCAGCATATGCTGCGATATTTAAAACGATAAATATCGCAGCGCTGGTATTCTGTTAGGGCCCACGGTGATGCCACGGTCACACTCACGGAGGTTAAATAAAACGATATAGGTATCGAAACAAAACAATACACACAAACATTGATAAAACAAACATAGAAAAAATAATAAATTGGTAAAAAGCGTGAATTTATGGTAAAATGTGTCATGTGTTAGAAAAATATTTATAAAACTAAAATGCAATAAATAATGAACCATAGACAGACGCCTGACGCCGCACTCCAAAATCATTTGTCAAAACTATAGACAAACGGACGAACGCGAACGCACGGTTCACGGAGAGTGTAATCTATGGATATTAATATTCTGTGGCACGATCTATCGACTGACAGAAGAAAAAGTAGGTCGTTCTTCATTACAGAGTACCTTTTTAAGTATAGTAATCTTCATCAAACAAATTAAAACAAGTTGAGTAAATATTGGTAAATAAATACGTCTCAAACAAAAGCGATTCGGGAGTTCCAGAAATGTTATTGTGTATGACTGTGAAGTGTAATGTGTGCTATATTGGACGCAAGAAAAAAGATGCCAAACCAGCCGAGCGACAATGTCACCAATGCAAACCGTGCAGAACTCTGGCTAAATTATCTGGTGGTTTCCCTTTGGTTGCGTAATAAATGCTGTTTGTATTTGTAACTAAAAGCACCAACCGTCTTTAAAGCACGAATAGGTGGTGGCAAGTTATTCCACACCTTACTAGCAGCGTGTTTGAAGCTTCCACGAAATGCAGCAGTTTTATGGGTCAAGGTCAATAAAAGGTAAGAAGATGCTCTCGTTTTAACTTTGTTTACATCACGTGACCAAGTTAATGTATTATAAAGTTATGTAGGATTTTTTGTGAGAATTGTGCCAAAGAGTAGGGTAGCCAGATGAAGTTTTCTGCCATCTGACATTCTCATCAGATTACCCCTATTTAAAAATGGTGTTATGTGAGATCTTGGAGGGACATTAAAATAAAACCTAGCACATGCATTTTGTACTCGCTGGATTAAGTTATTACTTCTACCAAGAATGCACGCCCCATACACAGTGTCAGCGTTATTCAGCTTGGATAAAACAAGTGACTCACAGAGCATGATACGCATATCCACACTTAAGTAGGGACGTACACGGTATAAAAGCTTGAGACGATAGAAGCAATTGCGCACAGCTTCTGTAATATGAGTCTCAAAATGCAAGTGCTCATCAAATACTACTCCAAGATTACGGGCTTCCTGCACCCTCTCTATGGGACAACCATCGATCCTCACATCTAAATTAGCAAAGCAAATACTACTATCCTTACATCTAAATTACTGTGGCCCAATTTATTTAAAAAATCTCTTGAACCTATAATTAAATATGTTAAATCCACCAATCTGCACTAGGCAGGTAGTGGATTACGGCCTAATCCTTCTCCTGGAAAAGAGGCCTGAGTCCCGGCAGAGGGAAAATCATAAGGCTCATTGATTATGCTTATAGTAAGCACTTCATTAAATTTAAAATAACAACATGAATGAGATTAAAATAACAAAAGATGATAAGATGTAAAGACCATACGCATCAAGATGTTAATTGAACTAAATGAGCCCAGTTTTATATCTCTAGAAATTTTATTACGAACTAAACCTAATGTATGTCGTATAAAACTAATGTTACCCTAAGCCACTACTTTGAACTGTTGAGCACTTAAACCGTGGACGTAAAACTGGTGCAACAGTAAAATAATAATGACTGGGGTGAAGTCCCTATTGACTGGCGTCTAGACTGAAGTATTTAGTTCATGTAGTTATTATTTGTATGTAGTTCCCACACACATAAAAACAAAATAATTCCCTTTTATTAGTGTTCCGTACCTCAAAAGTTAGGCCGTAATCCACTACCTGCCTAGTGCAGATTGGTGGATTTAACATATTTTATATTAATTTTTTTTGTTCTATGACATGCTTGTTTCGTCACGATGTTTTTTTTTTTTCACCGTTTTGTAATTAATGGTGATGAAATTAATTACACAAAGTAATGTGCCTAGCTGGGTTTGAGCTCGTGACCACTCTTAAGTCGGGTTCGTTACCTGCTCTACTGAGAGTGCTTAAGCTGAATTTTAGGGTTCCGTACCTCAAAAGGAAAAAACGAATCCCTTATAGGATCACATTGTCGTCTGACCCTTTATCTCGGGAACGCGTTAAGGTATCGAGTTGAAACTAAAACCATATACTCAAGCCTGCGGTCCCTGGAAGCTGTGAAAAAAAACAAACTTCTGAGTTAATGAAAAAAAAAAGATACGGCTGTTTATATTCTAAAAAATGTGTATTTCGAATCTTGAAATTTGGCTTGAAGCATGGTCTCATAGCACAAGTATAGGAAAAAATCAGAAAACAGTAAATTTGTTGTTACGTCACAAAAAAAACTTTTTTTGCCATTCGGAAAAATCTTCGTAACTCAATTTGGGAATAGAACTATTTTCATAGGTAAGTTTGTACGAAACCCTCAGTGCGCGAGTCCGACTCGCACTTGCCCGGTTTTTGTTTATAGGTTCACACTTGATCACTATCTCACCTGATGGAAAGCAACAATATGGTAAACGATGGAGTGCACTTGCCTAGAAGGAAACTATTCACTCTTGACTTAAAGATCCACAGCTTGTAGCTGGCAGAAAATATAGACCGGTAGGGGATTCCACTCTATAACTGCACGCACAATTAATGTGTTCCCAAAACGTTTTGTGCGTATGAGTGGGATGTCCACCATTTACCGGTGGTGCATTGCCGTTATACCCCTGGCGATCCGATGATGGAACGGATTTGGCGGAATTTATTGAGTGTGCAAGCACCCCCTGCTTTTTTATCGATGGATTCAAAGCTTTCCATATGTCGCAATAATTACCCACGAACCATGTTCTTGAGTTCACAAGCATAACGTATACAGGGATAATCGTCGGTTGGAACCATCAGGAAAAGTGTGTAAGGAGCCTCACGAGTTGGATTTCAGCTGCCAATACCCTCGAGATACAAGAAAACAGACTCTTAGGTGCTAGCGTTTTAGACTATAATTCTAGATGAACACAAAACATTTTTAAATTGATACGAATATCATACACCTTGTCGAAAAATTACTTTAGTGACACATATGTTAGGATACATATAATTGTAAGACTAGTATCTTCCAAATCCTGACTCAGGGTAGAAGTATGAGTTCTAGCTTTTAGTAGTCAGTAGGAATCTGATTTGGAGAGGTGTGGTGACCCAGTAGACCAGTAGTAACGGCCCGGAATTACGAGTTGTAGGTACGTCACGGATTTAAACCCAGTCAGGCGCATTACTTCGTGAAATATATTTCATCACCGCTGCTCTCAAAAGAGACGAAACGAGAGCAGTGGTGGCCGAGTGGTAACGGCCCCGACTTACGAGTTGTAGGTCGCGGATTCAAATCCAGTCAGGCGCATTACTTTGTGTAATTTATTTCATCACCACTGCTCTCAAAACGGTGAAGGAAACCGGCATGTCCTGGAACCAAAAATTCGAAGACATGTGACATCCACCAACCCGCACTGGGCCCGCGTGGTGGATTACGGCGCATACCCTCTCCTAGGGAGGAGGCCTGAGTCCCAGCAGTGGGAACATTATAAGGCCGACTATGCTATGCTATGCTATGCTCTCAAAACGGTGAAGGAAAACATCATGAGGATACCGGAACGCTCTAGAAGCACAAATTTGGAGATATGTAACATCCACTAATCCGCACTGGGCCGACGTGGTGAATGACGTGATCAATTGCCTCTCCTAGAGAGGCCCGAGTCTCAAAAGTGGGAACATTAAAAAGTTGATTATGCTTATGTTAGGAGACCGAATTTATACTCCGTTTTCCCTAAAAACTTTCTTACACCAAAAGAAACAAAATAAAAATAAACCAGACAAAGAATCTATGTCGCATTATCCCAATCGTATTTATGTGTGACAACAAAATTACACTGTCTTTTAACACCTCTCACAGTAAAAATTTGACTGTTATACAGATATCTGTTCCTAGAGTTTATTTTTCGAAGTCAATTTACTAATGTTTAGACTAGATTTTCAATGTTTAGACTTTCAACGATTTTAAAAAAGCCCACGTTACATGAACGAACGAATTTCAAACTCTCAAATACGAAGGACTGTTTCAGTCCCTAATGACGGTTATACAAAAACTTCTGTGCTAAACACAATAATACAAAATGTTGTCGCTACAATTTTTGAGGAAAATATTCCAACTTTGTATGTATGTATGTTTATTTAACTTCTTGAGTAGCGTAATTAGAGACACAATAGTAAGACAATAGCGCACGACCGCCGGCGTTCGTGCGGGGATCAACAGCTTAATTTAACGTGACAAGCTGTCTCCTACATGATGAGGGTACTAACAACAAAACCTTTTGAAAATATCTAAATGTCCGTTCAAAACTCGGATATTACGACACCAAATATAAATTTGTAATGTATGAGTTTTAATGGGCAAAATGCTTTTTGGTAGGTGTTTTAATCGTACATTTCCCAAAAAATTAGCATTGCCATTCAACGTGGCATGCTGCCAGTCTTCTGGACATGTTTTCGTCGTACCCTGCTAACAGCGATATATAGGAGTACTTCACGTCTGAGTGTATTTATTTTTAAAGGGTGAAAGGATATTTGTATTTTTTTTTGTGCAGGAAAATCTATATTTGCAATCTTTAAAACAATTGTTTTAAAGATTGCAAATATAGAAAAAAAAATTAAAAAACTATAGTCTAAGTGAATAAAATATTACACTGTGATTGCATAAACGGATTTCGAAAAACGATGTATTTAGGCAGTTCAAATCGACTCATATTGAACATAGTAAGTGCATACATTGTTGTGTTAAGCTCGAAAAAACTGTTTGGATTTAAATGGGACTTAGCTCAAACTTATATTGGATACGCCATAATTATGGCGGTAAGTCCCCTCTTTGAGGAGTGGCTGGGAAGGCAACACGGCGTCTTTACCTTTCTCCGGACACGGTACGTTTGGGAGGTTCCTGCACCGTATTCGTGCGGAAAAAACGCCCAGGTGTCACCATTGTGTGGACCGCCCGGAGGACACGGTGGAGCATAGAGGTGTGCCCCGCCTGGGTAGAGCACCGCCGTGTCTTCGTGGGGACGATCGGCGGCAGCGATTTCTCGCACCGGGCCTTGGTACAGGCCATGCTCCAGAGTGAGGAGGAGTGGCAGGCGGTCGCCCCCTTCTGCGAAGCAGTAATGCTAGCAAAGGAGACGGCCGCACGCTCGAAGCAATGGCTCTCGCGCCCCAGCCACCGGGATTCCGATCCCAATTTCCGGCCACCATTGGCGCGGGCTTGCGGAGGGCGAAGGTGGAGGGCTACCCATTGTAGCCAATGCCTTAACCCGTCAATTGAATAATACAAGTTTTACATAATCTGGACATACAAGTAGAACGATCTTGTGCAAAAATTTAATTCAAAAACAAACAAAGTTGAAGTGGAGGTGTAAGTTGAAGTGGTGCAAGCAATGGGTAGGTTGCCGTCCGACCGTCCGGTAACTGTCCGGACCGAGCCCAAGTCGTAGACGGCGCGTAGTGTTCCACGCGTGCCTCAAAGATATGTCAAAAACCGTAGGGGCCCAGCAGGGTTGAAGCCTACTGAGGCCATGGGTGATGCGAAAGAGATCCCCGGGGCCCTAAAACAATAGCAAAGAAGGAACCGGAGTGGGTTTTTAGTATGTAAAAGTCTGACACGCCCACCTAAACCGCCGATTTTCAAACCCAAAAAAAAAAACACCAAGTAAGTAGTACTTACAAGTATTCATTATCTTTATTTTTAAAATTCAACCCCTTAAAGGACCTACACTAATAAAATAAGTACCTTATACAGGCTACACCACCCGCAAATCTTCCAACACAATTTATTAGTAAACGAGGTAAATCTATTACGGTGTTGCCAGCTCAGCTGTGGTAAATGGATTACTTCAAGCTTCGCCAGACCATAAAGCCGTACTAAACTACTTATTACTTGATCACACGCTGCGAATGTCTAGATAAACACCTTTGTATAGAAGGTTATTTTTATTATCGAAGTAATTTCTGGTTGAGAATCGCCAGAAGGGTTATGTTTGGTGATAATTAGCCTCTTTATGATAAACTTGTCAATAGTTTTTTTGACTTTTCCGTGACTGAGGAAATAAACAGTGTTCACGAAGATGTCAGAGATTCTGTACCATACTATTCGTCCGCTAGCATAAACTTACAAAGGCGGATTTAATATCTTAGGCATTCTCTACCAGTCAACCAAGGGAAATGGAGAGAACATGGCAGATGCACAAAAAATATTATTAAGAAAAATATAGCATAGCATAGCATAGTCGGCCTTATAATGTTCCCACTGTTGGGACTCAGGCCTCCTCTCTAGGAGAGGGAATGGGCCGTAATCCACCACGCGGGCCCAGTGCGGGTTGATGGATGTCACATGTCTTCAAATTTTTGCTTCTAGAACTTTACGATGTTTTCCTTCACCGTTTGAAGAAAAACATAGGAACGAAATAAATATGTACGTAAATATTAAAAAAAGGGAGTATTAATATTCACTTCAAAAATGTTATGTTCATTAATGACAAACAGTACTTTATGAAATAACACAAATGAAGCATTAAAATTAAACTAGAACATGTATAAAACAGAAAGAAGAAAGCAAAACTTTCGTGTCCCAGAAGTGCATTGATACAAAAATGTATGCACGATTTACATTTTTAAATCAGCTCTGGTTTCACTAATGCGGTTCCCATGCTGGTTGTGGAAAAATCGCAGGCGTCGATTTGTATGACACGTGCATAGTCGTGTCCTGCGTGACTAATGAGATTTGTATCAGTTTATCCTTCTCTTTTTTTTTCGTTTAAGTTGTTGTAATCTATATCTATATAAATAATAGGAAAAACTTACTGACTGACATATTAACACACAGCCAAAATTACTGGACTTGGAACATGAAATTTCAAAATACGGTTTAAGGAGAAAGAAAGAAAGAAATAAAGAAAAATATTTAAGGGGTGTTAAAGTTTTTTATGAAAACATATTCACGAACGGAGTCGCTGGCAAGTGCTAGTAAAATATAGGTATTCACGTGTTTCTTGGCTCTCTTGGGACTTTGGCAGTACTGTATCATTTGTGATGACTGTTTGCAGCGTACTTTTTGCTAAATACATTCTTTTGTTTCTGGAGTCCGTTAGGACCTTAGAAAATGCAGCATAATTTTACATTCTCAGATTCTTGATTAATTATATTTTATGTATTGCTGTGTTTTTGTGGTGATAGGCTTTTATAGATGATTCGATAAGCAGTGCACCTTTTGGGATTTACTGTAACTAAATAAGAAATTAAATATACGGAAAAGTGACGTAATCCGGTAGTATTATTTTCATATCCCTCCAAGTCGCTCCTCGGTCGTACACACGTAATGGATGATTATATTTTTGTTTCTTACTAAATAGTTTTCTATAATACCTTATCAAAATACGTGCTATATTTTAAGCGGATTCCAATCAGTATTTAGAGTACCGAAATACGGGGTGAATAGAAATGCAGGGGTGAATAGAATCAAAACTTTATGATCATATATCAAAGTAAAAATCTTAGTCAAAGTTTTGTTTTCATTCACCCCTGCGTTTCTACTCACCCCGTTTGACTGTAGGTATTAAAAAAACAGCTTCTTCAATCTCAGCTAGATTTTAGGACATTTCTGTCACACTACTCCGAACAATTGCAACTTCTGAGAGGTAGAATAAACAGTGCAACCACTAGAAGCTTATCTAGCTAAGGTAATGAAGTTCGACGAGTCATTGAGAAGCAACTCCACTTTAACGTAATGTTAAAGTGGAGTAGCTTTTCAATGACTTTCCGATTACTTTCAAGAAAAGTACATTTCGATGTTCACATGGGATTACTTTTAATATTTTTCACTTCCCTCATAAATGTAGCAAGTACTTACTTTCATTTCAAAACCTATAACTTTTATCAAATTGAATTTACTTACTGTAAAATAAAATCTAGCATTATCGTTTAATATAGCTCCCATAGTACGGGTTTGTGGTCAAGGGCTCTTGTATGAAGGCACGTTGCTCCTTCAACGGTCAATTGACTTTGAAACTAAAATACGATCGCTCTTCCCAACTTGGATGAGGTTTGAGTGGACTTCACGGCGTTTTTTCTTTAGTACCACCTTTTGCAAGAGTGATTTGTTTTTCGTTAACCCTTTTTTTGATTTTTTAACCTCTTTGCTGATCAGAGGCATGATAAGAGATGTGTTGAAGGAATGCCTGGAAACATCAAAGAGTATTCGAAAAATAAATGATTAATATAATATAATATTCCACAACTATCACACAACGCCGTCTGGTCCCAAGCTAAGCAGAGCTTGTGTTATGGGTACTAGACAACTGATAAACATATTTATATATTTCTAAATACATACTTATATAGATTAATTACACCCAGATATCGAACAAATGATCACGCTCATCACACAAACATTTATCCTGGGTGGGAATCGTACCCACGACCTCCGGCATAGCAGTCAAGGCCACTAACCACTAGACTAACAGGCCAGTCTGACTGGTGACTTACAGAGTAGTGCAACATTTTTAATTAGTTAACTAGTTTATTAACGGGACGATAGTGTTTGTCTAGATTAAGTAGTATCTATTTAGTGTATTTAGTGTCGACGTAGTTTATGTAGTGTTTACTTAGTTTAAGTAGTGTCCGTTTAGTTTAAGCGGCGTATATAATTATATTTATTTATTAAAACTTCATGCAACACAAAAGTACAAAGGCGGACTTAATGCCTTAGGCATACTCTACCAGTCAACCTAGGGTGGTGAAGAGAAAATGTGGCAGGTGCATAAAAATACAAAAGAATATTTAGAAAATAAGAGTTCAAAAGTATGTATAAATATATATACAAAATAAACATACATATATAATTATACATATATATTTATATAAAGTAAAAGAAAGGGGTTATTGAGACGACTTTACTACATAATCCGATCTTTCGTCCTTTTTTTGGGTGGGAAAATCATCTAATGATATCCCCACTCTTGGGCGGGGCGAGAGGACATTTCAGACTATTACTGACTAAAAACCCAATCCTGTTCCTTCTTTGCCATTGTTCCAGGGCCCCGAGGATCTCTTTCGCATCACCCATGGCCGCAGTGGGCTTTGACCCTGCTGGTCCCTTACGGTTACTTACATCTCCGTGATGAACGCATCGAACACTACGCGCCATCGACGACTTAAGCTCGGTCTGGACAGTTACTGGACGGTCGGACGGCGAGCTACTCATTGCTCGCCGTCTGCAAGCCTGTGCCTACGGTGGCTGGAAATCGGGATCGGAATCCCGGTGGCTGGGGCGTGAGGAGCGTTCCCTCGCGCATGCGGCCGCCTCCTCGCGACGGCCCGACGCGAGAGATCGTTGCCGCCGATAAAGCATTTCAAGAAAATAAAACATATTTTTCACGGTCTCATAGTCACAGTAAACTGAAATGGTTGTTGTTTTAATGACTTTTTGGAGGTAGGCGGAACAGAGAGTAAAGCCAAGTTATGGCAGGGTGGAGGTATGTGGATACCTCCGTTGAAAAGGGAGGATCCTCCGGCCAGACGGGTATTATGTCTGATGGGCTACTGCCCGATAGATAATTTCGGGCAGTTATGTGTTCCAATCGTGCGGAGAACTTTTATTGCGC
The DNA here is from genome assembly GCA_905147345.3 of Mythimna impura. Taxonomy (NCBI): domain Eukaryota; kingdom Metazoa; phylum Arthropoda; class Insecta; order Lepidoptera; family Noctuidae; genus Mythimna; species Mythimna impura. Next base: position 5,832,027 of record LR990349.1, read on the forward strand.
GATGCAGGATTAGTTATTATGTGGCGCCATATATGTCGCTACATCACTCCCCTCCGGAGATCGGAGATCGATGGTTCTTGATGCTTCTTGATGCGTGCCAGGCCAATGGTAGGTTGGGTCCAGTGGGTTGGAACCAAATGCCGTATAGTTCTCGGTGAGTCGGAACTGTCTGCGGTGATGCCCCAGTGAGTCGAGGTGGTGCTATCCCAGTGAGTCGGGATGATGCCCCAGTGAGTCGGGGTGATGATGCCCCAGTGAGTCGGGGTGATGGTTTCCCAGTGAGTCGGAATAATGCCCCAGTGAGTTGGGGTGATGATGTCCCAGTGAGTCGGGATGATGCTGCAGGCTCCAGTGAGTCGGAGTAGTGCTGCTGGCTCCAGTGAGTCGGAGCGGTGCTGTGCGACGTAGGGCTTGACTGCTGGCGTCGACCAGGAGAGGTTCTTCATAGCTCTTCATGTGACTGGCCGAAGGTACGGTGTGCTTAGCCAAGGTCGCTGATGAGGCTGAGGGTGATGACCAGGTATGACCAGGACCAGCATGCCTACATGCTGGTGGTCAGAATACCCTTTTAAGCCGTGGGTGCTGGCTGTATGGCTCGCTGCTCGAAAGCTTGAGGAAGTGATGATGACGTCACGAAGTAGTGGCTGCACGAAGGCTGCGCTGACGTTCATTGTCGAGGGTCACCAGTTTGGAGGGTAAGCGGAACAGAGAGTAAGGTCCCGCATACCTCCGTTGAAAAAGGAGGATCCTCCGGCCAGACGGGTGCTATGTCTGGTGGGCTACTGCCCGATAAATGATTTCAGGCTGTTCTATATGTTCCAATCGCGCGGAGAACTTTGATTGCGCGATGCAGGATTAGTTCTTATGTGGCGCCATAGATGTCGCTACAACTTCAAAGTTTAAAAAATGCAAATGCTATAAAATATTTCAAATGATTACAAAACAGCAGTATACAAAAAGTTCAAACAGCGTAACCCTGCATTTTCAAATCGAACAAGCAAATAGTATTTCAAGATTTTAAAAAATCCAAGTGCTTTTGTTTTAGAGTGGACAATCTGAGATACATTATAAACTAGTGATTATGACGTTTTTACACATTTTTTGATATTTTGGAAACAGAGATATCTTGTGGAAATTATTTAGGTTTCTATTGAAATCAAAACATGTGTTAAGTAATCCAGTAAAGACCTCTGAAAATCTGCTTTTTTTTCGTGAATTTTGGCCTTTCATAATGTAGTGATTAATTAAAAATATTAAAAAATATATCTTTAATAATAAAACTTGCTTTGCTCGCAGAACAGATGGCCATTGGGGCCGAAAGGTTCTGCAATGGCGACCAAGTACTGAAAGACGTAGCGTTGGAAGGCCTCCTACAAGGTGGACCGATGACTTGGTAACGGTTGCGGGAGTCCGATGGATGCGAGACGCATGGGACCGTTCATTGTGGCGACACTTAGGGGAGGCCTATGTCCAGCAGTGGACGTCTTTCGGCTGAAATGATGATGATGATGAATAAAAATAAACATTTTCAGACGATATTTATTTCCACAAATTAACAACAGCCTTAATAATATTTACACAGCTAATGCTTACTTATTTTCTAAAAATACACATACCTTATACAAAAATCGTAGGTACACTTAAAACTTTGGTTGTTGGATTAACCCTGACCCCCGTACTAGTTTGAACTGTATTACGGTGGGACAGTATTCCTCGTTCGCAGTACACAACTTAGGTTACAGAGTCGATTTAGACAAGAATAATTAGACAAAATTCGTTAGTAACAATATCTTAAAAACTAATGGTAGTAGGTTTTAACAATACAATTACACACACAACTAGACTACGAGATGAAACCGCACCCATCTTTGCAACATGGGGACTCCCACTGTCTGCAAAAACACTGAGTATAGTGTTGATGCTGCCACGAACACAAACGAGTAAGGAGGCGCATCTCTTCTTGATTATGGCGGCAAAGCCATCAACCCGCGCTTCAGCAAAAATACCTGAAGCACTGCAACGCCACGGTAGCCCCAACAGTACCCTGAGTGCATTGTTATATTGAACATGCAGGTCACTGTATGCCCACTGCGAATACCCGACCCACAGGCTGCAGGTGTAAAAAGATTCGTACACTATGCAAACCTGCGGGCCAGCATGTTACAAGGGACAGCCAGCGACCTGCGTTCCCTATCAATATCTATATTATCATTTAAATCCTCGGTGACCCAGTGACCGAAATATTTCAATTAAGAGACCCTACGCAGTGGTGTGCCACAAAGTGACGCATCTAGAAATGCTGGGTAAGAGAAACCATTTGCTTTAAAGGGCATTAGTTCACTCTTTGAAACATTATATTTGAGCCCATGGGCCACTGCATATGATTCACATGTAGAAACTAGTTTCCTCAACCTTGCACATTTGATCGAGATGTCGAAATTTTTTTCAAAAACTTATCATGTTTTAAAAAAAAAATACGTATTTCCTGGAACAAGTTTTGTGAAATATTCGAGTAAATGATGGAACTACCGAAAGCCAACAGAGTTTTCAGGCGTTATTTCTCTTTTTTCGCGTTGCCTCTTCATCAAACATTACTTTCATAACGTTAGATGAAAGAACAATCTTTTAAACTATGCTCACGTTTACGATTAACGAGTGGGGCAGGGCCTTCTTAAATCGTTTGAATAAAGGAGGTATTAAGACGTTACTCCTAATCTTACTTACTCCATACCAGGGATGTAATGAAGCTTTATAACCGTAACCGAAACTATAGGTTGTATCCGAATTTTTTTTTTTTTTCGGTGGGAAAATCATCTTATGACATCCCCCGCCCTTGGGTGGGGCGGGAGATAGTGTCAGACTTTTACTGACTAAAAACCCACTCCTGTTCCTTCGTTGCCTTTCGTACCAGGGCCGAGTCTTCCTTTAAGAATCAGACCCTTGGCCCCAGTAGGCTTCGACCCTGCTAGGCCCCTACAGTTGCTTACATCTCCTTGAGGCGCGCGTGGAACAGCACGTGCCGTCGACGACTTGAAAAAAAAAAAAAAACGAAATAAAATCATATCCGTAACCAAACTCAATGATATAAAAGTTACGGATAGTTTTGGGTAAAGGCGGAGTTTAATTGACAGGTTACGACAGGTTCTTTGGTTTGCCCGGCCAAACAAATAATAATCTAGACTAGAAATAAAAGTCTGATCTTGCTATTTGTATTTTACTTTTATAATTTAAAAATTCTTATATTCATAACCGAAAATAGCGGATAATTCGAAATAATTCTTTATCTGTAATCATATCCGAAACTGATGTGATGCGGTGGATGCGAGACGCACAGGATCGGTCTTGGTGGAGACGCTTGGGGGAGGCCTATGTCCAGCAGTGGACGTCTTTCGGCTGAAATTATGATGATGATGATGATATCCGAAACCGATATAATATTGTCCTTATATCCTGTTGGAATCTAATTATTTGGATGGGATTTGTCGATTGGTCTGTCATTTGCTGATGTGTGTGACGGCTGTTATTTTGAGGTTATTACTGACTGTCGTTTTTAGGGTTCCGTATCTAAAGGATAAAACGGGACCCTATTACTAAGACTCCGCTATCAGTCAGTCTGTTTGTCTGTCCATCTGTCACCAGGCTGTATCTCATGAACCGTGATAGACAGTTGAAATTTTCACAGATGCTGTATTTCTGTTGCCGCTATAACAAAAAATACTAAAAAACAGAATAAAATAAATATTTAAGGGGGCTCCGATACAACAAGTCGGGCGCGAGTCCGACTCGCACTTGGCTGGTTTTTTATGACTAGATGGCGTTAGTGGTATATTTGCTATCAATTATTTTTTTTTAATATTGATTTTACATTGAAACATAAATAATTCCTGAGTTTCATGTGACATTAAATCAAATGGTTTAGATATTCATATTTTTGTAAGAATTATTTTAATAAACAGTTTACTTTTTCTACCGAGGTAGCGCACTAAATTTGGTCCCCACCCTATTGCTTTCTTGTGTGGCATTCACGTGGCTCAAGGGGGCAGTCAGTTGTCAACCGTGAAACGAGCAAGTCAGGGAAATAGTAAGAGATTTGTGTGAACAAAATTAATTATGTTGAAGTAGCCTTCTCATAATCTTTAACCATATTCAGATCCGAAATTTCATGTCCAATACATATAAAATCCCAGCTCCATGCTAACATATCAGAACGTACCAATCACTCCTCCCTTTCCAAAGCGTCAGCTGGCAACTTGAACCAACTCCTAGCCACGTGTTCGAGTACCAGCCAACTAAAACCCTATTAATACAGCCAAGATAGAAAGGCCTTCTCACAAGATGGTATGACAGCAGTTTCCTAAACTTTGATTACAACGTGACAGGCGCGTTCAAAGTTCCGATAGATTCCACCAGTGAGACGTCGCCATATCTGATTAGCTTGTGAACTTGTTACAGTTTGCCACTACTACTTGTGTAGGTTGCTGAAGTATGATGATGTGGGCGAGAGTGACTTTGAATCGAAGTAACGTTACCAGTTTCATTGTAATCGTATGGAAACTGATGCACGTTTTCATTAGGTACCTGCCCTTTTTAGGATTCCGTACCTCAAAAAGAAAAACGGAACCTTTATAGAATTACTTTGTTGTCCGTCCGTCCGTCTGTCTGTCTGTCTGTCTGTCTGTCTGTTAAGACCCTTTGTCTAGGGAACGCGTGGACATATCGAGTTGAAATTAAAACCACATACTTAGGCCTGCAGTCCATTGAAGCTGTGAAAAAAATCAAACTTTTAAGTTAACGGAAAAAAAAGATATGGCCGTTTATGTCGCAAAAAACTTATATTTCGACACTCAAGGTAACCAAAATTCTAGAGTACTTCCCGTTAACCCAGAATACTAAAATTTTGCATAAAGAAAAGTCTTATACCACAGGTATAGGAATAAATCTGAAAACAGAAAATCAGTCGGCAATAATGGGATCCTTATAGGATCTATGTTGTTTGTTTGTGAAGGTTTTAAGCTGATATTAATATCAAATGCTCAGGTCTTCTACTGCTTGGAGCAGTAAAAAAATCAAATTCCTAAGTCAACGCAATTTAAAGATAAGACCGTTTATGCTCCGTTGAGGCGTATTTTTGACAGTCACAAAGAAATCAAAACCTACAACGTATTTCTCGTTGACCTAGAATCCTGAAATTGGGCATGAAGCAAAGCAGTAGTAAAGTAAAAAGTGTGAAAACCGTAAATTCGTAGTTACATCACAAAATAATTACTTTTTTGGCGATTCAGAAAAATCTTCGAGAATCGATTCGGGAACCGAACTGGTAAGTTTGTAACATGTTAGTAAGGAACCCTCGGTGCACGAATCCGACTCGCACTTGACAGATTTTTTGAGTAAGCGACCATTAATATTAATCCCTTTCGTGATAACGAATTATGGTTAAAGGTATTATTTATTCTTTATGAGACACCTAACACTGAAAGGTGTTTATGTAACAGCGCGATGTGTTTATGTGTAACCTAGTGTGGTTAAGAACCAGTAATCAAACTTTTTCTTTCTGTATTGTAGTTGAAGATAGGTACAGACAGCGTCATTAACTGGCTACCCCATTTGCAAAGGTATATATTGTGAGTGAAGTACCCAATAGACAGAGCCAGGTATATAGTCAAGGATTTTTTTGTAGATATAAATAATGGCCTCCGAGACTTCATACACTTTTAGTTCTTTAACTATCCAAACGCTTAGTTGACACTTCGAGTGACCCAAGAGCTTGCTTTTACCTTGGTCAGAGGTTAAGCATTGCCATACAACGTGGCAATGCCGCCAGTCTTTTGGGCACACTTCCTGTCGACAGCGATGCGGTACAGTTTTTTGACATCATGTTTTAGCTAGGATAAATGTGAAAAAGGAGTTACTGTCTTTAGTGTCTATATAGGGTGACTGGCAATTAGTGTACGATACTTAAACACGTGATTGTGCTCATGATAACAAACAATTTCTATTATGGGAGCAAAGCCGAAATCGCGACAAAAATATCAGCTGTTCAGTACATTTATGTTTGCCTAATGTACTGAACAGCTGATTTTTTTTCGCGATTTCAGGTTTGTTCCCATAGTAAAAGTTGTTGGTTATCATGAGCACAATCACGTGTTTAAGTATCGTACACTAATTACCAGTCACCCTATGTAGTTTTAATTAGTTAAGTATTTTTCTTTTTTTTTGGTTTGATGATATATTATACTAGCTTCTGCCAGTGGCTTCGCCCGCGTGAAAGTAGTTTTCTCCATACAAACTATGGACCCCGTTTTCAAACCCTTAGGGGGTAAATTTTGGAAAATCCTCTCTTAGTGCTCGCCTACGTCATTAAAGGAAACCTTGTGCAAAATTTCACGCTCCTAGTCCCAGTAGTTTTGGCTGTGCGTTGATATGTCAGTCAATCAGTTTCTTCAGTCAGACCTTTCACAAAAACAAAAGAAAAAAAATGGGCGTGACAGTATTCAAACTGTTCAGAATCCAAACTGTGCTCAATAATTGCTAATCACATTACGTCCCTTTCGTCATCAAACAAACGAAAACCAACTTGAACTACAATATTCATTATTCAAACAAACCGCAGTAACTAAGGGTCAAGCCAACTTCAAATACCGGGCCACGAGCCACGGGATTGCAGGTCGAAGTATTTCCAGGTGAATAGTCACGTTATTTACATAATCCCGGGATTCCATAGTCCCGGTCCCGGCGGGATTCGCGCCAGATCGACCGAACGCTAAAATCCTCTTGTGTTTGCACTAATTATGTTGAAATAATACTGGTGAATATTTTAAATTTTCTGTTAGCTAGACATATTGTCTAGCTACTAGCGTATTTTACAGTAATTTTATTTAAACCTTATCGAATTTATTATTAGGTATAAGGAAGTCGATAATAATTCATCATGAATTTGTCGGTAAAGCCAAATACCATAGCATAGCATAAACATAGCATAATAAGCTTAATAACATTACTACTATTTTTTTTTAGGTGGGAAATCATCCAATGACATTTCCCGCCCTTGGGCGGAGCGAGAGAGCGTGTCAGACTTTTCTGACTAAAACCCACTCCTATGTTCCTTCGTTGCCTTGCATTCCAGGGCCAGGTTTTCTTTTCAGAAGTGAACCCATGACCCCAGTAGACTTCGACCCTGCTGGGCCCCTACGGTTTGCTGACATCTCCTTGAGGCGCGCATGGAACAGTACGCGCCGTCGAAGACTTGGGCTCCGTCCGAACAGTTACCGGACGGCGCCAAATCGGGATTAACGATCCCAGCGGCTGGGGCGTGAGGGCCGATTCCTCGTGCGGCCGGCTCCTTTGGTAGCATTACTGCTTCGCAGAAGGAGGCGACCGCCTGCCACTCCTCCTCACATCGGACCATGGCCTGTACCAAGGCCCGGCGCGAAAGATCATTGCCGCCTATCGCCCCCACGAGGACACGGCGGTGCTCTGCCCTAGCGGGCACACCTCTACCATATGCTCCACCGTCTCCTTCGGGCGATTCTTCCGCACGAATCCGGTTCAGGAACCTCCCGAACTTACCATATATGTCCGGTGAGAACCTGCGTCATGCGAAAGGTGAGGACACCGTGAGGTCTTTTCAGCAACTCCTCAAAGAGGGGACTTACTGCCATAATTATGGCGTGCCCAAACATTCCTACTGCTGGAACTCAGGCCTCCATTTCAGAAGAGGAAATGGGCCGTAATCCACCACGCTGGTTCAGTGCGGGTCAAATGTCTCTTTTAGTTCTAGGACTTGCCGGAAGCCTTACGATCTTTTGCTTCACCGTTTTATTTAATTTATTTTTTTAGAAAGAAAGAAAGAAAATTGCGTTTATTTGGCATTGCAGAAAGAAGAAACAAAACACCTTAAAATTAAAAAAATAGTACATTGAGTAATGCCAAAAGGGCCTCAGCTCAGCATAATGCCAAATGGTAACACAAGGCCACCACCTGACGCTGATTTTCAGCTGCAACCCTTGGGTGCCATATACTTAAAAATAGGAAATATTAATTAAAATCTAAAAAGGTTCTGTGCAGAAACCAACTAAAAGAAAATGTTGCAATACTTATTATTAAAACAGTCCAAAAAGATTTATGTGCCCATTTAAAACAAATAATAAAACTGAGATATCATTTAACAATATTAGAAACAGTTAAGAGTGTAAACAATTTATAACATGGTAAAACTTAAAAACAAAATAAAACAACAAAAAAGTATAAAATTGATAAAAATTTAAACATTTTAAAGCATATCACCATCATTTAATCCAAAAACCACATGGACATAATGCCTCTTTGAAGTGTTGCGATATTACGGGATTGTTTGAAAGGGTTACAGTGGGCCTAGAATTTTTTTCGCTTTAATTAAGCTCGCGTTTGACTCCCATAAAGGGTAAATGAAGAAGCCCTCTCTCTAGTGTTTTGATGGTTTCACACCAAAAAAAAAAACAATTTACTGTAAGAACCCTTTTCATATGCAGCAGACTCTTTCTCCCTTCATCGCTTTGGAATGAACTGGATCGCTTGAACCATCATACTACGTGATTTTGAAATCTTGAATTTTTAAATCTATATAATTATATAGACCACTAATTTTTAATTAGTATGTACAAATACTTAAAAGGATAAGCCTTTTAGGATAGGTCTTGTTATTATTTAATTAAAGTCTCAATAAATAATATTCATAAACAGCAAAGTTATTAGTGTTTGTTTATATCCTAAAATGTATCTCAATTTATGGAAATATTGTACAGGATATTGTTTATGAAGAAATAATTTATGACGATCAAAATGGGAAAACACTGCGCGTAGTATTTTCCAGTAGCAATTGTCATGAATGATTGATTCTATTGTGAATTTACCAATTATGACGAATTTTCTTGGACAATTTTGGGATTTCGTTTTTTTTTACTTTTGACTACAAAAATATGATCAGTAAAGGGCACGGAAAGAGCCCCATTTTTTTTTAATAATTAAAAAATAGGGATGTAGTTATATATATTTAATGTCGACTAACGTTAAACAATCGAATGTTAGTTCACATGTTCAGTCCACATTATTTGTTTAGTTCATGAAAAAGCAGATAAGATTTGAAATTCTCAGCCGGGATGTGTGTTTTTAAGTCAAGAGTAATTAGATTACTTCAAAGCAAATATGCTTCAATGTCAGCTACACTATCACTTATCAATCAAATGTGAAAGTGGTTAAACGTGAGCCTATGCACAATTTATTTATTTTATTTTATAGAAATCTAACAGACTAATAAACCAATAATATGAAAAGTGTTTTATTAATACCACCGAGCTAATTACAAGTAAAAACAAAACACATTATGTATTACACATTAAGTAAAAACAAAACTATAAAAAATACATACAAGTTAATTAATTAATAGTTGATTTATTGTGCAGATCTACCACAGTGTAGTCTTTTTTTACCCAAAGATTGACTGGTAGAGTATGCCTTGTTGCATTTAGATTGCCTATGTACCACTCATGTACATACAATTTAAATACATAAATAAATTAGTTAAGAGAGAAATTAACTATCATTGAAAAAGATCTGTGCCATTTACCGTCTTAGGTTCCCCACACTGGTGCAGAACAAGTCGAAACAAAAACAAATCCATCCTACTTCAACACTATGATTTCTCTTTCTAACTAATAAATATTGTATTTAATTGGTCTGAGCCCCTTGTCAGCACTTGACTGAAATCCCTAGTATGGTTACAGTTACTGTATTCCTTTAGCCTTGCTTAGAAGCATACGTCTCACGTAATATTACTGAAACACGCCTTCCAATATAAAATAAAGTATTAATAAATAGTTATTATTCAAACCCTTAAAACCGTGTTTGCTTTGGTGTCCACCTATTAACCCCAACACCTAGAAAGTCTATCAACATTACGTGCATTCTTTATTGAAAAAAAAAATGTCATATAATAATAACAATAAAAATAAAACTTAAATACTTCAGTCTGTTCAGTGATTGTTTAAACAATAAACTTATTTCATAGATCGTTAGTCAGCAAGCATAATCATCATCATTTACGAACATTTTCTCCAAACAGTATCATTGCATACGAAGTCAATCCAAAAAGGTACATTTCACCGCCGATATTCTCTGTTACACCCAAAACAATAAACAAAAATGTAAAGTCACCATTTCTACAGCAGTTCAATTTGTTTCGCTTTGATTCTTGTTGGTTGAGTAAACAATATGGTAGAGAGAGCTACCCCATCGCCATCGCTATTCACAGCACGTATTTTGTTGCGAGGAAAGCGAACTGATCGCCAATATCGCATTTCAAAGTTCCATATCAAATCTTTACAAGGCTCGACAAACTATGTGTATTGCTGTCTCTTTCTACCGGAGAGAACGGAACGAGATTCATGGAATATTTAATTTGTTATCAATATTTTGGGCAGTGAAGATAGTTTACGTTACGAAATTTGAGTTATTTATCTCGTTTTAGGCCTATTTACAAAGATATGAACGCTGATGATGATGGTCCAATGATGACCGATGATGATCCTGAATCAAACACCACCATTAATTTTTTCTCCAAATGCCATTGCCATCTTAATTAATACAGCAGCGTCTTAATTAGTCAGCAAAGTATACAATATTTTCACAAAGTTTGACCCAGTAAAATTCCGTCCAATATCTGTATTTAGATTTTCTCTTTTTCTTTGTATTTATTCCATCCTCGTTGCAAGTTTGCGAAGTTTCACAGCAGAACCTCACATTTATTTTTATATTATCCGTTGCACATGCAATTTTAGAATCGAAGATGTTTATCAAAGGCTACAAATATGTTGTCTGATATTGTTACTGCATACAAATACGCTCGTCTTCCATTTGATCCGATTTTTATTTATGATTAAGGTAGCCAGTGATGCCGATAGTTTTTAGGGTTCCGTACCTCAAAAGGAAAAAACGGAACCCTTATAGGATCACTTTGTTGTGCGTCCGTCTGTGTATCTGTCTGTCTGTTAAGAACCTTTATGCCGGAAACGCGTGGAGATATCGAGTTGAAATTAAAACCATATACTCAAATTTGCGATCCCATGAAGCTGTGAAAAAATTAAACATCAGTTTACAAAAAAAAAAAAATGGCCGTTTATGTTGCAAAAAACGTGTATTTCAACACTCTCAAGGGAATCAATATTCATAGAGTTCTTCCCGTTGACCTATATTCCTGTAATTTGGCATGAAGCAAGGTCTCATAGCACAAGTATAGAAAAAAATCTGAAAACTGTAAATTTGTAGTTACGTCACAAAAAAAAAACGATTCGGAAAAATCATCTCTTTTAAACCTTCGTAACTCAATTCGGGAATTGAACTGCTTTCATAGGTAAGTTTGTATGGAACCCTCAGTGCGCAAGGACTCGCACTTGCCCGGTTTTTTCATCTTTAAATAGATGAAAATATGTGAATGTGATGAAAAAACTAGCCAATTCCGAGTCGGACTCGCACACCAAGGGTTCCGTACTACATTGAAATCGAGAAAAAAAAAACGCAAACAAAATAAAGTTTCTTGTATGGGAACCCCCGTTCATTCTTAATTTTATTGTAATTTTATTGCTAGTTGTTGTCGCGGCAATAATAATAATAACAAGTCCCGTTGTCACCTTTCGGTTACGGAATCCAAAAAAATAAGATGAGTGAAAAAATCACTCTCCCTTATTTATTATTCGCTATAATTAAAGAACTAAAAATACAGTTACCGTCGTTCCTTTTAAAATTCGCATTTGAGATGAACTCAATACGATGACCAACATTGTTACAGCCAAATACTAGGGGAACAAAGAGAAAGGGAATATACCTACGGGACCACAGAAAAGCGTTGTAGCGACAAATCGGACACCTAAATTGTCGGCTTTTAGTACTGTATGGCGACGTTCGAGAATAATCGGACGGTTTTGCAACCACAATTCTGAGAACCATGGTATGGTTCAAAGCTTCTTGAACGTGCCTTTATCAGTTTTGGCTATTCTAAGGTATCAAACAGTTATACTGCCGTCATAAGGAAAAAGGGCACAACTATTTTTTTTTTCCGTAATTGAGTAAGTGGTATATGTCTTGGCCAGATCATAGAACTGATCACTTCATGAAATGGCCAACTAAAACTGGCCAGATCGTTTAAACGTTAACATTTGTTGATATGTCAATCCTCGTTTGGCCATATCATTGATGTAGGATTTCTATGATAATAACAGGTCTAAAGAAAGAAGGCCAAACGAGGATTGAAATACCATCAAACTTTCAAGTTTAAAACGATCTAGCCAGTTTTAGTTGGCCATATCTTAAGGTGATCAATTTCTATGATCTGGCCAAGACATACATATTCGGAATCAGAAAAAAAAGCAAGGCGCCACTGAGTTACCTACTTTATAAGTACTTACGTTTAGTTTTTTTTTTTTTGTACGTAAAAAGAGCAGGTCTGACTTAAAGTACTTCCTTCAAAAAATCACATATGCATAGATTCAGCTTTTATTTTGTGTCACAATAAATATAATTTATTTACTTGAAAAGGCATAACTAACACTACCACAGATTTGCTATTTTATTTAAAGTTTATCAACTAAATTTTTACATTTAATTTAAATGAAAAGTCACCAACTAGCATTTATGCCTTTACTATAAAATAAAATAAAAAATGACTAGAGGTAAAGTGAGGGGGTCGAAGTATATAACGGATCCAACCAGTTGTGCCTGACATGTCTCTGCGAGTCAAAGCGTCAGAATGAAAAGTCACAATTGGTTAGTTATGCCCTCTATTCGTAATATAAATAATCTTATAAATAATCTTCCCTCCCTTCCTTCCTTATCTTCCTTCTTCTTTCTTTCTTTTAATCTTCCTTTCTTTTCTGTTCTAAATAATCTTGCAGGAATCGAGTAAATGCAATTATTTTCATTCATATATATGTATTCGCAAAATAAAATATTGTCACATTTTTCTCCAAAAAAAAAACTCCACATTTACAAAATGTTAGATGTGTCCTTTTTAATTATGATGGCAGTTTAGTTTTTGTAATATTCCAAGATACATGTTGTATGCCTGGACGTCATTTAATTGGTTTGATTTTCATTTGTGGGTGTTACCCATATCGTGGCTAGATCTTAGAATTGATCAGTTCATAATATGGCCAACTAAAACTGGCCAGATTGTTTAAACGTTAACGTTTGATGATATATCATCCATTAATGTAGGATTTCTGTGGATCATAAATCCCATTCTTCACTAAAAAGATTTATTGAGCATAAAGGTAAGGTAAATTATAATCAGCCTTATAATGTTCCCACTGCCGGGAATTAGGCCTCCTCTCTAGGAGAGACTAAATACTTAAAAATACTTATTGTACACCAAATATTAATGAACTTTTAAATGATTAAAAAAACAATGATTAAAAAACTTGGGGCACCCCAACTCAGACAGGTTAGAAGAAAATGGCGGAGTCTAGTGAGCCGAGTAAACATAGACCCCGCCATCTCCTTCGTGATTGTTTTTTAAACCACCCAGAAGAACATACTCGTATTTTAATGCAGAATTAGTATTTTTGATCAAAAATATTTTAGCAGAAAAGAGGAATACAACGAGGAACAGTGGACTCTACTGGTGGACAACGTAACTGTTTTACGATATGATCAGCCACGTTTGACCATATCATGAAAAAATAATGCGTTTGGCTGAAATACCACCATATCATGAAATGTCCGGTCACATCATAAATTGATCAATTCTAAGATCTGGCCACAACATCTATAACAGTTTTGAACTGCAGAATTGGGAATTTATCGCCAAGAGCACGTAGTTTTCTTTGTGTTTAAATTACAGCTTTCAAGTTAATCTTGTTAAGTTTAATCGGGATTGAATGAGTTCTCAGAACGAACTGGTACAAAAAGCACACATTGGTGGTTATTTGCCATCTAAAAATCATTTTGAACTAAATACTCCTTTTTAGTGCTTATGCTATAGTGCTATACTTTTGCACTGTGGCTACCATCATCATGATCATTTCAGCCGAAAGACGTCCACTGCTGCACATAGGCCTCCCCCAAGTGTCGCCACAATGAACGGTCCTGTGCGTCTCGCATCCATCGGACTCCCGCAACCGTTGCCAAGTCATCGGTCCACCTTGTAGGAGGCCTTCCAACGCTACGTCTTCTGGTACGTGGTCACCATTCCAGAACCTTTCGGCCCCAACGGCCATCCGTTCTGCGAGCAATGTACCCTGCCCATTACCACTTAAGTTTGGCGATTCTTCGTGCTATGTCGGTGACCTTGGTTCTCCTGCGGATATCCTCATTCCTGATTCGATCACGCAAGGTAATCCATTGCCCTTTGGATGACTTTAAGTTTTCTGATGAGGCCCATTGTAAGCGACCACGTTTCAGAGCCATATGTCATCACTGGCAACACGCACTGGTCATAGACTTTCGTCTTGAGACACTGTGGTATATTGGATGAGAAGATACCGCGCAGCTTCCCGAACGCTGCCCAGCCGAGTCAGATTCGACGATTGATCTCTTGAAGGCGGAACGTCATCAAATAAATATAAAAATAATATTCCACAACTATCACACAACGCCGTCTTGTCTCAAGCTAAGCAGAGCTTGTGTTATGAGTTCTAGACAACTGATAAACATATTTATATACTAGCTGTTACCCGCGACTTTGTCTGCGTCAAGTTAGTAAAAATGCACAAACGTAATTAATAATTCTGTGCTTGTGATTCGTGCTAAAAACATCTAATTCAAATAACGGAAATTAATTTCAGTAAATATATTATGTAAAATGTATTTCTTATGTCCAGATATATAATTTATTTTATTTATTTGGCTCACCAGTAATAGAATACTCGTTCATGATATACATCAAATAAATTACTTATCATCATCAATAAACAGAAACAGACATGTTGAGGTCGAAGTAGTTGATAAACTATGGTTCTGCCTACCCCTAAAAGGAAAAGGTGATAGTTTAAGTTTGATTTTGGTTTATTCTATGATGAAACAACGCTGTATGATTTTAATATGATTGGTTCATTATAATAGACTAAAAGTGTATTAAACCGTTGTTTTTTTCAACATCACTAAATAAATGTTATTTAACGTAGGCTATAAAAAAAGTGGATAAAGTAGTTTTCAAAATGTTAAATGTTGCCAAAATGTATAAAGAGTCTGTACAGATCTTGTTCTGAGGTCAATATCCACAGTTTTTAGTGTCTGCACGTTTTACTTTTAGGAAGAAAATCATCAAATACCTTCCCCCGCCCTGGGTAAAGCGAGAGTTTGTGTCAGACTTTTACAGACTGAAACCGACCTGTGTTCCTTTAATTGCCCTTAGTGTTCTAGAGATACGGTAACTTGCACGCGGCAGCAAATTTTCCTTCTTTGAGGAAAAGAGAGGACGCTGTGGTGTCTTTCTAAAGACACCACAGCGTCCTCTCTTTTCGCCTGACGAAGATCTCTAGGGCCAATGCCTGCTAGAGCTATGAGATTTTGTCGAAAGAATTACCTCCCATAAGAATTTGCCTCGATGATATTTCTCTGCAGACTTTTAGCCGGGTCTGTTATGCAACTTTGGCGGAGGTGAATTTCGAAGGAGCATAATCGGCTTCAGCCCATCTTCAGCTGGATAACGTGCACTGATAGTCCACTACTGCTAGCGATTATTAAAATACTACAGAGTAACCTACGATGTCATCTTGCTCCACAACTGTACTTATAAAGAATTTGTGAAAAAATTGTTGCAGTGTTGACTTACATCACGTCGAATTTGAAACAGAAACCTCTCGAAACACCCTAATACCCCCTCATTACTCCGTGTTTGTGACTCCACAAAACTATAAAATGACAGCGAACAAATGTTGCAACCAATTGGGGCTGTGACTGACTCTGGCATCCGTCAGAATGTTGTCCTAATGTTGATCACCACTCACTGACCACTCTTAAGGAGGTAACGTCCAGTTGTCGACTTAAGGCTGCAAGTAATGTAGTACGTCATACGTACATCATACGTAATCAAACTATTTTCAGGAACGCAAACCACGTCGGGGCCTTGTGCGAAATATGTCTTCATAGGTTTTTCATGAAATTCTTAATGATCTTCAATTTTTGGAATCTTTGAAATTAGGTACTTGTTCCAAACAGTAGGTTGTGGTCAAGTCCGAGGGAGAGACTACTTGAAGTACTGGTAACCTTCACGAACTGCTCAAGAAGCATATTTCTGTGATTAAGTACCTACCTATATTTGCTGGTTTTTTGGGGGTCCTTCCGAAACATCTACGTTCGATGAAGACCTGCGTCAGGCGGAAAGAGAGCCTTTTTAGACTTTCCTCACAGAAGGTATTTGCTGCCGCAATTGTGGCGTGCAAGTTACCATAGCCCTGGAACGCTAAGGGCAACTAAAGGAACACAGGTGGGTTTCAGTCAGTAAAAGTCTGGTACTACCTCTCGCTTTACCCAGAGCGGGGGAAGGTATTTGATGATTTCCTACCTAAAAGCAAAAGGTGCACACACTAAAAACTGTGGGTATCGACCTCAGTATCAACTCCGTGACTCAGACTATTTATACATTTTGGCAACTGAAAACTACTTTATCCACTTTTTTTGATAGCCTAAGTTAAATAACATTTATTTAGTGTTGTAAAAAAGATAATTCTACGGTATAATATACTTTTAGTATATCTAATGAACTAATAATTTTAAAATCATACAGCGTTGTTTTATCATAACATAAACCAGAAACATACATAAAACCCACTCCTGTTCCTTCTTTGCCTTTGTTCCAGGGCCCCGGGAATCTCTTTCGTATCACCCATGGCCCTAATTCCCTTCGACCTTGCTGGGCCCCTACGGTTGCTGACACCTCCTTGAGGCGCGCGTGGAACACTACGCGCCGTCAACGACTTGGGCTCGGTCCGGACGGTTACCGGACGGATGGACGGTGAGCTACCCATTGCTCGCCGTCCACAAGCCCGCGCCTACGGTAGCCGGAAATCGGGATCGGAACCCCTCGGTTCGGATCGGCTGGGTCGCGAGGGTTATTGTCTCGCGCGTGCGGCCGCCTCCTTTGCTAGCATTACTGCTTCGCAGAAGGAGGCGACCGCGCCCAAAGCCCACCGCGCTTTACGCTATTACAAATCTTGTTATGATAAAATGACTGGACCTAACTGCGGTTTATTTTCGTAAATATTTTTGGCATTTAGGAAGCAATTAATTAGAATTCAATAATTTTTATAAATAGGTCTAGAAACATTTGCTGATTGCGTGATAACACCATCTATTGCTGAAAAGCTTAACCTTACCTTTATCACACACTGAGGCTCTACCACGAGCTCATAACGTGATCCATTTTACGACCTAAACCGGACTTTTAAAAGGATGGAGCTATATAGGGTGTATAGCTCCATCACTCTTTTTCGCTCGTACGTCTGACATTTTGACATTATCATGGTAAGGCCCCTGGCCACCTACCGAGCGATAGTTAAACAAATAGTTTGACAAATTTAATTCGTGTGTTTGCTATTCAAAGCCAGATGGTGTCACTGAGGCATAGGATGACAGTTTTTCTAAGACATTTTTTCTGATAGCCGCTCTATTGTATCTCTTTAGATCTCTTTGTAGACGTTTGAATGCATAACCGCTGGATTTCTGTCATGTATAGTGAAAATCAGTATAATCTGCCAAACTGCTTCGAAAGTGCTGATGTAGAAACCAGACTGTCGATAAAAATAATAGTAAGAACGCAAAAATATGTAAAAATTTCTTGTTTACAGTAAAATAAAACAAAACTATCACAAAAAGGAAACTGAGTTTTTAACCACTATCCCCTTACGTGCCGATCTAATCCAGACACTACTGCACTACGGTGTTCGTTGACTTTTGTGTAAAATAGGTATTCTTATATAAACGTCATCATTGTCTGCTTAACCCTTTGTCGATGATAGCGTGATGATTTTTATCTCAGATATTAAATTTGTAGCTAAATGAAAAAAAAATTATTATTTTCGTTTTTCCACTTTGATTTTATTACATGTTTGATTACTTTTTACAAAAATATGGAGTAAAAATGTCTAAGATGTGTTAAAAATATGCTAAAAGTCCTATTATTATTGTAATCGAAGTACCATCGCATATTATATACAAAAAAGACGACAAAATACTCACAAAAATTATTACTATAACTGGGGATCGAAGTCACGGCAAATCGTTCAATATCGACATTTTGGAATATTGCTCACCCCCCATAGCAAATAGCGTAATAATTTATAGCCTATGTCCTTTCTCAAGCTCTATTCTATCTTTGTACCAAATTTCATCAAAATTGGTTCAGCGGTATAAGCGTGAAAGCGTAACAGACAGACAGACAGACAGACAGACAGAGTTACTTTCGCATTTATAATATTAGTATGGATTTCTAAATACATACTTATTATTATAGATAAATTACACCCAAACACATAACAAATGATCGTGCTCATCACACAAACATTTGTCCTGAGTGGGAATCGAACCTACAACCTCCGGCATAGCCGTCAGGGCCACTAACCACTAGACCACCATCAAAATAAAACACTAAAGTGTTCTAACTAACGTGAGTAGAGTTCCACTAGTAGCACATACTAACCTAGGACATGAGGACGTACTTGTGGGCGTGAAATACACTTTGAAATAACATGTAAGCGAGTTCGCGGGAACAGCTGCGAATTATGCCAAGTGTTCATAATTTTGTTTGGCTGACGTCGCGGATCATGGAAACTCGAAGGATATGCCTAATGACAGATTTCTAGTATGCGCAAAATGTGCCTAATAATATCAGTATCTATTAAAATGTATTGTATTTTTTTTTTGTTACTAAGAGGCCAGTAAGTGTTGCTAGTGATATCTTATGGCTCAGAACAGAAATCTAAAAGTCATCCAAGGGGAATAGAGAGGGATGTGCTTGAAATTTTCTCTTATGATCGAATCAGTTTTTGTTTTGGTGGGAAAATCATCTTATGACATCCTGCGCTCTTGGGCGGAGCAGGAGATAGCGTCAGACTTTTACTGACTAAAAACCCACTCCTGTTCCTTCGTTGCCTTTCGCACCAGGGCCGAGTCTTCCTTTCAGTATCAGACCCTTGCCCCAGTAGGCTTCGACCCTGCTGGGCCCCTACGGTTGCTGACATCTCCTTGAGGCGCGCGTGGAACAGTACACTCCGTCAGTGACTTGGGCTCGGTCCGAACGGTTACCGGACAGTCGGACGGCGAGCTACCCAATGCTCGCCGTCCGCAAGCCCACGCCTACGGTGACCGGAAATCGGGATCGGAATC
Source organism: Mythimna impura (assembly GCA_905147345.3). Lineage (NCBI taxonomy): Eukaryota > Metazoa > Arthropoda > Insecta > Lepidoptera > Noctuidae > Mythimna > Mythimna impura. The sequence continues at coordinate 5,851,377 of LR990349.1, forward strand.
CCGGCGGTGGTTGGGGCGTGAGGACCGTTGCCTTACGTGGTCGGCCACCTCCTTTGCTAGCATTATTGCTTCGCAGAAGGAGGCGAGCGCCTGCCACTCCTCCTCCCTCCGTCCCTATCCCTTTTTATAAGAGTATTTTTATATTAATAACCTCAAGCTATACGTAGGATCCCCAGCTCCACCCTTGAAGTGATTGAAACATGAGTGGGAGAAGGCATTGGATGATTTCCCTCCTTAAAAAAAAGTTATAAGCTCTAGTTGACTTAGACTAAGAAAAAATCTCACTTTAACAAGCAGTTTCGCTCGCGTCAATGTCTAAAATGATCCCTCAGAATCCCATGTACTAACTTAATGAAAAGTACCCAGAATATTGGGTACAGATACAACCAATGGTTCACCTTTGTTCCATATTCCATCCAAATCGATTAATTCATTGAGACGTGATTAATATAAACCGACAGATTCGGAACTGGTAGAATTGACGACATTTCACTATCCTGATAAATGAATTCATTTTACCAAATCTAAACCATCCCTGAGCCCTGGTTCAGGCCATGGTCCGAAGCAAGAACGAATAGGATGCGATCGCGTCCTTCTGCGAAGCAGTAATGCTACCGAAGGAGGCAGCCGCAAAAGTAAAGGAACGTACATCCTCACGCCCCAGCCGCCGCAACAAAAGACGCCCCGGGCGGGCGTCTAGGTTCGCAGACCGATATCCAGTAAAGCAGGCATGGGCTTGCGAACAATGAGCAATAAGTAACTTGCCGTCCAGTCGTTCTATAAGGATCGAGCTTGAGTCGTCGACGGTGCGTAGTGTTGCACGCGCGCCTCAAAAAGATGTCAGCAAACCGTAGGGGCCCAGCAGGATTGATGCCAGCTAGGGCCACGGGGAAAAGTATGAAAGGGATACTCATGGTTCTAGAGCGCAAAGGGTAATTGAAGAAACAGAGGTGTGGTTTTAATCGGCAAAAGTCTGACATGCCCTTTCACTCTCCCTCTAGCGGGAGAAGTCGTTAAATGATTTCTCACCTTAAAAAAACACCTTTAAACCACATATATCTATCTACATGCCCTCTTCATTTCAACATAATCATCAGTTTCACAATTAGCGACATATTGCAATGAATTCGGGTGGTAAATTGATTCCGGAACATTGATAAAGGCTTGTGTTCGGTTCACGAAATACATTCATTTGACGTGATTTGAACGAACGAGTGCAAACCACGGTACAAACTTGCCTACTACACCGGTAAAGCTTTACTCTATTTCGACGAATGCATCTGCACGAACAGATAAGTCCTCGTGCAGCGATTGTTGAATGTTTTTCTATAGACAGCTTTTTTTTTATTGTAATAATATTTTATTTTGACACAACTATGTAACTACTTATAAAAACTAATAAATATTATAACTTAAAAGGTATCTGTACAAACAAAAAATAATTGTAAGTACACTGGTTTAATGTATATAAAACTAAATGTATTAAGTTTACCATGCCACATGTTAGGCAAGTAGAAACTAGTGTGCTCATTAAAAGGTAAAGAGTTGAGTCCTGAAGATACTAGTGTACTTAGGCATAATTCTAGATGCTAAGATGCTAAGCGGGGCCTACATATAGACAAATTATCGAAAAAACTTAGCTCTGCAGCATACGCTGTTAGACAAATTCGAAATTTAACTGATTTATAGATAGCCCGTTTAGTTTACTTTAACTATTTTCATAGTGTCATGTCGTACGGTATTCTACTGAGGGAAAATGCCACCAATATCCAGACAATTTTCGTTTTCATTTAGATGCCAATGTATACACTTTTATAATAAACTTCCTAGTCATATTCAAGAATTAAGCCTTAATAAATTCAAATCGTTTGTAAAGCGAAAAGTTTGCCAAAAGCTTTATACACTGTAAAGGACTATCTTGACGACGAAAAGCCTTGAGATTGATTTGGTTCAGTACGCACTACATTGCTTTTTTTTTCTTTTGTTATTTTTTTTTTCATTTTTGATTATTTGACATTATTTATTTATTTATTTATATATACTTTATTGCATACCAAGATTACAAATTTACAAATTGATATTTTAGTACAAAAAACATACTATTGGCGGCCTTATCGCACTCGGCGATTTCTTCCTGGCAACCCAGAGTGGATAAAAATTGCCTGGACACTAAATGGGGTTGCACTTGGTGCAAATATAAAAGTAAACAAAAACTTAATAGATACTTAATACTAATATACATACAAAATATAAATTCATTAAAATTTAATTAAAATTAAATAATAATTTAACATATTTTTTTATTTATTTTAAATTTAATTTATTTATTTATTTTTTTTTTTTTTTCATTGTTGATTTTATTTTTGTTTTTTTTTCTTCTTTTTCTTTTCTTTTCAGTAATTTTTACGTATGTCTGGCAATTTGAGTATTTTCTGCGGTCAATCCAAATGTCCTTTCCTTGGTGTTAATCGTCAAATCGTAGAGCTCCTTAGTAGTCCTGAGTTGAGCTTTACAAATACTGACGAATACTTGCACTAACTGGACAATTCCACTCAAATTGTGTGGTTCTTTACTCAAAACACAATCACAGACATCAATATGCATGGTTCTCGTGTGATTTGACCATTACATATTTGCTTTAAAGACTTAAAAGAAACTTTGACCACTGAGTTTGTTTCGGTGTTTCTTCTCATGGTAGTCAGCTAGGAAACACCTTCCTCATCTAGTTTAAACTGACAAAAGAATTGACGTATAAAAGTGTTTTTAAAACCTATTTGCAAAATAAATATATTATCATTTATCATTTAAAAAAGCGCAGCAGCCGCTTGCTCAACCAGTGCACCAATTGGGCCATCTAAAGTTGGTCCAATTTCTATACAAAATTCAACCATGAATAGTTTCAATGCTATAATTTCATGCTAAATACACAAGTAATAACGATTGACACAAACAACTTAATGAGAATTTCCTGTATGTACCTAAGCATCCGGAATTTGTCACTGATTATCAAATACGGAGAATATGAATATAGAGTAATGCTTATATTCAAAACAGTACTAGGAAAAAAAAAAATAGTATGTTTATAATAATAGTAGATTATGTGACTAGGGGATAAAGCAGTGTTAAGTCGTGGGCGGCATGTTGAATTCCGAATGAAACACAGGTTGCTAAGTTTTAATCTATAATAGGGGTTAAAGTATGAAATTGTCGTTTTTTAAAACGGGTTGCTTTGAAGTGTTATATCTTTGGATTGACTTGGAATTATAAGTTCAAATAAACTTTATATTAAAGGTACGTTATTCTTTTTTCCGAAATTAGGTATTTACTGGATTATTTGTTTTTTGTATTTTCTGTAACACTTCAAAGCAACCCGTTTTAAAAAACGGCAATATCATACTTTAACCCCTAATATATCAGATTTCGCCACTATAAATGCATGTCATTGTGCGTATGTAATAGAATTGATCAAACGATCAACTCTGTTGTTGATTATCGGTTGTCTATCAGTTAAAATAAAGTTCCTGCTACTACCAGTGTGAGTAAATTAAAACAGTGTCATGAAGCGTTACTGGAGGTGTCTATTGTGTCCAGGGCTCGATTTTGAGGTTGTCAACTGAACACTGCGGTTATTCCAGCTATGTTCGGTGCAGTGACATAACTGTTCTAACGATGTTTGGTAAGGGATGTTGTTTTATTTTAGGAAAATATTTGTTCAGTAGTATAGGTTCAATACAACAGGAATTGTATTTAAAAAACTGGACAAGTGCGAGTTGGACTCGCGTACTTGTAAATAGTTCAATTCCCGAATGGAGCCTAAAAGATTTTTCCGAATCGCAAAGTAAGTTTTTTTTTTTGTCATGTAGCTACAAATTTACAGTTTTCAGATTTTTTCCTATACTTCAATCAATCAATCAATCAATCTTTATTTGTGAACATAGGTATTACAATAAAGGTCTTATATAAACATTTTAGTCGTGCTCTATGTCCTACCAATGAAATTGGTGTACAAATATATTAGTCTTTTAGTGAGTATTAAGTCTGAATCCATACAATGCAATGACAAATTATAGTAAATAATGTCAAATAAATGTAATATTAAAAACAAACAAATTAATAAATTATAATCAATTTCAAATACATGTCAATGGTAATATCGTAAATAATGTCAAATAGATGTAATATTAAAAACAAATAAATTTATAAATTATAATCAATTTCAAATACATGTCAATGGTAATAGTAAATAGTATAGGGCTGGTGATGTCATAGTTTATCATTTAAAAATTCTTCAATAGAGTAATAAGTCTTATCTATTAGAAACAAAAACAATTTACTTTTGAATTTGCGGACATTATCTTCATTTCTTATACATTTTGGTAATTTATTATAGACCCTTGGAGCCATTACAAAAATACTGTTTCTGTATAATGCAGTACAAGATCCGACAGTTTGTAACTGATCACAACGGCGCTGACTAGTCACTCTAGCAAACTTATGTAGGTTTCTTTTGACGAACATAGATGTTTCATAGATGTATAATGACGGCATTGTTAATATCTTCGCATTTTTAAAAAACGGTTTGCAGCTGTCTGTTGTCTGCAAATTATATATAGCTCTTATGCACCTTTTTTGGCATTTAAATACTATATCTTTACCCGTGGCATTTCCCCAAAATATGATTCCATATCTCAATGTTGAGGCTACTAAACCATGATACGCTGTTAAGGCTGTTGCTCGATTGGCCGTTTTACTTAACATGTGCAAGGCATAGGAAAGTTGGTTTAGCTTACTGCATACATGGTCAATATGTGAATTCCATTTTAAAGAGTTTTCAATGTTTAGTCCAAGAAACTTAGTCACATTTGTTTCATTAATAATTTTGTCATTGTAATTAATATTCAAGTCCGGATTGTAGTTTAGTCTTTGTCGAAAATTCATTATTACTGTTTTGTCAAGATTTATAACTAAATTATTGTTTTGCAACCAATGTACAACTGATTGTAAGGTAGAATTAATCTCAGCCTCTAGTGTGCTTGCCTCGTCACTATTAAAAAGTATTGTGCTGTCATCTGCAAACATTGTCATAGGATATGATGATGCTGTCGGAAAGTCATTAATATAAACAACAAATAGTGGTGGCCCAAGTACACTACCTTGTGGTACTCCATAGTTGACCGTTCTATTACTAGATTTATATGTTTTTAAGTATTTGTTTGAAATTTTACTAATTTTGTTATTTGTTGCCTATCACAAAGATAAGATTCTATTAATTTTGATATATTTCCTCTTATTCCGTATGCGTTAAGCTTATTAATCAATATTTTATGGTCTACGCGATCAAAAGCTTTTGACATGTCCATATAAAGCGCCACAGTTGGTAGTCTCTTATCCAGTCTGCCGCTAACCATATGTAAGAAATTGTATATGGCCATGTCTATAGATCTGTGTTTCCTAAAACCTCTCTGGTTATCAACGAATAGACTATTTTTCTCAAAGTATGAAGTAAGCTGATCAGATATGGCTTTCTCGAATATTTTTGAAAAAACAGGTACTAGCGCTATAGGTCGGTAGCAGGACATATCTTCTCTGTTGTCTTTCTTGAAGAGAGGCTTTATTATTGTTAATTTTAATTCGTCTGGAAAGTGACCATGGAAAATGCACATATTTATAAGATGACTCAACACAGGAGCAATTATTGTGGATACTCGTTTAACAATGTTTGTACTTATATCGTCATACCCAGTGCTAGATGTATTCTTTAGCGACATAATAATTTGGTAAATATCTTGTGGTATTGTAGGTGACATAAACATAGAAGTAGATTTATTACTGATTTTATGTTTACTTTCATTAATGTCTAAATTATCAACTGGTTTAACTTGATCTATAAAGTAATCATTAAAAGCTTGTGCTATTTCTAGAGGATTAGTTAAGATTTTGTCATTTGATTTGATTTTTGTTACGGTTTCGTCTGGCAAATTATATTTATTGTTTTTTTTATTTATTACTTTCCATGTTGCTTTACATAAATTTGGAGCTGAATGAATGAACCGATTATTATGGGCTCTCTGTGTGAGGTTTATAACTTTCTTCAGTCGATTTGAAAGCTTTTTAAAGTTTCTTTTATTTTGCTTATTCGGTAATGACCGATATTTCCATAGCAATTCTCTTTTTCTCCTACTGCAAATTCTAATACCACGACTAATCCATTTTGCTTTTTCTTTAGTCGATATCCGTATTTTTATATTTGGAAAGCATAAATCATATAACAACTTAAACATGTCGTAGAATAATTTGAATGCCTTAGCGGGATCCGCTTCCTCGTATACATCAGTAAATGTGATAGCATTGCTGAATATTTTCTTTTGAGTAATCTCGTTTATTTGAGAACCAGTAATTTAATATACATGTTCGCCGAACTGGACAACGCACAAGTTGCGCCGTATGATCAGACACAGCCAGTTCTAAGACCTCCCCTTTTGATCCTCGTATGTTGTGAATTATATTATCTATGCAAGTCCCGCTGCCTAATCTTGTTGGAACTTTTATTTCGAATTTGAGATTGTAACTCGCTATAAGGTACTTGAATTGCTCTAAACATGTGGTTTTTTTTTAAAAGATCAATGTTGAAATCACCGCATAGAATAAGTTTTTTATTAGTGTATAATGCAAAAGACTTTAAAAGAATATTCAAATTAATAAAAAATATCTCAAGTTTACTTTTTATGTCCTTACTATGTGGGCTTCTATAGACACACACTTGTGCTATGAGATCTTGCTTCATGCCAAATTTTAGGATTCTAGGTCAACGGAAAGTACCCTATGTATTTTGATCCCCTTGAGTGTTGAAATATACGTTTTTTTGTGACATAAGGGGCCGCATCTTTTTTTTTCATTAAGACTAGAGTATATGGTTTTAATTTCAATTCTATACCTCCAAGCGTTTCCGAGATAAAGGGTCTTGACAGACAGACGGACGGACCACAAAGTGATCCTATAAGGGTTCCGTTTTTTCCTTTTGAGGTACCTAAAAATTTCTAGTCTTGTGGTTTTTGTATACACTTTTTTTTTCTGGTGTAGCAGCTAAAGGTATGTGTCATAACTGCATTTAATAGACATGAAAATAGACGACAAAAACATTTAGAACAGTGCCCAGGCTGATTTGAAGTTCAGTGGTTATAATTAAACCCAGCACAATAAAATATATATCTACCCTTAGTTGATTGACACCTCTACGGTCCGGACTAAGCGTTTTGCGTCATCTCGTCGTTTATACCACGTACATCGAAGGACTGGAACTAATTACCTATTGTGGTCCTCCCGTCCGATATAATTTAGGTGTCTTCAAGGCTAGAGTGAATAGGCTCTTAATAAACTAGTGCGCTTCACTGTCAACGATTGCATCACTGTTTACCATCAGGTGGGATTGCAGTCAAACATTAGCTTATGTTTAAAATATATATCGTTTCTGCGTTTGATATTATTGTCTACTAAGAATTATGTTATTCGTAATTTGGGCTTGTCAGCAATTTCAGTTTTGCTACAAAAAAGCACTAAAGCTGAACATACTCTTATTTGTTTTTAGGGTTCCGTAGCCAAATGGCAAAAAACGGAACCCTTATGGATTCGTCATGTCTGTCTGTCTGTCCGTTCGTATGTCACAGCCACTTTTTTCCGAAACTATAAGAACTATACTGTTGAAACTTGGTAGGTAGATGTTTTCTGTGAACCGCATTAAGATTTTCACACAAAAATCGAAAAAAAAACCAATAAATTTTGTGGGTACTGTAAGTACTTAGAACTGAAACTCAAAAAAAATGTTTTCATCAAACCCATACGTGTGGGGTATCTATGGATAGGTCTTCGAAAATGATATTGAGGTTTCTAATATAATTTTTTTCTAAACCGAATAGTTTGCGCGAGAGACACTTCCAAAGTGGTAAAATGTTTGTCCCCCCCCCCCTGTAACTTCTAAAATAAGAGAATGACAAAACTAAAAAAATATATGATGTACATTACCTTGCAAACTTCCACCGAAAATTGGTTTGAACGAGATCTAGTAAGCAGTTTTTTTTTTATACGTCATAAATCGTAAACCGCAATTCGCCTTTCAAGTTTGTACGGAACCCTCAGTACGCGAGTCCGACTCGCACTTGACCAGTTTTTTTTTATTTACTATGTCAGTATTTAATTAGAGCTAAAGATTAGTCTACAAACAAGTTTAAATTTTGGTCTTATTTAATAAGTCTGATATTAAACCCCGCTGTGTATATAGATACACATTACGAAAACTAATTTAGGTACTAAATTTTCTTTATTTAGGTGAAGATCGTTTGTAGGATCTTTAAAGATTATACGACTTGAGGTTTAAGAACGTAGCTGTAATTGTGACTTTAGTAGGTAATTATGTTAGATCATTGTCCATCGTAATCTTGTTCTACAAATGCTTTGTCATCTCAGTTACGATGATATTACTCAAGTTTATTTCCTTTTTGATTAGAACTGGTTTACTTGCGGTTAAGCAAGTGTGAGCAACTTCTATAGGTCTGAATGATTCGAAATTTTGGGTGCTGTTACTACTTTCAAAAACATTTTAATATGTTCTCCCTCCCTTTCCTGAGTTGATACTGCAGAATGACCTGGAAACTACAAAATACCAATCTCCTCATTTACTTTCTGCAGGGATTCATGTAGAGTTTGAGCTAATTGTAATAGTCTCAATGGATTATAGACAGATGGTGATCACGGTCTGCAGGATGAAGAAGAAAATAAATGATAATAAATTAAAGCTACTTTCACCCATTTAGTCATATTTTAAATATTATTAAAAAATTATCATCTTTCTTTAAGGAATTCATACTCATATTCCAAAATAGTAGATTATTACGTGACTAGGACCTGTACCATGACGCTTAAAATAAGATTGTTTCATTCTTTTTTCCAGTGTGGGTAAGAGATGGCGCTAGACAACCTGTATAGCTCTGTCTCTAACCCACACAGAAATAAGAATGAAACAATCTTACTTTGAACGTCATGGTAACCCGCAGGGGATAAAACAGTGTCTTAAAAGCGCAGCCAGCATGTTGAGTCCCGAACGAAACGAAGGTTGCTAAGTTTTAATCCCGAACGCAGTGACGGATCATAATTAACTTTCTGTATTATTTTTATGTATTATTTTTCTGTATTACCACCCTCACAGTGATCAAGGCATTGAGAGGGAGGTAATACAGAAACCCAAGTGAAGTGAGGAATTCAAACAGTCCAAGACAAAGACAGCTTTATCCCCGAGTAAGATATTTTACTTTTCACACCTTCTATGAAATAATTAAAAGACATTATAATGAAACTAATTATATATTAGAGAAATATAAGTATTATTTACAAATTAATGTTAATTATCATAACAACTCAAGTACTACTAACTCAAAGATTTTTCCAAATCAAAAAAAAAAAAAAGTTTTTTTTTTTGTGACGTAGCTACTAATTTACAGTTTTCAGATTTTTTTCCTATATTTGTGCTATGAGACTTGGCCTCACGTCAAACTTCAGGATTCTAGGTTTATGAAAAGAACCCTATACACTTTGATTCCCTTGATAGTGTCGAAATACGCATATTTTGCGACATAAACGGCCGTACCTTTTTTTTTCGTTAACTCAGAAGTTTGATTTTTTCACAACTTCAAGAGATAAGAGTAAATGATTTTAATCAAATCTGCGATCTTCCACACGTTCCCGAGATAAAAAGTCTTGATAGACAGACAGACGGACAACAAAGTGATCCTGTAAGGGTTCCGTTTTTCCTCTTTGAGGTACGAAACCCTAAAAACACAAAAAAAACTCCTCGTGATGAGGCCACCGATAATGGGGACACAGTGCATACACAGAAAAACTAATTAAAATTGATATGAGAGATTCTTTTCACAATTGACTTTCATTTTCTTGAAGATAGTTGGTTATATCCTGTGTATAGTCTGTAGAAGCAGTATCTAAAACATGACCACTCATTTACAAGTAATCATTGACAGCTTAAAAGTATTATATCATCTCCTTATTCTTTTCTCAACTAGCTTCCAGTCTAACCTTAATTAACCGAAATTAAAATTCCCAACACAAAAAACCACTAATCGGTATAAAAATATTATGTTATATCTAACAATATTTTGATTCCAGTATCCTCGCGTCGAGGTACGGCTACTGAGCAAAGTAGAATAAAGCAACCGCCGTGTGCCGGGAGATCTCCCGAAGATGTTAGAATCAAAATACAACTACTTATGTTAAAATTACCAGCAACTTCATGATATGGCCAACTAAAGCTGGCCAGATCGTTTAGACATTAACGTTTGATGATATGTCAATCCTCGTCTGGCCATATCATTGATGTAGGATTTCTATGACAATAAAAGGTCTAAAGAAAATAGGCCAATTGAGGATTGACGTAATCATCAAACTTTAACGTTTAAACGATCTGGAAAGTTATAGTTGGCCACATCATGAATTGATAAATTTCTAAGATCTGGCCACGACATCTATAATACGTTTGTGGTTCGGAAGTACGACGCTTATTTTACATTATTTTTAGTATATTATTATACGAAACCTGAATATAGTTTGTTCAGAATCGGTAACTGAATGGGTTCAAATAATTTTTGCACTGTGTTATATTTTTTTCCAAAAATATTTAAAAAAGGTCACAAGTTGACCACCACCGACACTAAATACAACATAGTTCACGGCAGGTCATAGCGGGCATTAGGCGCCAGTACAAAGCTGGGTGCAAGAGCAAAACAACTCCTCTGTCGCCTGTATGGCCCGATGACCATGTATTTGTGCGGACAACCATGTAACATAACAAGCTTTAACTTTATGGTTTTTCATGATACAGTTATGTAATTTTGTACATAAATTCTTTACATAAAAATAATGTCTATTAAGACACGTGTTTCGTCTTTCGTATATACTAAATTTAACTATTAATACTATTTGCATATCAAATACATCTGTCACAGAATTATGTACCGCCCTAAACTCGAGTGGTAGAAAATGCCTGAAGCATTTAATTTACTTTTGCAGAGTGTCTATTACTAGTTCGTTAATTTTTAATAAATAAATAAGAAAGTAAACAAAAAAAAACAGATTGCATTTAAATAAGTATTTAATTATAAAAACTACAAAATGGCTCCTTAAAAAATAAAATTTAACTAAAACCCCATCCATACAGCTGCTATCGCTACAAAACGTACTAGTTCGCTTTCGAATTTCATTTTCTGTTGCATATTAAAATGATTCACATTCCATCGATTCATTTCACCGTGAATCATTCCAAAGATGAGTTCAAAACAACCATTGGAAAATGTTATGCCGTGATTGTTGAAATATATTTTGTTCAATATTAACTAGATCGTTTTGGCATCACTAATTTGGATAATCGAAGCATAGGTCACTATGTCATTACATCACAAGACTCAATTTAACAGTATAATCAGTTAATGTCCGAGTTCCGCCAATTTCCACTTGTTACGCACCCAATATTCTTAATTGTTCTAGGTAACAGCCATTAAGTGTTACAATAATCACTTAGTATTACCACACCGTTTCATAATTACTTTACAAAAATACTTGGCTTTCTCTAACACTAACCAAAAGACTAGAGCTCATAAATATTACATGTCATTTCGAAATATTCTCTCATGGGACAGTGACTGGTAAAAACATTTGTGGGTCACCTAATTTTGGTTCGAAACGAATGTTCACTTTGGTGTCGCCATCACCAACTTCTAAGAAACTGTTCCAGTCGAGCATCCAGTAGAAACCATTTTTCCTTGGAGGTGGTAGCTCTGAGTCCCCGGGTATGGCGGGGGCTGCTCCTCCGAAAGAATCTGCTAGGTCTGCTATTGAAGCTCCTGAATCGTCTGCTGATACTGAAGAATCACTAACCGCATTGGTCTTCGGTTCTTCAGTAGTAGTTGTAGTGGTAGAAGTAGTTTCAACTGCTGCAGTGGTAGTCTCTTCCGCTTGTCTTTTAATTTGATCATTACTATTATTTATTTGTTCATTGACAGGGTTGATGCCCTTATTCAATGGAATCACTTTCACAGAATCGTAGTCAATGGGGTCATAATTTGGCTGTTTAGAAATCGATTTCGTTTTCCTGACTGGCATATCATATGGCAGACTGACCTCCTTCGTTTCTGATGAGGATGTATCCAATTCATATGGTAATTCTGGACGGAGAGGTTCATATAAGAAGTTGTTTGGAGACAAAGAATATGTACTATCTTTTTTAGTTTTTGAGTCACTGCCAGGTGAGATCAGGTCGTAAGTTAGCAGTAAGTTTTCAGGTAATTGAACTGTGCCATCTATAACTTTAGGTGGTGGCAGAGGTTTGAAACCTTCGAGAGGCAGGAGAAAATGATCTTGCCCTGGTTTTCCTTCTAAGCCGTGAGCATCCAGAAAAGCTTGCAGTTCTTCAGGGAAATTGTTTATAAGTTTGTCTGGTAATTCGTAACTTGGTTTTACGGTTTTATGGTTAGATTTCGGTGTATTAGGTTTCGGTGTAGTGCTTGGTAATGCAACCACTTCTGTTCGTGGTGGTCTAGTATACAATTCCTGTAGCGAGGACCCGTCGCGTGGGGTGTACGGTAAAACCACCATCAATGTGGGTTCACCCTTCTTTGTAGTCGTTTCAACTTTCGTGGCAGCTGATGATGATACATTTACTTCTTTGTTACCATCAACAGTTCTATCTTTAATTTTCGATTCTTGTGCATTTATCTCGTTTTCGATTGTACTATAAGGAGTTGTTGCTTTTTCTGTTTTGGCTTCTACTGATTCTTTAGATGATGAAGTTGATGACTTTGCATCTTCCGCTCGTATGTCGTTAAGTAATTGCATAATTTCATCTCTACTCAATCTTGGTAACAGCTGATTTGTTTGTAGTATATTTTGGACTTGTTTGACGGTCTTTTCAACGTCCAATGCAGCCCCGGAGACTGCAGCTAAAGCTGCCAACAGGCAGCACCAGAATAATTTCATTTTCTGTAACAGAAAAAAAAAAACAAATTAACATAAGCCGAATACAAGTAATAAAAAAGACTTGGGATGCGCCTTATATACATTTAAGCGATATAAAAATCGATGTTTTTGACAGAGAAAAACGATAGAATACCAATAACGATCCCCAATCACAACTCATCTATACCATATTTTTTAACTACTTAGATTTTGATCGCAAATATGGCTCATTAAAACTGAAAAGAACACAGAGATATTTTAGTAAAAAAATAAGATTTTCAATCGTGTTTTTAACAACGACAAAGACGGTCCCGCTACGTTCCTACGGTCTCGCTAATCTTCAAAACATTCATATTTAAATTCCCACCAATCCCCAACAAGGAAATAAAGTATACGAGCGACTGTATAAGCAGTGCTGGAGTTATCTCTGTAATTACAGTTTGAGTTACACAGCAGTACCATAATCGTAATTTCCAAACTTGGGAAGCAGGCCAAGATATCGAGAAGTTGTTATCGTTTCAAAAGTTTCGGCTCCCACTTATAAGATGCTCCACTCACATCTGCGCTGTATGAGAAAAATGTTATGATCTTTCACAAGTAATGATTGAGTAAACTGTGCGTTTAGTGGAGTCTTGGTAGCTTTTATAGCCATTTGCTAACTCACCAGTAAAAGACGTCATTAGAAAAATCTAATGACGTCTTTTACTGGTGAGTTATTGTATTTTAGAATCAGAAGTATTTATTTGCCAGGATTGTGGGTACAAGTTTGAGGTGGTAAAGAATTGGGTGTTTCCGCTTCATTCTACCGTAGGGCATTTTCTTAAGGTGGGAAATCATCCAATGACTTCTCTCGCTCAAGGGCGGAGCGAGAAGGTGTCAGACTTTTACTAACTAAAACCACGCCTAATATTTTCCTTCTTTGCCTAGCGTTCCAGAACCCCATATTTATGTTTCGGAAGACAATCTATAGCCCTGCTGAACCCCTACGGTTTTGCTGACATCTCTTTGAGGCGCACATGGAACTACGCAGCGTTGATGACTCGGGCTCGAACCGGACGATCACCAGACGGCCAGATGGTGAACTACCCATTGGTCGTCATTCGGAAGCCTACGCCTACGGTGGCTGGAAAATGGTGTCGTAATCCCGGCGACTGGGGCGTGAGGATGTCCGTTCCCTCACGCGTGTGGCCGCCTCCCTCGCTAGCATTACTGCTTGTAGATAGAGACCGCCTGCCACTCCTCGTTGCTCCGGACCATGGCTTATATCGGAGTCCGGCTCGTGAGGATACCGCCGCCGCCAATCACCTCCACGAGCATACGGTGGTGCTCCGCCCAGAGGACGCGGTAGAGCATACGATGGAGGTGTGCCCCTCGTGGCGGCGACCTCTCGCGTTTAAGGACTCACTAGAGAGCTCGAGGACTTGCCGTCATGATTATGGCGTACCCAATGCATTTGGGGTGTGCTTTAAAATATGTGAATTATATATAGTCTTTTTTTTTTATTCAGAGCAAGTCGTTAACCACTTAGGCTAGTTTTTTGTTTTTATTTCAGGTCAAGTTGTGGTAAAAACATTTTTCTCAAAGGACTCAATCCATAGTCTTTGCTGCTTTGGGAAAAATGTTTTATATCTTCACTGAATGTCTTCTACTTCAGATTCAAACCATTCTTTTCTACCGTTTTTTAAGACAGAACTTTCAAACAAAGTTTAGATCCGAAGATACAATCCCTTTTAGTTTAAATCGCAGTCCCAAATGACATTCAAAGATTGCTCTTTGAGATAACAGATCGTCAAGAGCACGATTGTGCAAATCGGAAGCTAGTCTTAATAGGCTTAAAGTATGTAAAAGTAAAGTATTATCGTTATATACCTATTTTAGAAGATACGCTGATAGGAATCAGGTTTAGTTACTGATTTGGAAAGGCAACTTTCATGGTATTTGAATTTCAATAGGAGAAACTTATAAATTCTTTGTATCTTCTAAGTTCACATTGCTCGCAGAACTGATGGTCGATGAGGGCGAAAGGTTCTGGAGTAGCGTCCACGTACCGGACGACGCAGCATCGGAAGGCTTCTCACAAGGTGGAGCGATGACCTGGTGAGGACTGCGGGAATTTGATGGATGCGAGACGCACAGGGCCGGTTAGACGATACTTGGGGAGGTCTATGTCTAACAGTGGACGTGTTTTGGATGAAATGATGATGATGACAAGTTCTACGACTTGTTTGAATTAAGAAAATTATTAAGTTTTATTGTAATTCTGTATTTTTTTAACGACTTTGTTTTTATTTCTAACTCATTTTGCTTGTTATTATTAATCGAGATCATACAAATTCAACCTTCATACTGCTACAGAGATATTACTAATGGAACACTCCAAAAACTACTCTACTCCAAACTCTATCCCTGTACTCGGGAACGAAACTAGAATCTTACTTAAATAGCTTTGTAGGTATTATAATATAATGTAAGTACTATTCTCCTCCCCTTTAAAAGTCAACAGGAGGGAAAATAGGTTACTATAAGGTTTGTAGGCCACTGGCTTGGCTGCAATTAGCGAAGAGTACCATAGAGCTTGTCTGGATGAAGGGCTTTACGTGCAATTGCACAAATAAAATGTTTTTACGCTTTCTGTTTTTATTATACTTTTAACCGTTTAAATAAGTAGTACTTTATTGAAAACTGTTAGGTCTGCTATATATAAAAGCGAAATACCACTCACTGATTAATCACGAAATCTCAAAAACTATAACACCTACAAACTTAAAATTTGGCAGGTAGGTTCCTTATAGGGTGTAGACATCCGCTAAGAAACGGATTTTAAGAAACTCTACCCCTAAGGGGTAAAACGGGGGTCCTAAGTTTATGTACAATTTTAAATCAAGAGTGAACAGGCTACTTCCAGGCAAGCGCACTCTATCGTCAACCACATCATTGCTTACCATCTGGTGAAATGGTGATCAAACGCGAACCTATCATTAATTTAAAAAAAAAGTGGAGTAACCTACTTCCACACGGGCCAAGCCGCTGGCAGAAGCTAGTGTTATAATATGGCTTCCAATTCTTTTGAATATAATTTACTTTTCCTAATTCATAAGAGTTTAGTAAAATAAAGTTTACTTAAATTCTATTCCTGACTTCCTAATTAATATTATAAGTGCAATAATAAGTTTATATGTTATATTTCCCGTCTAAACCGATCAACATAAAATTTCGTATATATACGTTGTCAAGGGTACAAAAAAGGTCGTATGGTTAATTTTCATAGAGAAAAATATACTGTTTCTGAGGAAAAGAACAATAACTTACAATGGTCATAATTACTTTGGGACATGTTATTTTTAGTTTTACCGTTGCGTTTTTTTTTTAAAAGAAAGTAAAGAAGATTTGAAAATATCATATTCCACAACATGTTTTGGAATATGATATTTTTAGTTTTAGCGTTTTTTTTTTTGATAAGAAGTAAAAGATTTTTTTATTTTTTATTTTTTTTGAAGAAGAAGATTTGCCATGGCAAATCTTCTTTCTTATTCTTATATTCTTTATTGTACATAATTTTACAATTAATTAAAAATTGGACAGCTGATGTACGCTTAACCCACAATTGGGTTTTCTCACAGCAAACCTTAATATATTTGTAAGAAATCTTATATAAGAGAAAAACTCAAACAAATGCACAACAAAAATCTAAGTTAAAATAAATATGATCACAGTTATAACTATAATAAACTACACTAATACGTATAAAAATACTATACACAATAAATAAAACCTATACATATATATTTATGGGTCATGTTGACATGAAATGTTTCCTAATTCTTCCTTTTTTTGCCTTTCACAAAATAAAAGTAAAAGAAAAAATAAGGATTCCTATTTACCCAAGGGCTTTGGGATTATTGAAAACAGTTACCGTAGCCCTAGAATGCAAGGGACAACTAAAGAAATACAGGAGTGTTTTAGTCAGAAAGTCACTAAAATTCCGGCTCTCTTGATCCGTCCAGAGCGAGAGGAGTAATTAGATGAATTACCACTTAAAAATAAAACTTATCTGTTATTTTTTTTTTGCAATTTTGCGGAATATGATATTATTAGTAAGATACTATAATTATCACAAAATTTCAGATAATATTTATCACTTTGCACCCTTTCGTCACCATGCACATCAAAACGCTGAAAGAAAACATCGTGAGGAAACCGGAATGTCCTACAACCAAAAATTTGAAGGCATGTGACATTCATCAACCCGCACTGGGCCCGCGTGGTGGATTACGGCCAATGGGCCGTAATCCACCATCCGCTCTCCTAGAGAGGAGGCCTGAGTCCCAACAGTGGGAACATTATAAGGCCGACTATGCTATGTTGCACCCTTTAATGTCCGACATATAGTACAAAAGATACACATAACGCTATTTATCGTTAGTCTATATAAAGTCAAGTAGGTTATTATACCACATACCGCAAAAGCATGAATATTACATACTCCTGTCTTGTTCTGCAGTGACAATGAAATTTTAATTGCATGTCATCATGTATCGTATTCGCGTACCGCGTTGATTTAAGGACTCAACACATTTGTGCGTTAAGCTTACGTATTACGTGAGTGGAATATTTTCACATAATATTTATGTTATGATTTTTTATCGTGTTTTCTGGACATTAGAGATTAAATTATCGCTTTCAGTGAAGCTAAAATTTGTAGATATTAATTAACGCATACATCTTTATTACTTCAATCCAGGGTTGAAAAAAAAAACAGTATAATTTTTTAATTTTATAAAACAAACAGTTCGAAATGTTTTAAACAAGTGTTGTCATGTCCTACATAAATCCTCGTAGGTACTTAGATTTTTTATAGAAAAATTTCAAAAAAATACATTATTACAATGCCAATAAAACTTCAAAAATATAAAATAGCAATAGCATAAACTCAAATGGTTTTATGTTAAGCTATTTAGACTACAAAATATTATTTTATTTTCATTTTATATCCATTCATTCATCATGAAAAGTAGTTATATGCTTGTTTTTTTCTTATTTAATGCTTAAAACTTTTTTTTTGTGTTTTTAAACATGTGATATAAACACGGTTTAAATTCAAACTAGTTTAAACATGTGTTTTAAAACGTCTTACTTAAATCAACGTTATTAAAATAAAAAAGTTGACTAAGATTTAACAACTGAATACTGATTAAGACTCATCTCGACAAACGTCAAATATAATAATTTCTTTGACAGTGGAACTAGACGGCTCACAAATATTTTATAACTACAACAAACGCAATCAATTCTTATGTTCACAATCCGTGACGTTTTAGCACGAATTACTTTCTACTTTAAACTACAATAACATTCCATTCAAATACAGATAAAAATCCTACTGTTTGTTATACACTGACGGACAAAGAATCTGAACTTAAGTGTTTAGTTTATACATCACGATCGCATTCTTTTGCATATCGCTACAGAGAACCTTGGAAATCTGACCGCACAAGTGTGAACAATCCTTAACGACATGTGTACGATGTGTGACGCTATAGCACGAAACACTTTCTACGTAGCCTCGTTATCATTTGTGATGCAACGTCTCTCACTTGTTCGTTACGAAGCGTAATATTTGTTCATTATTTACAGTAGGTACTTTGTGGGACAAATTTTGGATGTGGACTTCATAATGAGATCATAATAAAAAAAAGTTATCAATTACGCATAATCATATCTCGTAATGTTTGCATGCATCGATGGAAATGGACGCATTTCTGCAGAGAAATTGCAAGACGCCATTCAAGTAATTGAATGCCCGATGCGCGGATCCACGCGAGACACAATCGCTTTTTAATTTTGTCTCTAATTAATTTTGTCTCTTACAATACGAAAGGTTAAGAAACATAGAAAAGGAGGCCGCACGTGCACGCGCGAGGGAGCGGTCCTCACGCCCCAGCCGCCGGGATCCCGATCCCGATTTCTGGCAACCGTAGACGCGGGTTTGTGGATGGCGAGCAATGGGTAGCTCGCCGTCCGACCGTCCAGTAATCGTCCGAACCAAGCCCAAGTCTTCAACGGCTCGTACTGTTCCACGCGCGCCTCAAGGAGATGTCAGCAAACCGTAGGGGCCCAGCAGGATCGAAGCCTATTGGGGCCAAAGGTCTGCTTCTAAAAGGAAGACTCGGCCCTGGTATGAAAGGCAACGAAGGAACAGGAGTGGGTGTTTAGTCAGTAAAAGTCTGACACTATCTCCCGCCCCGCCCAAGAGCGGGGGATTTCATAAGATGATTTTCCCAACGAAAAAAAAAAGAAAATATCGTAGGAATTTACAGTCTAAAGAGTTTTTAATACTTATTTGTTATGATGTACAATACTTACATGATCTACCTATGCATAAGATTGAATTAACACCCCTACCTACACGAGTGACACACACGTATGACAGGCCATGGCCGTTTAACAAGCAATACTGCTTACCGCACTAAGTGGCTTATTTACAACACTTATAACACGACTAATTTCCGCCGGTGGTTTTGGCCGCAAGAATATTGATTGACTGGGGAACATACTCCATGTACGGTCTCATCAACCGCACACTTACTTCGCGTACACAGCAACCTACTTGGAGACTGCGTCACAAACATTACACTAAAATTATCGCGTTTTAAGTAAGCCGCCTTGAGTTAGACTATATCTGTGGAACTAACTATTAGTTAAGAGAAATAATCGCTACCTTTATACCTTGTTATACATTTAAGTTTAAATATAATTTTAAATTTAACTTTTTATTCTTTCTGTGTACTCCGTAATTAAACCACATTTTATTAAGTGTTAATATATGATGCCTACAACCATTCGCACCAACATTAAAAGGTCCTTCGAGCCGGATGAAAATGGAAGCGTATTTAAATCATTATATGTATTTTATTTCCTATTTTAAGGCATGGTCTATCTGTTTGCAAAGTTTCATCCAAATCCATTTAGCCGTTAAGACGTGAAGAGGTAAAATTAACACAGACTGATTTACTTTCGCATTATAATAATGTTGTACTAGCTAATTCAAGAGACTTCACCTGCGTGGTAAGAAAATTATCTCGGCATGAAACATAATATTATGTTTTTTTATTATATATAAACAATCTCTTACTTAAAATACATAAATATTAACTAAACTATACTAAAACCTAACTATGTACATAAATATAATTGAAAAACACAAAGTACACTCAGGCGTTGAAATACTCTAATACTCTCGGCATGAGATGAATTCTGTATGCTATTTCAGGTCATGGTCTACCCGAGTGCCAAACATTCAAATCCATTCAGCCGTTCAAGCATAAAGAAGTAACAAATTTTAATAACACACACACACACATAAACTTTCGCCTTTATAATAGTAGTGTGATGTATTTTAAATAGATAGATAGTACTCCAGTCAGTATAGATAGTACACAGTCTTTATTGTACACCAATAATAAAATTACAATAGGAACTTAAAATTAAAATGGTGTCACAATGGGCGGTCTTATCGCTAAAAGCGATTTTTTACAGACAGACTTTTGATGGATTTGTCAGAGGAGAAAAAGATACGCAGGTAGTGCGTGGTGTACTATTTATATATACACAATACATAACTAATAAAATATACCACCATAAGAAAGATTTAAAGCCTTGCCTAAAACAGAAAAATAAGTAAGCCATGAAATAAAATCACGTACCTATAGCATGTTTCAATAAAACTGAAAATTTAAAAGGTATGGTTACAAAACATTGGAAAATCACAATGACCTTTCAGATGAATTCTGTTTTTGTGACAAAAATACTTAAAACAACAGGAACAACACAATGACCTTTCAGATGAATTCTGTTTCTGTGACAACAATACTTAAAACAACAAACTCGTATGTATGTTCCGATTTATATTCATCGGTATGCTGTCGTTTGTTTCGTTATTATTTTCTTTGTATCTTGCGGAAACAGTTTTGATTCGTAAACAAGGTATGACATTTAAATATTGTTTTTGGGTTAATCACAGACGCTTCGAGGGTTTTATCAAAAGATGGTGATTATGACCTTCACGAATGACCCTTCTGTATTACAAAAGGCCCGCTCGATGGTTTCGTGATCGCACACGCTACTAATGAGCATGAGGTCTTAGGTTTAATTCCTAGGTCAGGTAAAATGTACTATTGGGTTTTCTATTAAGATCTAGCTGACTCGTCAGACGTTGTGCTGTCTTAGCTATGATCTGTCAAACGCGCAATCTGTGAAAAACGTTTTTATAAATATGAACCTTTTCCTAACAATAACAAATACAACAAAATAAGAATTAGCGAACATGGTCTAGCCGTTCCCACGTGATGGCGTGAGCAAGGGAAATAGGCATTCATTTTTGTACACATAGATTACTATGCCACCACTGCTCTAATCTAAGAGCAGAGGTGGCCGAGTGGTAATGGCTCCAACTTACGAGTTGTAGGTCGTGGGTTCAAACCCAGCCAGGCGCACTACTTTGTGTAATTTATTTCTTCACCACTGCTCTTAAAACAGTGAAGGAAAACATCGTGAGGAAACCGGCATCTTCTAGAACTAAAAATTCGAAAACATGTGATATTCACCAACCCGCACTGGGCCCGCGTGGTGGATTACGGCCTATTCCCTCTCCTACAGAGGAGGCCTGAGTCCCAGCAGTGGGAACATTATAAGGCCGACTATGCTATGATTACTCTATAACTGCCCGGAGTTTGAAAATTGGTGGTGTTATACCCCCGTACCCAAGCAAGTAAAGCCGTTGAGCCGGCGGCGGCGGCGCCTGATCTCTCTCCGATCGTGTTGGATTGTCGTTCTATCAGATTATGACTATAAAGGAACAGATAATGCACCTGTATTTGTGCATACGCTTAAGCACTATAAATATCTGTTGCGTTCTTTGCTAATCTCCGTTGAGCTTGACCAATGTGATCGAAATTCATTCGAGCCAACTAATACAAAAGAACCGTAGTCTCTAACCAAACTGACATTTTATCAGGGATAATGATTTTCACGAGTCTAATATTGACGGGTGCAAAGTAAAAACAAATATCTGCAATTTTACGATTTTCTTAAGCAGATAATTAGTAATTTTCTTTTCAAAAATATTATTAAAAAATAATAATTTTATTTCTGCATTTTTGACACTTGAAAAACGATTTGCCATATTTTGGAATATGATTTTTTTGTATTGTAATAATGTAATATTCACACAACTTTCACACAACGCCGTCTAGTCCCAAGCTAAGCAGAGCTTGTTGTATGAGTACTAGACAACTGATAAATATAATTATATATTCCTAAATACATACATATTATAGATAAATTACACCCAGACAGAACAAATGATTGTGCTCATCACACAAACATTTGTCCGGGGTGAGAATCGAACCCACGACCTTGGGCATAGCAGTCAGAGCCACCACTAGACCAACATGCAAGTCATATTAACGCACAGCCAAAACTACTGGGACTAGGAACGTGGAATTTTGCACAAGGTTTCCTTTTATGACGTAAGCGAACACTAAAAGAGGATTTTCCAAAATTCATCCCCTAAAGGGATGAAACGGGGATCCAAAGTTTGTATTTATAAACCTACTTCACACGAGCGAAGTTGCTGGCAGAAGCTAGTTCATTGTAGGGCAGAGAAACCCATCTGATCACAATACATCAATTCGATTTTTCACCGAAGCAATAAGCAATACAGGAACACATAAAAATGTCCGCACTTTGTTTACATAAATAATAGATGTTTCAATATTTTTCTATGAGCTCCTTTGTTCGTTTCTTATAGGAAACATCACCTGAGTCAATAGCACTTGTTTCCTTGGCTTGTGAAAGGGATTGTATTTATAGTACAAATAAATAAAACTGGGAATCGTAATATGATGTAGGGGTTTGATATAGTAATGTTATTAAATAATAAAGCTATGTTTATGGAATGCAATATAGGATATATCTTTAATTCTTTATTGTATACCAAAACAAGTTATAAGACACACACACACACATACATTCACACTTTAAGTTCATGACGACGTGACGATAAGTATTGTTCATACCAACATAACGACCTGTCTACAATTTTTTTTTAGGTAGGAAATCATCACTAAAACCCACTTGTGTCCTACAGTTGCTTTTTGCATTCTAGAGCCATGGTTAGCATAGCATAAGCATAATCAGCCTTTTAATGTTCCCACTCCTGGGACTCAGGTCTCCTCTCTCTAGGAGAGGGAATGGGCCGTAATCCACCACGCGGGCCCAGTGCGGATTGGTGAATGTCACATGTCTTCGAATTTTTGGTTCTAGGATATGCCGGTTTCCTCACGATGTTTTCCTTCACCGTTTTGAGAGCAGTGGTGATGAAATAAATTACACAAAGTAATGCGCCTGGCTGGGTTTGAACCCGAGACCAACTCGTAACCGACTCGTAAGTCGGGGCCGTTACCACTCGGCCACCACTGCTCATAGTGCCATGAGCCATGGTTACTCTTTTAAATATTCCCGCAGCCCTACTGGGGTCCTTTAGTTTTGCTAATATCTCTTTGAGGTGCACGTGGAACACTACGTGCCGTTGACTTAGGCTTCATCCTTACCGGACCGCCGGACGGCGAGCGGCCCATTGCTTGTCGTCTGCAAGCCTGCAGTGGACGGAAATCTCCCTGAGACTTCCGATAGCCAGGGTATCTCCGTCCGTAGCAGCTGGGACGTGAGGATGCTCGTTTCCTCACGATTGCAGTCATCTTCTCCGCTAACATTATTGCTTTGCAGAAGGAGGCGGCTGTTTCCCATTCCCTCTTGCTCTGAACCATAGCCTGAACCAGAACCGGACGCGAAAGGTTGCCGCCGCCGATCGCTTCCACGAAGACACGGTGGTGCTCCGCCCAATAGTGGCAGACTTTCAACGTATGTTCCACCGTATCCTCCGGGCGATCCTTATAATGGGTGTTTCTTCCGCATGAATCCAAAACAGTAACCTCTCGAACTAGTCATGTCCCGTGAAGACCTACTTCATGCGGAAAGTGAGGATGCCGTGGCATATATCGAGCCACTCCTCAATCAAAGATGGGACTTACTGCCGCGATTGTATCATGCCCAAGACTATGTACAATAAAGAGTGTAAATAAATACATTGTTAGAATAACGATTTGTCATCCAGGAAAATATATATTATATGTATGAAAGCCAAATAATACTGACTCGCTACTAACGAAATCTCCTAAACATGATTTGAGGCACGATTTCCTTTGACCTTTAGAAGACTTTGCTTCTAAGGGTTTCCACATTTCCAAGTGTTTCATGACGAATATACGAGCAACAAATACATATGTTGAGTTTCCAAACTTATGACAATTCAAGAGCCAAGTACTTTAATGCACTAAGACATGAAATACCAACGTGGCAAATCCACACAGTTATAACACGTGAATGTCGTGATCATATCGACGGTTGAAAGGCAATAATGATCTAAACGACTTTTTTCCAATATTGATTTATATACATATTTCGGAATCAGCAAATTTTTTTCCGTCGTTTGAGTCAGGTTTCAATTTTTTTTTTTAAATGTCGCTTAGATCAATTAGCCTTTCAACCGTCAATATGAAGAATATCTACAATAACTTGTAAAATGCAATAATCTTGGGATGTTGACTAATTTGGAGTTGGAGTATCACTGCTACGCATATTCCTCAGAAATAAAAATAGAACAAATAAAAACTTTTTACAAAAAAATACAACCGATTTGGTGATTTGGTCTCTTCGTTATTTAACACCGACTTCCAAAATTAAAGTTATTTTACACTTTTCAGTGTTTTTTTTTAAATTGAAGTCAGTTGTATTTTTTTTTGTATAAAGCTTTTATTTTACACTTTTTCAGTTATGGTACCATCACTAAAAAGTACCCCTCAGCAATACTTAAATACCATATAGCCAGAGTGCATCTCATGACAATTCTAATAATACCAAACACGGTTAGATTAAATTAATTTATTGACTTATCCTTCGTGCCTAACTTCAGGTTTCATTTGATGATTAGATCGATATATTCCCCTTTTTCTTTCAGTCAGTCATCGACTACACGTATAAATAAAGTAATTTTACTTGTTACGACAGTTCTGCTGTGATCCTATGAAGAGTTCTGTTCCGTATCTTCGAATTTCATGATCAGATCATAACAATATTTCTATGGGACCAATTTGGAAGCATAACATTTTAACAAAAAAAAATAATTCAAAATCGGTCCACAATTGATCGAGAAATCGGTAAACGTACTTAAAAAAAAACATACATTCAGCCGAACATAGAACCTCCTCATTTTTGAAGTCGGTTTAAAAGACAGATACTTAACTGAGACCGAGTAAAATTTCGCAGCGTATAGGAGAACCAGAAATAATATTTTTCCAGAGAATTCTGCACCAGCCATAAACTTAAGAAGATTCGTAGTCACGCCTAGAGTATAAAGAATATAAGTAAGTATCACGCGTGCGACATGTCTCGCCTCATTGTATATTTATCTCCCTCAGAAAACAAACTTTACTAGAAGTCAGCTAAACTTAGACGGTAACAAGAATTTATTTAGCTAAATTATCTACATATTTCAACAC
The DNA here is from genome assembly GCA_905147345.3 of Mythimna impura. Taxonomy (NCBI): domain Eukaryota; kingdom Metazoa; phylum Arthropoda; class Insecta; order Lepidoptera; family Noctuidae; genus Mythimna; species Mythimna impura. The sequence continues at coordinate 5,877,005 of LR990349.1, forward strand.
TCTCAGAGAAAGGGCAGACATTAATAATAAATTCTGCAAATGTGTTTCACTTCCACATTTCGTGACATTTTGAGGACCACCTGTGAAATCGGGTAATTTACAAACTAAACAAGAATCTCAAGATACTCAAGTTCCTCTAAGTTGTAAACCTAGGGGTCCTTAAGTCAAGAGTGAATAGGGCACTTCTAGATAAGCGTGCTCCATCGGCGGCCACAACATCGGTTAACATCAGGTGAGATAGTGGTCAAACACGAGCCTAGAAAAACTGGGCAAGTGCGAGCCGGACTTGCACACTAAGGGTTCCGTACAATATTACCCATGAAAACAGTTCAATTCCCGAACCGAGTTACGAAGATTATTCCTAATCGCAAAATAAGTTTTTTAGTGACGTAACTACAAATTTACAGTTTCAGATTTTTTCCTATACTTGTGCTATGAGACCTTGCTTCATGGCAAATTTCAGGATTCTAGGTCAGGGGAATCAAAATTCACATAGGGTCCTTCCCTATGGATTTTGATTCCCTTGAGAGTGTCGAAATATGCATTTTTTGCGACACAAACGGCCATATCTTTTTTAGGGTTCCGTAGTCAACTAGAAACCCTTATAATTTCGCCAAGTCTGTCTGTCTGTCCGTCCGTCCGCGGATAATCTCAGTGACCGTTAGCACTAGAAAGCGGAAATTTGGTACCAATATGTATAATTATCAATCACGCCGACAAAGTGGTGAAATAAAAACCAATTAGCTGCTTCCAGTGGCTTCGCCCGCGTGTAGAAAAAAATTGTACCAAACGAACATATTCCCGGGATAAAAAGTGACTATAAGTTATTTCAGTTTAGGTTATATAAGCGAAACAAGATGTAATGTCTCACATACCTTTTTTTTTCGGTGGGTAATCATTTAATGACATCCCCGCTCTTGGGCGGAGCGGGAGATAGGTGTCAGACTTTTACTGACTAAAAACCCACTCCTGTTCCTCCGTTGCCTTTCGTACCAGGGCCAAGTCTTCCGTTCAGAAGCAGACCCTTGGCCCCAGTAGGCTTCGACCCTGCTGGGTCCCTACGGTTTGCTAAGATCTCCTTGAGACGCGCGTGGAATACTACGCGCCATCGACGACTTGGGCTCGGTCAGGATGGTTACCGGACGGTCGGACGGCGAGCTACCCATTGCTCGCCGTCCGCAAGCCCGCGCCTACGGTGGTTAGTAATCGGGATCGGAATTTCGGCGGCGGTTGGGGCGTGAGAAAGGTCTCTCATACCTCCGTTTTTATTGGAGCGTCCTCCAACCAGACGGGTGTTCTGAGCAGCTGCTCAATAGATGATTTTGGGCTGCAGTATATTTTCAAATCGAGCTGAGAACTCTAATTGCGCGATGCAGGATTTCAAATTTTTTAGTTCTTGTGTGACAACATAGATGTCGCTACGTCATAGTCTACCCGAGTAGTAAGTTTTAATGAAATCCGTTCAGTCGTTCGAGCGTGACGAAGTAACAAATATATACCCTTACACACTCACAAACTTTCGCTTTTATAATAGCAGTGTGATATCACGACCATATAAGCAAACCCTTATCCCACTCTTTTACAATTTGCATGCCACGATAACCAACAGATTTCCTCATGAACATCAAATATAATAATATTACATCTACCGAATCCAAATGAAAGAAGGGATGGAGTCAGGGGGCTCAGTAGTAGGATATATTATGTTAGAGTGAGCTCGATCCGCCCCTACATTTACATATGGAAACAATGAGATGAAAAACAGTTTGTGTGATTCATTTGTGATAACAATAACAATGCGTGTTGCCAGTGATGACATATGGTTCCGAAACGTGGTCGCTCACAATGGGCCTCATCAGAAGGCTCAAAGTCACCCAAAGGGCAATGGAAAGGGCTATGCTCGGAGTTTCCTTGCGCGTTCGAATCAGAAATGAAGATATCCGCAGGAGAACCAAGGTTGCCGACATAGCACAAAGAATCGCCAAACTTAAGTGGCAATGGGCAGGGTACATTGCTCGCAGAACAGATGGCCGTTGGGGCCGAAAGGTTGTAGAGTGGCGATCGCGTATCGGAAGACGCAGTGTTGGAAGGCCCCCTACAAGGTAGACCGATGAACTGGTGAAGGTTGCGGTAATCCGATGGATGCGAGACGCACAGGACCGTTCGTTGTGGCGACATTTGGGGGAGGCCTATGTCCAGCAGTGGACGTCTATCGACTGAAATGATGATGATGAACAATAACAGGGTGTGTCCGCCGATAGCGGGTCGGCAGTAAAGAGTTGAGATAGGCCAGACGCCCTACCAAAAACTCCTAATGCGATCCATTTAACGACCTAGACTGGGCTATTAATAGGATGCAGCTATATAGGGTGTATAGCTCCATCCCTTTTTTTTGCTCGTACGTCTGACATTTTAACAAGTCATGGTACCTGCCCCCCTAGCCAAGTTACAACCGTTTCGTTTCGATTCTCTTTTCGTCGATTACCTCGAGCAGCACGCCTCCGATTCCTTTATTCTGACGTCATCTCAACGGTCAGAACAAAGGAATAGGAGGCGTGGCCGACTTGAGGCGATCAACGAATAGAGAATCGAAACGAAACGGTTGTAACTTGGCTAGGGGGGCTGAAATACTTTTGATACGTACTGGCACCCTTATCAACCTGTAACACACCTGCTCTCATCGTTGGGACGGATCTGCCCGATACCAGCTTGATGCACTTGAGGCAATTGAGAGGCGAGCCAGGAGGATCATTGGCAGTGATGCACTCGTTGAGTCGAGGCTTCAAAGTCTTGAGTATCGACGCCGAGTTGCTAGCCTGTCGGTTTTCTACCGGTTGCATTTCGGGGAGTGTGCGTCGGAATTGCATAACCTAATTCCGCCTAGCCCGTTCCATCATCGGACCACCAGGCGTACGGCAATGCGCCACCGGTACATGGTGGACATCCCACCTATACGTACAAAACGTTTTGGGAACACATTCATTGTGTTCCCAAACTGTGTTTCCTGATGTCTATAACCCAGGAATCTTTAAGTAAAGAGTGAATAGGTTACTTCTAGGTAAGCGCGCTTCATCGTCGACCGCATCGTCACTTTCCATCAGGTGAGATAGCGGTCAAGCGCGAACCTATCAAGAATAAAAAAGAAAAAACACGGAGCCAAGTTATACAAGATTCCAGTTTTTGTAAGTGTAAGATTTAAAAAGATACTTCGAAGGATTTTCTGATTTGTGATTTTGAGGTCTAAATACTAAGTGATATATTTTTAAAATACGTCTAAAAAGATGATGTAATGATTGGAAAAGGATCATAAAAGTAAAAGACAGACAGACGTGGAGTAAAATTAAATATAAAATATTGAATGCATAAAAGAATTTTGAAAATTTGAAATGAATTAATTTTTACGAATTATTTATTATGCAATTGTTGATAAAGAATCATAACATGAATTGTAATGTTCGTTACTTTATGTATGCATTTATGTAATAATAATTTTATAAAATTTTAGATTTATATCTCTATGTAAATAAAGAAGCTATATTTTGTGTATAAATCTTTTTATACACAAAATATAGCTTCTTTATTATTTAAAGACTAGTTTGCGTAACAATATCTATGGCAAAAAAATAAACCAATATAAAATTCACTTAAAAAAGAAAAGAACAACAAGACTTTTTCTTAATCGTTGGTACACAAACAATAATAAATGGAACATGACCAGATATCAATAAAGACAATATCCATTGAAATATGACGTTCATTTTGTTGGTATAGTGTGTTTACAAAGCGCTGTTCTTATGAAGAATTTCGTATCGTTTTGTGAAAAGAAAAACGAGATACTTAAATTGATTTTTGGATAAACAAAAATAATAAGATAATTCAGTAACAAGTACGGAAATATAAACTAAAAGGACTGATATACTGTAACATAATTAACAAACGATTATGAATTGATACAAGTGGAGAAATTTTTGTCATTACGACTAAGGTGGAATTCGCACGAGCCGCAGGCGAGGGTATCATGGAGCCGAGTGCTGCAGTGACAAATTACAACTTTTTTCAATACACTTACGAAGATACAAATAAACAGGGGTTGACGCTTGACTCGTAGGGGTCACTTAGCGCCCAACTTGATAAATGTAGTAAAATATGGCGGGAGCTAGCGCGCGCACCTTTTCACACTAGTGCGATAAACAGTAAATTGCGTGCCTAAAAGCGATAGGGATAAGAACGGGTTTTCTAGTAAGAGTATTGAAAAATATTATTCAATATTTTGTATTTTGGATGTCACTCTTCGATTAGTCAAGTGCAACCTTAGTTAAAATGCAAGTATGTTAATGATTACAATTATTATTAACCGATACCAGTTTTAAAGTCACCATGTCAAAATTCCTGATCAATTAAAAGTGAAGTGAATCATTCCCAGTACAAATTCTGGTCCTTCGTTCTCTTGTGTACAAGGGGTACTACTTTACGAGTATGTACGAACAATGTTGGAAATTCAGACTGACAGTAACATAGTGACTGGCTCGAAACTCGATGTCCTATTTTCACTGTACGACGTTATCATAGTTCCATCAACCCGATACAATCCCTTTGTTGTATTAAGACAGACTGTGGCAATATTGCTGCCCAGACATATAAGTCGGTGAACGCCATAGCACATATCTTACAGTTTACTTATTCGAAATTCAGCTCTCTTTGACACAAAATAGACTGGAGATAGACACATAATAAAATACGTACGATCCTATTACCTAAGCTTGACTAAAGCTAATATATGGAAGCAGAGATAAACCCTTTCAATCTAGTCCTTCAAGCCGGATCCAATGTAATTTAAGTTGGATATCTTGACGGCATCGCTGATATTTTTCGACGCCTTAGCGCATGTAAGATATTTTTCTTCCATCCTTACATCTATATTCCATTTGAAGGAAACGTTAATTTTGACGAATAGCCCTTTGATATGGATAGACTGTATTCAGCAATATCAAAGTTTATGTCGTATAAGGCAATATTCGTGCTGGAATTTGAGCCTTGTTGCTTATATTTCAGAGTTCGTTTTTACTTATTGTTGCCAGTGAACGCTGTAAGGTATAAAGTACAATATTTTCGTTTTATTGATTCCGTGTGTCCGTCTATTCACTTACTTAAATTATGTATATTGTGTTGTAACATCCTAATATAACTTTGCTACCCATTTTTACAAAAATATAGGACGTTGACATTTTGATAAATTGATGTGGCAGCAAAGTTATATAAATTCAAAGCGTTTATTGTTTATTTTGTATAGAATTCTAATAAAACCAATTTTTTATGCGATCATATCTACTGAAAAAGACCTTTTATAAAAAATTTCGTAAGTATGATTGGAAATAGTTTCAAGCGTAAATAAAGATGTCTTAGAGCGCCAAATTCTTGTGAATTTATAAGTAGGACGTCTAGTTCAAGTTATCAAACATTTCATGACATTGGTTGTTATGCCAACGGTCATCTTGGCGTGACATTCAAGAGAGAGAGCCTTGCCACATTATCACGGAGGTCGGGGGGTCCTTAATGTGAAATGGCACGACATTTTTCAGACAAACGGTGTCGAGCCGAGATAAGTGGATGTACGATACGGTGCAATGTCGTACCACGACACTGTTGTATTTACGCACTGCGTCATAAAAAAATTCGTGATCAGTTTTCAATCAAAGGATTTTACGAAATTGAATATGACGTGGCAATTTGCTCCACTCAGACGCTGCATCGTTTCACGTTCGTTTCGTTCGTTTCGTTTATTATACACCAAAAAAGTAACACAACTTATACAGATAGGTATATATTTTGGAAGCACAGGTTTCTATTGAAATCGAATCATAAATTTATGTAAAACTAATCCAGTAAAGACCTCTTAAAATCCGCTATTTTCCGTGAACTCTGGCCCTTCGCAATGTACCTACTCATAAATTACAAATGAAAGAAAATATATTATACATATTTAAAGGAACCTTGCACATTTAATCGAGATTCTAAATGATAAAAATTATTTCTAAAACTTAAAAAGTAAAACAATACGTATTTCCTAAAACAAATTTTGAGAAATATTCGATTAAATAACGGAATTACTGAATGCCAACAGAAATTTCAGGCGTAAAACAACAAGCTTGTAAACCATACTCACGTTGTTGATAGACGTATCAGAAAGGAGTTTCTTAACGACGCTGTACCAACACGTGGCCAGGTCCAAAGGCTGTCAGTTATCACGGATAACATGTTTATTAAGGCAAGCTACAGTCCTCAGCAAAATCGACCCAGTAAATCCCAAGAGTAAGCATACGTGTAATATCTACATCCTCTAATCTTACATCATAATACTACTAAAATATGATGCACTGCCAAACACGGTGGACATTAGCCGGGTGGCCGTAGCCCGTATTCGCTCCACTATAAAGGAGGCTATGTTTATGACGGTCCGGCTATAAACCGGGATGATTCATCGACCAATGTGCCACTAACTTTATTACGCAACCGGTGACCGGATATCTTGTGTAAGTGGATAATCTTCATTTTACTTTATAATCTTGTTAAGTAATAAAAGAATCTGGCTGTAATGTATGGAATTGGGGTAATAGCTTCTGTTTTGCTGATTTTGGCTTAGGAATTCGGTAGGTTAGCAGTATACTTCCTTAATCCAATGGTCCATTTAAGTATCTACTGTGCGATCTTACAAACCGGATCTGAACGCATATTAAGTTTATAAATAAATACTTTTAAAGTAGAAAATAATATCAGCAAACAGCTGATCGACTCTTCGCGTGACCACAGTCACGGTAATATTATCTATACAGTATTGTAACTCGGCCGTATCTTTGAAATAAATGCCTACAGCCGCGTGGTACGTAAACATGCGATAGGGCTGCCCACACTATGGCTGCCCGCCACCAGCATTTTAATTACATTTGCCTGCTTTGTGTTTCCATTTAGTTTTGTGATTGTAAATATACTTTTTTTATATAAACAAATAAAATACTTTGTGAATTGAATAGGAAGTGTTCAATATTTGCGACCGAAAAATATTTGCGCCTCGACTGAGACGTACCTACGAAATGCTTTATTATTAAATTTTAAAGTACAAAAATCCGCATTCTAAAGCTTAATTAAAAATTGTTTTGGGAAACATGGACAAGGTGGAGAAAAATTTATAGATACCTGCAGCTACTTTACAATTTATATGTTTGGTTTTAAATGAAGCAATATTTATGTGAATGAAAAACAGCACAATATATCCTACTCGTCATATTAAATATATAAATATGTACTTGAACTTATTTTTATTGAAAATATCGCGCGGCACAGACGCGACTGTCTGCATCCCGAGCGCACCTCTAGATCGAGGCGCGTAGGTATAGCTCGCGTTTCGTCCGTTTGTATGAAGTTGGAATACTGTATAGATAATATTACCGTGCCACAGTGATCTACATTTCTACGAATCAGCATTTTTATCCAACGCGGCAATGCTGTCAGTGTTCTGTGCACTTTACCCATTGATATCGATGTGGATGAATTGTTTGATGCCCAGTAAGTTCTTTTTCTACCCGTTTGTACACATTATTATTTTTAGTTTGTATATATTTATTCTACCTATAATTTAGTTATAGTATTTATTATTTATTTTAGAGCAGTGGTGGCCGAGTGGTAAAGGCCCCGACTTACGAGTTCTAGGTCGCGGGTTCAAACCCAGCCAGGCGCATTACTTTGTGTAATTTATTTCATCACCACTGCTCTCAAAACGGTGAAGGAAAACACCGTGAGGAAACCGGCATGTCCTAGAACCAAAAATTCGAATACTTGTGACATCCACCAACCCGCACTGGGCCCGGGTGGTGGATTATCGCCCATTCCCTGTCCTAGAGAGGAGGCCTGAGTCCCAACAGTGGGAACATTATAAGGCCGACTATACTACTATGCGACTATTTATTATTTTAGATGTTTATGAGTAGTATAAGTAGGCTATATAAATTTAGATTTCTAATTCAATAAAATATTTATACTTAACCAAAAAAGTTTGAAATTATCCTAAAGGAGCTTACTCTCGGGATAAAAAGTATTCGATGCGCTATTCGTTTTTCTTAATTCGTAATTCGTTTAGCCGTTTAAATGTAAAGGAGTAACAAACATACATACACACACACGCACACACATACAAACAAACTTTAGCCTGTATATTACGAAGTGTATCTTCATGTCACTTTATAATCTTATTAAGTAATAAAATAATCTGCTGGTAATATATGGAACTAGGGCAATGGCGGATCTTGCTCTGGGTTACTTGTTTTACTAATTTTGACTTTGACATTTGGTAGGTTAATCGTTCACTTCCTTGATTCATTCAGTGCGTTTAAATATTTACTTTGTGATCTCGTAGACTTGATGCCCTACCACAATGATGATACTCTTAACGGGATACATTTGACGACCTGAACTGAACTGCAGTTAGAAGGATGGATGGATATATAGGGTGTATAGTTCCACCCCTCTTTCTCATTTGTACGCTTGACATTTTAATATGTCATGGTAAGGCCACAGGGGCTCTACCACGAGATCTTTATGTGATCCATTTGACGTCCTATTTTTTTTAGGAGGGATATCATCTAATGACATCTTCATCATCATACTTGGGTGGGGCGGAAGGGCGTGTCAGACTTTTACTGACTAAAACTTACTCCTGTTCCTTCTTTGCCTTCGTTCCAGGGCCCCGGGATTCTCTTTTGCGTCACCCATGGTCCCAGTAGGCTTCGACCCTGCTGGGCCCCTACGGTTGCTGACCTCTCCTACAGCGCGTGGAACACTACGCGCCTGTCGACGACTTAAGCACGGTAATATTATCTATACAGTATTGTAACTCGGCCGTATCTTTGAAATAAATGCCTACAGCCGCGCGGTACGTAAACATGCGACAGGGCTGTCCGCACTATGGCTGCCCGCCTCCAGCATTTTAATTACATTTGCCTACTTTGTGTTTCCATTTAGTTTTGTGACTGTAAATATGCTTTTTTTATATAAACAAATAAAATACTTTGTGAATTGAATAGGAAGTGTTCAATATTTGCGTACGAAAAATATTTGCGCCTCGACTGAGATGTACCTACCTACGAAATGCTTTATTATTCAATTTTAAAGTACAAAAATCCGCATTCTAAAGCTTAATTAAAAATTGTTTTGGGAAACATGGACAAGGTGGAGAAAAAGGAATATCTTTTACTTGGTTATAGATACCTGCAGCTACTTTATAATTTATATGTTTGGTTTTAAATGAAGAATTCATGCAACCAAAAACAGCAAAATATGTATATCCTACTCGTCATATTAAATATATAAATATGTACTTGAACTTATTTTTATTGAAAAAATCGCGCGGTACAGACGCGACTGTCTGCATCCCGAGCGCACCTCGAGATCGAGGCGCGTAGGTATAGCTCGCGTTTCGTCCGTTTGTATGAAGTTGGAATACTGTATAGATAATATTACCGTGACTTAGGCTTGGTCCGGACAGTTATCGGACGGTCGGACGGCGAGCTACCCATTGTTCGCCGTCCGCGCCTACGATGGCTGGAAATCGGGATCGGGATCCCGGTGGCTGATCCATTTGTGGACCAGCCCTCCTAGCCAAGTTACGATCGTTTTGTTTGCGTTGAACGCCTCGAGTAGGCCACGCCTCCAATTCCTTTGTTCTGATCACGTGACTGAGCGTTGAGATGACGTCAGAACAAAGGAATCGGAGGCGTGGCCTACTCGAGGCGTTCGACGCAAATGAAAAGATTGTACTTAACTTGGCTACGGGGGCTGATCTATATAGGGTGTTTAGCAATAAACAACAACACGTCATGGTAAAGGCATGGTATCTTAAGATGTTAAGTTTGTAAAATGCCTTTTTAAAACAAAATAATTTTAATATTAATATTATATTCCTAATAATAGATATTATTTTGTTTTGTATCGTTTAGATTATTTCACATATTATAGTCAGCCTTTTTAGCCTTCTTGTTTTTTTTTTTGTAAGAAACAAACCCCTGACCGCTGCCCGCCTGTCCATTTTATTTTACAATGTTTTTAATTACAGCTAAACCGTTTGAAGACGGAGAGAACGGGTCGCAACAAAAGAAAAACTTGACTACGGAGAGTATTCGAAAAGGACAATGGGATGAATAAATTTTAGCAAAGACAAAGTGGTCAGCTCAGAGCATTGCTTTTGTCTGTCACGTGGTTGGACAAGAACGCATTTCACGTGACCTTACACACGACATATAGAACCGCAGACAAAAGGATCAACGCCCACATCAATAGAACAATTGTAAGTAAATGTGGGTATTAATGGTTTCGCTGGTTTTGCGGGTGTCCTCATACTCGTGTGGGTCCAAAAAGGTGATATTATCAAATGCCATTCAAATTTGCAAAGGAACATGACGTGCAGTATGATACCTACATCGTTTCAGCGTGGCATAGTCTGCATTGACCCACCAACACTTATTTATTTTTATATAACTATTCATGTACACATATGAAATAAAATATTAAAGGAAGGAAATAGAAAAATAGGTACAAAGGTGATGCTTATTTCTACTGAAATCTCCTCCAGCATACCTGCGCAAGAAGAATTGGAAAAAATAGAGATGTAAGTGGACACAATGTTTATGAGTAATAGGAAAAAAAATACACAAAAAATAGTTATCAATGAAATAATATAACATGGAATTAAATATACACTATTATATATATTTTCATACACATAATAAAATGAATATCACAAAAATACATACTAAATAATATTAATAATACATTAGGTGGCGAGACGACCTAGATGCCTATCGCAAAGATTGGTTCGAGGTGGCCCAAGAAAAGAATACCTGGAAGAAGTTGGGGGAGGCCTTTGCCCAGCAGTGGGACAGTATAGGGTATTAAAAAATAATAATAATAATACTGATTAACATTCGCAATTTTATAACGACAATAATTATATACCTAACGCCAACCTTGAATAAATGATGTACTCTTCACCCTCATCATTTTAAATGAATGACAAGCAATAAGTACACAGTTCCTATGGAAATATATAGTGTTTGCTATAATTATTGCCATACTGATGAAACATATTGGTAAAGTAAAAGTACTAATACCAACTATATTTTTCTGCCAGTCGTATCTTTTTTTTTCGTTTAATCAGAAGTTTGATTTTTTTACAGCTTCAAGGGTCCGTAGACATGAGTATATGGTTTTAATTTCAACTCGATATCTCCACGCGTTCCCGAGATAAAGGGTTTTGACAGACAGACAGACGGACGGACAACAAAGTGATCCTATAAGGGTTCTGTTTTTTTCCTTTTAAGGTACGGAACCCTAAAAAAATAACTGTCATGTCAACTACTAATGAAATAATAGTCATTTCGCCCACAAAGAAACAATAACACTTGTTTAAACTTTAACAGGAAGGGATTTTCAAATAGCTTCTTTTAGTTACATTGATTGTGTGTAAAGGTCATTCTAACTAGTGTATTTTTTTTAAACCACCATCTCACTTAATAGTAAGGATGACGATGGGAGCATGATGTAGGCGACAATGGAACACGCTTGCCAAGAAGTAGGTGGTAGCAATCAGGAAGCACACACTCTGGTAGAGAATTTCACACTTAGCTGTACGCATAATGTATTATTTTTTATATCATACTAGCGACCCGCCCCGGCTTCGCACGGGTGCAATGCCGATACCACCTCCAACCGCTATGCCCCTGCATTTTAAATCTGTAATATCTTCGAAAACATTCATTCAAATTATTTGCTGTAAATGGCCATATTTATCTATATTATGCACAATGTATTTATGGTACATAATTGGATAAAGGATGTATAGCTTAAAATCGCTTCGTAAAAAACAACATTTTTTCTTGTAAAAAATAAAAAATGGTTATTGTGGGTTATCCCTAAAAGATAGACATTTTTGTAGGCCTTTTTAAGGTGTATAATACTGTAGTACATTATTTTGATCTATCTTGTAGGGTTCAGCCAGCGTTTGCAATGTAAGCGCAAATACATAAATATGTTTACGATATCACATTAGAAACCTCTAAAATTACCAGTATTTCTCTACTATATTATGCATGCATTATACATTATAAACCTTGCTCTTGAATCACTCCATCTACTAAAAAAAACCGCTTCAAAATCCGTTGCGAAGCTTTAAAGATCTAAGCATACATAAGGACAGACAGCGGGAAGCGACGTTTTATACTTTGTAGCGATTAGACGAACACAAAAATAAAACTCTCACACACACTCGTTAGGGAATATTACTTGTCGCTGTGAATATCGATAGTCGTCATTTATATTTCTGTCTATAGTCTTCAATATGTAGGTATGCATATATGTATCTGTTATATAGCATATGTATACCGTATACCTAATATCTGTGTTTCTATTTTAATATATATGTTTAATACTGGTTTTGTCACACCAATGACAGCCCCATTTCTTGTCCAGGTAATTACTGTCCATTTCAGGTTGCCTGGAAGAGATACCGAAATGCGATAAGGCCACCCATTGTATGTGTATGTTTCAGTTTCAGGTTCATTTTAGTTTCAGTTTCATTTTGTATGTATAATGTACAATAAAGCATATAATAAATAGATGATTTACAGTGTTGGTGCCTTTTAAATGTGTTGTTTGACTAAATAATGTTGACTTGTTTAACTGATTCTCAAATAATGATTTGAAATGCAAAAAAAATAGTCTATCAAATAACTCAAGTAGATAAAACATGATTAATTCCTAAAATTTATAACAGAATTTCAAAATGCTCACATGTCACTAAAGCTAGAAAATACTTATTTAACTTCGCAGCTTAAAACAAATTGATTAATTAACCTCCCAAGTTTGAACGCATAAAATAAACTAATAAGGCTCTGAGCTTCATATATCATTTAATAGTTAGGGGTCATGGCCTCTAATGGTAATCACTCTCTCTGTGAAAATGCATGAATTAGAAATACACAGCGAATTTATGCAAGTTCCTAGGTTAGCTTCTCCATGTTGTATTTAAATATCATTTTGTCACTCCCATCTTATGACACCTTGGAATAGAAAAAGGTTTTTAATGTTGATATCGTATGTATAAGTCAGAAAATTAATTAAGTGACTGTAGTGATGACGTATGTATATAAAAGATAAATATGCTTCCGTTGGCTACTGTTGAGTTGTGGAGTGGCCTCCGGAACTTGAAAGTATTTTACAGCCTAGGAAAAACTTGACAGAATTGTACGACATTTTTTTATCTTTATTTCGAACTAAATACCACATAAATGAGTTAAAGCATCACATTAAGGTGGTGAATCAATAATCATCTTCCTGTCCTAGTACCGTGTTATTTGTGGACGTCGCAATACGTTTTTCGCTTCTATTTTGAACAACAGAGTTTTATTTTCAACAGTCACACTATCACTAACTCCTTTTTATTTCATATTGCTATGCTCCTCACACAATATATCCTTCTTTTTTGGCTGCCCTCTCCACCTCTATCCATCCACCATGTATCACTAATAACTCTTCTAGTAACATGCGTTTTATCCCTCCTTTTCACTTGACTATACCAAGACAAATGATTCCTTTTCAACTTTCCAGTTACTGGCACCAATTTATTAACCTTCCTCGTCACAACACACATCCATCTCAACATTCTCATCTGCACTACATATGCAATCTTTTTTTGTCCGTCTTTTTTACAGCCTAACATTCTGATCCACACAGTATTACAGGTCTTATTACGGACTTGTAGAGTCGATCCAATACGTTACTGAATAATATAGTTTTAAAGTAAGTTAAGTTTGTACTTATCTTTGGATTAATATTTTATATACATATTTTTTAAACCAAAATGACTATCAAGTGTCCTTTTGCGGTTAAACTTTAATAACATTTTAATTATTAAAAAACTTGAAACTTTGGCAATACCTACTAAAAATTAAATTATACACGGTTTAAATTGACCGTAAAATTGTTCGCTTTACGTGCCTTTATTATTTTCAGAATAATTATAAACTTAACTTTACTTGAGTTTATAATAATTCTAGAAGCATAATGTTATGATAATGGCTGCTCACTTATTTAAAATTATTCAAGACTATAAATTGACAACTAAAAATATTCTAACTATAGTCTACTTCACTTTCACGGACAGGCCTGTATCCCTGCAGTGAAAACATTGTAAGCTAATTCTTATGCAAGATTCTTTGTTTACAGAAAAATAATACAATTGCCTATCTATTACGTCCTTTGGTCTGTTTTCACACCACCATGCGCAAGCGGTGAACGTCCTTGGTGCGCAGGGTGCGGGGCAGCTCCAATACAGTTCTGGCGATGATTGCCGGCAGATTTGATTGCCTTTATATCGGACATTGCTGTAGCAGACATTTTGCTGGCTATGTCCGATAGTGTAATATGTATTTCCTTATGTGTGTGTGTTCTGTTTTGTGATTGCTGTATGGGTGCTATTAATTGCCTGAAATAAATGCTTTTCTTTTTTGGTCCTTACAATAAGAAAATTTTCATTCGTCTGCGATAAAGCAGAATCAAGAGTATTTTTATTCTACTTTTTCGTATACATACAAATTTACGTGCTAAGCTATGTACCTATCTCATCATTTTCCGATTTCACGATCATTCGCTTCTCGCGCCTCCAAAACAGTTTCGAGGCTGCCGCCTTATAAACGGATTCAATTTATTTTTACAGCCGCGTTTTGCGAACCGTGGTGCACCAACGTACGTTACCAGATTTCTATTATAAGGATAAGGAGTTATACTGCTAATAAATTAAGGTTTAATACCAGTGGTAAATCATTAAGAAAGGTGCCGTCATCTTTTGTGCTAATAACACTCAATCTGCGGAGCCTTTTCCCGACTACATTCGGGTTGCCTTTTCGTTCAACCTGATGTTATAAAATGCCAGAATTTTACATAGGGTGAATCTGACCTCCAAAACCTACGAACCAAGTAACACAATCACTTTTAGTGTTATTGTTAATATCAGTCTTAATCATCAGACTTAAGGACTAATAATCAGGACTATCGGCTTAACATACTTTTCGAAGCATGCAGTGATTACGATATATTTATATTGGATGCTCACCCATTCACGGATGACTTTGGGAAGCGTGCTGAGCTTTGAAGATTAAACTGAGCAGCTGCTAGTTAGCCTTGAGTCCAACAAGGCAACAGCATATACATAATTGTATATTAAATATGGCGTGCAAAGCATTCTATTTTTACCGTCGTACAGGGCGGACGTGTTCCTGGGTTGTGTCTACAGACTGATACTTGGGTTTTGTTACATACTAAATTATGCTGATACAACAGCCAGCCCAGTTACAAAAACATAGAAAGTTATTCAAACAATTTTCTTGTTTTTCAGTGAGTAAGTTTGAAACGATATTGTAATTCTATTGAAACCTTTTGAATATTCAATTAAGTACAGATTATTATTATGTTTGGTTTAATTACAGAGTAATTTATCATTTTGTGTTGACGTAGAATACAATTACGTATCGTAATAGATAGCGGACACGAACCAATGAATGAGTGTTAATTGATCAAAACCTACTTGTTTTATATTGTTATGCTATGTATGTATTGTAATAATTATATTATTTATCTACAATACGCCTATTGTTGGCCTCTGCTTAAAATCACTTTTGATATGAAAACTGCTCAAAGAAAACAGGCCAGGACCAATTAATCTCTTTTCGATTACCTTTGTTTTGTTTTGGATTGGGTACTCATCAAATGATTTCTTCCACTCTGGGTGAAAGAATACCAGACTTTTACTGACTTAAACCCATTTGTGTTTCTGCAATTATGTTGAATGTTGTGTTGTCTTTGTATTCCGAAGCCGCAGTGCCTCTTTCTAAAAAATCAACAGCCCTGGCAATTACTTACTGCAACAACAGTTGCCATACTTTTTATAAATTCAAAAACCTACTCTAATACGGGCAGTGCGGATTTGATAGCTGCGAAGTTTCGTTAAGGAGGTTTCAAATACCGCAAACACAATAGAAATCAATCAGCAGTTATATTCAGCCTAATCTTCATTATCTATAAAGCTATGTCCACACTAAGACACATTCGCTTGCATTTTGCAGCATCTGCATGGCCCAGTGTAAGCAACGTTACTCATAACTAAAAGAGTCGTCAGAATTGATCGTTGTGACCATGTTTGAAGGGGACCGCCCTTCTCTTCAAAGAGATAGATAAAAAAGTCACCAAGAATATTAGGGCCTATCGTTAGTTGGGCTACGGGATTATTTTATTAGTGACCGCGGCACTAGAATGCAACGAAGAACTGAAGGAAGTTTTCCAGAACGAGATAAGTTATTTGATGATTTCCAGAACAAAAAAAAAAGTCTATCGTGTTTTCAAAGTCATGTTTACACTAAGAAGTTTTCTCCACGAGTAAATTGATTATATTTTCGTCACTGACAATTGTCAAATCGCCGTAATAATATCGCCACATTCATAGAGTTGCTATAGAATTAAGTCATTGTTGTCTGGTGATAAAATGATGACTTTGGAGCCAAAGACATACATTGTTGGCCAAAGGCCTCCCTCAAGTGTTGCGAAAACATCTCGCAACGAGCAGATTCCCACGACCTTTATCAGGTCCTCGGTTTACTTTGTGGGTGGCCTTCCAATGCTGCGTCTGCTGCGTAGAATGAAGTGTCAGGAAGATAATATCACCGTGAGATACTTGCCTATGGAGATTGCATCTACGTATTGGCGTATCTGACCCGATGACCTGGTGAGGGTCGCGGGAATCCGATGGATGTGAGACGCACAAGACCGTTCATTGTGGCGACATTTAGGGGAGTCTCATACCCAACGTCTTTCGGTTGAAATACTGATGATGAATCGTGGGGTATTTTTCAAGAGGATGATCCAGAAAACAGCTCCTCCATGTCAGGACATATCTGATTTTACGTGAAATTATTGGTATTTTGGGGACCTTCATAGAATTTCAATCGGTAGCCCAACATCCTGGGGTGAGCGGTAGACCATACTGAAGTGTGCAGGGCCCAATGGGACCAATCATGTATGCCTATACGCCTAGGACATATACTCGTTGATATAGCTTAATTTGCAATATGTGCGAACGAAGCTTTACACTGTAACTAAAAGAGCCGTTAGTTACGTGTCATCGATTGACCGGCCCTCATCAATCAGTCCGTCCAACTGACAACGGTTGTCGCTTCACTGGTTGCTAACAACCATGAGGAGTTCTAATTAACGACACGATAATTTGGTGCGGAGTCAGCAGAATTGTTGAGGTCGAATCATAATGTGGATAGTTTTGATAGCTTGAGTTTTAAAGGACTTTTTGGTGATAAAACTTTAAATTATGATTGAAGTTTAATTTTCCCGTTACTATACATTTGACGAGATCGAGAAAATCTTTACTACGTGACTTAAAGTTTTTCTTTTAAATTCTTAAATGATTTATGATGTTATCTAGGTAATTTAAATGTTTGATAGGTTTTTCAGCTAACTTATTAATATCACGCTTCTATTCCACAGTAAGTAAGGCACGGCGCGTACTGTTCCACGCGCGCCTCAAGGAGATGTCAGCAAATCGTAGGGGCCCAGCAGGGTTGAAGCCTACTGGGACCACTGGTAGTGTGAAAGCGAAGCCCGGGGCCCCGGGATGAAGGCAAAGAAAGAACAGGAGTGGGTTTTTAGTCAGTAAAAGTCTGATACTATTTCCCACTCCACCCAAGAGCGAGATTTGTCATAAGATGATTTTCCCACATTAAAAAATAAAAACAGTAGGTAAGGCAGAGATGCGCCTGTTGTGTGTGAAGTGTTTTTCAGCTAATAGTAAAAAGCATCCTAAATATAGCTTTGCTATAAAACCTTATTTTTTAATTAGTACAAAAAATGGGCTCTATCTGTACCCGTTACTAATCATATGTAAGTAGTCAAAAGTAAAAAAAACGAAATCCTAAAATTGTTCACGAAAATTTGTCATAATTGGTAAATTCATAATTGAATCAATTATTCATAACAATTGCTACTAGAAAATAGTACGCGCAGTGTTTTTCCATTGTTTTTCATTCATAATCCAGCCTGTACAATATTTCCATACATTGAGTGACATTTTGGGATATAAACAAACGCTAATAACTTTGCTATTTATGAATATTATTTATTGAGACTTTACTTAAATAATAACAAGACCTTTTCTATTAAGCCCTTTAGGTATTTGTACTAATTAAAAACTATTGGTGTATAGCTATGTCCTCTTTCGGCTGAAATGATGATGGTATCTTAAGTATAGTTGTGATGTATTTTCATACACTTAAAACTAAGCCAAGACAAGCATAATCCGCCTTATAATTTTCCTAACGATGGAATGCAGGCCTCCTCTGTAAGAGAAAGGGATTGCGCCGTCATTCACCCGGGTGGATATCTCATGTTTTTGAATTTTTGATTATTAAGACATGCCGATTTTCTCACTGTTTTGTTTAAAGCAGTTTTAATGAAATAAATTACACAAAGTTAAGCCTGGCGGCCTGGGTTCGATCCCACGACGTCCAAATCGTAATTTGGGCTCGATACCAATCAGTTACCACTGCTCTAAGTCAAGACATTTTTCAAAAGAGGATATTTTTAAATTAACTTCTTTAAGTGACCACAAAAATCAAAATCGATTTTACTTTTAAAATTTACATAAAACTCATCGTGGATTCACCTTTCGAAGTTTTGAGTTACACAACAGCAATTTTGATTGTTAGATCCAATTGCAAAATTTCTCACGTTTACATGAAAATTGTAATACCCATCTGTGTTGGTAATTAACCAGTCTTATGGGAAACTAGATATCGTGTATGTATAGTTACTACATAAATCTTTTACTCAAGGAATGATAAATCAAAGACGGGTTTCTACCTGCCTTTCTTAAATATAGGGTTATCGCTACCCTTGTGTGGGACTGAGACATATTTCAAGTAGGCATTGTGTATTTAGTCACACTAATATTATAAAGGCAAAAATTTGTGAGTGTGTGTGTATGTTTGTTACTTCTTCATACTTAAGAGCGTCCTTTTTGAGGTACATTTTCATATAACCGCTATAACGTGATTATGATGTTATTACACATCTTTCTCTAGATATTTTGAATACACAGCTATTTTGTGGATATTATCTAGGCTTCTATGGAAATCAAAACATAAATTTGTGTAAAATTAATCTAGTAAAGACCTCTGAAAATCTGCTATTTTACGTGAACTTTGGTCCTCCATAATGTACTCGTATATTATAAATATAAAAAATTACATCAATAGAAGCCTTGGATATTTAATCGAGATTCTAAATGATGACAATTTTTTAAAAAAAAACACGTATTTCCTGGAACAAGTTTTGTGAAATATTCGAGTAAATCACGGAATTACCGATTACCTTTTAAACCATGCTTGATATTGACAATAGGCGAGTGGAAAATGACCCTCTTAACGGATTTGGATTAAACAAATATTCAGAAAAAAAATTGATCGCGGTTGAAGTTTTCCAGCACGTTGCGCGTCGCATCATCTGCTGGATTCTGAGCCGAAGGTACCTTTTATTATTATTTTTTATTTATCTCAGGACCCTGAGGTCCTGGACCTTTGGGAGGCGTACAAGGAGCCGAAGCCAACTCGCAGAGGCCCTTTAGATAATTATAATGGAACATGATACCAACCGACGATTATCCCTGTACGCGCTATGCTAGTGCACCCAAGGACAACCCCCGGTTGTTGAAAAACTGTTGCGACATATGGAGAACAAAGATAATAGGGCTATGGTTTTTGGAATCTTAAGTGGACTGGTAACATGGAACTATGTCAAGACTATGGCCCCTGCCTGAACAACGTTATTAATATGCATCGAAAAAAGGCAGGGGGTGACTTGCACACTCAATAAATGGGCCCCCAAAAACGGCCGCTAGCACGAAGTGACGTAGCAACAAGAGGGCAACATATCCTGAGGTGCTTGAGGAGTGGAGAGGTATACCACGGCTATCAGGACAATCCCGGAAGTACGGTCAAGATCCCTACCAGCACCTTACTGGATTATACATCCTTCTCCCGAGCACGTTTGCTCTTGCGAATCTCCACTCAAGCCAGCCAATAAAGGCAAGAGAGAGGTGGGAGCTCAGTTCCTCGTCAGTGTTCACTACGGCCGGCCAATAAAGGCAAGCCGGAGATGAAGAACAAGAATTCTCCCGGGAGATCGGGTCCGTGGGGTCGCTAATGCCCAACAGTTCGCCACAAAACTGCGCTGCGGATTGTATCTCTCTTAGTCTGGCCCCTCACCCTAGGCATATTACGGCAAAGCAAACTTTACCGATACAGACCTAGGGTATAGTGGAGCACGCAAGCCCCACCACGACGTCAACGTAGAGATACGGCGATGGGGTTATTATTATTATTATTATTGATAGGCTCACGTCTGACCATTATCTCACCTGATGGCAAGCGATGATGTGGCCGCAGATGGAGCACGCTTGCCTAGAAGTATCTTAGTATACTTTGTCCCAAGAGTTTACTCCCTTATTACTTACTTTATATTAAAAACTAAAATTATCTTATCATACTTTAATATTATTAAGACAAAAATTTGCGAGTCTGTATGTTTGTTACTTCTTTACGCTGTAACTACTTAAAGGATTTGGATGAAATTTGGTACATGTGCAGACTATGTCCTGAAATAGCACATAGAGTTTATTCTTTTCACCGGGAGTATTTTCTTTCAGTACAATTTTTACCATAATGTGCTGGTAGCAGCTGGTAGAAAATAAAAACTAAATAACTGGAGCGTTGGAAGGCCTCCCACAAGGTGAACCGATGACTGGTGAGGGTCGCGGGAATCCGATGGATGCGAGACGCACAGGACCGGTCATTATTTATTTATTTTTATTTTATTTTTCACATTTTAGGAAAGCTTACAGACTAATAACAACATAATGACAATGTTAAATAACTAAATTGCTAATTACAAGCTTCCACATATATAATGACAAAAAAAAATATATTTAAAGTTGGTCCCACAATACCTTAAACTGTTAGTAAATTAATTTTTTAAACAAACAATAATAATTTATAAATTTCAGGTGCAAATAGGTGCTAGTTGCTCAAAAAATGGCTTTGCTAAGAGCTTCCTAACTGTGCTCGCGTTGGTGCAAAATAGGTCAATACCAGGTTCACATGAAATCCTGTTAAAACTGCGACTGGCTCTCAGAAAAAATGCATTACGCCTATAATTAGTGTTTGCACTAGGTACATGCAGAAGTGGCCGCTGTCTTAGCCCCATCTGATTAGTGCGTAGTGATAATTTTGAGACAAGTTCAGGACAGTCAATTGAACCATTTGCGATATTAATCAGGTAGCACACATCATTAATATCACGTCTCTGGTCAAGCGGTAGAAAATGGTATCTTTTGCATCGGTGAATGTAGTTAACAGATACTTGCTTTGCTCTATAATCAAGAAACTTAAGAAATTTTTTCTGGATGCCCTCAATACGAGACTTATATATCCCATATTGAGGGTTCCAGACCTGTGATGCATATTCAAGGTGGCTGCGTACGAACGAACAATATAAGATTTTGATCGGTTTTAGTGATCGGAAACCGGTATGGTGACAATTAGGGAAGGCCTACGTCACACTGGACGTCTTTCGGCTGAAATGATGATGATGAAATAACTGAAACATATTTTAAGGTCCTTACTGATGCATATAGGTAGGTAATGCCTAAGCAGGTCCAAACCAACAAATCTGTTATAGAGTAGTTAATCAGTCTAAATTGCCTTTTGAGGACCAGCATCTTTTTTATAAATATTTGATTAAAATACTCGTAATGTTTGGCCTTCAAAGGCGACTGTGACCTCTGGTGTTTCATTAAAAAGAAGTCTGATATCTTCTTCTTCTTCTCTTGTCGATCTGACTCAAATAGTCAGATAGTCTTGTATAAAAAGTCTGATATGAAACACACATACATAATATTGGATTTACAATTGACAGCCCTAATACTGAACGCTGGGTATAACGTGCATTTTTCAATTTTATCTATCCAAGAACAATTGCAATTTTAACAAATAGCTTAAAAAAATATTAAATCAGCTCAGTAATTTTCGAGTTTCGGGCTTAGAAACACGTTTATCTATTAATTTCTGTTTCTATAGAAGATAGATTCGGCACGAAGTTTTTATTTCAACCAATTTACAGAAATGAATTAAATTTATCACTGAATAGTTCGCAATAAAAACAAAGGTTAAAAGTAGCAGGTTTTTGTAAAGCGACTTTGATCTTATGGTCAGTCAGTTTCTTCAAGGTTTGCAGTTCCGGACATTAATTCGATCTCATTTATATTTAAGTCACTAAGATTATTAAAATTATGAATACCTTGCGTTTCATCGAAGAAGAGCTAAATAGGGTACCTCTCGTCTTCAATGTAAGTTAACAAGAGAGTTGAATAAAAATATGAAACATTTTAATTTTAGCCTAAATCGGAGAACCAGTAACTTTATTTATTCGCTGTGTCCTTGAAGTATTAACTTAGTAAACAGATAAAACGAAAACACCCATCATAAATACCATTAACATAATCATAATAACGACTCAATGAACTTTAACCCACGAACAACCATTGTCCTAAACCTAACACACAGCTGACATAAAAATAAGTACGTGACAAGTAATCTCTGTATCGAAAGTGAAAGGCGTAGCCTCGACCGTATCGCGTGAGAATATTTTAACAACTCTATCAGCAAAAACATCATCCAATACTCGTTTACTTTGACGTTTTTATGACTCATTCAAATAGACGCGTCAATGGTTTGCGTGTGTAAAAACATTATCGTTACTTGTGTCTATCGAGGTGAGTAGCTCAATGACTACATGTCCATGTCACAGCATTGGTGAAGAGGATTTATATTACGTGATGTACATCTGTGCTAAATTATACCCATTGCCATCTTATCACAAGGGAATAAGGTTTATATTCGTGTGAACCACTCAGTTTCAGGTTAATATGTGATGCGTCTAATGCCCATAAATTCTAAGTAGACACTCAATCCAAGTGGTAATTTTATTTATAGCGTTTTTTATTCAAATATAAATTATGAAAGAATGTCGTAATAGACAGATGAGAGTTCAGAATTGAGTAATTTTTATTGCATACCAAGAGGGATACCATTTTACAGTGAAATGAAAATTTGTAAAAGACAAATATTGGTTGAGCAGAAACAATTTAATGAGACTCAAAACGTTTAAAAGCCAGGATAATGTAGAAAAAAAATCTTGTGTAGCATATATATTTGCAGTAGGTATAATTACTTTTTTAATGTTTCCATTAATAGGATTCAGGTCTTATCTCTAGGAGAGGGAATGGGCCGACCAGCCAAACTAACTACTAACTCTAATGACGTCATCAGGGTAGGTACTCTACGTCTGCATTTTTTAACGCGAACGTAGAGTTCAACTGTCAATGCCAAGCAAGCGTCATTTATGGTCACTTACACCAACCTACCCTGCTCGGAGTTAGAGTTAGTTGGGTTAACTCTAGGGTAGCTACTCGAGTTATAAAAGAACGACCCTGGGTTGCAACTCGAAGCATTTTTGAACGGTTTTAGAGTAACGACCCTACCCTACTCTGGTTATTTTTGAACGCAGGGCGGTGCAGGTTGGTAGATGTCACTTGTGGTCGAATTTTCAGTTCTTTAACATTCCCGTTTCCTCACAATGTTTTCTTTCACCGGTTTGGGAGCAGTGGTGATAATTTTTAAGGTGGGAGATCATCCAATGACTACTCGCGCTCTAGGTGGAGCGAGAGAACGGGTTAACTAGACTTTAACTGACTCAAACTACACCTGTGTCCTTCAGCTACCCTTTGTATTAAGACTACGGGTTTCATTTTCCCTCTCCTAGAGAGAAGATGCCTGAGTTCCAACAGTGGGAACATTAAAAGGCTGATTATGCTTATGTTTCATTTTCAGAAAAATCCCCGCGGCCCTAGCGAACATCGGCCCGACCTCTACGATTGTAAAGCACCTGCCTGGGTTTGAACATACCACCTGCAACTCACAATTCAAGGTCATTACTACTGACCCACCACCCTACCATACTTAAGTAATAAACTAAAACAGACATCAGATTACTTCGAAGCAAACAATTATTTCAATTTTATGTATGAAGTAAGAGAAACTCCTAGTATCCATCCTGACTTCTTTGGTACCCGAATTCTGAAAAAAGATCTTAGAATATCTCATCAGCTCACTGCTCATTTGAAATAACATTATAATGAGATAAAAATCGTTTGTGTTTTTATTTACGTATGTTTTTAAACGGCAATCCCTCGACATTCTGATCCGATTATAAATTTATTCTATTTTAAATGAAAGACGATTTTTTTATCTAGTAAACGAAGTGATGGGAGCGATATCACGGTAAGATGTTAATAAGGCATTCAACCAAATCATCATCATCATCTTTTCAGCCGAAAGACGTCCACTGCTGGACATCGGCTTCCCCCAAGTGTCGCCACAATGAACGGTCCTGTGCGTCTCGCATCCATCGGACTCCTGCAACCGTTACCAATTAAGTCATCGGTCTACCTTGTAGGAGGCCTTCCGACGCTACGTCTTCCGGTACGTGGTCGCCATTCCAGAACCTTTCGGCCCCAACGGCCATCCGTTCTGCGAGCAATGTGCCCTGCCCATTGCCAATTAAGTTTAGCGATTTTTCGTGCTATGTCGGTGACCTTGGTTTCAACCAAATATAGGTAACTAACCCATCAATCATGTAACGAAACCATTGTGGATTGACACACACATATTGTAACATCAGCCCTGTATTGAGCAATCAATGGACGCTAAACATCATCGAATGAATTGCAACAAGCTAAGTTGCATTGTGTTTCAAAATTTCTTCACTATAGTGCAATATGGTGACGAGAAAATTGAGTTTCCTTTGCATAATCTTTCAGTTTAGTATTGGGTGCTAGGTGCTAGTAATTTGATTCAGTGTTAAAAGATCTACCTGCTTTTATTTCTCTTAAGCAGCATGAAGGTTAAACAAGATTGTAATGACTTCTTATATTCTCAATCAGTTATAAAATTTGGAAATGTCCGTTCAAACATAAGTATTGTATATTCCTATCATCATCTTCCTGCCCTTGTCACATTCTATTTTGGGTCTGTGCAACACGTTTATATCTTCCATTCTGTCCAGTCTCCCGTCATGCCATTGATTGTTGCTAACTCTCTTTTCTTTCATATCATTCTTCAGATAATCCTTACATCTTTTCTTTTTCAGCCTTCTCTCTCTTCATCCATACACATGTATAATCATTACTCTTTTATTAACATGTTTTATCCCTTTTCTGTACATGACCATAAGACAAACGATTGGGTTCAACTTTTCAGTCCCTGGTGCCACTTTCAAACTTCCTCTAATATGATCATTTCTCACTATTCTTCTATTGTATATTCCTATGAGGATCATAAATAAGATTAAGTGTTGGCACACAGGTGGCAGGCTTGTCAATTAAAAATAGCATACATTTTGAATATATAGTAACAGAAATAATGCTTGTTTTAAAAGGCATTTATAAGGTTCCTGACAGTAAACTTACGGGAAGTGTTTATGTAGATACTTATATTTTCAGCATGCTAATATTATAAAGGTGAAATTTTATACATTTAATAGTGTGTGTACTTATTTCTCCTTCAACCTGAATCAGTAGAACGGATTTGGAAAAAAATTTAGCACTTGAGAAGTCCATATCTTAGAATAACACATAATATTTTATCCCGGAGTATTTTCCTTGGAGAAGACACTAATAGAAGCCAGTTTACATTTAATTTAAATTTGCAAGAGAAAAACTTAAGAACTTTTAGAACGAACTCATATTACCCAACATTCAGACTTGACATATACGAATAGGTACACATAAAACATACCATGTAATGACGACACAACATAACACATTACCACTAATAAAAGCGAAAATACTCGTATAATAATTCCAACGGCCATACAGCCATAGATGTTGAGTAATTCATACAAAACTAGCCCGAGTCGACGTCTCTTTTATTGAAGATGACGGGTTCAACTTAAGTCTGTCACGAAAAATACTCCTGAAATATAGTTGATATTTCCCGAATAGGAGAAAATGCCTTTGAATTATTTATAAAGGATTATGTGTAATTATATGCTATGGTATAGTGTGATATGGAATGATCATAATCATCATCATCACATCATTTCAGCCGATAGACGTCCACTGCTGGACATATGCCTCCCCTAAATGTCGCCACAACGAACGGTCCTGTGCGTCTCGCATCCATCGGATTCCCGCAACCTTCACCAGGTCATCGGTCCACCTTGTAGGGGGCCTTCCAACACTGCGTCTTCCGGTACGCGGTCGCCACTCCAGAACCTTTCGGCCCCAACGGCCATCTGTTCTGCGAGCAATGTGCCCTGCCCATTGCCACTTAAGTTTGGCGATTCTTCGTGCTATGTCGGCAACCTTGGTTCTCCTGCGGATATCTTCATTTCTGATTCGATCACGCAAGGAAACTCCGAGCATAGCTCTTTCCATTGCCCTTTGGGTGACTTTGACAGACGTGGAATGATAAAGATGTGTAAAGTCAACATCAAAAGTTGATAGAAAAATCAGACAACTTAAAATAATATTTATGTTTAACTAATCATGTCAGCCGCATGGAAAGTGAATGTTGAGCAAGAGTTACCATACAATGGGTTTCTGCAGATATAAAGCGCCATAAAAGGCCGATCCGAGAGGTAGCGAGACGAAATAATCGAAGGAATTGAGGGAGGCTTAAAGGCTAACAAAATGGATGGTTCATAAAGAATTATACGTCTCAGCAACCAATCATTTCGACATCAAAAGTACAATTGTTGGTCGCAGTAGAAATAATCTGGACAAATGGGTGGAATTCCCTACCGTAGTCTGTGTTTCCCAATAGCTGGAACCGCGGATCTTTAAGCCAAGAGCCAAGAGTGAAAAGGAGGAGATGTTATGGTTGTTAAACGTGAGAATAACAATAGTAATAAAAATATATGATTGGGTATTTTGAACCATCCTATTGCGGATCTCGGAGGAATGAAGATATCTGCAGGAGAACCAAGGTCGCTGACATAGCCTGAAGAATCGCCAAATTAAATTGGCAGTGGGCAGGGCACATTGCTCGTAGAACGGATGGTCGATGGGGCCGAAAGGTTCTAGAGTGGCGACCGCGCACTGGAAAAAGCAGCGTTGGAAAGCGTCCCACAAGGTGGACCGACGACCTGGTGAGAGTCGCGGGAATGTGGTGGGTGCGAGACTCGAATCGAGAAAAAAAAAATAACCTGCACGATTTTTTTCTCTACAACTTAAAGGACTTCTTATTTTCTTAACAGAGGTCATACCGCATCTACATTGCTTAACATGTGCACAAGCGTCTGACCTTTAATATTTTGCAACTGTAAGTGGAACTAATTTGCATGTTTTGATTTGAAATTGTTAAGTATTTAACACCAGCATATGTAGTATATCAACAAATTAAGATATAAACTCACATTTGACCTCACACAAAATAAATTTGTAATCCTCTTCGACATTCAATTTTGCTTAAATTGTGGCCTATTTTTAGAAAAATACATAAACGTGGCTTAAATTAAGCTGTGTAAGATATGCCGATGGGGAGGATAAAGCGTATAACAAAATTGATTTCAAAGGGACCAGAATATCCTAGGCTAAACTGATGAGTAATGATAGCAAGTAATCCCGAAAATCTTTTAGAATTTTCGAGAGGGGTCTGTCAAATCAGACAAACCTATACTCCAATAGCTCACTAACCGTACATAGGGCGAATCCTTTGGCGTAATCCTTTCGATAAAAGGATACTGTCCAAATCATTTTAGGTCAAGGATCTTATAGAACGTACCGGTTTTTCCTCATATCTAGTTATTTATTTTCATATACTTCGGCATTGTGTTTGAGATGGATAGGACAATTTTACGATATGGTGGTATAAGATAGAATTAACATTTTTCATGGTACAAAATTTTTCATTTTATACAAATAAAGAGATGGCAAAAATTTAAAGGTATTGTACTGATATATTCATTAACTGTGAGCACAATAATGAACAAATCTTTACTATTATAATAAATATGAGTAACGTTTTAATTAAATAGCTGACTTTAATATTCAATAATGTGTTTCTATCACCTCCGCGTTTGTTCAACAAAATACTGAACGCAGTTTATTGTGCCACTTATCATTTAAACATAGTCCCTCATTCATTGTTGTCATGTGTTTCAATAGTTCCGATGGTCTATCCCAAAACACCGTTACTCATTTCACTAATTCCTTCATTAATTGAAATGACATATGAACGATTAATAAATTCGTCCCATTCACTGAAATGTATATGTTGTGGTTTTAAATTGAATGCAATGGGTCCCAGTAATTATGCCCAGCTAATTATTTCGTGGTAAATCGGTTCACATATCGGTTTTGTTCAATGATTCAGGCTTGTTCGTTTATATATATGTGTATAATTATGGTGAGTTCTGTAAATGATTATCCCCAAGAGATTGTTTAATTAAATAATGTCGTTTGATTATTCAGCATAATTAAATCAATAGTGTTACAATATTCTATATATTTAACAATGGTTCACTACATTCTTATGGTTAAGTTGTTCAATTTAATATTTGTCTCACTTTGTCATTGTCTGTATCGAAGACATTTACCTGTTCATAAAAAACAGCTGTCATTTAAATTCCACTTCAAAATTACAACTAATATCCTCAATTTCAATACTAACTTTCATCCTTATAAAAACCGAAACGTAACCAACACGCATCATGCTTAAAACAAAACACAGCTCACATTCACCATTGCAAAAGACTTTTTCGAAACAGAACGCAAAATCAAACAAAAAAAAAAATCTTAAACCTACCAAAGCACTAAAATCCAGCGCACACCATTCACTTCACTTCACTAGTTCCGTCCGACGGCAGGCACAGTACTGAGGTTGGTAGCTACCACCACCCAGTGGTTACGACACTCGCTTCAATGGTCACAATGACGACTTGAAGTGGTAGTAGGACACTGTGTGTAATATAATGATGATTGATGTTACAAAATATGAGAGAAGGTAGGACATAGTATAGCTCCTTGGATAACCCTTTTAAAAAAATCAGTTCGGGTTACTATTCATACCATTAATTTAGTATTTTTTAGGCACAATCAATTATTATCTCTTTTATTTCCAAGGTCATAAATGACTGAAGTTGCACTTGCATCTGTCCAAAATAATTATTAACGACCTAATTTGCTTTTTACCTAAAATCATTTGAAAATTTTAACACTTTACATAAAAAAAAAACTGTCTTTATACAGGAAATAATAATCGTTACTGATAAATGATAAATGATGATAAATGATAAATCATATTTATTTTGTAAGTAGGTTTTTTTACAAACACTAACGAACAACGTCAACGTCGTCGACGTACGTCAATTTTTTTTTGTCAATTTAAACTAGATGAAGCCGTTGTTTCCTAGCTGACTACCCTGAAAAGAAACACCGAAACAAACTCAGGGGTCAAAGTCTCTTTTAAAGTCCATACAGCAAACATGTAATGGTCAAATCACTAGCTCATCACATTTGCTATTTCAGAGAAATCAAGAAGCCATCGAGAATGATACATTACATCTTTTAAAGCTAGAACAGCTTTAATATTCTGATAGCTACTATTAAACATATTCAAGAAAAAACATAACTACAGGATATAAAATATAAATCGCTTAATATGGTAGCGCCCTTCACCGATTAAAATAGATTGCTACTGCAAAATAAATTATTGTTATAAACTATGTAGTTAAAAGGAAGCCGCTCTTTTCCGGATTGTTGCGTAACATCCTACATTAGTCGTATCATAACATTAGTTGAATGCATCTAATAAGTTGTTGTGTGTGTAGTTGACTGTGTGTGTGTTGTGGTCATTGTTGTTTGTTTGTTTTTTTGTTAGGTGGGAAATCATCCTATGACTTCTATCGCTCTAGGGCCAAGTGAGAGGGCGTGTCGGACTTTTACTGACTAGAACCCACTCCTATGTTCTTTTTTTGCCTCGCGTTTCAAGTCCCCGGGTTTCCCTTTCAGAAGCGAACCCTTGGCCCAAGTAGGCTTCGGCTCTGCTAGGCCCTTACGGTTTTACTGACATCTCCTTGAGGCGTGCGTTGAACACTACGCACTATCGACGACTCGAGCTTGGTCCGTACGGCCGGACGGTGAGCTACCCACAATGCTCATTGTTTCAAATGAGTGTTCCACTTATTAGTTCACTAGATATTTTAGTTTTATCTTTGATCGGTTTCTTTGTGTTTCTTACGTAACCAAGTTTACAATTTTGATGCCTAATTGGTCCTTTGAAAATATTTGATAAAATCTGGTAACTACATCAGCTATTATTTGTAATTTTTGACGGTATATGAAATTCTTGAATAGAACATTTTCTAAACTGACCCATTATTAATAATTATATTTTTGTCACATAAGGTCAAAGCAAAGAAATAAATTATAAAAAAAACATTCAGGTCTTCAGCAGTATTATACACTGTGAATAAGATACTGCCGATTTTAAACGAAATAATGTATTTGAAAAATAGTGTCAATCACATAAAATGATGCAAGTGTCTAGTTTTTTGTTCATTTTTGTAATGAATTCAAACCTGACTGTAGCTAATGTTTTGATCGGAAATATTGCATAGTACGTAAATACACACCTAGGTATTTACGAACACTTACATTGCAACGATGACCTGAGGAGCAAGTGCAATCATGCATAACATTTTTATAGACATACTTTCCATCAATTTTACAAATATTTAACCAGTCTGGTCAGATATATATTATTATTTCGTTATACTTTTTCATACAAAACTTTACTATATATATGTTATACTTACCTTTCGTTAAAGACTTATTTTGCTATTCATATTAACAAAGACATAGGTACACATATAAATTACCGCTAAATTTCATGGGGCAGGCAGAAGCTACCTGCTATAAATATCTTTGCGACCGAAACTTCGAATGTTGTGTGACTCGAAAGAAATTCCCACCAAACGTCCTGACCTAAATTCTGGCTGTTAATGTACCGTGTATCACTTAAATATTGAGTCAAGTACAAATCAGGATAACTGAAACAAAATTTCAAAAATGAATATTTGCATCTGCAGTTTTAAAGTAAACAAGCGAATAACCTTATATAATTTTATATAGCCCGTACAATCTATATCGGCGTACAGCCGGTAGAGAAAGTTGTTCCGTCACAATGTCAATAGCGCTGCCAACGGGGACGGAAGCATTCGCGTAATCATTACGAAACTTGCGTCTACCTGTGTATCGTTTCATCGTTCGGTGTGGATAATTAGTTTTTGTGTGACATAAATGTGTTATGTTATGTCATAGGTATTTAAATACTACAACCAGTTAATAATTCTTTTTTTTTATAGGATCATGTGGTTTTAGAAATTTTATTAATCTATATATTTATTACGAGAAACTGACTGATGTATCAACGCACAGCCGAAACTACTGGACCTAAGAATGTGAAATTTTGCACAAGGCTTCCTTTTATGATGTAAATGAACATGACACAGCAACAGAGCAATTGTGGCCGAGTGGTAACGGCCCCCACTTACGAGTTGTAGGTTGCCGGTTCAAACCCAGCCATCCCAGCAATGTGCTAGTTGATCATATGATAGATCGTGTTAGAGATGACAATTTCAGAAGTATCACATAATGTGAGGTATATTTTTGTATTTCAAGTTAATCTTCTCACAATATTGATACTGATTTAGTATAAATGTCACTCGTAACTTAAAATCAGATTTAAATAATTATTTCTATTACTAAATTGCTCAAACAAGTGATCAATTTTACTTTTTGTGTCGCTAACGAAATGAAAACAAATCTAATACAAATATCATATTTATATACGTAGGACATAATAGGATAACACAGCTTTTCAATCAACGACTTTCAATATTCCGAGAACTGCCATCCCAGCCAAAATATTCATGAAAGTCCTAAATAAAGGGATAACCTGAATAAATCATAGACCAACTATTTTTGGACCCCAAAACCTGCAAAGTCAAACTCGGTAGAAACATAACAGATTTATTACCTATTAGTTGGGATACGCAAAGGCTGACCACGGAGAGTCGACCCGATTAAGTTAATCGACCACGTCTAGTCTTCTGAGGGGGCACGGCTAAAGGTATTAAGTCATGAAACACGGCCACGTGGCTCGAATAGATAATGGGTCGTGTGAGGCGACACGAAGTCTTGTTAGAGTCAGTGTGCGGGGCACTGACTTGAGAATCTTCGGATATAGGATTTGAAGTTACTTTAGTAGCTTTAACTGCTTGAGTCACTTAGGAGGCAATGACCGCGGAAGGTAAAATATAGTCAGGTTTTGCTAAGAAAATGCAAGTAGCTGTTGAAAGTGAAAATAGTACGGAACGGGAAGTCATAACACTGGTAATAACGAGGTTGAAATTGAAAGGTTTGGTTAAGTGAAGTGAAGGTATTGATGCAGTTTATTTCTTATGCAGTCTTTGCATGTTGTTTATTGTCTTCACACTAACTCCCATTATATAGGCATGCCTATTGTGGGAGCGCAGTGACCTCAAATACTTAAAGCTACGATGCGTTGATCGATGTAAGTGGGTTGCAAGAGGGTGGTGGAACGGTCCCTACTACAGCACAGGTTAGTTCCTAGTATAGAATTGGGATTCATTGTCATCCTTTGCGAGCTGCATATTAAACGTCTTTCAAATTCTGTAAGTAGTTATAAGTCTGTACTTTAAAATTTGTATTTATAATAAATTTAACAAAGTTTATTAGTAGAGTGGAGTGAAGCCCTAACTCCTGTCCTAAGTGGGAACACCTGTACAATAGGAAGCATTGTCTTCTTTCTCTTAAGCATTTGGTACATTTATACGATACAATCATTGACTTAATGTCTGGACCAAAAAAATGTTTTTTGGGCGCCAGATTTTCTTATTATTTCTTGATATTAATGTCCTTTTTATATTATATGTCCACAAGAATTCTTTTATAATCAAGAAGAGCATTAAAAAATCAGTTACTGGTTCAATACGAAATAAAGCCTTTATCTATTTTCTCAATAATCGTAAATAACCTAGTAGATTAATGAGAAGTAAACTAGAATGGGTCGGTTTAATCTTCTTCCGAACTTAGGACGAGGGATTAAAAGTCGCTTTTAGGATTTTGTAATTGGATAAAATATGTTTTGAACCTGTGGTTTGTAATAAGTAAAAACTACGTTTTGAAGTTTTTGGTATAATAGTACCTATATAAGGTGACTGGTAATTAGTGTACGATACTTAAACACGTGATTGTGCTCATGATAACCAACAACTTTTACTACGGGAACAAACCTGAAATCGCGAAAAAAAATCAGCTGTTCTTTACACTTATGTTTGCCTAATGTACTGAACAGCTGATATTTTTTTCGCGATTTCGGTTTTGCTCCCATAATAAAAATTGTTTGTTATCATGAGCACAATTACGTGTTTAAGTATCGTACACTAATTGCCAGTCACCCTATATATGCTCTAAACTCAACTACAATACCATTTTATAATAAATTTAACACACACAAACTCACAACAAGCACGTACCACATCACACCACTACACATACCCTCTACATTTTACTCGTACACGCACAATTATTACTGCTGTGAAGTTTAAACGGTAGATCGACACTGTCCACTGTTGTATAAAAATGGTAAATTTATAAGCTAGACACTGTCTCTTAAAATACAGGATATCCTAGTTTAAGAGGCAGGGTTACTATAAGTATGTACAGAAATTTTTGCAACACACTGTAATGTTTAGAATAAGTCTACCTCCTAATTATATCTACTTGTGTACATTTCTGTAACTATTTTGGTAAATAAACTTTATTATTATTATTATTTTTTTTTTTTTTTGGGCGATATATCATAAAATAAATTTTCCCGCTCTGCAAGTAGCAAGGGGGAGTGTCAGACTCTTACTGACTAAATCCACCTGAATTCTTTCAGTCGTTCCAGGGCTTTTTTTAAATCTTTATTTAAAGAGTTTTATCGCTAGTGCGAATATGTCACTCTGTTGGTGTACAAATATAACATTTAAAAAAAATACAGGTTTTGAGTCGGTTTTTGAGAGCGAACTTAACCATATTAATGACTAGCTGTTGCCCGCGACTTCGTCTACGTTAAGTTGGTAAAACTGTACAATCATTCTGTGCTTGCAATTCATTCTGAAAGCATCGTAATTATTTATTGTACTTTCACATAAAACTGTTAAAGGTAAAAACGCAAATTACCTTCAGGATACATGTTATGTACTCGTCCAGATCTAGATGTATGAACGTCAATGAATAGAAAGAGTATGTAAGGGTCGTAGCAGTTGGCATTTCTGCCTACCCCAAGGGAAAAGGCACTAGTTTATGTATGTTTCTGGTTTATGTTCCGGTAAAACAACATTGTCACAGTGAGCACGTCACAATCGCAGCAGTAATGCCTGTCTTTGAGGAGTGGCTACAGAGGCGTCACGGCATCCTCTCTTTGTGCAGGACTCACCGGATGTGGGTGTTTCGGGAGGTATCTGTATCGAATTCAGCGAAAAGAAACACTCGAGTCTCACCATTGTGTGGATCGCCCGGAGAATACGATGGAACTTACGGTGGAAGTCAGTCCCGCTTGGTAGGAGCGCCGGCGCCGCCGTGTCCTCATGGAGGCAATTAGTGGAAAAAATGCCAACCAGTAGCCTCCTTCAGTGAAGCACTACGATCGAAGAAGGTGGCTGAAACTATGAAGGATGATGAGGGAAGTGATGCTCCAGGTGTTGAAAGCCGCAAGGCGATTGCGGTGGAGCCGTCCGGTCATCTGGTCAAAGCAATCCTGAATCGACGGCGCGTAGTAATCTACGCGCGACTGATAATGATGTCAGCAAATGGATAGGGCCCTCTAGGGCCAATGTGTGCTAAGGCTGCGAGATTGTTCGAAAGAGTTACCTCCTGTAAAATTTTCGCCTCAATAATGTTTCACTGAAGAGTTTAAGCCGTCAGACAGCTTTGGTAGAGGTAAACGAAGGAACATAATCGGGACACCGACCTTCAGCTGGATAACGTTTGCACTGATGGTGCAAAGCCAAAAAGCCAGTGAATCAAAAAATTACCATCATCATCAACTATATTCCTCCACACAGTACTTATGAAGAATTTGCGAGAGCATGCTTGAATTGATTGTTGCAGCTTGATCATTTGGGGCGTAAAAATTACTTGTTCATTTACCTAGGATTTTTTGGTGTGTATTTGACTGACGTCCTCGTATATCAGACAAATGTTATTCCATAGTGGGAACTACCCTATGAAGAGTCTCCAACTTTTGAATGAATTTCGGTGAAATCTTGAACGCGTGTATCCCTGTCCAATCGAACTCGCATATTGATGGCCAAACCGAGAGGTCACTGACGCCGATTGCCTCTATGAAGACACGGCGGTTCACCCAAACAGGATAGACCTCCACCGCATGCTACAACGGGTCCTCCGGGCGATTTGTAAAATGGTAAAATCAGAGTACTTCCAACCGAATCCGGAACAGAAACCGCGTGAAACACCCTCAACAGTCCTGAGCTTGTGTATCCATAAAACAATTAAATTCTGGTAAACAAAGGTAGCAGCCGATTAGTGTTATCCCTGAGACTGGCCTCCCTCAGAGGGTGCTTCCAGTGTTGGTCACCACTCACTGCAAGGAGGTAACGTACGGATGTCGACGTAAGGCTGCAAGGAATCTGAGATACATCATACGTTGTCGAACTGTGATCAGGAACACAAACCTTTCGACCCAGTTTTATATGAAGCAGTGACTGCTAATAATAAAACACACCATTATTAGGCCGCAAGGTGCAATCATCCCGGAGGACACAGTGGAGCACACAGAGGTGTGTGTTGTCCTCGTGGAGGCAATCGGCGTCAGTCAGCTCTCGCGCCGGGCCTTGTGACTTTGGGCTATGGTCCAGAGCGAGGAGGAATGGCAGGCGGTCGCCTCCTTCTGCAAAGCCGTAATGCTAGTGAAGGAGGAGGCCGCACGCGTGAGGGAACGAACGTCCTCACGCCGAGCCGAAATTCTGACCCCGACGACCAGCCACGGTAGACGCGGGCTCGCGGACATCCAGCAATCGGTCGTCCACAGCCGTCCGGCCGTCCGGTAATTGACCGGACCGAGCCCAGTCGTCAACAGCGCGTAGTGATCCACGCGCTCCTCAAAGAGATGTCGCAAAGGGTAACTGAAGGACACAGGTAGTCATTGGATGACTTCAACCCTTAAAAAAAGAAAAATAAAGGTGCCATCATTATCATTATCATTTCAGCCGAAAGACGTCCACTGTTGGACATAGGCCTACCCAAGTGTCACCATAATTACCGGTCCTGTGCGTCTCGCATCCATCGGATTCCCGCGACCCTCACCAGGTCATCGGTCCACCTGGGGGCCTTCCAACGCAAGGTGCCATGCTAAATTTTTATTCCGAAAATTTGGCCATGTTATTTTAAAGTCAATAATTAAATACATATAAGTATTTACTTTTATCGCCTTTGGTTGGTATCCCTTGAATAATCACGGTCAATTAGTTTGTTACAACCACGGGGAAAAAAAGCATTAGGATTAAAAATGTCTCCGTCTAACTCCAGTTTAATCATAACGGTTTTCGTCCAATTTTAAACAATAAAACTGTCTGCAAACTTGGGCGATGGTCATTCTTCCGCCACTCAGAAAATTACGTAAAATACACAATGCCATCTATCAAATATGACGTTCAACTATCATTGTCATCATTATTTTCTACTTTCAGTCTTTAGATGGCGTTGCGAGTATCTGAATTGCGTGTGGTGCCATATTTACATTTTAGTACGTGATTTTACTCGCCGCTTTGATTTTATTATGTGTTTTGATTAGTTTTTACAAAATATTTAGAAGATATTGAATAGAAATGTCAATTTTATTTAAAAAAAATGGTAAAAGTTATTTTATTACAAAAAAGAAGATAAAATAATGACAAAATTTTTAACTGTAGCTGGGGATCGAAAGTGGCAAATGTCGTTCAATGTCGACATTTTGGATTATTGCTCACCCCCCATAGCAAATAGCGTGATAATATGTAGCCTAACAGTTGACCCGGCCTATAAGGATTATGTATGCAAAATTTGAACAGGATTGGTTCAGTAGTTTTTTCGCCAACTAATACCAACGCTCCACCATTTTACTGTTTTATTATATGTATATATAGATAGGGATTATTTTATCTAAAACAGGATTTGATGAAATAATATTGTGCGCGCCAATTTGTGTTCTGAGCGATTGATTTCGGACACATCTCATTAAAATATGATATGTGTCCTCGTCTTCGTTACATGTACCGCAAATAGGTGAAGTTAACTTTTTCATCATAAAACCGAATTTATTGAGAGGCCTTAATAATATGGTCAAGTCCTCCCTGGTAATAAAACACTTATCAATACACGGTGAATACGAAGGTTGTGAATGGATTGTTCTATACCAAATGCCTTTTTCCCTTGAACGAAGATAAAAGTAATCTTTCCAATTTTGAAGACATATCTTTTTAAGATTGGGGACGTAGTCAATGTAATGTGGAACAGCAGGGCTTTTTTTAAAGTGAGAAATCATCCAATAACTTATCTTTTAGAGTGTTAGACCTTTACTGACTAAAACGCACAAAACGCACTTGTTATGTTTCTGCCCCACCCTAAGGGCTATTACGCACTGTCGACTAGTCGCCGGCGACTCAGTTGTCGACGACTGTAATATTGTATAGTTTAAATAGGTGTTTACGCACTAGTCACCGGTTGCCCGGGCGACTCGGCGACTCGCCGCGCAGTGGCGACGCACAGGCAACTGCCGGTCGCCGGCGATCAATAGGAGCACGGTTTCAAATGAAAGCATTCACACTGCGAGCAACTGTCGTAACGACCGGACGGCCGCGCACAATGAGTTTTGACACGGATAAATGTACTTGGAATACTGTCGCTCGGCTCGGTCTCCGGCCCTAGTTTCCCATGTTTCGGTCGCCGAGGGACTGAGTCGCCGGCGACTAGTCGACAGTGCGTAACAGCCCTAAGGTCGACTAGTAGAAAATGCCTAAGGCAATAAGTCCGCCTTTGTACAGTGTTTATTACGAGTGCATAAAGTTTTAATAAATAAAACCGCAACTGTGTCTTTCACTTGCCTTTTGCGTTCCAGGGCTGAGATGACTCTTTCAAACAATCCGAAGCCTCACTACAGTACCATAACAATAGATACATTGACACTAAAACATAATACATTCAACAAAGCCATTTACAGGCACTTTTGAACTTTTTTTATTTATTTTTTTATTTTAGTTAAAACAAGTGCTTGACTGCGATCCCACCTGATGGTAAGCAGTGATGCAATCATTGATGGTGAGGTGCACTAGTTTATTAAGAGCCTATTCACTCTAGCCTTGAAGGCACCTAAATTATAGTTGGACGGGAAGACCACAGCAGGCAAATTGTTCCAGTCCTTTGATGTACGCGGTATAAACGACGAACTATATAACTGTCGAGGAATCAAGATCAAAATCAGTCGGAGAGTTGCAGTATCAACAGTATTAAACATGCTAGAGGTCCTACATGAGCTCATAACAAGATCCATTTTACGACCTAAATTGAACTGTTAAACACTATATAGCTCCAATCAGCTGCATTCTTCTTTTTCACTCGCACACTTGACATTTTATGACGTCATAGTTAGGCCCCAGATGGTATTTGATTTTGTTTAAATACTTAGGTAAACTTTATATTCCAATCATTTTGTCCACACAAAAATTGAATAGACACTTTAAATTCAAAGTCAAAATCTTTTTTTTTTTTCGCATATAGGCTTTAGCCTAGGCACTTATCCCCGCGCGTATAGGGGTATTATTATTACGTAATTGCGCGTTTTTACTTAAAATCACCAGAAAAAGAAAAATAAAATTAAAAAAAAACTTTTAGCGGACTTTTTTAGGAAAAACGAAGATATAGAGAATAAAATTTTCGGTCGAATAAATTTCGTACACCCGTGTGTACAAAACGACAATTAAGCGTTTTTCAAGGTCACTCAAGTTGTACAGACGTATGTACAATCGGCGCTCGCTGTATAATAGACAGTCACACTTATAATATAAGTCTTTATTGTTATTTGTTTTATTTTTAAGGTATGCGCCATATTTGACGTAAATAAACTCTTTTTCTTTCTTTCTTTCTTTCTTTTTCTTTCAGTCTATTGAGATACCTTTTCTCAATATTGATAAGCTCGTGTTTAACCACTATCTCACCTGATGATGGTAAGCGATGATGTGATCGACGATGAAGCACGCTCGAAAGGTCACACGTCCGTGACGTCATAGACGTTGACTAGGGGCACAACGATTAGCTTTTGCCCGCGACATGAACGGATGACCCGAAGGTCACTCGTAAAACCCAAAGGCTTTGAGAAAGATTCTTATCATGAAACTTTATGAATTAATAGAACAAACAGAGTTTATTGAGAAATATTTATTTTAAAAAAATAATTAGTCTGGTTGGGAATTTTCCTTACAACATAATTATGTCTGATCTGAATGTTTCCTAAAACTAGCGAAATTAAAGAATTTCTAACTCCGTCCTGGCTTAATACCTTAATATGTATGTATAACGGTACCCCGTACTATACACATAATCTTTATCATTGCTGTTTTATACGCACTGTACCTAGTGGTTGTATATTAGTATAAAGTGTTATAAAAGTGATAGCTTGCTAATATTTTTTAGCAGGCGTTATAAAAACTAAGTATCTACATAAGTTAAACTTTAAAACTACAAGACCTGCAGCTTGGTAATTAATTTAAATCAAAATTAATTTACCACAGTTTTGTTGCGTGTCCTTGTTCTGGCCATGGTCTGGAGTGAGAGGGAATGGGATGCGATCGTATCTATCTACAAAGCCGTAATGCGGCAGGCGAAACAGGCGGTTGCAAGAGTGAGGGAACGGACATCTTCACACCCAAGTCAGCATTGGAGACGATTTTTTTTTTTTTTTTTTTTTTTTTTTTTTTTCGGGTGGGAAAATCATCTAATGACATCCCGCGCTCTTGGGCGGAGCGGGAGATAGTGTCAGACTTTTACTGACTAAAAACCCACTCCTGTTCCTTCTTTGCCATTTTTCTAGGGCCCCGGGGATCAC
Organism: Mythimna impura; assembly: GCA_905147345.3. Classification (NCBI taxonomy): domain Eukaryota; kingdom Metazoa; phylum Arthropoda; class Insecta; order Lepidoptera; family Noctuidae; genus Mythimna; species Mythimna impura. Next base: position 5,917,393 of record LR990349.1, read on the forward strand.
TTTCGTATCACCCATGGCCCCAGTAGGCCTCGACCCTGCTGGGCCCCTACGGTTGCTGACATCTCCCTGAGGCGCGCGTGGAACACTACGCGCCGTCGACGACTTGGGCTCGGTCCGGACAGTTACCGGACGATCGGACGACGAGCCACCCATTGCTCGCCGTCCGCAAGCCCGCGCCTACGGTGGCCGGAAATCGGGATCGGAATCCCGGCGGCGGTTGGGGCGTGAGGACCGTTGCCTCACGCGATCGGCCGCCTCCTTTGCTAGCATTACTGCTTCGCAGAAGGAGGCAACCGCCTGCCACACCTCCTCACTCCGGACCATAGCCTGTACCAAGGCCCGGCGCGAGAGATCGCCGCCGCCGATTGCCCCCACAAGAACACGGCGTTGCTCTGCCCAAGCGGGGCACACCTCCACCGTGTGCTCCACCGTGTCCTCCGGGCGGTCCACACAGTGGCGACACCCGGGCGTCTCTTCTGCACGAATCCGGTGCAGGAACCTCCCGAACTTACCATGTCCGGTGAGGATCTGCGTCATGCGGTAGGTAAGGACGCCGTGAGGCCTTTCCAGCCACTCCTCAAAGAGGGGATTTATCGCCATAATTATGGCGTGCCCAGCACTGGGTTGCGACAGTCGCTGTCGCCATTCCACCATGAGATCCCGCCGGAAGTCTTTCCGCCATGCCGCGACTTGGCGTGGCAGCGGAGTTTCACCCCGGCGTTGCATCTCCATGCGCAGATCGTGCATGCGCGCAAGGTCTTTTGCCTCCAAATCCCACGGTGGTTGGCTAGCAAGGAGGCTCGCTGCTTCGCGGGAAATCGTGCGGTATCCCCGCACCATCCGGATGGCCATGACCCTCTGGCTTGCGTTCAGCTTGGCCGCCGGTCGCTTTCGAAGCGACGGTGCCCATACCGGCGCCCCATAAAGGGCCATGGACCGAACGATCCCTGCATAGAGCCTCCGGCAGGAGGCGTCTGGACCCCCGAGGTTGGGCAGGAGCCGCTTGAGGGCAGCCCCTGTACGATCCAGTTTGGGAGCCAGACGTCGGAAATGCTCCTCGAAATTCCACCGGCTGTCGAGGACTTCAAGATACTTCATCGTCCACTCGACGCCGACGTGAATTCCTCCTACCGTTAGTTGGGAACTCGATGGTGGCGCGTTCCGAGGGCCGTGGAAGCACATGGCCTCGGACTTGTGCAATGCCACCTCGAGTCCCAACTCTTGGATCCTCTCCACGACTGTCGCAACCCCGCGTGTCACTAGTTCGACCGCCGCCTGGTACGACTCTCCCCGCGCCAGGACCAGCGTATCATCTGCGTAGCAGACCACGCTGACCCCGTCAGGGAGATCGCCGCGCAGCACGTAGTCGTAACCGATGTTCCACAAGGGTGGTCCTAGTACCGATCCCTGCGGAACACCGCACGACATCTCTCGCCGTTTCCATTCTCCCAGGTGACCAGGGTAGATAATGTACCTGTCCTACAGGTAGGCCTCGATAACATGACAGAGGTAGTCAGGCACCCGGTGATACCGGAGTGCCCTCCTAATGCTACTCCAGGGCAGGGAATTGAAGGCGTTGGCGATGTCCAAAGACACCACCAAGACACACCTGCCCTGGGATACCGCATCCCCCGTCGTGAGGGCTCGCACGCGCATGATGGCGTCCACCGTAGATCGCGTCCTGCGAAAGCCGAATTGGCCGTCCGAAAGATCCGGCCCCACCCGTGTTAGGTGCGCGACGAGGCGGTCTGCAATAACTCTTTCAAAGAGCTTGCCCACCTCGTCGAGCAGCACGATGGGCCGGTACGCGGACGGTGAGTCCGCAGGGCGCCCCGGCTTCGCAATGAGGACCAGTTTCCCCGTCTTCCAGCGAAGTGGGAACTGGCCCCTCTCCATACATGCGCTAAAGAGCCCTCTTAATCGAGGCCCGAGTTCCTCCATGGCCAGGACCCAGGCCTTTCCAGGCAGGCCATCGGGTCCTGGGGCGGTATTCTTGGCACTAAGCCTACGTACCGCCACTCGCATCTCTACCTCGGTCACCTCTGGAGCAATGTCGTCGTCGTCGTCGCCGTCGTGGTCCACGTCGGACACCGCAACTGTCGGAGCCATAGGCGGGGGAGAGTGTTCCCCTCGTGAGGGGAACAGAGCGCCAACCACACCCTCCACAAGCTGGGGCCGGTTGGGTACTCGGGGGCTGGAGCACCCATGACAAATAAACAGTGGGTACCGAGCACCCCTGAGAGTAGACATCAAGAAACAAATCAGTAATCGCCTTTTAGCGCAGTGGTTCAGAGCGCCGTTTGAGAAGCAAGGTTCGATTCCCGCACAAACAAATGTTTGTTGATGAAACAGATATTTGTGTTGGGTCTGGGTGTTTTTGGTACCTTCGTTGTTCCTGGTTTCCATAGTACAAAAGAAGACCTTAGTTTGGTACCAGGACAATGTATGTGATGTTGTCTCAATTTATTATTTATTAACGATGCGGGCAACGGATGTCAGTTACTGATAGCCGGTATTTGTTATCAAAATGTTGATCAGTGTGCATTTTTCTTCTCGCACTTCGCCACTTTTTCGAGTCATCGAATGAGCATGAGCACCCATGAGGTTTTCTAAAAGGAGGCGCCCCTGGCTACGGGAACGGTTCTGAAAAGGATACTCATGTTTCTGGAACGCAAAAGGCAACTGAACTGACATAGGTGTCGTTTTAGTCCGTAAAAGTCTGACACGCCCTTTCGCTGAGCGGGAAAAGTCATTAAAAGATTTCTCACCTCAAAAAAAAAAAAAAAACAAAACACTGGTATTACTCCTATATCATGGGAGCGATTCCAAACATGTAAATTCACTCATGTTATTCTAACTATCTCAACAGAAATCTGCTTAAAATAATAATGAAAAAATAAACATGTCTTCTTCTTTAATCTTATCTTTTGCCATTACCTATACATTCATTTCGAGTCTTCTGTTCTCGAACAAAGAGGAAAGCTTAGAAATTCCGCTGAGACCCAAAGTGTTGCGAATTTCAAAAATTGGTATGCAATTGTTACGTAAACAGGAAAAACTGATGACAAAAGTTGTAAACATAGGGACTTATGTGAGGGAAAACGTACGGAAAGGAAAAGGACTTTTACGATAACTTTCATATAAATTAAATTCCTGGTAATTTATTCGACATTGGATGGATCCAGTGGCGTGCCTAGGGTTTCAAAATAAGGCAAGCCCAATAAAATTTTAACCGATTTCAAAAAAAGAAAGTTCAGTTTTCGACTGAGTATGTAGGTACCTACGTATGTATCATCGCAATTTTCTCATAAACTACTGATTAGGTACAATAAATTAAAAGCCCAAAAAACAGTCATGAATTTCATTTTTATAATTATATCTGAGAATCAAGCACAGTTGTTTTCTATGACTAACATCGGGGGTTTCGTCAATAATAATTGAAACAAATTTTGTTTGCCTAACTTCGTAATCGATGCAAGTTTGCATCACATCGGCTACGGAATGAATAATATCGTTTTGAATTTTGTTAGATAAATAACTCGGCCCCGGTTTGTCACTTTCCTGATGCTGCTTATGCTTTTCTAAAACGACATCGTATTTTGAAATTAACGAGACCAGTTCTAAAAAATTGCCTTTATTTTTGAATATTTAATTTCGTTATTTTAAAAAGTCGCTAGTTTTTATTGTTGCTAAATCTTAAAAAAAGTCTCCAAACTCGTTAAAAATCTCCAAGATCTCACAACGTCGCTAAAACGGCAACACTGCAGAGTTGGCAAGGTGACAAGGTCAAGCACGCGAGCAACCGGCGCAACTTCATACGAATGCCCGGCTTAAATCTTCCATACTGATCGATTTGTAGACGCATAAGGTCCTAACTCGTTATACGGCACATCGCTATAAGTGCGAAAGTGACAGAGATAGTATTTGAAAGCCCGGTAAAAGCCGGTACGTGTAAGCGAGATAGATATAGCTCTCGCGTAGATGCTGCTAATGCGAAACTCTGCGCCCGCTGTGGTGTAGTAGTGTGGCATAGGTAGATACTTTGTGTTATTTTGATAAGAATTAAAGCGCGCGAACTTTTAAATAGTTCGGGTTTGATATTGATTCTCTATCGAGCATTTTAGTAAGGCATGCCTGGCTTTTCTGCTTGTATGAAGGTACCGCCACTGGATGGATCCATGGATCCGATAACTGAAATACTTCGAGATGTTTAATTAAACTTTGTGCTGCGTGTTTCTTTACCCAAAATAGGCCAAGTAGACGTCTTTGAATGTGGCCTTTAAGATTTAATGGATGACAATGATAATATTGCCCGAAAAGTAATTTGTTAGTTACTTCGACCTTCGTTTTGAAGTTTTCATCTCTTTGACTTGCTGCGTGATTAGTGTTAAACTTTTTCGGAGACCAGAGTACTGAAATCATCTCGTTATTTGTGTAAAATCTGAAGCGATTATAATTAATTGTTCCTGTCCAGGGGCGCCGACTCCGTGGGGGGCTCGAGCACCCATGAGAAATAAATAGTGGGTGCTGAGCACCCCTGAGAATAGACATCAAGAAACAGATCAATAATCGCCTTTTAGGTTACGTATAAATTATAATATTTCTTGTTAATAAAAACTAGTAAAATTTTTATATAAGGGTTTCATTTTATATTTTTATCAAAATTAATTAGTAATTAGGTACGCAGTATGTAAGTAGGACATTTATTTATATGTTTGTCGATCAGTGTGCATTTCTCTTCTCGCACTTTTTCGAGTTCATCAATCAATCATCAATCAATGAGCATGAGCACCCATGAGGTTTTCTAAAAGTCGGCGCCCCTGTTACTGTCAACTAATAAAATGCCCACGTTTATAACAAAAAATAATGTGGCTCTTAAAGTGACCAAATAACGCAATCATAAGCAGTGAAAACAACATCTTTTATCATAACCACCGCAGCCGGCTAACTCGGAAACTACATCATTATCTGCCCAATCAATATAGGTATTCAACTAACCTAATATACTACACTGTTAAAATAATCTTATTTTCACTGTCATATAGGTACAAGATATCTTGAGGTAGGTAACTCAAACCAAATTCAGCTGCTGATTCAATAATAACAACAATGTGTCCTGTGGCCATAATGTTACTACAAAGTGTAATGGAATTTTCGAATTTTTTTTCTTCATTATTTATCAGTTGATCACGTGCGTCACCATTTAGGAATAATTTAAAATTTGGATTGTCACTTATGGTATCCAAGTCCGTTCAATCATCGAACTAGAAGGTGTTCGGCAATACGCTACCAGTACATGTTTTTTTTTTATTTTTTTTATTTTTTCCGGTGGGAAAATCATCTTATGACATCCCCCGCTCTTGGGCGAGGCGGGAGATAGTGTCAGACTTTTACTGACTAAAAACCCACTCCTGTTCCTTCGTTGCCTTTCGTACCAGGGCCGAGTCTTCCTTTCAGAATCAGACCCTTGGCCCCGGTAGGCTTCGACCCTGCTGGGCCCCTACAGTTGCTGACAACTCCTTGAGGCGCGCGTGGAACAACACGCGCCGTCGACGACTTGGGCTCGGTCCAGACGGTTACCGGACGGTCGGACGGCGAGCCACCCATTGCTCGCCGTCCGCAAGCCCGCGCCTACGGTGGCCGGAAATCGGGATCGGAATCCCGGCGGCGATTGGGGCGTGAGGACCGTTGCCTCACGCGATCGGCCTCCTCCTTCGCTAGCATTACTGCTTCGCAGAAGGAGGCGACCGCCTGCCACTCCTCCTCGCTCCGGACCATGGCCTGTACCAAGGCCCGGCGCGAGAGATCGCCGCCACCGATCGCCCCCACTAGGACACGGCGTTGCTCTGCCCAAGCGGGGCACACCTCCACCGTATGCTCCACCGTGTCCTCCGGGCGGTCCACACAGTGGCGACACCCGGGCGTCGCTTCCGCACGAATCCGGTGCAGAAACTTCCCGAACTTACCGTGTCCGGTGAGGACCTGCGTCATGCGGAAGGTAATGACGCCGTGTTGCCTTTCCAGCCACTCCTCAAAGAGGGGACTTACCGCCATGAACCAATACATGGTAAATATTCCACCCATAGACATAAAATGTTTTGGGAAAACTTTCATCTTTCGTACTGCTAAGCAGTGGAATTCCCTGCCGGAGTCTATATTTTCTGATAGCTACAGGCTAGGGGCCTTTAAATGAAGAGTGAATAGGTTACTTCTAGGCAATCGTGCTTCATCATCGACCACATCATCACTTACCATCAGGTGAGATAGTAGTCAAACGCGAGCCTAACTAAAAAAAACGCGCAACTGCTGCGCTATACCCGCGCAGCAGTCACAGTCAGGCAGTTAGCAGTCGCGGGTGTAGCGCAGTCGCGTGTTTTTTATTTATATGGAATAACAAAAGCAGCGTGGTGGCAGCGATGCTGCCGCGCTACCGTCACGCGGCACTTTGAGGTCACTTTGAAGGCGCCCCTAATAAAAAAACTGGTAGTACATATTTCTTTATTGAAACTTTCTGCACTAGTTAAATAAACATTGTACAAACGTGGACTTAATGCCTTAAGCATTTTCTACTAGTCTACCTTAGGATGATGTCGAAACATAACATAGCAGTTGCAACTTAATAGAAAATCAAACAGAAAAGTAGTAAATATAATAATAATATAAGGAGAAAATCTATATTTATATATGGAGAAATTGATGACTAACTAAACTGATTAACGCGTAGCCAAAACTACAGGGACTAGGAACACGAAAATATTGCACAAGGCTTCCTTTTATTACGTAAGCGAGCACTAAGACAGGATTATCCAAAATTCATCTCCTAAATGGATGAAACGGGGATCCAAAGTTTGTATGGAGAAAACAACTTTCACGCGGGTGAAGCTGCTGGCAGAAGCTATATGTATACATAATTCAAATAAGCTGTTATTGTAAAAAAACAATCCAAACAATCTCTGCTACGACGATTCTACCAACTTCTTGCGAATGTGTTAACGTGCAATAAAATAAAACCATGTAGAAAAACCGACTCGTTGCCAATACTTACCTACACCATGGTCTAAATAACCCTTTTCATCAATAAGTTGCCTGCTACTAGTGTTACCAAGCGTTAATAGGGAGGCGAAACTTCTGTATAATCGCGGGGTATCAGTACGTAACTTGGTTGAAGTTGGTAACCTAATATTCTGGCAACGGTTAACATCAATCAACCTCGATGTTCGTTGTTGCAGTTAAGTTGATGTGGAAGGAAATTTCAAATCTGTCCGGACTTGAATTTATAATAATCCAAGTTCATTTGAATTCATCGCCACCAACTGAAGTATCGAATTTTGCGTTGTATATTTCAAGTGACCTCCTTCTCCTTGCGTTGTTTGTCCTCAATGCTGAGGGTCACGACTTTGACGAATAACTATGTCGTGGATAAAGTTCGCCATGTTATATCTTCGGCGATGCACATGGCGTCGCAGACTGTGGTCTGTAGTGTGGAACGGATTTAATCTGACCAACGAAACAGGCTCCTGCCTCTGGGCCATATATCAGCAATAGTTGTTTCCAGATTATCACTTCTCCTTCTGGCAAGATGACCAAAATATTCATAAATTCTCTATTGTTATATGGTCCATGGGTAGTGTGAAAACGAAACCCGGGGCCCTGGGACGAAGGCAACGAAGGAACAGGTGTGGGTTTTTAGTCAGTAAAAGTCTGACACTATCTCGCGCTCCGCCCAAGGCGAGATATGTCATTAGATGATTTTCCCACCTAAAACAAAAATGGTAAATGGTAATAAGTGACAAATTACTCATTACTTTTCTATAAGATATTGTTTTTTATTGGTGAACAAAGAAGTGGCCTACGCCCAGCAGAGAAGACAAGACGGGCTGTGGGTGATATATGATTAGAAAAAAATGTTTTTTTCTTTCCTACTTTGAAGACTCTTACGCAAGTTTGTTAAAGCTATTTTTGGAGAAGCCTATTGTAAGCTTAGGTATGAGATGACTAACGAAAAGAAAAAAAAATCTTTCCTATTTTGCTATTATTGTCAGGGTCCTAAGTTGCAATAATATGTCTCTTTCAAAGCAATAACTTAAGTTTAAGTTACGAACTGCAATCAAATTAAGCAAAAGGGCCGCAGGCATTCACTGGTTACCAGAAGCAAAGGAACAGTTAATGTTAATGCTAGAGAGCTCTAAAGAAAGAAAGAAAGAAAGAAAGAAAAAAAAAAGAAAAAACGTTTATTCGTGTCTCACACATGTAGTAGAATTAAGTATATAAAAAAAAATAGGTCCAGCAATAGACGTCTTTCGAACAACGATAATACATACTACCATTGTACCTGCTTACCTACTTTATTATAAATGCAAAAGTCATTCTATCTATCTGTTAAATTTCATGTTTACACATTTGTGGTCCTTTCAAAGTAGAAAAAGAAGTTGAAGAAACACGGGAAGTGCGAATCGGACTCGCGCTCTGAGGGTTCCGCACAAACTTACCTATGAAAACAGTTCGATTAGTTGAGTTATGAAGATTTTTCCGAATTGTAAAAAAAGTTTTTTTTTATGACGTAACTACATTTTTACAGTTTTCAGATTTATTCCTATATCTATAGTACTATAAGACCTTGCTTTATGCCAAATTTCAGGATTCTGGGTCAACGGGGATTCTGGGTCCCTATAAATTTTGATTCCTTTGAAAGTGTTGAAATGTACGTTTTTTGCGACATAAACGGCCGTATCTTTTTTTCCGTTAACTTAGTAGTTTGATTTTATCACAGCTACAATGGACCGCAGACTTGAATATACGGTTTTAATTTCAAATCGATGCCTCCACGCGTTTCTGAGGTAAAGGGTCTTGACAGACAGACAGACGGACGGACAACAAAGTAATCCTATAAGGGTTCCGTTTTTTCCTTTTGAGGTACGGAACCCTAAAAAGCGATTCCCTCTCACCTAAGCTGTTCACAATCGTACTGCAGGAAATGTTTAACAACTGGTTTGATTCATGATAGTCACAAGGTATAAATGTTGGCGGCCACTAGCCAGCAAACCTCCGTTTTGCCAACGACATTGAGATTTTTCTACATCTCCTTCAAAAGTCGAAAAAATGCTCCAAGACAGACTTACTCTGCTCAACATGTTTTGAGGTTGGACTTTCAATGAACAGATCTAAGACCCAGGTTATACCCATCAACACGAAACATAAGGTAGACGGCAAGTGTTAAACTAAATGTCGATGAGTACGTAAGCCGGATTGTATAATTTAAAAATGGGAAAAACAAATATGTCGAAACGAGTTCAAAATGCTTAAGCTGTTGATCCCCGCATTAACGCCGGCGTTCACGCGCCATTGTCTCACTATTGTGTCTCTAATTACGCTCAAAAGGTTAAAAGACCTTCCAGGCATTACAAAGGAAGTAGAAGTCACATGAAAGGAAGTAATCCTTTTAAAAGAAAACTTATAACATGTGCATTCTACCCGTCATAACGGTGCACAACCTTGGCCTCTTACTGAACAACAAAAGTCTAAACTCAAGATTTTTCAACGCGCGTTGAGTGCAGTATAATATGTAGGTACGTGTTATAAGCGAATAGATTGCGTTAGAAACACGACCCTTCGCTCCATAAGTAGCAGAAGATGGGGAAAAAACAGTCAAGCTTAAGTGAGAGTGGGCTAGCGTGTCGTGCAAATTCAGCTGGACTGATGGGCGAAGGTCACCCTCTGACCTGAGGTAGCATAACGCCATCAAGTTCGACCGCGGTGAAGATGTGTGATGATCTGATCAAGTTCGTGGGACATGCTTGGCTTTAGTCAGAGAGGTTCAGAAAGAGAAGGGGGAGGCATATGCCCAGCAATGAGACACAATATACCGCAAAACGGGGTGAATGAATACAGGGGCAACGCAGGGGTGAATAGAAATAAAACTTTGGTTTAATTTTACACTTTGATACCATACTATCGGCTTCTAACAAAGCATTGACTTTTTAGAATAACAATTCATTAATAAATTGATATAGTTAAATGCTGCAAAAAATATTCAAATATCGTGAAAATACCCTTTGAAGTTTTGTTTCTATTTACCCCTGAGTTTCTATTCACCCCATTTGACTGTAGGCAAAAACAAAAAATCCTGGTACATGGGTAGACCATGTTCTGGATTAGGGCATAGGATATACTTAATTGTGTGAATATATTTCCTTGCAGTATATTTACCGATTTTCAAACAGGTAATACCACTGCCAGAATCTTTGATACCTAAATATTTTCCTTTGGAACATCAACATCAACCAGACATTTAAAAAACTGCCCTAAAGTCACTTATATTCCTGCGACTCGATCTTCACCGCTACAACGCTAATGCAGAGTAAAATTACAATATCAAATTATTGGCTATGTATCAAATTGATATTATTATGATGGGGGTAATACATTGATATTAGATTTCAATTTCACCGGACACATGCCCTTTGTGCTCGAAGACTGATTGACTAATTGAACTATTGAGGGTATTCAGTTATACCTTGGTATTGGCGATTTAGTGCTTTTGAGGCGTCGAAAATTATGTAGAAGTGTCTTGATAGTTCTATTTTCTGAGATGGAGTATTTTATTTTTAAGTTCTTTGTCGTTATTATTTAAATTTAGTTTTATAGTGTATGTTTGTTCATTTTGATATTGAAAAAAATATCTGTCTTCATTTCTCTTAGTGTATGCTATACTCTAGAGTTTAAAACATGGGTAGGCGTATAATAATATAATGTGTATGTTGTGTGTGTGTTTGTGTGTGTTTGTGGGATTGTAATATAATGTATTTTATGTATAGATCTTAGTTGCCTGACATTAAGGAAATAATAATAATAAACCAATAATTAGGATCTCACCTTGGTTCACACCCGTGAGATTCTAAAAGAACACCAGGTACTAGCCTGAGAAAAATTGCCTAAAAAACCATAATAATAATAAATCGATAATAATAGTATAGATTGTGTCTCAAAGCTATCAGTACTTAGAGACCCTATGGAACGTAAACGAAGGACCAAATGTAGGTAGATTTTAGTCAGTAGAAAGTCGTCACTCCAGGAGCAAGAAAAATTATTTGATGATTTCCAACAGTGGGTCAGTATTCTCTACTATTTATATCTACTTTTTACTCTACGTAAGCGGTATTTTATAACTATATACCCTAACCTAGGGATCAAGAGTGAATAGGTTATTTCTAGGCAAGCGTGCTCTGCCATCGATCACTTCGTCGCTTCCCATCAGGTGAGATAGCGATCAACAGTAAAAAAATATACTCTTCTGTAATTTTATAGTATCCTATTTAATACTAGTTTCTGTCAGCGGCTTCGCCCGCGTGAAAGTAGGTTTCTTCGCACAAACTTTGGACGCCCGTTTCATCCCCTTTGGGTATGAATTTTAGTAAATCCTTTCTTAGTGCTCGCCTTCGTCATAAAAGGAACCCTTGTGCAAAATTTCACACTCTCAGTACCAGTAGTGTGAGCTGTGCGTTGATATATCAGTCAGTCAGTTTCTTTTTAGGGTTCCGTACCTCAAAAGGAAAAATCAGAACCCTTATAGGATCACTTTGTTGTATGTCTGTCTGTCAAGACCCTTTATCTTGGGAACGCGTGGAGGTATCGAGTTGAAATTAAAACCATAAACTCAAATTTGCGGTCCCTTGAAGCTGTAAAAAAATCAAACTTCTAAGTTAACGAAAAAAAAGATACGGACGTTTATGTCGCAAAAAACTTGTATTTCGACACTCTAAAGGGAATCAAAATTCATAGGGTACTTCCCGTTGACCTAGAATCCTAAAATTTGGCATGAAGCAAGGTCTCATAGCACAAGAATAGGGAAAAAATCAGAACACTGTAAATTAGTAGCTGAGTCAAAAAAATATTTTTTTTTTGCTATTCGTAAAAATCTTCTTAACTTAATTAGGGAATTGAACTGTTTTCATAGATAAGTTTGTACAGAACCCTCAGTGCACGAGTCTAACTCGCACAGCCCGGTTTTTCATATATGATTAAACCTTCATTAATTCATCATGCTGTTGAATATTTTCAGTGTTCTTTTTCTCTCTAGTGCCTGACTTTTGTAGTTAATTCACCACAACAACAATAGCAGTGGGTAACATTAACTGACACAAATCCAGATTTTAATTTACAAAACAACAGTATACCCCAGACGTCGATTGCAGAACATTAGCCCACATTTGCTTCCGTAATGAACAATTTTCTGTGCATATTACCATAAACACGATTGGCAGAGGATTGCTAGTCGATGCGTTATGTTATTAGTTTGCAAGCAGTTGCCATTGTCCATCTTAGGAATTAGTAGCTTAATTATACTGTTTGAATGTTTTCAGCTGTGGGTTATTTCAAAACATGCAGTGGACTGTGAATTTGGTGGCGATTCGAGGAATTGTCAATTTGTTGAAAGCGGCTCAGAGTCTATGGTTTGGTTTATGCTCCGATATGTGTCGGTAAATACAAATAAGCTTTTGCCAAAATCTGGTTAAATACCCTGTCTTTCATTAATTAAATCACGTTAATATTATAAGGGCCAAAGTTTGTTTATATGTGTTTTTTTGTATGTGATGTTTGTTACTCGTTTACGCTCAAACGGCCGAATGGATTTGGATAAAATTTGGCATACGGGTAGACCATGTCCTGATATAGCAGAAGAAATAAATTTATGTTCTGTTTATACGCGGGTGAAGCCGCTGTCAGAAGCTAGTATGTCATATTTGCTCAAGCATCCAAAACAAATACAAAATGTAGATCGCGAGGATCGCACTGCTATGATGCCAGGGGCGCCTCTCCTGTCGCGGCTTCTGGGGCTTGAGGATATCCGTTCCATTGAGGCAGCGGCCATCTCTCATCATCATCATCGACTGTGAGGTAACTGCTGCCGATCGCCTCCAGGAGGACACGGCAGTGCTCCGCCCAAACGAAACACACCTCCACCGTATACTCCACCATACCGATGTGTATGTAAACACATACCTACATATGTTAGCTTAATTCATTCATTTCATCTTAAGATAAGATTATAATAAAGAAAGCTCGATTTTGTCAACTCCTAGAAACCGTACAAAACAGTGGTAAGTCGCTACAATTTCTGCGACATTATTCAAAAAAGTTACCACAACCCAGAAACGCAAAGAGCAGTTGAAGGAATACAGGTAGGTTTTATTAAAAATCTGACGCTTCCACTCGCTTAACCTATATTAGAAGCAACAACAAAAAGATGCCTACACTTTAAACCATCGTAGAAGTACGTGGTAATCGTCTATAAATGTCAGAAAATCGTCGTCGGAAAATGGCAGAAGAAATGCTTATTATGTGTAGACAGTTCCAACATCAAAATCATAAGCTCAGGCTAAAGACGTTCACTGTTGAACATATGTCTCCCCCAAACGTTTGGCGACGTTTGGGGGAGACATATGTTCAACAGTTCTTCGTTCTTCTGCCATTTTCCAATTAGCTTGGGGTCGTCTTCCAGTCTAACTGGATGCGCCTGAAATACCAGAGTATCACATGGAGCGACTGAATATCAGACCTCCATAACCCAATACAGGGCAACCCGATAATCCTTGAATAGACTGATGGTCAGACTTTCTGGCTTCTGACTACCCGAAACGACTAATAATAATAAATAATAATATTCCACAACTATCACACAACGCCGTCTAGTCTCAAGCTAAGCAGAGCTTATGTTATGAGTACTAGACAACTGATAAACATACTTATATATTTCTAAATACATACATATTATAGATAAATTACACCCAGACACAGAACAAATGATCGTGCTCATCACACAAACATTTGTCCTGGGTGGGAATCGAACCCACAACCTCCGGCATAGCAGTCAGGGCCACTAACCACTAAACCAACAGGCCAGTCAAAGACTGTCAAAGATCTACAAATAATTTTGATGTCGAATACCGTAATTAAAGAGAATATTTCAGTGTCAACTTGTCCACAGACAACGTGATATAAGTACTAACGTACTAAAGAAGCTACGTCAAATAACTGAATTGTCCTATTTTTCGTAATTTGAATCTGTAGTTCGCTGCAGCGCTAAAATAATAACAATTCGTCTAAACCGTAACTAATTTACCACAGCGCTAGATTTGCTGCGGAAGTGTATTTATTCTCCGCCATGTAAATCACGGCACTTACACGTTTTCTTCGTGCGGTGCAGCGCGATCGCCGCAATTGAACGAGACAAAGTAAGAATTTACGGTGTCTTCTCTAGTACGTTAGTACTTATATCTCGATGTCCACAGAACTATTGGACGTTCAACAATGGCGGTAGTTTACAATCGGACCCAAAGTATAGCGTGCTCAATGCAAGAGCACAATCAATTAACTTTCGTCTATTAATCTAACTATTGTTTTTACACTAGTACTACGCCTGACTCACGGTATTTTAACATTTCAATATGCATAAAAACTTCATAATACTTGCGTCTTAATGTAGAACATCCTTGAGAAATAATGGAGAAGAATAGCATAGCATAGCATAGTCGGCCTTATAATGTTCCCACTGCTGGGACTCAGGCCTCCTCTCTAGGAGAGGGAATGGGCCGTAATCCACCACGCGGGCCCAGTGCGGGTTGGTGGATGTCACATGTCTTTGAATTTTTGGTTCTAGGACATGCCGGTTTCTCACGATGTTTTCCTTCACCGTTTTGAGAGCAGTGGTGATGAAATAAATTACACAAAGTAATGTGGCTGGCTGGGTTTGAACCCGCGACCTACAACTCGTAAGTCGGGGCCGTTACCACTCGGCCACCACTGCTCTCAAATGGAGAAGAATAATGACACTAATATTAGTGTGCGAAAGTTTGTTTGTTTTTAAAATAATGGTTACCTATTCTAAATTATCCTTTGTTCAGTTTACTGATTGCGACCACAAGGTAAAATCTCAATAATCCTATCCTTACTGGGAGCCTGGCAACGGTAATGAAAACCACTCTGCTGAATATAAAGCAGCTTGATTCATGTTTAAACTTTTTCTAAAACCTGAAATTGTAAAATAATCTAATATTTTTAGATACTTTCACTGGGATCGAGAAAAAGATGGATATACTGAATGAAACCTTTACATTTTTTAAAGAGGTATTGCCGTATTTTTTTTTTTTATTAACTTGCGATTTGTAACAATCATTACGTTAAATAACTTCTTTTTTAGGGTGAGAAATCATAAAATTACTTTTCTCGCTCTGGGTGAAGTAGGAAGGAGTGTCAGACTCCTAGAGTGGGAGAAATCATTTTATAATTTTTCACGTAGCAAAAAGGTATAATTTTTAATCAGGATTTATTTTCGAGTTTAGGGCGCCTTCAAATTAGCCGCAAAGTGCCGCGCAACGGCAGCGCGGCAGCATCGCTTCCTCCGCGCTGCTTTGTTAATCCATGTAAGTAAAAAACGCTAAAAAAAAAAACGCTTGTTATTTATATGGAATAAAAATCCAGCGCGGCGCCAGCGCTGCAGCTGCGCTGCCGATGCCGTCGCGCGGCACTTTGCGGCTAATTTGAAGACGCCCTTACGTTTAACTAAAGTGCTTAAATGTGTCCATAAAAGCCCTTCGGTTAGTTATGTTACAAACAAATCAAGTGTCTTTAAAAATCTCAAAGAAAAACATCCTATACCTGTACGCATGGGTTATTCCCTGAGTACCCCGATCTCCGAGGCCCGCGTCCTGGAGTAACCTTAATACGATAATATAGGCCACAAAACTATTACATTTAACTTTGGTACCAGTTATTCAAGCCTCCTCTCAATCTTCAGTGTAACCCTTGGGTTACACTCATTGTTGAAAAAAGTCGCCGCGGCCCTAGAATAGATCGCAACTGAAGGAACTCGGGCTTACTGAATAAAACCCACCCCTATTCCGCTAGCCTTTGCATTCCAGGGCTGCGGCTCGCTCGGCGCTCGTCCAGCCGTCCAGTAACTATCCGGACCAAGCCCGAGTCGTGAACGGCGCGTAGTGTTCCACGCGTGCCTCAACAAGATATCAGCAAAACAGTAGAGGCCCAGCAGGGCCGATACCTACCAGGGTCATGAGGCAATGAATGCAAAGAGTAGCTGAAGAAACATAGGTATGGTTTGAGTCAGTAAAAGTCTAACGCTCCTGATCCATCCTAGAGTGAGAACAGTAATTGGATGAGTTCCCACCTCAAAAAACAAAGGGTCTGATTCTGAAAGGAAGACTCGGCCCTGGTATGAAAGGCAACGATGGAACAGGAGCCTTAACAAACCTCAAAAATAAAAACCTAGTCACAGTTTGCAAGGGCGAGGGCAATGGAAGGGGCTATGCTCGGAGTTTCCTTGCGTGATCGAATCAGGAATGAGGATATCCGCAGGAGAACCAAGGTTACCAACATAGCACAAAGAATCGCCAAACTTAAGTGGCAATGGGCAGGGCACATTGCTCGCAGAACGGATGGCCGTTGGGGCCGAAATGTTCTGGAATGGCGACCATGTACCGGAAAATGTAGCGTTGGAAGACCTCCTACAAGGTGGACCGATGACCTGCTAAGGGACCGTTCATTGTGTTTCTGTTGTCTATGTCCAGCAGTGGACTTCTTTTGTAGCTGAAATGATGATGATGATAGTCACAGTTTAAAAAAGTCGCCACGACCTTAGACCACAACAGAAAGAACACAGGTTTTTTGTTTTTTTTTTAATTGATATAAACTAGTGCTTCACTGCGATTCAACCAAATGGTAAGCATTAACGGTGAGGAGCACTAGTTTATTAAGAGCCTATTCCATCTAGCCTTTTCTGACTTTTTCAACCCCCTTCACATAAAAAGGGGGAATGCATGTTTTTATTATAGAAAAAAAAGTTTCTTTTTTATTATGTTTATTTTTGGAAATTTTGCTAAGTGTTGATTATGACTACTGTGTATAATATAGGTATTAGCTATTCGAGGGGAATTGCTCTGATAGCTAAAATACAGGCTTTGCCTAGTTTGGCTACAGATGCTACTATGTTTATGTATTTACTTACTGCACCACATATGTATGTAAAATTTATTGTAATTGTTTTTGGAAATTTAAACATTATTATTTTTTTTATATTTTATTTATCTCAGGACCCTGAGGTCCTGGACCTTTGGGAGGCGTACGAGGAGCCGAAGCCAACTCGCAGAGGCCCTTTAGATAATTATAAAGGAACATGATATCAACCGACGATTATCCCTGTACGCGCTATGCTAGTGCACCCAAGGACAACCCCCGGTTATTGAAAAACTGTTGCGACATATGGAGAACAAAGATAATAGGGCTATGGTTTTTGGAGTCTTAAGTGGACTGGTAACATGGAACTATGTCAAGACTATGGCCCCTGCCTGAACAACGTTATTAATATGCATCGAAAAAAGGCAGGGGGTGACTTGCACACTCAATAAATGGGCCCCCAAAAACGGCCGCTAGCACGAAGTGACGTAGCAACAAGAGGGCAACATATCCTGAGGTGCTTGAGGAGTGGAGAGGTATACCACGGCTATCAGGACAATCCCGGAAGTACGGTCAAGATCCCTACCAGCACCTTACTGGATTATACATCCTTCTCCCGAGCACGTTTGCTCTTGCGAATCTCCACTCAAGCCAGCCAATAAAGGCAAGAGAGAGGTGGGAGCTCAGTTCCTCGTCAGTGTTCACTACGGCCGGCCAATAAAGGCAAGCCGGAGATGAAGAACAAGAATTCTCCCGGGAGATCGGGTCCGTGGGGTCGCTAATGCCCAACAGTTCGCCACAAAACTGCACTGCGGATTGTATCTCTCTTAGTCTGGCCCCTCACCCTAGGCATATTACGGCAAAGCAAACTTTACCGATACAGACCTAGGGTATATTGGAGCACGCAAGCCCCACCACGACGTCAACGTAGAGATACGGCGATGGGGACATTATAATTATTATTATTATTATTACTTTTTCAAAATTCAAAATTCAAAAGTTTTTATTTCATATAGGCCTACATGGGCACTTATAAAACGTCACAAGCCAGTGCAGGATTCCAAATTGGTCGTTTCGTATAGAGAAGAACCGACAAGAAACTCAATGGTAACTCTTTAAAAAAAAAAAAATGTTATTCTTACAATATTTCCTTATTACAGTATTAGTAGACATTATGTAAGGACACTGTAGACCAGTCAATATTGTACTCAAAAGTGCAATAAAAATAATCATAATAAAAAGTGAGTCGTAATAGGAAGTAATCTAAGAATTCGCGGAGTCTACAGTGTTCTCAAATTCACATTATAAAATAAAAAACCGGCCAAGTGCGAGTCGGACTCGCCCATGGAGGGTTCCGTAGCAGCAAGTAACATAAAAAATGTTTTTTTTTTTTTTTTTATATTTGAGTTGATTGAATGAAAGGTAAAATGCGGTTTACGATTTATGACGTACTAAAAAAAAACTACTGACCAGATCTCGTTCAAACCAATTTTCGTTGGCAGTTTTTATAGTAATGTACATCATATATTTTTTTTAGTTTTATCATTCTCTTATTTTAGAAGTTAGAGGGGGGGGGACACACATTTTACCACTTTGGAAGTGTCTCTCGCGCAAACTATTCAGTTTAGAAAAAAATGATATTAGAAACCTCAGTATCATTTTTGAAGACCTATCCATAGATACCCCACACGCATGGGTTTAATGAAAAAAAAAATTTTGAGTTTCAGTTCTAAGTATGGGGACCCCCAAAATTTATTGCTTTTTTTCTATTTTTGTATGAAAATCTTAATGCGGTTCACAGAATACATCTACTTACAAAGTTTCAACAGTATAGCTCTTATAGTTTCGGAAAAAAGTGGCTGTGACATACGGACGGACAGACGGACAGACAGACAGACAGACAGACAGACAGACAGACAGACATGACGAATCTATAAGGGTTCCGTTTTTTGCCATTTGGCTACGGAACCCTAAAAAGACCTAAAGCCGTGTCCAGTTGCCCTTTGCATTTCTGGACCACAACGACTCATTCAAATATTCCTGGAGTGCTAGGTGATCTGTGTACCTGAAGATCATATTATGACATTATAATGGTTAGAACTTTCAACTTAAACTTTAAAACAGTGATAGCTCAAGCCGGTAGGGTGTCCTATTAGAAGTTTGTAATGTGGTGTAACAGTAACGGTCCGTAAAACCCAGTTTATATTAGTTCCTTGAACGGTTCGTTTGAGGTGAGTGCACATTATGGAGAATTGTCATTTATTTTTATACTTTGTTGTGCATTGTTCGTAAGTAAAATTGTCGTAAAAAATGTAATAACGTAAGGTTTATTTGTAAACTAGTAATGTGAGTATTTCGGGAATGTGCGAGTGGTTTGAAGTAGAAAATCTTTGGAAAGGATTTTCTTTTCAGCGTAAAATGTCAAGTCATGTCGCTCACAGAGTTGCGTATTTAAAGTATTTTTGAGCTTCGTACAAAGTAACCACTTATTAATTTAAGTCGAGATGTTAATTAAAATTTAGTTAAGCAAATTGCCCAAAAAGTTTTCAAATAGGCTTTAAATTAGTGTAGCAAAGGCTGTACTCGAATTTTCAATTAAAAAAAAAAGCTCATTTATAACTTTCCAATGGTTCTTTTTGCTGATGACAGCACGATAATAGTAAGACAAAATAAAAATAAAAAAAAACAGGGCAAGTGCGAGTCGGACTCGCACAGTGAGGGTTCCGTACAAAGTTACCTATGAAAACAGTTCTATTCCCGAAACGAGTTACGAAGATTTTTCAGAATCGCATAAAAGTTATTTCGGTGACGTAATTACAAATCTACAGTTTTCAGATTTTTTCCTATACTTGTGCTATTAGACCTTGCTTCATGCCAAATTTCAGAATTCTAGGTCAATGGGAAGTACCCTATGAATTTTGATTCCTTTGAGAGTGTCAAAATACATGTTTTTTGCGACATAAGCGGCCGTATCTTTTTTTCTCGTTAACTAACAAGTTTGATTTTTTTACGGCTTCAAGAGTTTGCAGACTTGAGTATATCGTTTTTTTAATTTCAACTCTACCTTCACGCGTTGCCGAGATAAAGGGTCTTGACAGATAGAGAGACAGACGGACGGACAACAAAGTGATCCTATAAGGGTCCCGTTTTTTCCTTTTGAAGTTCGGAACCCTAAAAACTATGAATGTGACATCAAAGACTCATTGCAACAATCAATTGACTTGATCAAAATAATTTGAAATTAAAGTAATACTAAAATTATGCAGTTTAGACAAAGAGTAACTACTCCTGACATAAACATATTTTTTGACTTTAACAAAATTGAAGAAGTAGAGCATATAAAATTTCTCGGCTTGACCATTGACTCTAAAGTAACTTGGAAAGAACATGCATTAATACTTATAAAAAAATTAAGTCGCTTTGTCTTTGCTCTATACAAGCTTAAGAAAATAGTTAATTAGTCAGCTGTTATAGCTGTATATTATAGTTATGTTGATTCCATATTACGCTATGGAGTAATTTTTTGAGCAAATTCCTGCGAGGAAAATAACATTTTTAAAGCATAGAAGAGGTGCATTAGATCGATGTGTAATTTAAAACCAACGGATAGTTGCAAACCTCATTTCAAATCTATTAGAATATTAACTTTTACCTTGCCTATACATATACGAAACCGCACTGTTCGTCATGAAAAATATTAAATCGTTTTAAAAAGCTTCAGCGGAACGTTATTTTTTTATTATTTTAATAAATACAATGACAGACTACAGACTAAGACAATCAGCACAGTTAAGACAACACACAGTACATAAACCTGAAGTCCAATTATTACTGTGCACAGTATTCAATGTTTAATATGCTTCATTAGTGACAGTAAAGGTGAAGTAATATGAAATAATGACACAAATGTAATTAAAATTTATACAAATAATTTCTAAATTCTGTAGGTAGATCTACAAGGTCAGAATATTGACACGAATTATGTCTATGAGCCTCAAAGACAGCCCTTATGCACAAAAGCATTCTCTGCATGGCTCCAAAAATATATAATAATATCAAAGATTTGAACTTGACAATTTTAACGAAAACTTAATGATTTTTTAATTGACAAATACTACTATACCATTGACAAATTCTTTCTTGACAAAACTTTATAACTGACAATTATATATTTATGCTTGAAAACTTGATTAATTGATTGTATTTTTAATGTTTGTAACAATAATTAATTGTATTTTAATTTGTATTGTAATCTAAATCTTGACATTTTTGTTTTGTCAAAACTTTAAAACTGATATTACAAGTTTTAAATTTTTATATTGTTAAATAGTGTTTGACCAATGGGCAGCTTTTTGAGTTACCATAAATTAACTATAAGACCTGCTGTATCACCAAAAAGCACACTAATAAATACTTTGATATTAAATAATTATATAATAATAATAATATAATATTCCAAACTATCACACAACGCCAAGCTAAGCACAGCTTGTGTTATGGGTACTAGACAACTGATAAACATACTTATATATTTCTAAATACATACATATATAGATAAATTACACCCAGACACAGAACAAATGAACGTGCTCATCACACAAACATTTGTCCTGGGTGGGAATTGAACCCACGACCTCCGGCATAGCAGTCAGGGCAACTAACCACTAAACCAACAGGTCAGTCAATTGATTTCGTTACTTCTTTAACATCAATAACAGAAACTGTCCTACCCATTAACCACGTACACTCAACTTATCGAAGAGAAAATATTCCCAAAACGACAAGAATGCTGAATTGCTCACAAAACTCGTAGACATTTGCTTATCGGAAACGAATAGAATTTTATCCTCTTTCCCGCCATTATAATATAGAGTACGGTGTCTTTTGTTTATATAATGGACGTGAATGGCCCGTGATGGCTGTCAAATATACTTGAGTGGTTTGATGATTGAGGCTTACGGATATTGCACGTGTTTGGAATTTATCATAAGATAATAGAATTAGGAGGTAAAGATCCTGTCTTATCCTTTATATCCAAGTAAAAGTATATGGATTGATTTTAGAGACATTATCTTCACCGTATCAGCCGAAAGACGTTCACTGCTGGACATGGGCCTCCCCAAAATGTCGCCACAATGACCGGTTTTTGAGCTTTTCGCATCCAGCAGACTCATGTATATACGTACTCATATTACTCACTCATATATACTATACATCCCTAGTTTTTAATTACCTAGTACAAAAAAAATGGGGCTCTGCTCTGTCCATACCTGTTACTGATCATATTTTTGTAGACAAAAGTAAAAAAAAAACGAAACCCCAAAATTGACCAAGAAAATTTGTCATAATTGGTAAATTCGTAATAATCATTCATAACAATTGCTACTAGAAAATACCAAGCTCAGTGTTTTTCCTTTTTGATCGTCATTTATTCATTCATAATCCACATATTTCCATAAATTAGTGACATTTTGGAATATAAACAAACGCTAAAAACATTGCTGTTTATGAATATTATTTATTGAAACTTTAATTAATAACAAGACCTTTTCTAATAAGCTATTTGTGCAAAATACCACTCACTGACTAATCACGAAATCTCAGAAACTATAATACCTACAAACTTAAAATTTGGCAGGTAGGTTACCTAAAGGGTGTAGACATGCGCTAAGAACAGATTTTACGAAACACCACCCCTAAGGGGGTAAAACGGGGGTTGGAAGTTTGTATGGAGAAACCTATTTACACGCGGGTGAAGTCGCTGAATGAAGCTAGTTAGAAAGAAGAAAGAAAGAAAACATGTTTATTCTGCCTGAATAGACGCACAATTCGTTACAAATATACAAAAATCTTAGTACTTAAGTTACTATTTAATATTATAAAGAGGAATGATTTGTTTAAACCCCTCGAGCGCCGATTGTACATACGTCTGTACAACTTGAATGACCTTGAAAAACGCTTAATTGTCATTTTGTACACACGTTTGTAGGAATTTTTTTTAGCCGAAAATTTTGTTTTCTTTTTATTTGTTTTTCCTAGAAAAATCCAGAAAAAGTTTTTTTTTTGTTATGTACGTAAAAACGCGCTATTACGTTGGGGGTTAACCGACTTAAAAAAGGAGAAGGATATACTTATCTGGATAAATATTATATATGACTTTTTCCACAAAAAAAAATACAACCGACTTTGATGCAAAAAAAAAAACAAAAACTTAAAAAGTGCAAAATAACTTAAATAACAATAAGAAAAAACTATTACAAAAACAAAAAAAGCAAAACATTGATGTTACACTACTTATTTTTTCTCGTTGTCAAATTAGCTTACGTACTGTTAATTTTACCGATATATAATTATTTACACCCGTGCCAGAGCCTGAGAAAATCACTACTTTTTAACAGACATAAGGAAAAATATTGGGAAATATACCTTAGTGTATTATTAGGTATTGAACCCAAGACAAGATGCTTAACAAGTGAGTGGATAAAATACTTTGTTGCTGTCAATATAATGTCTAACTCTAAAGGCAACAAAACATCTTACCTTAATATCGCTAAAAGCTGCACTTGTATCGTAAAAGTAAATGTGAACGTAGGTACCAATAGTAGGATACATTGTCACCGTCTTAAATGTACTAAACTTTGAGCACATTATACGGAAACATAGGTACTATTATGTTTAGATCTTTACATAATACTATGTCTGACGGTGTTAGTGTGGTGTAATTTCTTCCAAAACCAGCATGAGATGATAGGGGTATGTCACGAACGGAACGCGCAGATAAATAAAACTGTAAGGGCACACCACAATCTCAGCGGTAAGTACCCTCTTCAAGGAGTGGCTGGAGCGGAGCTATTGCGTTCTCATCTTCTGCCTGATGCAGGTCCTCATCAGACACATCCAGTTCATGTTCAAGCCGAAAGGGAATGGCAAATGATCACCTGCTGCAACAACGAAGGAATAGATATCCTCGTACCCCAGCAGCTGCCACTGGAGATACCCAGAGCATCGGGAGTCGCGATGCGATTCCCGGTCACCGTTGTTGGCAGTAATGCTAGCAAAGGAGCAACAATGATAGAAAGGGCATCCTCACGCCCCAGCCACCGCCTCTGGAGATACCCAAGGCATCGGGAATTACGGGCGATTATCAGCCACCGTCGCGTTGTTGGTTGAGAAAACATTTGATGATTTCCCACTTCAAAAAGAAAAAGCTTGGGTATGTCATGAGAAGTACTTAAAGATTACGTGACAAGACACGTATAAGATCTCTTCTGACTTGGATGTCCGTCGTAAACAACGACCTGAAAGCAACACTAAGATGTGTTGACGAGCCAGCACAGATACAGTCTCATCTGCAGAAGAGAGACCTAAACAACGTGATAAGGCTGGTCATAATAGAGAAGGTCAAATTCAAATTAAAAACGTTTTTACTTCACATAGGCCTGCATGGTCACTTATAAAACGTTATAACCTATGCATATAATGCACAGGGTTTTCAGTTAATTGTTCTGTCAAAGCTATACCAAAAAAACTGGGCACTGGCGGTTCCGTACAAACTTACCTATCTAAATAGTTCAATTTCGGAATGGAGTCTCAGAAGATTTTTCCGAACAGCAAAAAAAAATTGTGACGTAACAACAAATTTAAAGGTTTCAGATTTATACCTATACTTGTGTTATAAGACCTTGCTTTATGCCAAATTTCAAGATTCTGGGTCAACGGGAAGTACCCTATGAATTTTGATTTCCTCGAGAGTGTCGAAATGTACGTTTTTTGCCCCATAAACCAAAGTATCTTTTTTTCTCGTTAACTAACAAGTTTGATTTTTTTACGGCTTCAAGAGTTTGCAGATTTGAGTATATGGTTTTAATTTTAACTCGATACCTCTACGCGTTCCCGAGATAAAAGGTCTTGACAGACAGACAGACATACAGACAGATGGACGGACAACAAAATGATCCTATAAGCGTTCCGTTTTTTTCCTTTTGAGGTACGGAACCCTAAAAATTACTTCAAGATCTAAATGCAACTATTAAATTAATTATAATGGTTAGCTACTTCGCTATTAGCTCATCAAGAACAAGCGTTTCAGACTAATTCATATGAAGGCCTCCTTGAGTGATCATTCGTCTTATATCTAATTAACCTTTATGACTATGATACCTAAGATATACCCTCTACGACCTTTTAGTTTACAACAAACAAACCTCTAATGACATCAACCAAGGTATCTAATTCAAACTGTAAAGTGAAATTTCGCATGTCTGGATCAAACTCCAAAATCGGATCTCTCAGCAATATGTAAGCGATTAAAATCTTTGTAATTAAGTGCTGTAAAGGTTACTATCCCGTGAACGTTTTAATGAGTTGTAACTTTATAAGTTCTTATCTAGATTTTATCAGGTCCAAAAGTTAGTCGTCCTAGAGCTTGGAGTCGAAAGCTGTTTCTTGCAGTAAAATTGTTTTAATTTGTTCAAAATAGGTCCTTAAGATAGTTCGTCGGTTGTAATATGGCTCACAAACGCTGTGGTTTTGCTTACCAATAGCTAAAAATTGATCTAGCTATATCAAAATGATACTTCAGAAAGTCCAATCTTTAAATCCATGTATAAATAACATTGCAAACTTTTTTACCGAACCCATTTTTAAGACCCAAAAGTAATAGCAATTAAATTCGGACCCCCGTGGTCAATGACGCGTAGACTGTTGATTTGCGTGAATAATTTATATTGAAAGGCTGGTACTAAAAAAAAATAACTTTATTGCTTAACATATTGGCATTAAATTGCATGTCGAGGAGTCTCCATTTAGGCATATAAATGCCTGTAGTTAAAGGCTCCGTCCGCTCTTCCCTTACATTATAAATATTGAACTAAGCAGACGACAAAAAGAAAAACAAAAAATAAAATAAAATAAATAGATCAAAAAGTAACAGAAAAAAAATAAAAATAAACGATAAATTGTATATGTGCGTGAGTGTATTTGGGTGTGTGTGTGTGTGATGGTGTTGGTGTGTATGTTTGTGGGAGAGAAGGAGATTATGAGTGAGATTTATAATCAAGTCACACGTTGCAAAAGTAATTCTGTATCATTATAATTTAAATTTTGTAGCCATATTGTTAATAGTTTTTTGCATTCAATTATTTTTTTTTTATTTATCTATATAAATATAATTTTATTAATTTTATTATACAAGTAGGCTGACCGTTTTTTATATTGTCTGTTGGCAAATTCTGTTTTTGTGGTGGGAACGTTTATTATGCAATGTTTCTTTCTCTTTTCAAGTATTTTAGGATCATATGGTGTTACTTTGTGCGTTTTGAAGATGATAAGCAGGATGTACAATTTTCTCACAGACAGCAGATTACATAATTTGTAAAGCTTTTCAGTGGAGAATAAATGGTACTGTTAGGAATGTGATAATTTAAATAAAAAATAACTGCGAAATATTATATTCGCGTATTATTTAAGCGTTCCATATATGTAAGAGAGAATGACAGTTGACATATAAAACACCACCTACCTAAATATTAGTATTGTCAGTATGAACAGTCAACTAGAACTTACAATGATTAATTATTTATAAAAATAATTAATGATTAAATCATCTATCACCATCATGAATTCAGCCAAAAGATATCCACTGCTAGACGTAGGCAATTCTGCAGATGCTTGAGGGAGTCAAGCATCTGCAGAATTATTCGAAAAAGTCACCGTAGCCCAGGAATGTAAGCTCGCCGTCCGACCGTCTGGTAACCGTCCGGACCGAGCCCAAGTCGTCGACGGCGCGTAGTGTTCCACGCGCGCCTCAATGAGATGTCAGCAAAACCGTAGGGGCCCAGCAGGGTCGAAGCCTACTGGGGCCATGGGCTGTGCGAAAGAGAACCCCGGGGCCCTGGAACGAAGGCAAAGAAGGAATAGGAGTGGGTTTTAGTCAGTAATAGTTCGACACGCCCTCGCGCTCCGCCCAAAGGCGCGAGATGTCATTGGATGATTTCCACGAGTGGGTTTTAGTCAGTAAAAGTCTTAAACTACCTCTCGCTCCACCCAGAGCGAGAGAAATTATTTAGCTATTTGATGATTTCCCACAAAAAATAGAACAAAAATGCCTCTCTCAAGCGTCACCATATTCTTTGTGTCTGTGTGCTTAATAAACGTGTTTTTTTTCTTTCTTTCACATTGACCAGTCCTTCCTCTCATATCCAGTAGACCTCTGCGAATTCCATTAGCTTATCAGTCCATTTGTTCGGTATATATCGCAAAATGCTTAACGATAATTTTCCATGTGAAACTTCTGTTTTAGATTTATATTGTGCCTCTGATATATGTATAATAATATGAAGGACATATAGATAATTATTGAGTGAACGTAAATGGAGTGTGGTGGAATAGATTACTGTATGTTATTATGATGGCAGGTAAGGGTTTCCTGTCTGTATAGTTCACTGACCTCTGATTCGGCCTTTTACTATCGCTGAATAACGAACATGTCTATAGAACCATACGAGCATATTCTGCGGATGCCAAACTGCAAAAAGCGATTTTCCTTTATATTGGTCTAATTAAAAAAGATTTTTTTTTATGATGCATGCAGTGTTAGTAACTTAATAAATAACTTATTATTTAGTGTTAGTACAAACTAATCTTTGCACAAGAAAAGCCAATGCAAAATATTGGCATAATTAATTTTTTTCTCTTCGCCAGAAATGAAACCTAGGTTATAATAAATTAGAGAACAATACGAGAAAGCAATAGCAAAAAGAACCAAGTCTTTAAACCGTAACCGAACGAAGATACCTATAGAAGCATTGCTAGTACTTTTTTGTCAAGGCGTTACCTGTTTTTCTTGTATTATAATTAAGACGACTTGAGGACTTCCGGCGGGATCTCGTGGTGGAATGGCGACGGCGACTGTCGCAACCCAGTGCTGGGCACGCTACAATTATGGCGGTAATTTCTCTCTTTGAGGAGTGGCTGGAGCGGCAACACGGCGTCCTCACCTTCCGCATGACGCAGGTCCTCACCGGACATGGCAAGTTCGAGAGGTTCCTGCATCGGATTCAGGCGGAAGCAACGCCCGAGTGTCATCACTGTGCGGACCACCCAGAGGACACGATGGAGCATACGGTGGAGGTGTGCCCCGCTTGGGCCGAGCACCGCCGTGTCCTCGTGGAGGCAATTGGCGGCAGCGACCTTTCGCGTCGGGCCCTGGTTCAGGCTATGGTCCGAAGCGAGGAGGAATGGCAGGCGGTCGCCTCCTTATGCGAAGCAGTAATGCTGGCGACGGAGGAGGCTGCATGCGTGAGGGAACGAAGGTCCTCACGCCCTAGCCGCCGTAATTCCGACCCCGACTACCAGCCACGGTAGACGCGGGCTTGCGGACGTCGAGCACTGGGTAGCTCGCCGTCCGGCTGTTCGGTAATTAACCGGACCGAGCCCAGTCGTCAACAGCGCGTAGTGATCCTCTCGCTCCTCAAAAAGATGTCAGCAAACCGTAGGGGCCCAGCAGGGCCAATGCCCGGTAGCTAGGACCGCGGAGAACTTCTGAAATTGAAACCCGTAGTCCTAGAACGCAAAGAGTAATTGAAGGATACAGGTGTGGTTTTAGTCAGTAAAAGTCTGACACGCGCTTCCGCTCCACCCAGAGCGTGAGAAGTCATTTTGATTTCCCACCTAAAAAAAAAAAGACGACTTGAGGACTCGAGTTCTCTACAACACTAAACGCCTTCTACCACATCCGGCGTAGAATAACTCATTAAAGAAACCGTGTAGTATATATAACAATGAAAACCTTAAAATAGTAAACACGGAGTATTTTTAAGAAAAATAACACCTGATAAAAAGCAATAGCGATCGCGATCTACTAAATAGTCTCTAACTTCGTTCGGTTATGGTTGGCAGACATAATTCTTTTTGCTTATCATTTCTACAGTCCTTTAAGATATGACCTGGGTTTCACTATTGCCGAAAAGAAAAAAAAAATCATTTCAAAAGTTTAATTCCACTTTACAATTAGAGAGCTATATATAGCTCTATAAATCATAACAAAAATTTCAGTGTTAACTATTTTATCTCTATCTTTTATCAAAATAAACGTTCCGTTCTTTTTTAATTACTTTGACGCGATTCTGGAAAAATATTATTTTCTTTTGTATAAATAATAAGACAGCTAAGCTCAAATAAACGATACAAGAAAAATTTAAGTCCGAATTATTGCGAGGTTCAAATTTTTCCTGGCCTGACGGGTTCGTTTTCTAAATATGAAAACTGTATATCCGAGTATTTTCAATATCCTAATAGTTTGACTTTAAAACCCGAACAACATATAGGTAAGTATGTTTTTATTTTCAAGTAGGTAAGTTTTCGGCGGTCCACTGTCTTTCATGCGCAGAGAACATAGATTCACCCCGTTCAAGACATTGGCGACGGCAGAGTTCATGCTGATGGAGAGTTAAGGATGATTAAAGAGCTTGAAGCTCCTTCAAAGGTAAGTCACCAGCTGCCCCGATGCCTGACCTTAAAAGGTTTTTTAAGCGTTACGTGCCTTATATTGTTTCCCAGTACCAAAAAATGTTTGGAGGTTGGCGGAACAGAGAGTAAAGTCCTGCAAACCTCCGTTGAAAAGGGAGGATCCTCCGACCAGACAGGTACTATGTCTGATGGGCAGTTGCCCGGCAGATGATTTCGGGCTGTTCCATATGTTCAAATCGCGGAGAACTTTAATTGCGCGATGCAGGATTAGTTCTTATGTGACGCCATAGATGTCGCTACAAATGTTAAGGATCACGATAGACATCGATTTTGGGCAGCTTTATTTAGTTTTAGAAAAAATATAGAGGCGAGTTTGTAGCATCATCTATATCGCTAAGTAATAATAATAATAGCCTTTTAATTCCCAAAAAAGAAAAATAGTACATTTCATTAATTTTCGTATTATAAAAATAGCAAAAAATTAATTACTTAATTACAACAAATAAATTAAATTCATTTTCTGTCCTTAATATCACAATTAAGTTATAAATTTAAATTAACAACATGCATTACATTAACACCGCTAAATACGAACTACAAAGCTGTCAAAGTTGTGTTGTGAGATTGTTTGAAAGAGTTACTGCGCTCTGGAACGCAACGGGCAAATGAAGTAACATGGGTAGATTTTTGTCAGCAAAAGTTTGACATTTCCTCTCGCTCTACCCAAAATGGGAGAAATTATTTGATGACTTGCCATTTAGTAACCAAAACGAAACGTACAAAGCGTTTTGGGAACACATTCAACGGGCAAACGGCTAAGGAGTGGAATTCCTTGCCGGAGTCTGTGTTTCCTG
This sequence comes from Mythimna impura, assembly GCA_905147345.3. Taxonomy (NCBI): domain Eukaryota; kingdom Metazoa; phylum Arthropoda; class Insecta; order Lepidoptera; family Noctuidae; genus Mythimna; species Mythimna impura. The sequence goes on from LR990349.1 coordinate 5,947,680, forward strand.
ATAGCTACAACCTAGGGGTCTTTAAGTCAAGAGTGAATAGGTTACTTCTAGGCAAGCGTGCTCCACCGTCGGCCACATAGTTGCTTACCATCAGGTGAGATAGTGGTCAAACGCGAGCCTATCAATAATAAAAAAAAATACGAAACAAAACAACCATCCTGGAAAAATGTTGGATATTCCATTGCAGCCATACGTACAAAACGTTTTGGGAATACATTAATTGTGCGTACAGCTAAGTTACGAAATTCCCCGCCGAAATCTGTGTTTTCTGATAGGTAAAACCTAGGGGTCTTTAAATCAAGAGTGAATAGGTTACTTCTAGGTAATCATACTCCAACGTCGCCCACATCATCGATTATTATCATGTGAGATAGTGTTCAAACGTGAGCTTATCAATAATGATACAACAGCTTCACGACTATAAACGGGCAGTTACCCACCAGACTAAACAAAGGTGTGGTCGGAAAATCCTTCCTTTTCAATGGAACATGCATACCTACCACTCTGTTCCGTATAATTCTATAGCCTAAGAGCCCGTGGTTTCCAGACTTTCATCATTTTATAAAATTTGATAGTTTGTCAGGGCATGTCCCCAAACATGCACTGACAAACTATCAAATTTCAACACAGGTAGGTCATGGTCCGGAGCGAGGAGGAGTGGCAGGCGGTCGCCTCCATCTGCAAAGCAGTAATGCTAGCAAAGGAGGAGACCGCAAGTGTACGCGCGAGGCAATGGCCCCGCGCCCCACCCACCGAGATTCCGATGCCGATTTCCGGCCGCCGTAGGCGCGGGCTTGCGGACGGCAAGCAATGTGTAGCTCGCCGTTCGACCGTCCGGTAACCGTCGACGACTTGGGCTCGGTCCGGACGACCGAGCCCAAGTCGTCGACGGTGCGTAGTGTTCCACGCGCGCCTCAAGGAGATGTCGGCATACCGTAGGGGCCTACTGGGGCTAAGGGTTTGCTTCAGAAAGGAAAACTCGGCCCTGGTATGAAAGACAACGAAGGAACAGGAGTGGGTTTTTAGTCAGTAAAAGCCTGACACTATCTCCCGCTCCGCCCAAGAGCGAGAGATGTCATTGAATGATTCTCCCAACGAAAAAAAGAACAGGTAGGTACGATGCTCTACTAAGAAGTTCCAGTTATGATGGCTTAAGCAGGTAGGTAACAACGATGTATAATATAGCAACCTAAATTCATTTAATTGTATAGCTATTTTTTTTAAATGTCTTCTGGATAGTAATCATGGGCATCCATTGCTAGACACTTAAGGGTCTATTACACTACGCGATATTTAGCACACGATATTCAGACGTCTTATTTTTTGTTCCGAGTAAGACCGGGTCTAACCCTTATTACACTACGCGACATCGACTTAGACTGTCTGAATATCGAGTAGTGTAATAGGCCCTTTAGTGCCTATTAATAATTCTTTTGCGTCCGTTGCGTCACAACCACAGGTTCAGTTGAAAACCAGCGTCAGGCACTAGTTGCCTGGCATTTATGCTGAACTGGACCTATTTTGGTGCAGCCGTGAGGCACACAACTATATTTTTTTGCTTCTGTTTTTTTTTTATGTTTTTTGTTTCGTGTTAACTAATATTATGTTTGTGCCTTGTGCTGTACCAAATAAATTATTTTCTTTCTTTCTTTCATTTCTATCTTTCTAGTGTGGTGGCAATTCTTCGCCAGACATAGTATAGTACCTATAGTATAGTCGGCCTTATAATGTTCCCACTGTTGGGACTCAGGCCTCCCCTCTAGGAGAGGGAATGGGCCGTAATCCACCACGCGGGCCCAGTGCGGGTTGGTGGATGTCACATGTCTTCGAATTTTTGGTTCTAGGACATGCCGGTTTCCTCACGACCAGACATCCTTAAACTTAAACTTAAAAAAATTAATACTATAAAAACTGATTTTTTTATAATATGTGTCTTCAGTAATTGTAAGATTGTTTCTCCAGCCAAGTTAAAACGAAAATGGTTTATTTACCCTGCAGCAGAGCAACTGCAGGGTTACCGACATAGCACGAAGAATCGCCAAACTTAAGTGGCAATGGGCAGGGCACATTGCTCGCAGAACGGATGGCCGTTGGGGCCGAAAGGTTCTGGAATGGCGACCACGTACCGCAAGACGTAGCGTTGGAAGGCCTCCTACAAGGTGGACCGATGACTTGGTAACGGTTGCGGGAGTCCGATGGATGCGAGACGCACAGGACCGTTCATTGTAGCGACACTTGGGGGAGGCCTATGTCCAGCAGTGGACGTCTTTCGGCTGAAATGATGATGATGATGATGATGAGAGAAACTGCCACTCACTGTTGAAGAAATTCAAATCCTGCTAGTTATGTTTAATTACAACTTATGTTAGTCAAGTCTTGATGTAAATTCTTAACGGTGTTGTGTCCTCTAGTTCAGTACAACGCGGTGAATAATGAGAAAACTTTTACTGTATTGTGCGACAACCACTATAGTAACTGGTACTAAATGTGCTTTAAGATGGAAACTGGGTCTGCTGTAGCTTGTTGATTTATACCTCACTTTGTTTTAGTGGAAAAAATGTGTTTTTTTTAAGATTCCGTAACTAAAAAGGAAAAAAAAACCGAACTCTTATAGGATCACTTTGTTGTCCGTCCATCTGTCTGTCTGTCAAGATCTTTTATCTCAGAAACGCGTGGAGGCATCGAGTTGAATTTAAAACCGTATACTCAAGTCTACGGTCCCTTGAAGCTGTGAAAAAATCAAACTTCTAAGTTAACGGAAAAAAAAATACGGTCGCAAAAAACGTACATTTCAACACTCTCAAAGGAATCAAAATTCATAGGGTACTTTCCGTTTTTGGCATAAAGCAAGGTCTTATAGTATAGATTTAGGAATAAATCTGAAAACTATAAATTTTTAGTTACGTCACAAACGAAGTTTTTCCGTATTGTAAAAAAAGTTTATTTTTTACAATTCGGAAAAACATTCGTAACTCAATTCGGGAATCGAACTGTTTTCATTGGTAACCCTCAGTGCGCGAGCCCGTGTCGCACTTGCCCTGTTTTTTTTTTTTAATACAAGTTAGCCGTAACACACTGATGACATAATTTAGTACTGAAATGTGGTCGTTCATAATGGGCCTCATAAGAAGACTTAAAGTCATTCAAAAGGAAATGTAGAGGGCTAAGCTTGGTGTTCGCTTGCGTGCTTGAATCAGGAATGAAGATAATTTTTTTTTTATTCTTGATAGGTTCGCGCTTGACCGCCATCTCACCTGATGGAAAGCGACGATGCGGTCGACGATGGAGCGCGCTTACCTAGAAGTAACCTATTCACTCTTGACTTAAAGATTCCCGGGTTGTAAGGGTTGTTGTATATCCCTAGAGAATGCAACATTACCGCCATAACTGGAAGAATCGCCATACTTAAGTAGCAGTGGGTAGTGCACATTGCTAGCAGAACTGGTTAATAGGGCCAAGAGGTTCTGGAGCGACGGGCACACACCGGAAGAAGCAGTCTCAGGCTTCGCAAAAGGTAGATCGATGACCTGGTGAAGATCGCGGGAATCCACTGGATGCGAGACACACAGGACCGATTCCACCTCCCACCACTGTTGGTCCTATCCACCTTGCGGCATACGGACTCATTGGAAATACGTTCCGGCAATTGCGTGACTGCGTATGTCTTTACAGCTTGCTCTACCAGAACGTGCTTAGTAAACTTCATACATTCTTTTTTCCTGTCCCTCTCTCTACTCTTTCACTTCTCCCCATTCTGAGGCGTGCTACAGGACCGATTATTGTGGCAACACTTTGAAGAGACCTCTGGATATAGGTCTCTTCAAAGTGTGTGTATTTTGGTGGACGTATTTTGGCTGAAATGATGATGATGATGAGCCAGCATGCTATGCCACGAAACTGAAACTAGCAGCTAGCAGCTAGCAGCCGGCAGGGACGGATCTTGAGAAAAGGGCCCTAGGCAACCAAATATTTATAAAGTAAAAGTCATCTAAAATTGATAAATGTACGAAGATGAGAAGAAAGATTACACAGATTACACTTTAATAAAACTTTACCTTAACAATTTTGAACTGGAATTTTAAATCAAATATTTTAACTTCGATTCTAAATACTCGAATCTGTCCAAACTCGGTCCAACGTCCACATAGAGCGTCATTGAGCTCTGATATTATTTTCAAGAGGGATACTCAATCCCTTAATTTTTTTTAAAATTTATTAATCTAAGAATTTGGATTTTTATAATAATTCTTCTGTAACTTTAGTTCTGAACACTCGAATCTGTTCAAACTTAGTTCAACGTCTACTTAGAATGTCATTGAGATCTGATATTATTTTCAAGAGGGATACTCAATCCCTTCTATTTTTTTATAATTTATTAATCTAAGAATTTGGATTTTTATAATAATTCTTCTGTAACTTTAGTTCTGAACACTCGAATCTGTTCAAACTTAATTCAACGTCTACTTTGAGTGTCTTTGAGGTCTGATATTATTTTCAAGAGGGATACTCAACCCCTTCTATTTTTTTATAATTTATTATTTTACGAATTTTGACTTTTATCATAACTCTTCTGTAACTTTAGTTCTGAACACTCGAATCTGTTCAAACTTAGTTCAACGTCTACTTGGAGTGTCCTTCAAGTCTGATATTATTTTCAAGTGGGATACTCAATTCCTTCTATTTTTTTTAAATTTATTAATTTTTGAATTTGCATTTTTATGATAACTCTTCTGTAACTTTAGTTTTGAACACTCGAATCGATCCAAACTCAATCCTACGTCTACTTAGAGTTTCATTGAGCTCTGATATTATTTTCAAGAGGGATACTCAATCCCTTCTATTTTTTTATAATTTATTAATCTAAGAATTTGGATTTTTATAATAATTCTTCTGTAACTTTAGTTCTGAACACTCGACTCTGTTCAAACTTAGTTCAACGTCTACTTTGAGTGTCTTTGAGGTCTGATATTATTTTCAAGAGGGATACTCAACTCCTTCTATTTTTTTATAATTTATTATTTTACGAATTTTGACTTTTATCATAACTCTTCTGTAACTTTAGTTCTGAACACTCGAATCTGTTCAAACTTAGTTCAACGTCTACTTGGAGTGTCTTTCAAGTCTGATATTATTTTCAAGTGGGATACTCAATTCCTTCTATTTTTTTTAAATTTATTAATTTTTGAATTTGCATTTTTATGATAACTCTTCTGTAACTTTAGTTCTGAACACTCGAATCGATCCAAACTCAATCCAACGTCTACTTAGAGTTTCATTGAGCTCTGATATTATTTTCAAGAGGGATACTCAATCCCTTCTATTTTTGTATTATTTATTATGTTACGAATTTTGACTTTTATCATAACTCTTCTGTAACTTTAGGTCTGAACACTCGAATCTGTTCAAACTTGGTTCAACGTCTACTTGGAGTGTCCTTGAGGTCTGATATTATTTTCAAGAGGGATACTCAATCCCTTCTATTTTTTTAAATTTATTAATTCATGAATTTGGATTTTTATGATAACTCTTCTGTAACTTTAATTCTGAACACTCGAATCTGTTTAAACTTACTTCAACGTCTACATGGAGTGTCCCCGTAACATAATAAATTATAAAAAAATAGAAGGGATTGAGTATCCCTCTTGAAAATAATATCAGATCTCAATGACATTCTAATTAGACGTTGAACTAAGTTTGAACAGATTCGAGTGTTCAGAACTAAAGTTACAGAAGAGTTATGATAAAACTCAAAATTCGTAATATAATAAATTATAAAAAAATAGAAGGGATTGAGTATCCCTCTTGAAAATAATATCAGACCTCAAGGACACTCCAAGTAGACGTTGAACTAAGTTTGAACAGATTTCGAGTGTTCAGAATTAAAGTTACAGAAGAGTTATCATAAAAATCAAAATTCATGAATTAATACAGTTAAAAAAAAATAGAAGGAATTGAGTATCCCTCTTGCAAATAATATCAGACCTCAAGGACACTCTACGTAGACGTTGAACTAAGTTTGAACAGATTCGAGTGTTCAGAACTAAAGTTACAGAAGAGTTATCATAAAAATCCAAATTCATGAATTAATAAATTTAAAAAAAATAGAAGGGATTGAGTATCCCTCTTGAAAATAATATCAAATCTCAATGACACTCTAAGTAGACGTTGAACTAAGTTTGAACAGATTCGAGTGTTCAGAACTAAAGTTACAGAAGAGTTATCATAAAAATCTAAATACATGAATTAATAAATTTAAAAAAAAAAAATAGAAGGAATTGAGTATCCCTCTTGCAAATAATATCAGACCTCAAGGACACTCCAAGTAGACGTTGAACTAAGTTTGAACAGATTCGAGTGTTCAGAACTAAAGTTACAGAAGAGTTATCATAAAAATCCAAATACATAAATTAATAAATTAATAAAAAATAGAAGGGATGGAGTATCCCTCTTGAAAATAATATCAGACCGCAAGGACACTCCAAGTAGACGTTGAACTAAGTTTGAACAGATTCGAGTATTCAGAACTAAAGTTACAGAAGAGTTATCATAAAAATCCAAACACATAAATTAATAAATTTAAAAAAAAATAGAAGGGATGGAGTATCCCTCTTGAAAATAATATCAGACCTTAAGAACACTCCAAGTAGACGTTGGACCGAGTTTGGATCGATTCGAGTGTTCAGGATAAAAGTAACAGAAGAGTTATCATAAAATTCCAAATACATAAATTAATAAATTTTTAAAAATAGAAGGGATTGAGTATCCCTATTGAAAATAATATCAGACCTCAATGACATTCTAAGTAGACGTTGAATTAAGTTTGAACCGATTCGAGTGTTCAGGACTAAAGTTACAGAAGACTTATGATAAAAGTCAAAATTCGTAACATAATAAATTATAAAAAAAATAGAAGGGATAGAGTATCCTTCTTGAAAATTATATCAGACCTTAATGACCCTGTAAGTAGACGTTGGACCGAGTTTGGATCGATTCGAGTGTTGAGGATAAAAGTAACAGAAGAGTTATCATAAAAATCCAAATTCATAAATTGATAAATTTAAAAAAAATAGAAGGGATTGAGTATCCCTCTTGAAAATAATATCAGACCTCAATGACACTCTAAGTAGACGTTGGATCAAATTTAAACCGATTCGAGTGTTTAGAACCAAAGTTACGGGGGAATAGTTATAAAAATATTATTTAATTTGCAATTAAAATGTTTGGACTTATTACAGGAATACGCATCTGCGTAAATTTATTGTTTTAGCTGTTGAAACAGTACCATACAGCTCTATTTAAACAGACTAAAAACAGACTAAAAACAAACTATGAGAAAAATGAATTTGAAAAAGGAAAAAATAACCCAAAGGCGACCTGGAAAGTAATTAATAACATCCTGAATAAACATAATTCTAAATCTCCCCCGACGGACCTTTTGAACATCTCTGGGTCTGATAAATCATCCTCAATAAACGAGGTCAATAGTTTTTTCGCGGCTGTTGGCAAAAACTTGGCGGATAGGAATAGACATAATCAAGATGACAGGTATGTTCCTTATCTCCGTGATAATGCACAGCTTAACTCTCTCGTGCTCCTTACGCCGGATCTTGCTGAGACAGAGAGGATCATTTCAAGTCTTCGTACTGGTTCTGCTGCGGGATGGGACGGAATCACAACCAGAATGATAAAATCGAGCAGACTGTTCCTAGTGCCACCTATCACACACTTATGTGAACTGTGCATCTCTAAGGGTATATTTCCAAGGTCCTTAAAGAAGGCCATAGTACATCCTATTCACAAGGGTGGGGACAGAGACAGTGTGAACAATTACAGACCTATATCGGTCCTTCCAGTGTTGTCAAAGATTTTAGAAAAGATGCTTAACACTCGTTTGGTTAAATTTATGGAAACACATGGTATTTTATCAGAAAACCAATTTGGCTTTCGTAAAAAAAGATCATGCGAGGATGCTGTTGCTGCCTTTGTTGACAGTGCTGTAAGAGCACTAGATGATGGATCTAAATGTCTGGGTGTTTTCCTAGACTTATCGAAGGCATTTGATACTGTCTCTGTCCCCATACTGCTCACTAAATTAGAGAGGATGGGAGTAAGGGGTCCTGCGCTGGCAATCTTTGAGAGTTATCTTTCGGAGCGGACACAATGCGTCAAAATTGGGTCTTTTATCAGTGACGATCACTCTTTATCATTTGGGGTTCCGCAAGGCTCTATCTTAGGCCCTACTCTTTTCTTGGTATATGTAAACGGTCTATGTAACCTATCCATCCCACACTGTAACATATATACATATGCGGATGATACGGCTCTGCTTGTGAATGGTCGGGACTGGGAGGGGGTCCGTGAGAGAACGGAGTTTGCACTCGGCATTGTGATGTCTTGGTTGGGAAGCAATATTCTCACACTTAATGTAGAAAAGACGAAATATATCCCTTTCTCAATTAAATCATCTACTAAGCCGGATGATTCGTATGTTGTTAGGGCTCATACTTGTAGTGACCAGACAAACCAATGCCTTTGTCCTCCCCTTGTCAGGGCGAATCAGGTTAGGTACCTAGGCATCATGATCGACAATTTAATGTCGTGGAAGGGGCAAATTGATAATACGTCTGGCAGAGTGAGGAAACTCATAACGATTTTCAAGAATCTGCGACACAGTGCTGACATTGACACGCTTCGGATGGTATACTTCTCACTGTGCCAGTCGCTACTTACATTTGGGATAACGGTTTGGGGTGGCGCCCTGAAAACGTACATGATCCAACTAGAAAGGGCACAGCGAGCTGTTCTTAAGGTCATGACTTTCAGGCATTTCCGATACAGTACCATACAATTATATAGAGACTGCAGGGTCATGACCGTTAGACAGCTCTTTGTGCTCACCATCATTTTGCGCAGACATTGTTCACTGGATATTGCTGCTGGTCGTCTGGCCAATAGTAGATCCAAATATGTCTGTCCTGTCGTACGTTGTAGGACTAAACTGGCTGAGAGACATTTCCGAGTCGTCAGTGGTCGTGTATACAATGCAGTTAACAGGCATTGCAATATATCTGGTTTAAGTAAATTTGATTGTAAAAAGAGAGTGAGTCAATGGCTCACTACTCTCACTTATCAGGAGATTGAGAAGCTATTAGGAAAGCTTTTTTGACTTTCATACAATACAAACATATAACACACACTAAACACATATACATTACACACCCACATTTCACATTATTATTATTATTTTTCTTTATACCCCATTAATTAGAGTAAGAAATTCTAATTTTTAGTAATTCTTAATAATTAAATAATTGTATAATTCAGTGATTAAATATAATTTATAATTAATAATTTATCATTTATAATATAATATAATTTATTGATTGAGTAATTTTATTAATTGAATGATTTTGTTCTTTGAATAATTGAATTGTTTTGATTTAATACCTAACTAATGTTTTTTTGATAAACTTAATGATTGAAAAATTGAATGATTTGTACAAATGATTATTAGAAACTGTTTGCTTAAAGTGAAAATGTAATAAATAGAGTGAGCCCTGTCACCCATAACACAAGTTTACTCTTAGCTTGGGTGCCAGAGGTCGATAATCTGTGATTATGCAATTTTTAATAGAAACGATGCCGCATTATGATATTCATAATTTGTGTAAAATTGTATTTTTGGAAATAAAAAAAAAAAAATTATTATTATTATTTAACTTTACATTGACAAAATGGTTCTGGGCCTAGGGACCCACACTAGATCCACCCTGACTTGTTTGGCTGCTAGCTTCAGTTTCGTTGCTATGCCATGTAAACTAAGTAAAATAATGACCGCTGTAAACAGATAGTTGCTTGTGGCTTGCAGTCGAAATGCACAGGGTCAATTGCGGCGCAAAAGACAATAACGTAAGCTTTTAAAAAACTGATTTTTAACAAACTAAATCAGATCCCACACTCGGGGCTACTACCGGGAAATTCTTAATGAAAATACTCAAAAACTTTTATGTGCGTGTGAACTGAGGGACCACACCGGTATTCAGCAAAAAAAAAAATATGGGATTTAGTAGTACACTTAAAACAATTGTAGAACAAATCTGGGAATTTGTAAATCAATATACTAACAACTACAGCCCTTAAAATGCGGTCCCTCAGTCCTCACAGACCAGAGCCACATCTCGAAAAATATCAGAAAAATTGAAGTATTGTGACAACAGACATTTAGTAGAGAATTCTTAAAGATATTTACTGAATTTCGAACCAGATAAAAATATATAACTACTAAATTGTGGTCCCTCATAAAAACAAATGTCTTGGTAAATTTTTCCGGATCTAAAAAATAAAACCTTTCTTTTTCTACATAAAGATTTAGTAAGAATCTTAAAAAAAATAATTAAAAAGTAATGAAAAGAAATTTCGACGTAATTTAAGGATAGCGATTATTAAAACTTTAAAACTGGTCCCTCAATCCTCACCTCCACTGACATATAAGCACGTTCTAGCTGCTAGACGAGAAATAAGAAAGTCTAGTGTACCTATCTTATAGTAGAAAGTATCTACTAAATAATAAGCATCTAAAATTGTTTATTTCTTACCTTTTAGCTGAGACAATATTTTTTTTTAAATCATATAAAAATAGACCGAGTAGAGATAGACCACACAAGGAAACAAAATGTAGACAGTATATTGACCAAGACATTTGTCTTTATGAGGGGCCACAGTTTAGTCGTTACATATTTTTGTATCTTTGGTGCTTTGTGGTCTGAAATTCAGTAAATATCTTTACGAATTCTCTACACTCAACTGTCCAAAATGTCACCTGTCACTTTCTTTTTTATGACCGCACAAAAGCCTTTAGAAAAACAATTACTACCTACTCCAAAACGCCTACAGTTATATTAGGTTAAAAAAACACTTACGAGGAGCTCAATAAATCCAGAATTTAATTAAGCTAAAACTAAATTGTTCAAATAAATAATAAATAGTGAAAATAAGGCTTTAAGTCGGGAAAATACCAAAAAAAAAACTGAATTATTTTAGAATAGGAGTCTTATAAGAAAAGTTTGGTAGAAAAGTCGTATAAGGAAATTATATGCATCGTATACCCTTTCGATTTGTATTAGAATTTTATAGGAAATAATTAGATTTTGATTAGAAAAAAAAATCACTAAACTTACCCTCTTTCTCCTACTTTCTCTTTCTCTCCGGGCCTATGCTAAGCAATTGGTCATTTGTAGACACATTTTTGTCATATTTTCATTGTAAAGGCTATTGACAAGGTTAATAGTGAACACATCAACACATATTTAGCACTTTTTATCAAAAACAAATGCTTTAAATACATAAATTACGACAAATAACCGTCGCGGTGGTGGTAATTTAATTTTTAAAGTTACATTGCCACTACGCGACAGTGTGACGAGATTTTGATTGGAAATGTTAATAAGCTGCTGAAGTGTCTATTTTTATCATTTTTGTTATAAGGCTACCATTACAGAGAAAATGTCTTCTTTCTTTTCTTCCAATTTTTTTTCTGTCTTGAGCTATATCTGGCCAATATTTTAGGTAAAAGTATAACTCGTTACGCCATCTCCTTCTGGTCCTACTGCTTCGACTGTTTCTATTGTTCGGGATCTAGTCAAGGGCTACCTAGCTCAATTTTGCTGTGACATATAGGGTGACTGGTAATTAGTGTACGATACTTAAACACGTGATTGTGCTCATGATAACAAACAATTTTTATTATGGGAGCAAAGCCGAATTCGCGAAAAAATAATTCTATTTGGTGCATTGACAGTGAATGCACGGGTCAATGTGCAATGAGAAGCAAATGATCGAGGATTTTAAGCAAGTAGACTCTGAATTAAGTTTAGCTAATAGCGACAGGACACAAATTGTTGGTTATCATGAGCACAATCACGTGTTTAAGTATCGTATACTAATTACCAGTCACCCTATATATGGATATGACCTGCCCAGTTCCATTTTAGTTCAGCGACTAAAAATCAAATGAAATACTTCTTTACAAATCATAGAACGAGTATTTATGCGACTCCCAACACCAACTGTATACGTAAAATTGGTATTCCACAGACTAGAAGCAAAATCACTTATTAATTAAAAAACTTTAACAATGAACTTATTCAATTCACGACAACACGAACGTGCTCAATTAAAAAGAAAGTTTATGCCAAAAAAAAATCCAAAGTAACTTTTCATTTTCAGTTAATTGATACAATTTACGTTTCGAGATATAAAAAATACGTACCTACGAGTGATAAGTTTTTTTTTATTATTATTAATAGGCTCGCGTTTGACCACTATCTCACCTGATGTTAAGCGATGATGTGGCCGACGATGGAGCACGCTTGCCTAGAAGTAACCTATTCACTCTTGACTTAAAGACCCCTAAGTTGTAGCTATCAGGAAACACAGACTCCGGCAGGGAATTCCACTCCTTAGCTGTACGTATTATGAATGTGTTCCTAAAACGCTTTGTACGTATGAGTTAATTGAATTTGAAGCTGACGATAATGATCACGTTTAAAATTAAGGAAAAGCTATTTATAAAATTAATGTTCAGAATTTAATACACAGAGAGTAACAGTCCAGCGACTTCGTACGCAAGACTATTTTCATAAAAACTTTTACATCCTTCAAACCGTATTTTGAGCCAAGTTTCAAGTTTATTAAACCAAGGAATAAGATTCTCCCATACAACCTTTAACACCACCTAAATCACTTTATAGGGGTAGTTTGGAAAAACGAAAAATGAAAACCTTTTTTATTTACTTGGGTTACTATTTATGCTAAGTTTTAAGTATATTGACCCATGGAATAATAATTATATTGCATACAAATGAATTTCCCCCTTTTTACCTCCTTAAAAGTTGCATTTTCTAAAACTCCTTAGTGTTTCCCTTTAACATAAAAATATTCACGTTACTAGGCCCAGTAGTTTTCGCTGTGCACTGAATTATGTTAGTCAGTCATTTTCTAATGTTATATATAGATTTAAAATATCCGAATTACATTTTAAAGACACGATTTGAAATCGTTGCTTTCCAAAGATTATTTGAAACGGATCTCCTAATGGATTTATTTAATTTTGAGATCGAACGCTTTTACTTTTTCTTAAAAAGTTTTTCGCCTACGCAACCTTTCAAGAAAACTAGCTGATCCTAGCCAGAACTTTGAAGCATCAGTTTTCGACTTGGATTAGTAAGATTTTTGATGGCACATAAATTCGTAGTCATGAAGTACTAATTAATTAACTTTCTATTTTAGCTGGAATATCGTCAATTTTTAACGTCACTATCTTAAAAAAAAATCTATATAATATTTTAACTGTATTTTTTACCCGACTGCAAGAAGGGAATGTTTTTCGCGCGGATATTGTTTATATGTAATATTCTTTATTACCTCATAATCTTCCGAACCACTGAACGGGATTTATATAATTAAGATATGGTTAGATTTGTATTGTTAACCCAAGTGTTCTTGGATAGATGACGTTAAAAAAATCAACGTCTGTGAGACGCTATACTTTAATTATTATTGTATATATTGCAATATTGTTATCAATAATTAAAGAGCTCATCATGCGGATTTTAAAATGGTTTATCAAGCCCTTATTATTAAAAAATACTTTAGGAAATATGTTATTTATTATGTACAGCTATTATATAATAAATATAGTTATCTACTTAATCAATTCCTATAAATAAATGAGCATTAACTTGGTTACTCAGTACCTACCGACCAGGAAGCCCTCATAATACAGTGTGAAAATGCGTTGTTTTAACAGTCTTTAATTAGAATCTATCCTTTGCTTCGTTTCCATAATATTTTTGTATACATTGTATCTTTATTTAGGCTCTAAAGAGTGTTTATAAAGCTGAGTACCCAAAAATACGTTCCCTTCCCCTTTATAAAAGTAATTTACCAAGTTGCTATCACCCTGTATAATTTAACTGTTTACAGGCTTTGCAAGGGAAGCAATAACAGTGGTTTAAAAGTTTATATTTTTCATAAAGTTATTAAAAAATGTACCACCAACAGTCTTTCAAGCTGTTAATATTATTTCTCTTCATTATTCTGGAGTTCATTTATTATTTTTTACATTGTTATTAAGTATGGTACGGTATCACGACGCTTTGGTTTTGGAAACGATTATCTATATATATAAAAGGAGAAACTGACTGACTGACATATCAACGCACAGCCGAAACTACTGGGACTTGGAGCGTGCAATTTTGCACAAGGTTTCCTTTTATGACGTAGGCGAGCACTAAGGATTTTCCAAAATTCACTCCCTAAGGGGATGAAGTGGGGGTCTAAAGTTTGTATGGAGAAACCTACGTTTACGCGAGCGAAGCCGCGGGCAGAAGTTAGTTTATAACATATTTTAAATTGACTTGCATGTTGGTCTAGTGGTTAATGGCCCTGATTGCTATGTCGGAGGTCGTGGGTTCAATTCCCACCCAAGACAAATGTTCGTGTAATGAGCACGATAATTTATTCTGAGTCTGGGTTTAATTTATAAATATCTAGCTGACCTGGTGAACTTCGTACCACCTGTTGTGTTAGCCAAACTGTCAAAGGATAACGCCATCTACTGGTATTACCATAACAGCATAATTCATTTTAAAATTACAGTTTAAATAGAGATGGCGTTGTATTCAATTGTTTTCGTGAGTTTTTCCATATTTTCTCATCGTTTAAACCTTTCCTGGACTATCAGAAATATTTCAAGACTAAAAATTAGCCAAATCGGTCCAGCCATTCTCGAGTTTTTGCGAGACTTACGAACAGCTAAGTTTGTCTGTCTGTCAAGACCCTTTATCTCGGGAACGCGTGAAGGTATCAAGTTGAAATTAAAACCATATACTTAGGTCTGCGGTCTCTTGAAGCTGTGATAAAACCAAACTTCTGAGTTTACGAGAAATAAAGATACAGCAACTTATCGCACCTTCGGTAGAACAAGGGCACAATTGTCAAAAATTGCAAAAATGAGTTAAGTATACAGAAATGCCTTAAAAATAAACTATACGCCTAAAAAGGATATAGTATATAGTTTATATCATGCAAAGAAGAAAAACTTTCGAGCAATATTAACAGAGCAAGACCTCACTGAATGCAATAAATATCTTAAAATAGCTCTCCTGTAAAATAGCAAAAACTGCAATTATGCCCTTGTTCTACCGAAGGTGCGTTATGTCGCAAAAAAACGTGTATTTCATCACACTCAAGGGAATCAAAATTCATAGGGTACTTCTCGTTGACCTAGAATCCTGAAATTTGGCATGGAGCAAGGTCTTATAACACAAGTATAGGCAACAATCTAAAAACTGTAAATTTGTAGTTACGTCACAAAAAAAAAACTTTTTTTGCGATTTGGAAAAATCCTCATAGCTCAATTCGGGAATTGAACTGTTTTTATAGGTAAGTTTGTACGGAGTACAAGTAGTACTCAGTGTGCAAGTCCAACTCGCACTTGCCCGCGGGTTTTCAAGGTGTAGTAGGGAGGTAAAAAAGACGTTATTTAGGGCCTACTGCCAATCCTATTACACCTGTAGCCACCTATACACAGCGGGTCGTCAGCGCCCTACGGGTCCAGTACAACAATGCTTCAGGTTGCTGATGGGTAGGCCTCGCTTTTGCAGCGCGTCAGCGATGTTTGCGGACGCACAAGTGGATGGCTTCCATGCCATAATCCTTAAGCAGGCGGCATCGCTGATGCGCAGGGTGAGGGACAGTTCCAACAGCTACCTGAGGGCTACAAGCTACCTGCTTGTTAATTGGATAGTCCTATAAGGAGGCAGTGGATACAAATCCATCTTAAAAAATAATTTATTCCAATATAATACATGTTGAGAGAGTGCTTACTCTAATACATATTGGTTTAAATATTTTTTTTATGTACTAACACTTATCCTTAAGTTTTAAGCTATTGCATAGCTTCTATCGAGGGCCTTGAGCGCGGGGACCGAATCCAGAAATTCCGTAACGAAAAAAACCTCACGCTCCCCACTCCGACGGGCACGGAGGTGTGGCTTGAAGGCCGACAGAGACCGAACACCTATTTTAGAAAAGTCGTTAACGACCTGTGTGGCGCATTGGTACAGCGTTCTACCTATGTTATCATCGTGCCTCGAGTTCAAATCTCGGTCAAACAAAAAAATAGTCTTTTTGTATTATAATAGATTATAGTAATGTTCTATGATAACAACTGAACATACTTGTAGCAATTTATGAAGTAAACAAGAAAGAAAAAAAATTGTTTTCTTATCGGTCACCACGCTCAAAAAGTGTAACTTGAATTAATATCAAAGAAAAAGAAATACTGCATAAATAAAATAAATAAATAATTATAATTGCATAACTTGATACAAAATGCTATGCAATAGCTTTACCGCGGCAGTCCCCGAGTGCCACACTTATTTTTTTTTTATGTATTTTTACTAACACCATATGGACACTAGTCTGAAAATAAAGATATTGAATTGAATTGAATTATTAAAGCCACCTTTAGCCCTAGTCGAGACATGGGCTGCAAAATGTTCGAAAGAGTTACCGCAGCCTTGAAACGCAAAGGGCCAATGATGGAAAACGGGTGAGTTGTTACTCCCGCTCCACCTAGAGAGGGAGGAGTTATTTGATAATTTCCCATAAAAAAAATGCCGATACAACACCACAATTGGCCAGCAATAAAAACTCCGTAAACTATATATTGCGTTTGAAAGTGTAGGAGGCATAAAATAAGACGCAAATAAATCACAATACCTTACGATTTAAGCAATAATTGTTACAAGGATAGGCGGAATAATAGAAAATATTTAGATTTCGAACGAAGACAATAATACAAGACGTTACAATTGTTAGTTTAGCTGACTGATCGGTCGATGCCTTTTACATCTCACGAGCGATCGTCCGAATGCCGCCGTTGCACCACCACGTGAAGGAAAGGAGTAGGCAGTATTTGGCCTGAAAAAAACAATATGTCATTATATTTTGGAGTCAAATAACGCCACAGGTGATTTGCTGATTACTTTTCCTTGTCTTACTTTCTAGCTTACTAACAAATAGAGATCAAAGAACTATGCTTTAACACTCCATTACACGCGCGGGGCACAGACGTAGCCCAGCTAAACAGTTTTGTTTATTATTTTATAAACTATGAACTTATGCGATAACTGTAACTAGATAATATGTAAATGACTGGTTCATTATCAGCGCACTGATAGATTTTCTCTTTCTTCTTGGCTCATGACGAAGAATAAAGAATCCAACATTTCAATAATTTGGCGTTCTTAAAGGTGCTTGTTTTTATTTTTTTAAGAACCACACTTGTGTACAAAATAACAATTGTAACTTAATTTTTTTTTTTTTTGTAACGATAATAACTGCAGAAGTGTGACACTCTGTAGCAGTTATTAACGCCTGTTACTATAACAAACATGATACAAGGGTTCTAATATATACAATATAAGTGCAAAGAATAGACAAACAAATTTTTATTTCTACTTACTACTACCTAATAAAAACGGGTATTACAATCTGATGCATGAAATAGCTGTTTCTAGTACTATAAAAAGTTTGTTAGCATCAAGTCAGTTTTAATGTTCAGCTTCAGCGAAGGAGACATCTTCTGTTATACACCTATATATATTTTAGTGGTTCTGGAGCACGACTGTACCCCATGCATGAAATAAGTAACTGTTTACCGCATGCGAGAAGTAAGTGGTTTTATCTACTTTCTTCAAACAGCTTTTCTTCAGAATAAACTATGTTAAATTTTGTCTGTTTCAGAAAATTAAGAAACGATTCTTATGGTTTTATTTTTCATGTTTTACTAAGAGAAATTATGCTTTATGTTATTTTGGGAATTAATGAAGATCACATTTAAACCAACATAGTTTTGCCCAAATATTTCCGTTAATAACATTTTTTTTTTATACCTGGTATTAAAAAATTTCATATGGTCATATAGTTAATAACTTTAACCTCAAAACTATTTTTTTTTATCATAATGGTTTTCGAAAAATTAAAATATGTTTTGTGATACAAAATAATCATTCAAATAGTCAGACTTTTCGTTTAATAAACAAAATTATAAAAGTTGAAGTGCTTACCTCTTAGGTGAACGCTATTTCCATTAGTTGCCCTATTTTTAAAATTTTCCGGCGCCAGTAAAAACAAATCCTTAAATTACTGGGATACGAAAGTAACCCGCGTGTTTTTCATTGTAATAATTTGCTTGTAATGGAGTGTTAAATTAAAATAACAACACATTAATCTACATGATTTCTATAATGATTTATTCTGAAGCCGACGATAACATTAGCAAGGACAATCATAATATTCAACATCTCTTTTCGGACATTCGTCTGGAGGGAGTGTAATGATTGTGGGGATCGATTCCGGTTCCGGTAGTAACGGTGGAGGACACTGCACTAATTTTACAAACGTGTAGATAACTATACTGTCATGACAAAACACAGCTGAAATGAATAATCCCAACATTAGTTTGATTAATATGATGACTACGAAACTCCTACTATAACTCTGGAGAAAGTGACTATTTCAGCAATGTGACTTATTTTAATAAGTGGAATTGATAACAGAAAGCGTGGAAATATAATAAGTTAATAGGGAAAATGTATGCAAAAATGTTTGTTATGTAATCAGTTTATAAATAAATACAAAAATGGAATATTAATAGTGAAAACAATGTAAAAATTGGTAGAAAAACCAACGTGATGTGACAATTTAAAATAAATATCTGTCTCTCTCGTCAAACGCCGTTTTTTATGGCGGCCGGTGCGGCCGGGCGCGATGAACGTTGACGTCAATGACCACATCGGATTTCTCTTTCTTATTAGCAGCTTTGAAGCTTTATAGCTTCGCTGTTCATGAAGAAGAATTTTGACAATTCCTTCATATTTGTTGTGTATTGAAGTTAAAAATTATTTAATTTAGTATTTAAAAACTTTGCTTGCATTTTCCCTACTAATAAATGTTTCTACAGTCACACAGATTAACACGCTCCACTGTTTTTTTATTGTTGATAGGTTTGCGCTTGGTCGCTATCTCACCTCTCTCTCATTCAATGCTACATTAACTAAAAATAGATTGTTGCAAACTATTTGCGCCTAAACCAATAAAACATATAATTAAACGATACAATATGTTGAAGGTTGACTGGAAGAGAATGCCTTGTTGCATTCAGTCCACCTATATGCCACTATAGTGTAAAATATATACAGTTAAAATAAATAAAAGTAACTTACAACAAACAGAGAAGGACAGTAAAGCGAAAATCGCAGCTATAACAAAGTGAATGATTTGGGTTCCGTGGCGTATGAAGTATATCGCACCTGTCATACCCAGTATCGTAGTGTATAATGCCATGAATAAAGACAGCCACAATGCTGCTTTCAAAGCGAATGGTTTTACCTGAAAACATATTTTTTAGAAAATTTTACAATAAACAAATACTTCTGCCAAACTGCACAGACGTAGCTCTCGTGTTATTAAATTATTTATATTGCATTCATTGTCATTACACATAATTTTCATAATTATTCAATTCAAAAATACTTTTATTACACCTAAGGAACCTATCATTCTTTCACTGAGTACACTTGAAAATATTTCGCCGTTTTGTATTTAAACACCCGTTTGGAAATTGAAGCACTTTCGATGTCTGCAGGTAGACTGTTGAATATTGTTGGAACTCAACTTTATCGCATCTTTTTATTATTTTCTCGTTTTTAAATAAATTTTCCTGAATAAATCCAAAGTATCACTGGTCCTTAGATATCGGACGGCAATATAAGGGTAAAAATGTAGCCACCGCTGCTACTGACCATTCATCTTTTATAGATCAAGGAAGGGTCTATAAGTAGAAGATTAAAATATACCTTTACAAAAAAACGTTTGAGTAAGCCTACTCACACCCCGGTAAGGGTTAGATTTTTTCTAAAAACCCTCGCACTACTTTCGGTCCCAAATCCGGATAGATAAAGTCTCATAGATATTTTAAGATAACACTGATGTTGATATTGTATTGTTAACGAGTGTATGCCGAAGGCAAATTGAAGTTTCTCAAAGAAAACTTGCACACATATTCTCTTTTGTGCGAGTCACAAGCCCGAAGCGGAGGGATCCAAAGGTGGGTTTATGATAAAATCGGAATCCCTTAAATGTCTTTTGTTGATCTTGAGTACGATGACAGAATCGTTCCGTTTTATTGTCAAAGCTTCCTTTTAGATTCTTTGGAAAATAAAACGTTGACACGAGCAAAAATTTTCGCAGTCGGAAATATCGTTTTGGATTGTTGAAGGAGTAGCTTAGGAAAACGTATTGTTCGATACTATTCGACTGACCACATTTGCTGATATGAGAGTCTGATAATGTGGTTTGATATATTAGAAATTTGCTAACATTCAGAACAGTTTTCGCGGTATACCATGGTACCCTTTTTTGAGGTGGCTAATCAGTATAATTAAAATTTACTTGATATATGTATTTTTCAGTAACTCTTCTCGGTGTGAGTGGAGCAAGCGAGAGTCACATTTTCACTGACTAAAACCAACCTTCGTTCGTGTTCCCGCAGCTCCTACCAGGAATCCCGAAGATTTTGTTGGAATTTTTTTTTATGTTTTTTATTCAGTCATGAATTAGAATTAAAAATCAGAATCTGAAAATCTTTTGCCAGTGGCTTCGCCCGCGTCAAAGTAGGTTTCTCCATACAAAATTTGGACCCCCGTTTCATCACCTTATGGGGTGAACTTTGAAAAATCCTCTCTTAGTGCTCGCCTACGTTGTAAAAGGAAACCTTAAGCAAAATTTCACGCTCCTAGTCCCAGAAGTTTCGGCTGCGCGTTGATATGTCAGTCAAGTCAGTTTCTCCTTTTATATGTATGTTTTATACGTATGTATACGAGTATATATATAGATAAATGATTGTAATAAGAAAAAAGTTTTTGAAATCAATTTTAGACTACAAATTATATTTTTTTTTAACTGATAGAAGTAAATGACTACCATTTACTACTCATGCAAATTCAGGGGTCAAAGTTTCATTTTAAGTCCAGAAATTATCTTGGAAAGATCGTGTGCGGATCATAGTGTAATGATTTTTAAAGAAAATATTCATAAATCGTTCAACTTCCATCTATAAGCGATAGATGGCGCTAGTAGTTACATGAACATAAGGCACTTGTTATAGATGTTAAGTAATGATTTATGGTATTAGAGTTTATGTATTAGTTTTGTATAAATATATTATAATTATTGTTAAAATGAAATATTTACTTGCAGTTAATTATTGATAAACCCTAATGTATATTAGTTAGTCAATTGATATTACGTACTGTTTACTTTGCTCTGATTGGTCGGACCGAGTGTTTGTGAAAGTTTGTGGTGGGGAAACATTGAGTTTGTAACTGTCATTCTGGACAGTCAGTCTGTTTTGAGTTGTTGAACAGTGAACATGTCCTACCAATCCGTGTATTCGTAAATGATTGTTTATATAATGATAAATATGAAATTGTGTTGATAAATGTGAATAAAATATTTATATAACTGAAGCTTGAAGTTTATGATTCATCACATTTCAGAAGTGGTACATGCCTACAAAAAGCCTACAAATATGTGCAGTGATAACAGGAATGTTAGGTTATGTGTGCCTAAATTAAAGCTAAATGAAATCGAATATTTTTTCCAAGAGTGCTAATGTTATTTTAGACAAGTATTATACTCACTCAATTTTTATACTGATGGTGGCGCGTGTGTTGAATCATTTGGTTCCCTTCAAATGTGTGAACTGAGTGATACTGATGTATAACTGTCATGTTCGTAAACGAACATGACAGTTAAAACTGGACATCACTTTAACAACTAGTGGTTCATTTTAGTTCCTATGTTTTAATTAAATTGGGTTGTTTTTTTCTTTATTTATTTTAATTGATCATGCAAAATGCTAAATTATGACAAAAGACAATTGATATGTCTATTAAACCTATTTTACATAGCGGTAATTGTCATTATGTTGCCTTGGATTACTTTGTGCTACGATAATTTTCTTTTTTTTTATTGATATAAACCAGTGCTTGACTGCGATCCCACCTGATGGTAAGCAGTGATGCAATCATTGATGGTGAGGCGCTCTAGTTTATTAAGAGCCTATTCACTCTAGCCTTGAAGGCACCTAAATTATAGTTGGACGGGAAGACCGCAGCAGGCAAATTGTTCCAGTCTTCGATGTACGCGGTATAAACGACGAAGCGAAACGCTTAGTCCGGACCGTCGAAGTTTCAACAACGTAAGGGTGGATACTCGCCGTACGTCGGGTTGTCCAATGGTAGAAATGAGATGGCGGAATGAAGTCATGCAATTCCCGCGCACACTCTCCAAAATGCAACCTGTAAAATACCGATAGGCTGGCTACCCTGCGCCTGTGCTCAAGGCTTTGTAGATTGGACTTAACTAAAACTGGATCCCCAATTAGCCTCTTCGCACGCCTTTCCACTGAGTCCAAAGCTGCTAGATGGCATTTTGCAGCACCAGCCCATATGTGACTGCAGTACTCCACACACGATCGGACCTGTGCTTTGTATAACATTAGAAGCTGTCCCGGTGTGAAGTACCGTCGGACCTTTGCAAGAACGCCTAGTTTTCTAGCAGCTACCTTGGCTTTGGACTCAATGAACCGCCCAAAATTGAGGTCTGAGGAAATTTCAAATCCCAAGAGCTGAAGGCGGTCGGTGCACTCCAGGGATACATTCCGAAAATTAGGAGCCAAGGTGAACGGGCTCCTTTTGGCAGTGAACAGACACGCTTGTGTTTTGGTGGCGTTGAATTCTACTAGATTAGTTTCACCCCACTTGGAGACTGCCTGAAGTGAGACATTCGTACACTCTACCATAGCCTCTCGTTCGGACCGGATTAGTTCCTTACTAGCCCGAGCACCCGGAAGGTATCTCTCTACAACTGTGCTATCATCTGCATACCATAGATACCGGGGATCAGCAGATCGTTAATATGCAGCAGGAAAAGAGTTGCAGAGAGAACTGACCCCTGAGGAACTCCGGCATTAGTGGTCATGGGCTCTGATGAGCATCCATCGACAACAACTCGGAGAGACCGTTTACTCAGGAAGTCTTTCACCCAGTTAATCAGACCAGGGGAAATGCCGTACGCTGGAAGCTTACTCAGAAGGCTGGCGTGCCATACCCTGTCGAAGGCCTTCGAGACGTCTAAGGAGACAGCAATCGCTTCTCCATTCTTCTCGAGGGCCTCGCCCCACATGTGAGTGGTATACACTGGTGGGTCCCCAGTAGACCGATTGTGGCGAAACCCGTACTGTCGGTCACTGAGGAGATCGTTACCTTCCAGGTATGCCATGAGGCGCGAGTTCAACACACGCTCCATAATCTTGGAGAGTATGGAGGTTATTGAAGTCGGCCGATAGTTGGCAGGATCGGTACGACTGCCCTTTTTGGGCATGGGTTGTACGTTGGCAAGCTTCCAGGACTTGGGCACTATACCAGTCCTAAATGAGAGGCGGTACAAGCGCGTCAATACATTTCTTTTCCTTTCGACATATAATTGTAAATTTAAATGTTGTACCCCATGGGTATGTTACAATAATAATTTTATGAACTGAATTTCCACCACACAAACAATAAATGAAATTGAATTTAGAAAGGAAAAAAAAAATACGAAACCGTGTTTGTATATAACATGATTTAAAAGGGTGTAAATGGATTTTCTTGGACATAGAGATCTACACTTTGGAATATGCAATTACCGTCAATTTGCTGACTGACTGACTGCCATGGCAAGTCAATAGTGTCTGGAGTGTGTAAATGGTTTATTTGATTTCAGTGCCTTGATGAGGCCGACCGTGCCTTGATGAGGCCGACCGTGCATTGATGAGGCCGACCGTGCCTTGATGAGGCCGACCGTGCCTTGATGAGGCCGACCGTGCCTTGATGAGGCCGACCGTGCCTTGATGAGGCCGACTGTGCCTTGATGAGGCCGACCGTGCCTTGATGAGGCCGACCGTGCCTTGATGAGGCCGACTGTGCCTTGATGAGGCCGACCGTGCCTTGATGAGGCCGATCGTGCCCTGATGAGGCCGACCGTGCCCTGATGAGGCCGACCGTGCTCTGATGAGGCCGACCATGCCCTGATGAGGCCGACCGTGCCCTGATGAGGCCGACCGTGCCCTGATGAGGCCGACCGTGCCCTGATGAGGCCGGGCGTGCCTTGATGAGGCCGGGCGTGCCTTGACGAGGCCAAAACGTGCCTTTGAAGAAGACAAGCGAGCCTTAATGAGGCCAAGTGTGCCGTTAGATAAGTCCATGTGTGCCATTTGAAGCCAAGTGTGCCATTTGAGGCCAAGTGTGCCATTTGAGGCCAAGTGTGCCATTTGAGGCCAAGTGTGCCATTTGAGGCCAAGTGTGCCATTTGAGGCCAAGTGTGCCATTTGAGGCCAAGTGTGCCATTTGAGGCCAAGTGTGCCATTTGAGGCCAAGTGTGCCATTTGAGGCCAAGTGTGCCATTTGAGGCCAAGTGTGCCATTTGAGGCCAAGTGTGCCATTTGAGGCCAAGTGCGCCATTTGAGGCCAAGTGTGCCATTAGAGTTGGCCACATGTTACATTGGACTAGGCCAAGTGAGCCAATAAAGATTCGGGTTGTGTGCCCAATGCAGACGAAATTATCATCAAGAGCGCTATGGAGTCCGATTACGTCAGGACTACAGAAGAAAAACCTTCAGTCTTATTGAGCAAACGGATAGTTCCTGTTTCGAACAAAACAGACTCTAAGAGGAATGATGCAAAGAGACGATCTGGAAGGAAGTGCAGAAGTTATAATTCAACCTCTTCGTCGACTACACCACCACGATGCAAGAAGCAAAGAGGTACCTCATGTTGGTTAAATGGTTTTCTAAAGAGAAAAACGTTAAAAGGATCGAAGTTTGAACATAAAACATTAGAATAATGTGATACGGGAGTTCGATCACTCCAGTAAATTTTGAGAGTATTTAAGTTGGATTAGAAAGAGTATTTGTAATTGATTTTTATGCAAATAGGATCAGAAACTGACAATACATTTTGTCTCAAAAACTTGCTAGGCTTACCAAAAGAAAATAGAAATGTTACGAAACCCTACCAAAGTGTAGTATTTAGTGACGAAGTGGTAAACTAAACTAACAATAGTTTTTCTAATGAGCAGAATTATGGTCAGTTTCAAGCAGAAATGTTAGCTGGTACGACTTAAGGTGAAACTTATGTGAATATTTTTATGACAAATCAGTGCTTATATACGGATATTGATGACAATCAAACGCTTTACAAACAAGTAGAAATAAAATGATCAATTTTATTGGGTATTATATAGATTTTAACAGTGATGTAGTCTTTTGCGTGAATCCGATATAGAAGTATTAGTTGTCAGTCAAAAGTTTATGCAGACTCGTCTAAAGAATGGGCAAATTTTGAGTTACCATCAATTGCAATTTGTAAAGGTACGTTATCCTTTCACAAGAACCTTGTACTGTTCAACAGTAAAATTGATTTAATTTTCTAAAACTTGCCTTGCGCAACCAAATTCAGCTATAGATTCACATCATTCTGGAAATATTTGTATAGACGGATCTTATATCAGAGTATTTATCGTGTCAAATCTTTCTGACTATATCATCAACAAATCTATGCACAGACACCAACGCAAAAATATACATCAATTAAATGATATTTATTTTACAAGTAGGCTGTAAATAATAATATTACATGACCATCGTCAAGACTGAAATCGGAGTCGGTCCCCAAGTTAATGATGACAACAAAAGATTTAATTTGAGCTAGATATTATATTGTTATAATTCGGTTAAGAGGAAAATAGATTTAAAATGCATACACTAGAGTGGCGGGTCAATTTAAATGTTCCAAATTAAAATAAAGTTTGATAAACAGTGCGATTCAAGCATCATTATTATAACCTTAACTTGATACGAATTTGCACACAGATGCTGGGGCCTTAGATTTAGGGGAAATATTAGTACAATTAAGTCCATGGGCTCTCCAGCTAAAGAGTCACTTTTATTCTAAACGCTTAAGTTTTGTTTTATATTATGGTTTCAAATAGTGAATGTAATGAACCCTGACTAAATAAGACGCCACACAACGTATAGCAATATGGTGGCTATACATTCATGAGTTTAGTTAACCATTGAGAGTGTAAGATCTGGGACGCGTATGTCGATACCTTAAGCCGTAATACCATGCTGTCTACAGACACTAAGACGAATCCTCTGTTTCTGTTTATAGTATTGAGACTGAGAATTGATTATCAACATTATAAATATTAGACCTAGATTCAAAGTTCTTAAGGCTGAACCAGATGAAAAACCTAATGACAAAGTATGTATAATTATGTTAAGTCGTGAATTAAGTGTGCGTAAATAACGAAGACTATACTCTTGGACAAAAAGCTGGTCAATTTTACCTTATACTTACAGAAAGTTGACCAATTGTTTCGACTGATAGTGTTGGTTATAAAATATATTTAACATTGGTTTACTATCTCGAATAATAGTGCAATCGTGGCTTTCTTTTAAATACTTTATCTACTCTAAAGAGCTTTTACGATAGTCATGGTATTGACCTTGTTCTTAACGCTGTAAAAATGACTACCACTATTTTAAATGCCCTAGCAAAATAAAATTACTTCAACGTTTATAACGAACACCAATGAAACATATGGCTATCTTGGAAAATTCAATGGAGTCTTGTTAATTCTGGTAATTCATTCACTAGAAAGACTGCCACAAAGCTACTAGGATCAGAGATACTTTAAACGATAGACTACGACGACATTACGAAGTACGAAACACGTTACAAAGCTTAAGAGATGAGGTGAGCTCCAATATCCAAGTTAGACAAACAAAAGAATACTTATGTTACCAGTAAAATCCCTGCTACTACCTACAGCATAAGTGATCTGATTAAGATTAGTAGATCTGATTGCAATTATGAAGGTAAAATTACATTAACCTCATTTTAAAATCTATAGATCCATTCAAAAACAAAAGTTTTAAGTATAAAATTACTGGAATATATTATATATGGTAAGTTTTATGATCCCAGACATGTAGAAAAGCTTTTGACAAAAAACCTTACAACACTATTCTTCTAGTGATGAATGTTCTAAACATATGACATGACGACCAACATAATGATCCGGAAGCAAACCTAAAATCAATACTAAGCCGAATGTAATGAATTTGAATGTAAAACTCATTTTCTTGTCGAACTGAATGAAGTATCATAATTTATATGAATGTAGTCTATCATTGAAATTGTAATCGTGCGTCAGGAGATCGCACGATGTCGGATGGCCGAATGTAATGATTTTTAAAGAAAATATTCATAAATCGTTCAACTTCCATCTATAAGCGATAGATGGCGCTAGTAGTTACATGAACATAAGGCACTTGTTATAGATGTTAAGTAATGATTTATGGTATTAGAGTTTATGTATTAGTTTTGTATAAATATATTATAATTATTGTTAAAATGAAATATTTACTTGCAGTTAATTATTGATAAACCCTAATGTATATTAGTTAGTCAATTGATATTACGTACTGTTTACTTTGCTCTGATTGGTCGGACCGAGTGTTTGTGAAAGTTTGTGGTGGGGAAACATTGAGTTTGTAACTGTCATTCTGGACAGTCAGTCTGTTTTGAGTTGTTGAACAGTGAACATGTCCTACCAATCCGTGTATTCGTAAATGATTGTTTATATAATGATAAATATGAAATTGTGTTGATAAATGTGAATAAAATATTTATATAACTGAAGCTTGAAGTTTATGATTCATCACAATAGTATTATATTAACAAACATAAGCTAGAGGTGGTTTTTTTTTTCTTGGGCGGAGCGGCAGATAGTGTCAGACTTTTACTGACTAAAAACCCACTCCTGTTCCTTCTTTGCTATCGTTCCAGGGCCCTCTTTCGCATCATCCATGGCCCCAGTAGGCTTCGACCCTGCTGGGTCCCTACAGTTTAGCTGACATCTCTAAAAGGCGCGCGTGGAACACTATGCGCCGTCGACGACTTGGACTCGGTCCGGACGGTTACCGGACGACCGAACGGGGTGCTACCCATTGCTCGCCGTCCGCAAGCCTGCGCCTACGGTGGCTGAAAATCGGGATCGGGATCCCGGCGGCTTGGGCGTAAAGGCCGTTCCCTCGCACATGCGGCCGCCTCCTTTGCTAACATTACTGCTTCGGAGAAGGAGGCGATTGCCTGCCACTCCTCCTCGCTCCTGACCATGGCAAGCTAGAGGTGGTGTGTCTTGAGAAAGACAACAATTTGAGTAGTGCTGTTCATGGTCACCTATTCTGTCCTTTAATGCACGTATGTGTTTTTAAGTGTAGGTCAATTCTGACCTCACAAATCATTGAAGGTTAAAAGACTACCACATAAAAAATATAATTAATTTACCAACAAATTTACTCACTTCTAAAGCACCTAAGAACAGTAGTATTGCACTCAAAACCTGTATTGGTAGGATTATCAATATCATGTATTGGATTATATTTGAACAGTTCCCTTCACTGTACATTCTAACCATCAGGTATAGACCCGTATAACAAAATATTGACAACTGGAAAACAAACATCATAGATTAGTGTACGTCCAATAAATATTTTTGGACAACTATCCTAAAGGATCCAATAATTTGTTTAGACAGATTAACATATTATATGATTGGTGGCCCAGTGGTGACGGCCCCAAATTATGCGTTGTGGGTTTGAACACAAGCAGGTGTTTTTATTGCCAAATCACTGCTCTCAAGACGGTAATGAAAAACATCGTGAGGTAACTGACTTGTCCAAGAACCAAAAAAAAATCGGAGATATGAGTATGTGACCTCCACCAAAACACTAAGTGGTGAATTACGGGCCATTCTCTCTCCTAGAGAGAGTTCCAGCACTGTAAACATCCCAACACTGCTCTCAAAACGGTGGAAGAAAACATCGTAAGGAAACCGGCATGTCCTAGAACCAAAAAATTCGAAGACATGTGACATTCAACAACCCGCACTGGGCATGGCACTAGCGTGGTGGATTACGGTCCATTCCCTCTCCTAGAGAGGAGGCCTGAGTCTCAGCAATGGGAACATTAAAAGGCTGCTTATGCTATGCTATGCTAAACATTACAAAGTTCATTATGTTTATCTTTTCATAATGATTATAAAACAGAGTTCCGCACCATCTCTGTCTGTATGGCTGTATGTTTGCGATAAACTCAAAAATGACCAGATTTTTAAGCGGTTTTCACCAATACCCAGAATAATGTATAATATGAGGAAGAAAGATGTATGTGTATAATTATGTATATCATAGAAGAAAAATATCGAGAACTTCAAACACATTGTATACTACATTGTGTACTTAGTTTGGATAAGCGAAACAATGGATATACTTACAAGTTTGATCCATCCTATACAAATTATGGCGTCTCGAAGTACTATTCTCCGATAATGCAGTTCATCTCTGCTGAGAGGCCTGACTGAAGTACTAACATACATTTCCTTTTAGACTCATAACAGTACCTTTGAATTTTGTACGTGATTATTTTGCATTGATATGTAACACTTTACAGGAAATTTGCTTATGTTTTTGCTTCGATGTTTTTATGTCGAAAACTGTAGGTATGACAAGTACTCTGTGGGTATGACATTGACTTTAGCTGACATAGTTACCATAAAATTATTGAGTATTTTTTTGCGTACATAAGTTATTATTATTGACACACCTTAATAAGGAGGAGTGTTGACAAAATTAATGTAAGACGGTAGTACTGCAAGCACTGACCTCTACTATTTATCACACTGGACTGGCGGCCGTCAAAGTAGTTTTGTGCCCGTTTGATATTCGCCATTTTGGCGCTGTCAGCCGTAGCGAGTATTATGCATATGACCTCATTTTTCATAGGTTTTATGTAATTCATGAAGCAGGAATAACACGAAATTCGAACTAAATTAATTAAAAATGCAAAAATAGTTTAGAGTACTATACACTTTTCTGCATTATAAGTCAAAAATAGTTCTCAGGACGCTCGTAAGTGGCGCTTCAAATAGGCACAAAAAATTAGCTGTCAAACATATGGAACAGCCTGTCTAGTTGTATATACTCGTAGTTCACGTCAGTGGCTGCAAGTAATAAACATGTTTTCTTTCTTTCGATGTAAGTTTATTTATTTACATTTAAAAATACTAACCATAATTACAATAAAATAAATAATAATAAAAACCCTACACTAATTACAACTAAAACTAAAATATGGCGTCAAAAACTCTTCCACATCGCTGTCGACTGACAAAAGACTGGCGGCATTGCCACATTCGTAAGAGTTGTAGTGTGGTCCAATTCAAGGTTTGAGCAAAGTCTCACTGGTTTGATTTTTAAACAGGAATTTCAGTAGCAGTCCATAGTTCAGATTTTACATAATCGCAAAAGCATCTTCTTACGTTTATTCATCCTCCAAAACAACGAAACAATAGAAAGAACTTTGCCATCCAATGCACAATTACAGCTTGATGCCCCAGAGACTTAAAAGTTGTGAAAGTATTGTTGTAAACGTGAATCCATCTCATAATAACACTACCTTGGAGAGATGTGACCTTTGGTGGGAGACCCTTAAACCTCCTGATGATTTTATCGATCCATCGGAAGAGACTCAATCGTTTGAGGCCTCTAAAAAGACTCGACTCAACTTCATTTTACGTGACTTAACTGGAAAGAAGACTAGAGTTTTCAGTCTTTAAGTAGTAATAAGACTCAGTCGTTTTACTAAATGACTAAAAGATTTAAATTACTCGAGCTGTTTTTAAAAGGACTGGCGCCTAAGTCGCGCTTGAGAGCTCGATTTTAACCTTGAAGCTTGAGCTGTAAAAAATAAAATAAAATGAAATGAAAATTGGATTGGGTCGTTTGATTTTTATAAATCCTGAATAATAAATAGCCTCTAAATTAAAACAAAGAAGTAGGTACATATCATACTTTAGTAACCAAGGCTAAGAAAAAATATTATAAATTTAAATAAAAAATTCATTCGTTTTTTAACATCATAATCCTAGATTAAGCAGTAAAAATTCTAAAATGAGTAAACTTATGTGTTGTCATAAATTACTAAGTATCAATAGGTGCAAAAAAATGAGTTTATTCCTATTTTTAACCACGTCATAAACACTGAAACGAATTCTTGAAAATCACAAAAATAGGAAGCAACTACTATTCTATTAGCAACGTTTTTCTTCGATACTAGAATTTATACGAGTATTCGTTGTATTATTTACTTTGTCAGGAAAACATCACGAGACTCCCGAGGCGTTAAGGCGCGAGTCCTTTTAGTCTTATAAGGCTTTTAGTTATATAAGTCTATTAATTTACCACGCTGCGTCAAAAGACGGGGATTATGGACGTAGGAAAAAAGGCTGCCAGGCTAAAATGGGATTGGGCGGGTCACATCAACCCCATGCACTCTGACGTGGCGAGAGTCTCCACAAAGTGGGTACCTGAAGATGGACGAGGCCGCCGAGGCCGACCTAGGAAGAGGTGACGAGACGACCTAGATGCCTACCGCAAGGACTGGTTCGAGGTGGCTCAAGAAAAGAATACCTAGAAGAAGTTGGGGGAGGCCTTTGCCTCTGAATACGAATTGCCATAGCCAACTTGAAATCTTTAAACTGACTCCAAACCCAAGTGATCTAGTGCAGAATAGACAATCTCCACAGGTGGGGGTTTACAGATAGTTTCGAACTTCAACTTTGTGTGTGCGGTGTCTCTCCGCAGTACGTGCCTTTTTACCTGTTCACGTAGAGATTTAATGACAGCGCCAGCGGACGGCATTCTCGTGGCCGAATACTGGAACAAGCGAACAAGAAAAAAAAATTGCTTTCGGTACGCTAAGAAGAACATAATTATGAAAGTCAGGATATTAATCAATCAAGCCTAAACGGCTAACAGATTTAGATTAAACTTTACACAGAGGTAAACCATGAACTAGATTTGGACATAAGATAATATTCTAGCTGTACGTAAACTTGTGAAAAAATAGAAACATTTTATGCGCGTAATCTCGCAGATGCTTGTAGTACATAAATAAGGCAATTACCTTGAACATATCATTTTCTTTAAACGATCGGGTTACCACGTGCTTAAAGGTCTGATCACGCTTTAAGATAATCCCTAAGAGTCTTCCATAATATTGGTACTCAGCCAAGTCGATGAGATCAACCTTCGTGGAAAACTGCCAAAAGGATTATGATAAAAATTACTGAAACTAAATAATTGAACGTTAATATTATAAAGGCAAAAATTTGTATCATTATTTATTTATTAAACTTCGTGCAACACAAAGTTACAAAGGCGGACTTAATGTCTTAGACATTCTCTACTATTCAACTGAGGGTAGTAGAGAGACAACATGGCAGGTGCTTATAAAAATGAAAATATTTTTAAGAAAACCAGAGTACAAAAGTGTATACTTATACAGTTAAAATAAACAAAAATATATTTATCCCTTTTATTTTTTGGTAGAAAAATTATCTAATGACATCCCCGCTCTTAGGCGGAGCAAGAGATAGTGTCAGACTTTTACTGACTAAAAACCCACTCCTGTTCCTTCGTTGCCTTTCGTACCAGGGCTCCTCGCTCTGGACCATGGCCTGTAGGCCCGGCGCGAGAGATCGCCGCCGCCGATCGCCCCCACGAGGACATGGCGTTGCTCTGCCCAGGCGGGGCACACCTCCACCGTATGCTCCATCGTGTCCTCCGGCCGGTCGACACAATGGTGACACCCGGGCGTTTCTTCCGCACGAATCCGGTGCAGGAACCTTCCGAACTTACCATGTCCGGTGAGGACCTGCGTCATGCGGAAGGTAAGGACGCCGTGAGGTCTTTCCAGCCACGCCTCAAAGAGGGGACTTACCGCCAGTATGTTGTGTTTTTTTCTTCCATTCTATTCTGTCAACCGTCACGTTATCACTGACTTCGTTTTCTTTCAATTCAAACCAACCAATTTCAATTAAAACCATGTACTCAAGTCTGCGGTCCCTTAAAGCTGTAAAAAAAATCAAACTTGTAAGTCAACGAAAAAAAGATACGGCCGTTTATGTTGCAAAAAAACGTATATTTCGACAGTCGAAATTTAGATTTGTGTCAATCGTAACACCTAGGTATTTTATGTGGTCAGTTTTAACTAAAGTACGGCAAGTACAAGCAATGTTTAGGTTAGTAAGCGGTAGAATAATGTTTCTCATTGAGAAATAAATGTATTTAGTTTTATCTATATTTAATGTTAGAAGATTTTGATGAAGCCAATTAGACACAACATTAAAACCGTTTTGAGCATGTTCATATGCTTCACCTCGAGATTCAGCGGAAAACAATAGAGCTGTGTCATCCGCATATGATAATATTAGCCCATTACGAAACTACATAGGTCATTAATGTAAATTAAGAATAATGTAGGGCCCAAAATACTCCCTTGTGGTATTCTGAAACAACTATTTTCCTTCTCAGAACTTGTATACTGCCCTACTTTAAAGCATTTTTAACGGTCTTTAAGATAATCGGAGAATAACAAGTTGCCCGCCTCTTATCCCAAGTTTTTCAAACTTGTCCAATAATATAGAACACGAAATTGTGTCAAAAGCTTTAGCGAGGTCCAAAAAAATCCCGATGGTGTGCATGCCCTTATCTAGTTTGGTACTAATGTATTCAGACAGCCTGTGAACTGCTTGGTTAGTTGATCTTTTTGGTCTTAACCCAAATTGGTTATAGGAAAGCAATTTGTTAATTTCAAGATAATCTGTTAATCTACTGTTGATAATTTTTTCTAAAATTTTTGAGAGCCCTGTTAGTACTGAAATGGGTCTATAGTTATTAACACAGTTTTTATTTTCCGCTTTGAAAACTGGCGTAACTACTGCTTTTTTAAGCGGTTTTGGGAAAATTCCGTTAGATAAACATGTTTGAAAAACATGGGTTAATGAAGGAGCAAGGAGGTGTTTAAACCTTTTCAGTATATTATTAGGAATGCTATCCCATCCAACAGTCATCCTTTAACCCTGTAATTATCCTTAAAATTTCATTGACGTCAGTGTCTAATAAAACAAAAGATTTTGTTATTTTCGTAGGGGTATTCACAACCGACGACGTTTGGTGGGATCATTGTAAATGATCTATATCATTCTGTCTATATTTGATGATTACCCAACTCAACTGGTGAATCAAGATCGCCGACATAGCCCGAAGAATCGCTTAACTTAAGTGGAAGTGGCCAGGGTACATTGCTCGTAGAACAGGTGGTCGATGCGCCCGAAAAGTTCTATAGTCCGCAGTGTTGAAAGGCCTCCCTCACGGTGGACTGATGACTTGGTGAAAGTAGCGGGAATGCGATGGATGCGAGACGCACAGGACCGTTCGTTGTGGCGACACTTGAGGGAGGTTCATGTCCAACAGTGGTTTTTTTTTTCGGTGGGAAAATCAGCCAATGACATTTCTCGCTCTTGGGCGGAGCGAGAGGTAGTGTCAGACTTTTACTGACTAAAAACCCACTCCTGTTCCTTTGTTTCCTTTCGTACCGGGGCCACACCTTCCTTTCAGAAACAGATCCTTGGCCCCAGTAGGCTTCGACCCTGCTAGGCCCCTACGGTTTGCTGACAACTCCTAGCCCCCCTAGCCAAGTTACAATCGTTTCGTTTCGATTCTCTTTTCGTCGATCGCCTCGAATCGGCCACGCCTCCGATTCTTTTGTTCTGATGTCCTATCAACGCTTAGTCACGTGGTCAGAACAAAGAAATAGGAGGCGTGGCCAACTCGAGGCAATCAACGAATAAAGAATCGAAACGAAACGGTTGTAACTTGGCTAGGGGCTGTACGCGCCGTCGACGTCTTGGGCTCGGTCCGAACGGTTACCGGATGGTCGACGGATGTCCAACAGTGTACTTATTTCGCCATGATGATGATGACTCACCGCAAAAATAAGAAAAAATTTAACGATTGAAGCAAGTAGTATTTTGTAGTCTCCGCCATCCCCTAAGAGAAAAAAACGTCGAGTTTATCAAAGTTAACTTAACAACACCACATAATCCGATACTATAAAAACAAATCCCTATAAAAAACAGAATATGAAAAACAAACTAATTGATACTAATTTCAATAATGTCAGCATTTTGCATCGCTTTAAAACTCGCCACCTGAACTCCGAAACTAATTAAAGTTAGTTCGACTAAACTATACGAAATTCTCAGCTTTCATTTTGTACAGTAGTGGAGTCAGCGACGATAAAAAGCTATATCTTTTCGTTCGATTTCTTTTACGACTGGCCAAATAGTGATTATAGTCTATCGGCTAGGCGCTGTATTATGAGTCGTTATTATAATAGGAATTGCTTTGAGCGTGAAAACGACCGAAAAGAAACCCGTCAAAAAAAACTAAAATTGGACTAGGACTGCGGTAAAACAGTAACAGATAAACATTTTTTAAAGCATAGTTACATAATGCTATGCTCTGAGTTTCCTTGCGTGATCGAATCAGAAATGAAGTGAAGATATCCGCAGGAGAACCAATGTTGCCAAACTTAAGTGGTAATGGGCAGGGCACATTGCTCGTAGAACAGATGGCCATTGGGGCTGAAAGGTTCTCAAGTGGCGACCGCGTACTGGAAGGCGCAGCGTTGGAAGGCCTCCTACAAGGTGGACGGATGACCTGGTGAAGGTTGCGGGAATCCGATGGATGCGAGACGCACAGGACCGTTCATTGTGGCGACACTAAGGGAGGCTTTTGTCCAACAGTGGACGTCTATCGTCTAAAATTATGATGATGATGATGAGTTAAATAATAATAGCCTTATACTGTTCCACTGCTGAGAATCTGTTCTAATCTTTGGGATAGAGAATGGTGCGTAATCTACTACGTGGGCCCAGTGTGGGTTGGTAAGCAGGCTAGTTTGACCCAAATGTCTTATGGATATACACTATTATGCACTTGGCCCGCGATTTCGTTAACCAAAAAGTTTTCATAAAAACTTTAACAACTCTTAAACCGTATCTTGAGGGTAGTTTTGTAAAACTAATAGTGGTCGTCTTTATTGTTCATTTTGATTAAAATTTGTGCTGAGATAAAAGTTTATTATCCCAAGCAAAAAGAGAATCATCCATACAATCTTTAAAACCCCCTAAATTGTTATATTTAAAGTAGTTCAGAAAATGTATAATGACAACTTTTATTATTTACTTTAACTATTTTTCAAGTATATTGGTAAACGGAATGAGATTTTGCATACAAACGAACTTCCCCTTATTCATCCCCTTTTAGGTTGAATTTCCAAAAATGCCCTCTTAGTGCTCGCTTACGTCAGAAATAGAAGCCTTGTGCAAAATGTTCCTTGTCCCACTAGTTCCGGCTGTGCGTTGATATGTCAGTCTGTCAGTCTTTCTTTTTATATAATTACCGTAGTAGATATTCTACGACAATTTTCAAAGTCAATCACAATTTTTTTTAAGTAAGCAAATATCTATTCTTCATAAAACAGTACTTAAACACCGAGATGACGAAATAAATCTAAAGATAAAGAAGTAACAAAATCTCTATAGCAGAAAAAAAATGGGCTCTATGAATAGTTTACGAAGTTTTTTCTCCATCAAATTAATGAAAATCGACTTCGATTGGATAGGAATCTTTAACTTCCATCTGCTCCATTATTATTTCACGATGAATGTTTCAATGTCAAAATAATTTCCCAACAAAAAGTAATTTGATATTCGAATGACGACTTGAAGTTATAAAAAAAAAACTTCGTGAAGTTACTGCGTATCATAAATATCTTTTTATTTCGATATTAAAAAGTAAGTTGAGGAAAAAATACAACTTATTTAATATGTTCGAGGACGTTTTCTTCTGAGAACACTCCAAAAGTGTGTATAGCTTTTTGGTCTTGCAGCGTATTATAATATCTACGCGTAAAAACTGGACAGCTTCGTGACAAGACAGAAACGTTAATTTTGAAACAGAAACTAAAGTCATTCTGGCCTTCCGTTCAGGCGCCTGATGTCAGCAAAACCGTAGGGGCCCAGCAAGGTCGAAGCCTACTGGGGCCATGGGTTCGCTTCTGATAGGAAAACCCGGGGCCCTGGAACGTAAGACAAAGAAGGAACCTAGGAGGGGTTTAATCAGTAAAAGTCTGACTCGCCCTCTCGCACCGTCCAAGTGCGGGAGAAGTCATTATATGATTTCACATCTATAAAACATAAAACTAAAGTCATAAAACTTTGCTAGAGATATAGACACCTCTTGGTCTCGAAGTACATGACATCGCTAAGAAAAAATACAATTTCAATGAAAAAAAAAATTGTAACTTCATTTATAGTGCATTACCTATAATAATAATAATAATATTAATAACCCCATCGCCGTATCTCTACGTTGACGTCGTGGTGGGGCTTGCGTGCTCCTACCCTAGGTCTGTATCGGTAAAGTTTGCTTTGCCGTAATATGCCTAGGGTGAGGGGCCAGACTAAGAGAGATACAATCCGCAGTGCAGTTTTGTGGCGAACTGTTGGGCATTAGCGACCCCACGGACCCGATCTCCCGGGAGAATTCTTGTTCTTCATCTCCGGCTTGCCTTTATTGGCCGGCCGTAGTGAACACTGACGAGGAACTGAGCTCCCACCTCTCTCTTGCCTTTATTGGCTGGCTTGAGTGGAGATTCGCAAGAGCAAACGTGCTCGGGAGAAGGATGTATAATCCAGTAAGGTGCTGGTAGGGATCTTGACCGTACTTCCGGGATTGTCCTGATAGCCGTGGTATACCTCTCCACTCCTCAAGCACCTCAGGATATGTTGCCCTCTTGTTGCTACGTCACTTCGTGCTAGCGGCCGTTTTTGGGGGCCCATTTGTTGAGTGTGCAAGTCACCCCCTGCCTTTTTTCGATGCATATTAATAACGTTGTTCAGGCAGGGGCCATAGTCTTGACATAGTTCCATGTTACCAGTCCACTTAAGACTCCAAAAACCATAGCCCTATTATCTTTGTTCTTCATATGTCGCAACAGTTTTTCAATAACCGGGGGTTGTCCTTGGGTGCACTAGCATAGCGCGTACAGGGATAATCGTCGGTTGGTATCATGTTCCATTATAATTATCTAAAGGGCCTCTGCGAGTTGGTTTCGGCTCCTCGTACGCCTCCCAAAGGTCCAGGACCTCAGGGTCCTGAGATAAATAAAATACAAAAAAAAATATTAATAATAGTCTTGACATAGTTCCATGTTACCAGTCCACTTAAGACTCCAAAAACCATAGCCCTATTATCTTTGTTCTCCATATGTCGCAACAGTTTTTCAATAAATAACCGGGGGTTGTCCTTGGGTGCACTAGCATAGCGCGTACAGGGATAATCGTCGGTTGGTATCATGTTCCATTATAATTGTCTAAAGGGCCTCTGCGAGTTGGCTTCGGCTCCTCGTACGCCTCCCAAAGGTCCAGGACCTCAGGGTCCTGAGATAAATAAAATATTAATAATATTACATAACTATCACACAACGCCGTCTAGTCCCAAGTTAAGCAGAGCTTGTGTTATGGGTACTAGACAACTGATAAACATACTTACATATTTCTAAATACATACATATATAGATAAATTACACCCAGACACAGAACAAGTGATCGTGCTCATCACACAAACATTTGTCCTGGGTGGGAATCGAACCCACGACCTCCGGCATAGCAGTCAGGGCCACTAACCACTAGACCAACAGGCCAGTCTATACATAATACTGATCAAGATCAATCTAAAGAGCTCGAACACGATTAGGATATTTTTATACGCTCAGTAGTTCCTATGGCCACTATCCGACCGAATCATCAGATCAGCTTCCAGAGCGAGTAGGAATGGGTGACCGTCGCCTCTTTCTGTGAGTAGTAATGCTAGCGATGGAACACGTGAAAGAAAGGACATCCTTACGCCCCAGTCGCCAAGGCCCCGACCCCGACTACCAGCACAAGGAATGGGTACTATTTGTTCCAATCGCGCGGAGAACTTTGATTGCGCGATGCAGGATTAGTTCTTATGTAACGCCATAGATGTCGCTACAAATTCATTCATTGAAATTCATTAAAAATTCTAAAAAAAAACATAAAAGAATACAAAAATTAATATAAATCCAAAAAAAAACATAAATATTCACAAAAGTTCATAAAAACTCATAAAAAGGACATACAGACAAACGTTTTAAGCTAAATTAAGCCTTGTAAAAATAAAATACTAAAATGTCTAAAAGAGAGGAGCTGGTTGTACAAAAATTTGCTTTAAAAACCAATAAATAATACATTAACGGATTACAAGGATTCAAAGTCAAAGTCAAAGTCAAAAAGTTTTTATTTCACATAGGCCTACATGGGCACTTATAAAACGTCAGAAGCTAGTGCACGATTAAATCACGAACCAGCTATCTAATTACATTTCAGCTCAGGTCAAAGCAAGAAGCGACTCAATTGTTACTAAAGCACTCAAGCATCGAATGCAGTTTTCATGGCAAAGTAATTTGAGTAATTAATCTGTCGAGTAGCAAGGCTCTCGGCAGTCAATCAATTTATACATCATATGGAAGCATAAACTAGTTTATTGGACAGAGCTACAGAAAGTATTTAATTAATTTTGTATGCTCCAGCTACTGCATTCTTACTGATTGGATCCAATTCAATGTAATTACAGAAGGTATTACAGAAGGAGGGACAAACAA
Organism: Mythimna impura; assembly: GCA_905147345.3. NCBI lineage: Eukaryota > Metazoa > Arthropoda > Insecta > Lepidoptera > Noctuidae > Mythimna > Mythimna impura. Next base: position 5,987,513 of record LR990349.1, read on the forward strand.
TTTTTATCGAAAACAATGAGCCCACGGAGGACAGAAGTGTTGAGTACAGGGAGATAGAAACCTTTGTCCAGCAATGGGACACAACGGCTAATTAAGAGTTTTCCAGTAAAGGTCTCACTGCTGCTTTGATAGATAAAGTACAGTCTAAAGGTCAGAAGCTTGAGTGTTCTCTTAGACTGCAAGTTATTTTGGAATGTGTGGACATTTCATGCTTTCTTTATCTACAATGTGCAGAGCTTGCAGAAGTAAGCAGGAGAGTGTTTTTCTCGTTTCGGTCTCTAAAACGACTCTAGAAGTTCCTGCCTTTTCTTTTTGCTCTTGCTCACTCTCTTCTTCTACTTCTTCTAGATTATGGGCAATTTGTCGGTATCGGAATTCCTAGTGCGAGAATCTTTTTCTTTTTTCTGTTCTTCACAATCCCAAATCCCCCCTCTATTTTCTGGAACGCTTTGAGTATTTTGTTCCTCACTCTTCGAACCGTACCGTTACGGTTAATCATTTACTGTTCGTGTCGTGTGCCTCTGAAATTTTCTTCCACAATGTGTTGGTCTTCAGGGGACGAGGTAGGTAGCATTTCCTTTCAACATGACTCATAAATGTGTTATTATAGGATTTTATTGTAATAAATTATTATAAGTATGTATGTGTATTATGTCCAATTCGCGTATTTATTTAGTTTATTTAAGTAAAGCTATTAACAGGTAGTTTTAAGTTTTTGTTGTGCATTCTGCTTGTCATCTTCTTTGGCCTACTGTCTCATATCATATCTGATATGGTGAAATGAGTAACACGAATTATTAAGTAAATACCTACGTTGTAAAACTGATCACAACTCGTCAGCGTCATATTATCTGCTATATACTTTTTTTTAGTGGTAAATCATCCAATAACTTCTTGAGTGTAGAGTCGTAATTTTACCTGTGGTGACAGTACAACATGCTGTTCTTTATGATAGTATGGAAAATCGGTCGTCATGTGGCGTACGGATTTTATGCAAATAAAAACTAAGACGACGACAGGCGTACTGTCGTATCACTTTTAGCTACCTAGACGCCTGTAGTCGTTACTGTCCGCCAACGTGTTAAACCCAGTCCTTTGTTCTTTCGTTGCCTTGCATTCCAGGACCGCGTTTTTCTTTCAGAAGCGAACCCATGGCCCTGTAGGCTTCGACCCTGTTGGACAAAGTCAGGATGGTGTACTTCAATTCTGAAGCGGTTCAATGAAAGATTTTAACGACGAAGACAACAATATTTTAAAAGAAATTACCTAATCTGTATCTGGCTAGCAGTCTTTCAAATATCGCGAATTCCCATCACATTCTAGGAACCTTCACAAAAAGTTTCAACCAATGGATTTATTTCAAGATCTATCTCAAATCACCAGCGCCAGTCGATGCGACAGTCGTGGAGAGGATCCAAGAGTTGGGACTCAAGGTGGCATTGCACAAGTCCGAGGCCATGTGCTTCCACGGCCCTCGGAACGCGCCACCATCGAGTTCCCAACTAACGGTAGGAGGAATTCACATCGGCGTCGAGTCGACGATGAAGTACCTTGGACTTGTCCTCGACAGCCGATGGAATTTCGAGGAGCATTTCCGACGTCTGGCTCCCAAACTAGATCGTACAGGGGCTGCCCTCAAGCGGCTCCTGCCCAACCTCGGGGGTCCAGACGCCTCCTGCCGGAGGCTCTATGCAGGAATCGTTCGGTCCATGGCCCTTTATGGGGCGCCGGTATGGGCACCGTCGCTTCGAAAGCTACCGGCGGCCAAGCTGAACGCAAGCCAGAGGGTCATGGCCATCCGGATGGTGCGGGGATACCGCACGATTTCCCGCGAAGCAGCGAGCCTCCTTGCTAGCCAACCACCGTGGGATTTGGAGGCAAAAGACCTTGCGCGCATGCACGATCTGCGCATGGAGATGCAACGCCGGGGGGAAACTCCGCTGCCGCGCCAAGTCGCGGCATGGCGGAAAGACTTCCGGCAGGATCTCATGGTGGAATGGCGACAGCGACTGTCGCAACCCAGTGCTGGGCACGCCATAATTATGGCGATAAGTCCCCTCTTTGAGGAGTGGCTGGAAAGGCCTCACGGCGTCCTTACCTACCGCATGACGCAGGTCCTCACCGGACATGGTAAGTTCGGGAGGTTCCTGCACCGGATTCGTGCAGAAGAGACGCCCGGGTGCCACCATTGTGTGGACCGCCCGGAGGACACGGTGGAGCATACGGTAGAGGTGTGCCCTGCTTGGGCAGAGCACCGCCGTGTTCTCGTGGGGGCGATCGGCGGCAGCGATCTCTCGCGCCGGGCCTTGGTACAGGCCATGGTCCGGAGTGAGGAGGAGTGGCAGGCGGTCGCCTCCTTCTGCGAAGCAGTAATGCTAGCAAAGGAGGCGGCCGATCGCGTGAGGCAACGGTCCTCACGCCCCAACCGCCGCCGGGGATTCCGATCCCGATTTCCGGCCACCGTAGGCGCGGGCTTGCGGACGGCGAGCAATGGGTGGCTCGTCGTCCGATCGTCCGGTAACTGTCCGGACCGAGCCCAAGTCGTCGACGGCGCGTAGTGTTCCACGCGCGCCTCAGGGAGATGTCAGCAACCGTAGGGGCCCAGCAGGGTCGAGGCCTACTGGGGCCATGGGTGATGCGAAAGTGATCCCCGGGGCCCTGGAAAAATGGCAAAGAAGGAACAGGAGTGGGTTTTTAGTCAGTAAAAGTCTGACACTATCTCTCGCTCCGCCCAAGAGCGGGGGATGTCATTAGATGATTTTCCCACCCGGAAAAAAAAAAAAAATCTCAAATCACCTATATCAGTAAGAACATTTCCAAAATAAAACCGAAAACATCTCTATATTGACGTCTGGCGTAAACATCTCAGTCACTAAGATTATTTTTATGGCGCACTCCGCAACGCCAGGGTCTATAATATTTTTACCACAATTTCGGTTTCCGTTCGGATACTCTCATCGTTTATGGGCTTCAATTTAATTTACGATATAGAACTGTACAAACAGAAATAAACATGTTTTTTTTTTCATCTAGGGGATATTTTATCGAGTTGTTGCTTTGTCTTTGTATTTCGATTATGTTGTGAATGTTTTGAGTTTTTGTATTTCAATTGTTTTTCGTAATTGAAGTTGTAATTGGTTTGTTATGGTTCAGCTCCTAGTTCACAGCTTCAGTTCTAAGGACATCCATGAGGATTTTTTACCCCGGCAACAAAAAAAAAAGGTTTGTTATGGTTGAGCATCGATTGTTTGAATTTGTTGTCATAATTTTTGTTTCTTATCAATGGACTATTTTTTTTTAGTTACGAAATCTTACAACGTCTTCTGCAGTTGGATTGGGCGGAGCAAGAAGACGTGTCAGACTTTCACTGACGACACCTATGTTCCTTCTTTAACCCTGGGTTCCAGGGCCACCGGTTTCCCTTTCAGAAACCCATGGCCCTAAATCATTAGACCATACATACCATTTTCATGTATAATGGTGAAAGTTTGTATGTATGTTTGTTACTTATGCACGCTCAAACAGCTATATACCTACGTACGTAATAGTAACTTATTACTTACTTAGTACTGTGATCGAAAGGAGATCGCATGGGTTAAGATAACGAACTGGCATGTAAAATATACTTTTAAGGATTTTGTTGTTCTAGAATAGGTTTAAAAATTGAGTAGAACAAAGAAATGTCTAGTTTTTTCAGTCCAGACGCAACCGTTGTAGTGCGATGTAATAATATTGAAGTCCAGTAAAGGAATATAATCAGTCATAGTAAAAGTATTTCATTTCAAGAAATAATAAAGATCCCGATACCGTCGCAGAGTGCGGCAGTACTTATGACGTACCTTTAATATAAAATTTATTTGAACTTATAATTCCAAGTCAATCCAAAGACTTACCACTACAAAGCAACCCGTTTTAAAAAACGGCAATTTCGTAGGTAAAGACCTATTATTTACCAATAGTAAGGAAGAATATCATAGTGAAGAATATCATCTCGCTACTTCTTCTCATTGCACGTTATTAAACGGCAGTGACTCCACATTTAATTCAGTCTATAATTCTGTTTTTAGGGTTCCGTACCTCAAAAGGAAAAAACGGAACCCTTATAGGATCACTTTGTTGTCCATCTGTCTGTCTGTCTGTCTGTCAAGAGCCTTTATCTCAAGAACGTGTGCAGGTATCAAGTTGAAATTAAAACCTTAAACTCAAATTTACCTACCCTGACGCTGTGAAAAAATCAAACTTCTAAGTTAACGAACGAAAAACATACAGCAGTTTATGTCGCAAATAACGTATATTTCGACACTCTCAAGGGAATCAAAATTCATAGGGTACTTCCCGTTGACCTAGAATCCTGCAATTTGGCATGAAGCAAGGTATTATAGTACAGGTATAAGAATAAATCCAAAAATATTAAATTTGTCGTTACATCACAAAAAAAAACTTTATGCGTTTCGGAAAAATGTTCGAGACTCGATTCGGGAATTGAACTGTTTTCATAATGACATCATTCGACGAGCCCTTGTCACCGTCGGCGTTTCGGCTGTTTTGGAACCTCATGGCCTGGCACGCGACGATGGTAAGAGACCGGACGGTATGTCTTTATTTCCATGGAAGATGGGTAGGCCTTTAGTATGGGACGCTACCTGTGTCGACAATCTTGCGCCATCCTATCTTCCTAGCTCGTCGCGCTGTGCTGGTGCTGCCGCTGCGGCTGCGGAGAACCTCAAGCGGCGGAAATATAACAACCTCGTCGGTAGTTATATTTTTGAGCCGTTTGGGGTTGAGACTCTTGGGCCGTGGGGTCCGAGTGCTCATGCCCTTTTTAAAGAATTATCCAAACGGCTAGTTGACACTTCACGTGACCAAAGGGCTGGCTTTTACCTCGGTCAGAGATTAAGCATTACCATACAACGTGGCAATGCCGCCAGTCTTTTGGGCACACTTCCAGTCGACAGCGATGCGGAGGAATTTTTTGACGCCATATTTTAGATAGGAGTTATTGTTAACATATTATGTAATTTTAATTAGTTAAGTGTTTTTATTTTTCATGTATAAATAATCAAGTTTAGAAAAAAAAAAACTTTTCATACATAAGTTTTTACGGATCCCTCAGAGCGCGAGTCCAACTCGCACTTGCCCAGTTTTTTCAGTTAGTTAAAAGTTTCACCTTCCACCAGATTTGAAAGGTTTCTAACTTACTGAATTTGAAAACGATAAAAAAAATCTAATTACGTTTTTAGATTACAGTAATTAATCTTTGAAACAAATTATTTTAAAAACTTAATTAAATACCCAATTAGTCATATTTTAAGACACTTTAAAGCCGAAAACTGTGTACAATATATATTCAATGTTTTGTATTAAGACGAACGTACAATATCATCAAGACGTTTTAGTATGTACCTCTTAACAAAATGCACTTAAGAATCTTTTTTTTTTCTATTTAGCAACGGATGTTGCTAATTCGAGGAGAATAATGTTTGCGAGAAGAAGCGAGCGTACAATATTTATTACTTTACAAAACCATTGTTAACATTTAATGATCTCGAATTAGATGGACGAGATTACAGTGCTGCAAGGACATTAGCGGTTAAATGACTTTATCAGGAGGATCAGAATTGTGAAATCATGTTGAAAAAACAAAATGGAGAAGTTAGTTCCGTTTTCGTTCAGGCGCCAAAAGATTCATGTTGCCTATGCGTTTTAGATCGGAATAATTATCGACCTCGTTACAAAACAAGCTACATTGGGTTTCATCATTATTATTTCCATAATTTCAGCCGAAAGGCATCTTTTGTTGGACATAAACCTCCCCCAGGTGTCGCCACATTAATATTAATTATGTTTTTGTCTTGCAAAATGTTTGCAATATGTTTAGTTATAAGTTTGCGCCTTTTCCGGAATATAAAATGTTTTTCTTTCTTTTCTTTCTTTCTTTCTTTCCACAAAGAACTGTTCTGTGCGCCTCGCATCCATTGAATTTGCGCAACCTCACCAGGTCATTGGACCACTTTGTGGGACTTTATTGGGTTTGAACCCAATAAAGATAATAATTAACCTTACTTAAATAAAAAACACGGCTACCAACTATCTGAAAAGACTATAATACACTTTCCTTTTATCCTCTAGATTTTACTTTCCTAACTGGATTCCGTACCTCAAAAGGAAAAAAACGGAACCCTTGTAGGATCACTTCGTTGTCCGCCCGTCGGTCTGTCTGTCTGTCTGTCAAGATCCTTTATCTCAGGGCCGCGTGGAGGTATCGAGTTAAAATTAAAACCATATACTCAATTCTGCGGTCCCTTGAAGCTGTGAAAAATCAAACTTCTAAGTTAACTAAAAAAAAGTTTACCATCTCTCTCTCTCTCAACTAAAAAAAAATTACGGCCGTTTATGTCGCAAAATGTATTTCGACTCTCAAGCAAATCAAAATTCATAGGATACTTCCCGTTAACCCAGAATCCTGTAATTTGGCATAAAGCAAGGTCTTATAGCAAAAAAAAAAAACTTTTTTTGCGATTCGGAAAAAACTTCGAGATTCCATTCGCGAATAGAACTATTTACATATGTAAGTTGGTACGGAACCCTCTGTGCGTAAGTCCGACTCGCATTTGCCCAGTTTTTTTTATTTGGACGACCACTCATGTCTGTTCCGCATCCATAGGTGACTGAGATTGATATCAGCCGATTGGAGCGCTACCACAGAATTGAGCATATACGACAACTTTTTTGGAAGCGATTTCATATTGAATATGTTTCTGTGCTCCAGCAGAAAACCAAGTGGACATCCTCAAGAGGGCAGCTGACTGTGGGAACCCTTGTCCTTATCAAGGAACGGGGACAACCACCACGTGTGGCCACTGGAAAGAGTCACTAAGGTCTTCCCAGGCAGGGACAGGAGATTTACGCGTGTCGACCACGCGTAAATCTCCTGTCCTTCTAAGTCCTTCTAAATCTTCTGTCCTGCTAAGACGAAGAAGGAAACAATGCTGCGGGCCTACAACAACCTCTGCCCGCTTCCTCTTGATTGAATACATCAACCTGGTGAAGGCGTTTGGGTGCCGTCGGCTACCTTCGTAACTCGTCGAACAGCTGTGTGAGCTACTGCGCGCACGCACAAGCGAGGCCGCGGGCTCACCACATTTCACTAGCGAGAACAACCAACGACACACGCGTGCCTTGTAATTTCAAATTTCTGTACGATTTCCCTAGATGTACGTTTGTCAGTTTTACAGTCCACTGTCTTTTATTCAAGTCTAAGTCTGGATCCTAACATTTTTGTTTGAATCACTAACGTTTCCGTTCACCATAACTTTACCAAAAGTACAAGCCATGTTACTCGTAAACATGTTATAATTAATATGTCATAATATTAATAGGAAACAAGTCAAAGTGGGCTATTCATAATGATGTTCAAAGCAAAGTTCTTCGAAGGAGGCATGAATACATACACCATGTAAAAGACTTCTTAGTTTCCTCTGAAAAGGCTTTTTCATATTTCTAGTAAGGGGAAGTCTAAGGTTATTTAATTAGCTAAGTTAATGGTAAATGAACTAATATAATAGATGGTGTCCAATAAGGAAATAAATTCAATGGGTAAAAGTTTGGTTCAAAGAAATCTACAAAGCCTGAAGCACAGGCGTAGGGTAGCCAGCCTTTCATTATTGTACAGTATGTATTTTAGAGAGTGAGCGCGGGAATTACATGAAAGCGTTCCGTTTCGTCGTTTTTACCGCGTACATCGATGGAGTGGAAAAAATTACTTGCTGCGGTCTTCCCGTCCGATTATAATTTAGGTGTTCACTCTAGAGTGAATAGGCTCTTCACCAGGCACCCATTCACTCTAGAGTGAATAGGCTCTTAACAAACTAGTGCGCTTTACCATCAACGATTGCATCACTGCTTACCATCAGGTGCGATCAAGAAAAAAAAAGTTCAGAGAAAACAGTACAAGTTACAATGACGACATCTAGAACATTCATATTAAAAAAAAAACAAAAGACAATCCAGCACAATTATGATTTTAATCAAATATAAACTCGCAATTTTACCGGAATTTAGGATGCCTGAATTCACCATCAATAAACACAGGTGCGCCAATATGCAACATAGCAATTTTGCCAAACATATCAAACCTCTAAATTCCGGCGCTTGATTTCACGTTTCACATTTACACCAGTACTTTACCAATTCACATTCGTACTAGATTTTACTAGAGCAATGCACTTGGTAAAAGCTGCATCGAATAACATTGGCACACGATAGGATATGATAAGTGGCTCAGAAGGTTGGCTTCATGCAAATGCATGAGCGCATGCACGCACAGACGCGTTTCATGCACACTGAGTACAAGAGCACTCGCGAGTCTAAATGGGTATTTTATTACTGGGTCTATTTTTATATAATATTTCATACTCAACAACAAATAATACCAATAATAAACGTATTTCTGAAAACAGCAGCGAAATTGGTTGTTAAATGAAGCAGCAATTAGTTTTTCAAATATAGGTATTAGAAAGAGTGGTAGCGTGGTGGGAACATCTTGCTATCTCTTTCGTATACGAGTAACTAAATAGCAATGACGTCACATTTCAGCTGTGCATCGTTTGTTTGTTATTTGACACTTTCCCCTTCCACCAGATTTGAAAAGTTTCTAACTTACTTGATTTTGAACGGATTTGAAAAATACTTTCTGTTCGCGATTTTGGATAAAGTTACTTTTTTGATATCATCATCATCATCTCCCTAGCTTGGGGTTTTTCTTTTTAGGTGGGAAAATCATCTTGGGGTTGGTTTCATGGCTGAAGACCTGTATTTTACATGGAGTGACTGCCTATCAAACCTCTACAACCCAGTTCCTGGGTAACACGGTAAAGTTACTTTTTAATAAAAATATTTTTTAAAAAATCAACAACCCAATTTTGTTTTTGATCACCGTACTTATACATCTATGTGTGCGTGTGCCTATTTTCGCTCATTTTATGGAGACGACCTTCTGAATATGTCTGTTTTGTCAAGTCCAATGGAAAACGCGCCTTGTGACCATTCACACGGAAACGGGAGGCGTCTGTGACGTCAACAATCACAGGACAATTGAACGTGAATTGTTGTTTGATTGTACTATTCATAGTGCAGTTGCCAGTTTTTTTTTTGACGTTATAGGTGACAATTACAAAACATGTTGAGAAGAGCCTGCTTGTCGGAATTTTAATTGGAGTGTTGAGTTTGTTAGAGAGCGATCTTGTGTCGTATCTTTCTTTACCTATTCGTTTTTAGGGTTCCGTAGCCAAATGGCAAAAAACGGAACCCTTATAGATTCGTCATGTCTGTCTGTCCGTCCGTATATCACAGCCACTTTTTTCTGAAACTATAAGAACTATACTGTTGAAACTTGGTAAGTAGATATATTCTGTAAATCGCATTAAGATTTTCACACAAAAATAGAAAAAAAATACAATAAATTTTGGGGGTACCCCATACTTAGAACTAAAAAAATATATGATGTACATTACCATGCAAACTTCCAACGAAAATTGGTTTGAACGAGACCTAGTAAGTAGTTTTTTTTTTAATGCGTCATAAATCGTAAACCGCAATTTACCTTTCAAGTTTGTACGGAACCCTCAGTGCGCGAGTCCGACTCGCACTTGCCCAGTTTTTTTGTCTTGGATTTTGCGCGGCCTTACCATGACCTGTTAATATATCAGGCCTGCGAGCGAGAAAAAGAGATGGGGTTATACACCATATATAGCTTAAGGCAATTGAGAGACAAGCCAGGAGGATCAATGGCAATGATGCACTCATCGAGTCGAGGCTTCAAAGTATTGAGCATTGACGCCATGTGGCTATAGCCTGTCGATTTTCTACCGGTTGCATTTCGGAGAGTGTGCGTCGGAATTGCTTGACCTAATTCCGCCTAGCCCATTCCATCATCGGACCACCAGGCGTACGGCGATGCGCCACCGGTACATGGTTGATATACCTATACGCACAAAACGTTTTGGGAACATATTCATTGTGCTTATAGCTAAAGAGTGGAATTCCTTGCTGGATTCTGTATTTTCTGATGGCTACAACCTGGGAGTCTTTAAGTCAAGAGTGAATAGGTTGCTTCTAGGTAAGCTCCATCGTCGACCGCATCGTTGCTTTCCATCAGGTGAGATAGCGGTCAAGCGGGAACCTATCAACAATAAAAAAATTAGCTCCATCTCTTTAACAATTCAGTCTAGCTTTTAAAATGAATCTAGTTAAAAATCTCTAGGTATCTGTTCTCTGTTCCCTTATGAACTTAAGCATAAAACCGTTTCCTTATTGGAACCTCATGGCATGGCATGCGACGATGGCAAAAGACCGAACAGTATGTCTATATTTCCATGGAAGATGGGTAGGCCTTAGTGTGGGATGCTACTTGTGTCGATACTCTTGCGCCATCTCATCTTCCTAGCTCGTCGTGCTGTGCCGGTGCTGTCGCAGCAGCTGCAGAGAACCTCAAGTAGCGGAAATATAATAACCTTGTTGGTAGTATATTTACGAGCCATTTGGGGTTGAAACTTTTGGATCGTGGGGTCCGAGTGCTCACAATTTATTTAAAGAACATTCAAAACGCCTTGTTGACATTTCGCGTGACCCAAGGGCTGGTTTTTACTTCGAACAATGGATAAGCATTGCCATTCAGCGTGGCAATGCCGCCAGTATTTTAGGTACATTACAAGTCGACAGCGATGCGGAGGAGTTTTTCGAAGCCGTATTTTAGATTGTGATCCTATTAGGGATCCGTACCTCAAAAGGAAAAAACGGAACCCTTATATGATTACTTTGTTGTCCGTCTGTCAAGACCCTTTATCTCTAGAACGCGTGGAGGTATCGAATTGAAATTAAAACCATATACTTAGGTCTGTGGTCCCTTGAAGCTGTAAAAATCAAACTTCTAAGTTAACGAGAAAAAAAGATACGGCCGTTTATGTCGCAAAAAACGTATATTTCGACACTCAAGAGAATCAAAATTAATAGGTTACTTCCCGTTGATCTAGGACCCTGTTTGGCATGAAGCAAGGTCTTACAGCACAAGACGTATAGGAATAAATCTGAAAACTGAAAATTAGTAGATTAGTAGTTACGTCACTAAAAAAACCTTTTTTCGATTTGGAAACATCTTCGTAACTCGTTTCGGAAAATGAACTGTTTTAATAGGTAATTAATTTGTTGTATAGTTTGTACGGAACCCTCAGTGTGCGAGTTCGACTCGCACTTGACCAGTTTTTTTTTATCTGATTTAGACTTCGCGTCTGCCATTTTTATTTTATTTATTTAAGGAAAAACAAACAGTAGCACAATAAGGGATAGTTATAACAACTTAAATATAACATTATAAAACAATCATGATATCCACTACGTTCTCCACATATTACAATTGCATAATTTAAAACAAGCAAGTAGTACAGTTTACATAATTAAATATCAGCGACTGGGATATCATTTCTGGAATTTGAAGTATCTATTAAAAAAAAAAAAAATTGCGTGAGTACCTACAACAGATTAACAGCAATAACCGACATTCATGAGGACGGAGTCATAATAAATATTTAAATTTTTAAAGTCACAAGCACACATTCACACAATTTTGACCTACAAACCGAGTACCGCGCACTCTAATCGCGTCAAAGGTGGGTAAGACACACCCTTCTATGAGCAGCCTCTTCTATTGAGCAAAGGCATGCAAAATACCCGTGGGTAAGGAACATTTTCCTGAAGTTACCGAATTGCGTCGATCTGAAGCTTTAATTACCCTTTTGCTTTCAACGTGTTGCCTCACTTTGTTACGCTTACGTGAAGAAGAAAAATACATAGTAGTCCAACACTGTTACACTGTGGGATTGTTCGAAAGTCACTGTGGCCCTTTTTTTTAGTAGGGAAAATCATACAATGACGTCTTGCGGTCTAGAGTGGTGCGAGAGGGTGTGTCAGATTTTTACTGACTAAAAACCCACTCCTGTTCCTTCGTTGCCTTTCATATCAGGAGTGCGAGCTACTCATTGCTCGCCGTCCGCAAGCCCACACCTACGATGGCCGGAAATCAGGATCGGGATCCCGGCGGTTGGGGCGTGAGGGCCGCTCCCTCGCGCGTGCACTTGCGGCCTCCTCCTTTGCTAGCATTACTGCTTCGCAGAAGGAGGTGACCACCTGCCACTCCTCCTCGCTTCGGACCATGGGCTGAAGTCACCGTGGCCCTGGAACGCAAAGATCAACTGAAGAAATACAGTGGATTTTAGTCAGGGAAAGTCTAATGTTTACTCTTGCTCCACCTTGAGTGGGAGGAATAATATGACGATATCCCACTTTAAAAACAAAGTCAGATCCGCAAGTGGAGCGTGAGGGTGGGTCAGAATTTTACTCACTAAATCCACACTTGTGTCTTTCGGCTGCAATTTACGTTCTAAGACCACGGGTTTGTCTTTTCAAAAATGGACAAAGGTCTACAAGATGTCTTGTGGCAATCTTAAAAATCTGAACAATCATCTAATCCAGTTTTTTTTTTTTTTTAATTGATATAAACTATTGCTTGAGTGCAATCCCACCAATTGGTAAGTAGTGATGCAATCGTTGATGGTAAAGAGCACTAGTTTATTAAGAGCCTATTTACTCTAGCCTTCTAGATTCTCCCCATACTGGCAAAATTGAATATAGCTTATCCTGTAAAAACTTAGAGTCAAACAACTTAAGCCTTCTTCCTCATATTTATTACCTACACCACATTGAGAGAGGTAACGATACCCATTTATACCAATTTATGCTGCAAAGTTAGCTCTTGCAGTTCGCGGTGAGTACGTAGCGATACGCTTCGGGGAATTCCTGGCGGTTTATGTGGTTTCGGGGAATTTTCAATTTCAAACCTGGTCTATGTGCTTTTTTAATTAGGTAAAAGTAAAAGACTCAGTGTGGTGCTGAGTGGTAACCGCCTCGACTTACGAGGTGTAGGTCGCGGGTTCAAACCCAGCCAGGCGCATTACTTTGTGTAATTTATTTCATCACCACTGCTCTCAAAACGGTGAAGGAAAACATCGTGAGGAAACCGGCATGTCCTAGAACCAAAAATTCGAAGACATGTGACATTCACCAATCCGCACTGGGCCCGCGTGGTGGATTACGGCCCATTCCCTCTCCTAGAGAGGAGGCCTGAGTTCCAGCAGTGGGAACATTAAAAGGCTGATTATGCTTATGCTTATGCTTTATGCTAAAAGACTCAGTGTTTTCCTATATAGCGTATGTAATCAGAAGAGTACTTCTAGGTACGCATAGGCTTCTAATACTCATTTAAATTATGCGAATCAATATGCAAGTATAAAATAAAACATTGAAAAGGGTTATAACGTTTAAGTTGTGCAGATGTGAAGTTTAAGAGGGTCTTTTTTCCAACTTTTAAGTCGTCAACATCGAGCATGGTTTAAAAGCTTGTTACTTCATCTAACGCAATCAAAAACGATGTTTGACGAAAAGGCAACGCGAAAAAAGAGAGAGATAACGCCTGAAAACTCTGTTAGCATTCGGTAATTCCGTGATTTACTCGAATATTTTACAAAACTGTTTTTTTTAACCCATAAAAGTTTTATAAAAAATTGACGTCATTTAGAATCTTAATTAAATTTGCAAGGCTTCTATTGTTATAATTTTTGAATAAATTATGAAGTGTCATAGTTCATGCCAAATAGCAGATTTTCAAAGGTCTTTATTGGATTAGTTTTACACAAATTTACAAATCGATTTCAATAAAAACCTAGATAATATCCACAAGATACTGTGTTTCCAAAATATCTAATGAAAAATGTGTAATAACCTCATGATCGTAAGAGCGGTTGTATGAAAAACAGTGAAGTTGTATGTCGAGTTGCATCCCCTTAAGTGGCAGCAATGGGCAAGGCACATCACAAAACAGATGGTCGATGGGGCCGAAAGGATCTGGAGTGGCGACCCCGTATTGGAACACGCATCGTTGTTGGATTGGCGGGAGACCATTCGTTGTGACGCCACTTGGGGGAGGCCTATGGTAACCAAATACAGCTCCTAAATGATACTAAAATGTAATGAACCGTGAGAATGCAAATCCACAATTACACTGTCATACAAATATTATAACTAACTAAACTAGTAACCTTAACTTAAGTAGCAGTAGGCAGGGCACACTGGAGACCACAGTCTGCGACTCTATTCACATCGCCGAAGATAGGACAACATGGCGAAATATAGTCCACAAGAAAGTTATTCGTAGAGGTCACGACCCTAAGCATTGAGGATAAACGACGTAAGGAGGAGGAGACAGGGCACATTGCTCGCATAACAGATGGTCCATGGTACCAAAAGGTTGTGTAGTGGCGACCGCGCACTGGAAGATACAGCGTTGGAAGGCCTCCCAGAAGGTGGACCGATGACCTGGTGAGAGTAGCAGGAATTCGATGGATGCGAGACGCATAGGACCGTTCGTTGTAGCGACACTTGGGGGAGGCCTATATCCAACAGTGGACGTCTTTTGACTGAAATGATTATAATGAGAATTTATAGTAATAATAATATATATAATAATAATATTCCACAACTTTCACACAACGCCGTCTAGTCCCAAGCTAAGCAGAGCTTGTGTTATGAGTACTAGACAACTGATAAACATACTTATATATTTCTAAATACATACATATTATAGATAAATTACACCCAGACACAGAACAAATAATCGTGCTCATCACACAAACATTTGTCCTGGGTGGTAATCGAACCCACATCCTCCGGCATAGCAGTCAGGGCCACTAACCACTAGACCAACAGGCCAGTCAATATTAGTTTTTATATGTATATAGATTAAGTTTATATATTATGTTAATTGTTACTCCTTTACTCTCAAATAGGTTAACAGATATGAACAAAACTTAACATCAATAAAGCTAAATTCTGATCTATATCAGAATAATTTAAAGGCTATAATTTATAATGGAGGGAAAGTAGATACTAATACCACAAGAGAGAAGCCGGTGGCAGAATACAGTTATATATAGATAGTATAAAAGCGATATTGTCTGCCGGTTTCATTTCACGGTTATTCACCCTGAAAAATTCAGGAGGACATCTGTCTCGGCAATTTAAAAACTTTGTTCGTGCGGACAAAAAGGGACATTAAAGGGTTAAAAAGGGACAAGTCTATTAAGAACCATTGTTGGATTTTATTGTACCAATGTTTAAGTTTTATATCAACAGAACGATAAATGGACAGTGTGAAAGATAATACTGCAAGAAAGGGGTTTTTTTTTTGGTGGGTAAATCATCCAATGACATCCTCGTGCGTGAGATAGTGTCAGACTTTTACTGACTAAAAACTCACTCCTGTTCCTTCTTTGCCTTCGTTCCAAGGCCCCGGGGTTCTCTTTCGCATCACCCATGGCCCCAGTAGGCTTCGACCCTGCTGGGCCCCTACGGTTTTGCTGACATCTCCTTGAGGCGTGCGTGGAAAACTACGCCCTGACAACTTGGGCTCGGTCCGGACGGTTACTGGACGGTCGGACGGCGAGCTACCCATTGCTTGCCGTCCGCACTGCAAGAAAGGGTGTGACTACGGAGATGACGGTAAATAAAGTTTTGTTACATTACCTACTAGCCCGCTTTTGCTTGATCGCGGAATTGACGACCTAAAAAGAACTGTTAAAAGGTTGGAACTATAGGTTGTATAGCGCTATGCACTGGTTGAGGGCTAGAAGAGTTAATAGTGCCGCAACCGCGTAATGTTAGTGAAGGAGAGGACCATAACCGTGAGGGAACGAATATCCTCAAGCCCCAGCTGCCGCCACAGGAGACTCCCTGGACTTCGAGAATTACAGGGTGATATCCAGCCACCATATGCTTGGGCTTGCAGATGATCAAGCCCGAGTCGATGGCACTTAGTGTCCCGCACGCGCCTTAAAGTGCTTTCAATTTATGCGTTTTTTGACGGCCTGCTGCGGTGCTGATGCGGTGCGTTAGTCATACTGCGTATGGATGATCATATTTTTCATATAAAGCGCGCGGTGCGGCAACCGTGCGGCGGTCGGTCGACAACAGGACGGCAACATCACAAGCACCATGTGTTCAATTCGGTGTTGAATAGTGCTGTATTGAATAGCGCATCACTGGCATACGAACGCACGGCAGCCAAATACGTTTTCAATTTAGGCGCTTGTTATCAGACAGCTAACGTACTGCAACAGGCCGGCTGCGGCACGGCAAAGTGTGGCAGCCAGCCGGTTGCAGTACTTAAATTGAAAACGCCCTTAAAAAGAGGTCAGCAAAACTGAAGGGGTTCAGTAGGGTCGATGCCTGCTAGGACTGCGGAAACGTTTGAAGGAGTGGCCGAGGCTCCAGAACGAAAAGAGCAATTAAAGGATACAGGTAGGTTTTAGTCACACAACCTCTCGTTCTACTCTTCAGCGAAAGAAGAAATGGTGGTGACGGTCATTTGATGAAATAGTCGTGTGATATAAAATTGATTATAAGCGTTTCACCTCGTCGTTTATACCGCGTACATCGAAAGCCTTTTTTTTTTTTTGGGTGGGAAAATCATCTTATGACAAATCCCGCTCTTGGGTGGAGCGGAAAATAGTGTCAGACTTTAACTGACTAAAAACCCACTCCTGTTCCTTCTTTGCCTTCGTCCCAGGGCCCCGGGTTTCACTTTCACACTACCCGTGGCCCCAGTAGGCTTCGACCCTGTTGGGCCCCTACGATTTGCTGACATCTCCCTGAGGCGCGCGTGGAACAATACGCGCCGTCGATGACTTGGGCTCGGTCCGGACGGTTACCGGACGATCGGACGGCGAGCCACCCATTGCTCGCCGTCCGCA
This sequence comes from Mythimna impura, assembly GCA_905147345.3. Classification (NCBI taxonomy): domain Eukaryota; kingdom Metazoa; phylum Arthropoda; class Insecta; order Lepidoptera; family Noctuidae; genus Mythimna; species Mythimna impura. Next base: position 6,004,369 of record LR990349.1, read on the forward strand.
AGCCCTCGCCTACGGTGGACATCGAAAGACTGGAACATTTGCCTGCTGCAGTCTTCTGCAGGTTTTTTCAAGGCTAGAGTGAATCAATCATCAACAATTGCATCACAACTTACCATCAGGTAGGATCGCAGTCAAGCACTGATATATCATTTTTTTTAATTTAAATTATTTGTTCATATATATCAATGAATAATAAACAAACATTATAATACATAATAACGTAAATCCAAATTGTAATAATGACTTGTAAAATATTTTTTCAATGTAAAAAACACGTTGAATATTTTTAATGGCATAATGGCAAATTAATGTATTTGGAATTCATTTACAGTCAGATGTGGTGGTAGTAGAATATAATGCTTTTTAATTCGTTTTACTTAATGCGTGCCCAACACAAAACCTACAAATAGTAGATAGGTAGGTACTAAGTACGAACAAATACAGTCTGTTCGACAAACAACACATGATCCAATGCAAGCACTTGAGCCTATGTTTGCAAGAGCGACGCGTTAGTGACGCTATTTGATATTCCATTTAGATTGGGATTGACATCCCTCGGCGCGGGGTTCACTAATAAATAATTGTCTGTAATGACATTGGCTTCGTGTGGCTTGGCTAATACCACATCATCATAGATACCAATACCCACCCTGTTTAGTGGCGTCAATATACCTTACACCAAAGTAGTCCTTTGTGCATATTGGCGTTAATTCTAATATGTCTCCTTCTTTATTTAATTATGTTTTTTCGCGCTCTTCCATTGTTCTTTTCGGATTTATTTGTGGTGTTACATTCAATGCTTTGGGCCCTTTGTCTAATAGGTATATAATCAAATCATAATACTAATAGAACTCGCAATATGTGGTTTGTAGTATCTTAAGTCATAATAAATAATCCTTATGCCATGCAGTGATGACCGTTTTGCACTAATGTTACTCACACTTTCACTGCTGATTAGCCTTATAATGGCACGGTAGAACTCATGATTGTAATAACAAAACCAGGATGAATAGACCTCTTGTTTCTATTATAATGCGTAGAACGCCAGGTCATTAAACACAAATTACCTATGGTAATAGGGGTTAAAGTATGAAATTGCCGTTTTATTGTAATAGTTACTTCGAATTGACATAGAACCTTCATGGTTTGAGATTTTTGAGTGAAACTTTTGTCACATGCTACCTATGAAGTTTTTCTTTTAAAAAATGTGCAACTTTTGATTATCGACTTTGAATTGTTTTTTTTTTTATTCGACTTAGACAAGAAAGATGGATACTTCGAAAATTCAAGTGATTTTTGAATACGAGTTCTGACGCGGAACTAACGCGGCAGAAACAGCTCGCAATATCAATGTTGCGTTTGGAGAAGGGACTGCTAATGAACGCACCGTGCGATTTTGGTTCAAACGCTTTCATGATGGAAACTTTGATTTGAAGAACGAACCACGTGGAATACCACACAGGTGAATAACAATGAATTGAAAGAGATGGGCGAAGGTCAAACGCCGGAACAGTGTCCTAAAGCAAAGCTTACCAATAAAAAGGTAATGGTAACTGTTTGGTGGTCTCAGCATGGTGTTATTCACTATAGCTTTCTCCGATCTGGTGAAGCAATAACGGCCGATGTCTACTGTGCCAAACTCTGAACAATGATAGCAAAACTAGCAGTGAAACAGCCCCGACTCATGAATCGATCTTCACCATTATTGCTCCATGATAACGCGAGACCTCTTACAGCACGGGAAACCGTTTTAACTATACAGGAACTGCAATTAGAAACCATTCGTCACCCTCCGTATTCACCAGACCTTGCTCCAACGGATTACGATTTTTTCCGTGATTTGGACAATTTTCTATGTGATAAAAAGTTTTCTTCTCAGGAGGCAGTACAAAATACTTTCACACAGTTTGTCAAATCTAGATCACCAGAGTTCTATCGTAAAGGCATAAATGAGGCCTTCCTATTAGATGGCAGCAATGTATAGATAATAATGGTAATTATTTTGATTAAATAAATGTGTTAAATTTAAAAAAAACAATTAACTAATTTTCAACGCCATTTCATACTTTAACCCCTAATATTAAGTTTGCCTATGTATAGTATTTCATTAGTGCATAAAGTTTTAATAAATAAATTAAAAAATCAAAGTGTTCACTTGTGACCATTGTACTTGCACCGAAGGCATTTTTGTTTTCATTTAATGCTTTAATTTTTTCATCATTTACAGTTAAATTTATTTCCAAGAGAAAAAGTATGATATATCCGCCTAATACAGGTTATGGTCATCCCGAGGCCAGGTTTCATCTAAATATTGTTATTATTTTAAAGCCAGAGGCCGATGAAATTAAAACATATTTTTGTATTTTGTGAGTCACACACTTTTATTTTCATAGAAGTAAAAAATATTTGAACGTAGCATTGACATTGATAGTTATGAGCTGGCTGCTAACGAATCTGTTACAAACAAAAAGGTTTAACACTGCCCCTCGATTGAAAATCTGTAATAGATTGAAATCGCTACAAACTTACAATACATTAATAATGAGATTACTAAACAATATTTAAGATTTGTTTCATTGTGTGCAGCTTTTCACCCGACAATGCTTTTGTTAATACATCTGCCACATTGTTATGAGTAGAGACATATTCAACATTAATTAATTTTCTAGTTATAATGTCTTTTAGAAAATGGTACACCAGATACCATTGGTTCATCTTTATCAAATTGGTATCCTTTTGTTAAAGGCGTAATCGAGCTCTTACAGTCTTGCATGTTGAATTTTATGAGCATGCTTTCTATTTGTCTTTTTTGTGTAATTTTAAGACCATCTTCTTTCTTTTCAATTTCCATTCCTAGAAATGTCTTAGGAAATCCAAAATCTTTTGTTTGAAATTCCACTTTCAGATATTTCACCACCTTCTCTATATCTTCTTCGGTACCAGTTAGAATAATATCATCAACATATATTAACATCCACACATTCATTGTTTCTCCTCTGTATAGACAGAAATCATACTGAGATCTTTTGAAACCCTTTTCTTCTGCAAAGTTATTAAATCTTTGGTTCCAACATTTGGGACTTTCTCTTAATCCATACAATCCCCTATTCAGTTTTAAAACTTTGTGTTTTGTTTAAACACCTTCCGGTGGTTTGATATACACTTCCGATTCTAGCAATCCGTTTAAGAATGCTGTGGGTACATCCAGTTGTTTAATGTTCCATCCTTTCTGAATCGCTTGTGCCAGGATAGTTCGGATCGACGATATTCTTGCTACTGGTGCATAATTTTTTCCAAAATCAGAGGCTTCTTTCAACTGAAACCCCTTCACTACTAATCGAGCCTTTTTCAAATTATTTTCTTTAGTCTTAAATACCCATTTTGTGTCTATGGCTTTCTTGTTTTCAGGTAAATCAATTTCTGTCCAAGTATTCATTTTTTGTAGAGCTTTTATTTCTGTATTGATTGCTTCTTTCCATCCATTTTCCATAGCTTCTTTAAACTCCTGGGGATCTTCTTCTGTACTTATCAAGCAGTATGCTTCATAAAGTTCATATTCACTTAGATGTTTTGGTGTATTAATTAATCTTCCACTCCTCGTACTTTGGCTAGTACTTTCTTGAATTGCTTGTTTTTCATTTCTTTCTTCTTCATCTTTTCTTTTTCTTTCTTCTTCATCTTTCCTCTTTCTTTCCATTTCATTATCTTTTTCTTCAATGTATACATTATCATCTTCTTGTTCTTTAATCTCTGCTTGTTGGTACTTAAAATCTCTTTCATTAAATCTTACATCTCTTGACACAATAACAGTATCTGATAAAGGATCCCAAACTTTATATCCGTTTCTAGCATAGCCAATCATTCTTACCTCTTTTGCTCTTGGATCTAGTTTATCTCTTCTTGGTAATATGACCATTCAACCTTTGCATCCAAATGGCTTCAATTTATTGAGCATCATTTCTCTCTCAAATATTATTGCTGGTATCTCGTAAGCAATTGCACTCGATGGGCATCTGTTGATCAAGAATGTGGCTGTCAAGATAGCATGGCCCCACAGATGTCTCGGTAAGCATGATTCATCCAGTATAGTTCGAGCTTTGTCATAAATGGATCTGTTTAGCCTTTCGCTTTTTCCATTCATTTGTGGACTATAAGGTATCGTATACTCTATTTTTATACCTTTTTCTTCACAAAACGTTTTAAAATAGTTCGATGAGTATTCCCCTCCATTATCACAACGGATTCTTTTTATTTTTGTATCTTTTTCTGTTTCTATTTCTCTAACATACTTTATCAAGTTTCCTGCTGCTTCAGATTTGTTTACTAACAGGTAAGTTTGAGTAAAATGCGAGTAGTCATCCAATATGGTTTGGTAATATCTGTAGCCTTCTTTTGTTGGTACTTTCATTGGTCCAGCAACATCTGAGTGTATTAATTCTCCTACATCTCTTGATAGAGGCTTTATAATTGTCTTGAAAGGTAGCCTAGTGCTTTTATTTTTCATGCAAACTTCACATACCTTTTTACTGTAAGGTAAGTTCATCAAATTTAATGCTTTACGATTGAGATGACCTAGTTTGATATGCCATAGATCACCATACGTCAGGTCTTCATCGCCATAATAGCATTTATATTTTTTATTAGGTAGTTGCATTTTTAATATATATAACTTTCCTTTCTTTTCTCCATAATATACTCCTTTTTCAGATTTAATTATCAACTTTCCATTTTTAAATACTACATATTTCCCTTTATTCATCAGTTCATTTACTGACAGTAAATTGCTTTCGATTCCGCGTACTATGAGACCTTCAACAGTGACAGGTGTGTCTCCCTCATAAAAGGTTCTTAAAAATCCTTTTTTCTTTGCGCATAAAACTTCTCCATTTACAATTTTAATTTTAATTGGGTCTTGAAGTTCCGTCACGTTTGTCATAAATTTCTCATATTTCTCTTGTATAAAGTTATGTGTTGCTCCTGAGTCTACAACAAAAACAATCTCCGATGCATCTTCTGTATGCAATACGTGTTCCATGCTTGACGTAATAAACATTTCATTATTATTAGTGTCTTCATTCGCTTGGGTTACATGTCCTTGTCCTCTCGACTTTCCTCTGAACCCAGATCTTCCTCTATTCCTTATTCTAAATTTTCCTCTGCCTCGCTGCATTTGATAATTGTTTTCAGTTTTCTTATCACATTGGTATGCCAAGTGCCCTTCTTTTCCACATTTATAGCAGGAATAAAAACTGCTTTCTACAACTTCACTTTTCTTTTCTTTTAACTTTAGCTCTGAATCTAGGAGTCTAGATTTCACAAAATCTACAGTAAGCTCTTTTTCAATACTCATGGTTTCTAGTGTTGTTATCACTGTGCTGTATTCCTCAGGTAGTGTAAGGAATAAGTGTGTCAATTTGTCGCTGTCTTCCATTGTAGTTCCGGCTGTCTCCAATTGAGTGATTAGGTTGTCAAATTGTAGGAAATGGTCCTGTAAACTTTGACCACTGGAGCATTTCATTGCGATCAGCTTTTTACGTAGAAAAAGCTTGTTGAACACACTTTTTCTCTCGAAAACAGTCGGCCATCCTGATCCATGTCTGTCCTCAGACATGCACCCGAACATACGTCGCTAGCTTTCAACTTATTTCTAACTGATCTACTCATACAACAATACACTAATACAACATTGGAATAACATCATAACATCACATAGTTACTGTTTTATTTTAAAAGAGACATCATAAAATAACAATTCAAAGTGAAAACATAACATTGTTAATGTTCCTAAAAAAATGTTTACACACTGACATCTGTCGTTGCAGTAGGTACAGTAAAGATACAGATCTCTTAACTCTTAATAACAATAGACTAAGCTTACATCTAACAAAACACTGTGTTTAACAAAACATTGCACACAACCTTTCATACACAAACCTGAAACATGAAAAAATTAACAAGCAACTCTCACCTATTAGGTTAAGGAGTTCACAGCTGGCCACACCTTCATGTAATCTGCTGAACTAGAGGTTACGCTAGGGCCTTCAGTATTCGGGTTGAGCTTCTTCACATCATATCTGTTGTTCCTCTTTGCTTTTACGACTTGATAGGGGCCAAGATATTTAGCTTTAAGCTTCATTCCCGAGCCGAACTGCGTGCGTTTTATTGCTACCAAGTCTCCTTCATTGTACTTCATACTTTCTTTTCTATTCTTATTGAAATTTCTTATGTTTTCTTCTTGAACTTGTAGAATTTGCTCTTTAGCTTTCTCTCTAAGTTTTTCTCTCTCCTCTGAATAGCTTTCTCTTTCTTCTTCTGAAAGCAAATCATAAATCTCGATGTCTTCCTTCATTCTCATCTTTGTCCCAATCAATAGTTGATAGGGTGTAGTGTTTATGCTTCGCTGAAAAGTACTATTTAGAGAACGCTGTAATCTACTTACATGCCTGTACCAGAGAGCAGGGTTCTCTATGCACATCTTGGTAAGTACAGAGATTATAGTGCGATGGACTCTCTCCACTTGCCCATTTCCTCGAGGCACACCCGTCGTAATTTTGATGTGTTGTATATTTTCGTCTTTACAATACTCTTGAAACTCAGTGCTCGTATAAGCCGTTCCTCGATCAGTTATAAATCTGGTTGGATTTCCAAAATGTTGTTGGTGAATTTTCAACTTTTCAATTGTTTCTCTACTTGTGGTACTTTTAGTTGGAAATATCCAAGTGAACTTCGTAAATGCGTCAACAATCGTGAGGATATGGTTATACTGCTTCTTCGTCTCGGTCATCGGACCAATGTGATCCAAATGCAGTGTATGTAGCGGTGACTCTTCCTTTTCAATCGGAGTTAGGAATCCTTCTTGTTTTCCCTCTTTACGCGTAGCTAATAGACATGGAATGCAACTTGTAATAAACTCTTCAATTTTCTTATCAAGGTTCTTAATAAAATAGTCTTTACCAATTAATTCAATCATCTTCCTTTTTGAAAAATGTCCATTTGCATGTGCTCTTTTAATGATTTCACTTTCCATAGACTTTGGGATCACTAAGTGCTTTTCCACCCCTTTGTAAAGCAATCCATTATCAGTATAATAATCACCATATGTTCTCTCCTGTAAAATCTGTAATATAGCTTTTAGACCATCATCCAACTGTTGTGCTCTTCTGATCTCATCGTGCAAAGTTACTACAGCTACATATGGGTTTCGGCTTAATGCATCAGTATGCTTCATCCTCGTTCCTGGCCGATGTTCAACCACAAAGTCAAACTCCTGCAGAAGCAATGCCCATCTTGCAACCCTTGTACTCAAGTCTTTTTTCTTAAGCGTCATCTGGAATGCTTGGCAATCAGTAACGATTTTAAATCTTATACCATACAAATAGTGCCTAAATTTTTTTACCCCTTCAATAATAGCTAGACTTTCCAGTTCATAACTGGTGTACTTTTTTTCCGCATCATTGGTTTTACGACTCATGAAATATACTGGATGTAGTCCACCGTCATCATCAGATCGCTGCATGAGTATAGCTGCGTAAGCCAGAAGTGATGCATCTGTATGCATTTCTGTCTCCAATCTTGGATTAAATATTTGTAAAACTGGTTTAGTAGTCAAACGCTCCTTCAAACAATTGAATGCGCGCCGTTGTTCATCATTGAATTCAAAATTGACATCTTTCTTAAGTAGATCTGTAAGCGGCTGTGCTATTGATGCAAAATTCTGTACATACTTCCTAAAATATGACGCCAATCCAATAAAACTTTGCAATTGCTTAATTGTTCTGGGTTCTGGAAACTTTGTAACGGCATCAATCTTTTCACTGGCAGGCCTTACTTGTCCATTCTCAATCGTATGACCTAAATAGGTTATGCTTCGACATATCAACTGTGCTTTTTTCCAATTTATTTGCAGGCCATATTTAGACGCTACTCTTAAAACTTCCCTTAATCTATCAACGGCTTCCTGTTCATCTTTTGCTGGAATAAGAATATCATCAACAAATATTAGAACAATCCCTTTAGATATTAGTTCTCTGAAAATTATGGTCACAAATCTCATGAAGTAGTTAGGGCAAACAGACAAGCCAAATGGAGCTTTCAAAAACTCGAACTGACCGTGATGTGTAACAAATGCAGTATATTTTACCGACTCACTGCTGACACTCAGATGGAAAAACCCATTTTTTAAGTCCAGTACACTAAATACTTTTGCCTCAGCCAACTTGTCAATGTAATCCTCAATAATCGGCAATGGAAACTCATCTTTTACAATTTTACTATTTAATTTTCTATAGTCAACGCACACCCTTATAGTACCATCTCTTTTGCGAACAAGAACTAATGGACTGGCATATTCAGAATAACTTACACGTACAATTCCTTGCTCGAGCCACTCCGCAACTTGTTCTTCAACAGCCACCTGCTCCTTCAGTGATATGCGTCGTGGACGTTGCACCACCGGGACATCATCTTTCACAATTATTTTCAACTGGATAGGAGCTTCTTTAATTTGGCATGGTTGATAGCTCTCAACCATCTGAACAACCTCTTCTTTAAGGTAAGTATTACTTACATGGCCAACCTCAACACTGCAACTAAAACAATTAATTTTGTTTATCCATCCCACAGGTTTCATCCATACAGCACTACCATTCATAACCGTTATAACATTCTTAAGAAATTCGTGACCTATGATTACATCAAAAGGCATACAGTCCTTAGGTACCACATAGAATGACACATCGTCGTATTTCGTACCGTCGATCACAACATTTGTTGATAGACGACCCAATGATTCCACTTTAGCGGATCCAAGTCCAGACAGTGTTATGTTATTGTTCAGCACTTTACTGACGTTAGCACAAAACTCGGAAGATACTAAGTTTACATCACTACCCGAATCAATAAGCGCACTTGTCGTTTTTCCACATAATTCTACGTTTTTCAAAGGTTTTTCCCGTCGCGAATGTTTGTTTTCATCGCAAATGTCAGATCCAATTTGACTTTGACATTTGCTGTCTATGTCGTCATCTGTCATCTTGACACTGTCATTCTGTGAGTGTGACGTATTATCCGCTTTGTTGAACGAGTTGAACGATGATTGACCGAACATTGCTTGCTTGGTCGTCGCACGTTCGCCGCTCCCGCTCCCACTTGTCGATGCGCCGTTGTTTCCTTTCTTATCGCCGGAACTACGCCATCTTGATGAGCTCGTATCTTCCTTACGGCCGGCTGCCGCCGCCATATTTTTCTTATGCGGGCACTTCGGTGAAATATGACCGTATTCGTTGCAGTTAAAGCACTTTGGACCTTGTGCCTTCTGCGGACAGTCTTCCGACACATGATCGCCGTCACCACAGTTATAGCACCTTTTCAACGTTTTTTCGTGTCGCATGATGCCGCGTTTTTCATTTCTGTAGGTACTTCTAGAGTGTTCCAGTTTCATCTTTTCCTTAACAGTCTCGTAGATTTTAAATTTTTCTTTCAGATCGGGATACGTGGTTACACCGTATAGCATGATTTTGTTAGTCTCGTGGTCGACTATGCCATCAACAATATATTTAATGGCCACGTAATCGGGTATCTTACCCCGTTTCCCCAATTCCTTCATGACCAACATATAGTCAATACAACTCTCGTCACGTCTTTTCTTTCGTTGGCTCAGAAGCTCGTGTATTGCTTTGATGTCGACGCTGTCGGGGAACTCTTTACTCAGGGCTGCCTTCAGTTCTTCCCATGATTTGTGAGGGCGTTCAGCTTGCATCCAAAGCTGTGCGGTGCCTGATAGGGATCTCCGTGCCATCAGCAGCTGTTGTAACGGTGTCCAACCACATATTTCTCCATTTTCCTCCACGTCTTGTATCCATCGCGCCACTGGATACGTCTTATCTTGACCGGTGAATTTAGGTATTATGTCCGAAGTTAGGTACAACATCGAGTTTAGGCCCGTACGTGATTCGTCTTTCGTCATTTTCGATAGTTTCTTTTTTCTTCGTTATCGTCAGCTCACCGTTCGCCGATGCCGTCGTAATTATCGTCGGCCGCCGTTGATTTTTTGAATACCGTTGGTCGCCGTTGACCACGCCACGTGCCGGCCTCCGTCGTCCGTCGTTTATCCACTTCTTAAAACTCGAACTCGTGTCGTTATTTTGCCAATCCCGGACGAGCCCCCAATTTTGTGGGATTATATGGCAAAATAAACGAGAAATACTTTTAAAAACTTTTATTTAAGACACACTCAAGAAAAAAATCGCCATTGCACCGTACGTCTGTCATAAGACTCCGCGTCATCCCGCTATTACGCTCACACACATACTTCTCTCTCTTTCATCCGCTGCGTTCCGTTTTAACAATATTATGCTGCGTTCATACTCGAGCTTGGTACAAAATCATTATCCCACATACATAAAATAAGTAGGATATTATTTATTTTGTTTAGCAGTCTATACGGACCATCCAAATGTCCTTTCTTTGGTATTGTTCATCAAGCCGTGAGCTGCTCTTTACTAGTCTTGAGTTGAGCTTCATGGATACTGACAAGTGCTTGCACTGAGTTGACCTGTCCACTCAAATCTGTGTGGTTCTTTAATCAAAAGAGCATCTCAGATATTACTCTGCATGGTTCTCATATGATTTGACCATTACATGTTTACTGTATGGACTATAAAAGAGACTTTGACCTCTGAGTTTGTTTTGATATTTCTCCTCAGGAAACACTGGCCAAGTTTAAATTAACGAAAAATATGATATTTATAACTTATTTAAAACAAAACGGAATGCATTTATTGGAGACTAAAATAATGTCCATTTATAATGTTAGTAACAAGGGTCTTAAAAAACTAGGTTAGTCTATAATTATTTGCAAAATAAACATTATTTATCATTTAGTCACATTTCACAAAATAAAATCTAGTAAACCATAAACACAGTTTTCTATATAATAAACACGTATATACAGGCTGATCAAAGATCCACAAACTGTGCTTACTATCAGGGCAACCCGATATCCCATTTAGCGCAGAGACGCTCTCGGGAATCAAACCCGCTAATAAATAATTCTCGGTAATGACTAGTGGGAGCTGTAGATCAATAGCCACTGAACCTAAACTAAAAATAGATATTGGGTATTCCTGAGAGGTTTTTTATTCATGATTGTTTATGCTTACGACCCTGCATGACCCGTTTCGGTTTATTTGAACGCAGGGTAATAAGTAATTTATTTTTTATTTTTTTCTGTATTTTTCTTATTTAAGAGCGTCCACCCCGAGGTACGTTTTCGTTATTTTTCATACAACCACTTTTACGTGATTATGAAGTTATTGCACATCTTTCTCTAGATATTTTGGAAATACAGGTATCTTGTGGATATTATGCAGGTTTTTATTAAAATCAAAACATTTTGCGTAAAACTAATCCAGTAAAGACTTCTGAAAATCTGCTATTTTGCGTGAACCTTGACCCTTCATAATTTACACACAAATAAAAAAAAAAAACAAAAATGTATTTATACAAACCTTGTTTTATCCAATCTTCAGAATGCAAGTATTTCCTGGAACAAATGATGTGAAATATTTAGTAAATGCCAAGTAATTTCCTTTTTCGCGTTGCCACTTTATCAAAGATTGCGTTGGATTGTGTTGGATGAACCAACAAGCTTTTAAACTATTCTCTGGTTGACGATAGAAAGGTCGGGAATGGCCCTCTTAAGAGTAGTTCATACAATAACCGCCACATTTGTCCATATTCATGGTTAAAGAACGCATGAAGAGGTCAGCATGTGGATAGGTGACAATCCAATACAGATCAACACATCTCCGTGCTTCAGAAAGCACATTAAGCTGTTGAAGTCGGCTGTTATTTGTACATTGGTATTACGGTCGTTGCAAGTAGTAGGGGGCTAGAAATCAAACAAGAGTCTTGCCACAGGGTGCAGACCCTGATAAATGGTCAAACGAAGGCCAAGTATTGAATCATTCATTTCATCAGAAGGAGAAAGAAAAGAAAAAAGAAAGAAAAATACTTCTCTTGTATAGAGGTTACGGTTTATCATTCCCTCTCACTCCATACCATAGCCTGAATCATGGACGACGGCCGGGCGCTCGGGTTGTCACCGTCGACCCACAAGGACACGGCGGGGCACCGCGCAAGTGGGGTCAAACTTACACCTTATGATATAGGTACTTCACTACGTACTCCAGGTGAGCCGCACTGTGGTGACACCTGAGCGTTTCTTCCCACTAAATCCAAAACAGGTACCTTCCGAAACACTTACACCCGGTGAGGATCTGATCCAGGTGGATTAAACTCACCCAGCTCTGTCTTTTTTTTTAGGGGCGCAATAACAGAAACTGGCACAAAGCGTAAAAAAGACTACTTACGGTACTGATCGTGTTATTCTGTTAATGGATTGTGAAGAACAGATAGGCAGTTGGTCGTCATCACTGTGTGGACCGCTTGGAGGATAAGGTGCACACGGTAGAGGTGTGCCCCAGTTGGGCAGAGCACCGTCGTGTCCTCGTGGGGGTGATCGGCGGTAACGACCTCTCGCGCCGGGCCCTGGTACAGACCATGGTCCGGAACGAGGAGAAATGGCAGGTGGTCGCCTCCTTCTGCGAAGTAGTAATGCTAGCGAAGGAGGCGACCTCACGCGCGTGGGAACGGCTCTAACGCCCCAGCCGGCGGGATCCCGATTCCGATTTCCAGCCACCGTAGGCGTAGGCTTGCGGACGGCAAGCAATAGATAACACACTGTCCGGTCGTTCGGTAACCTTTCAGACCGAGGCCAAGTCGTCGACGGCGCGTAGTGTTCCACGCGCGCCTCAACGAGATGTCAACAAATCGTAAGCAGGGTCAAAGCCTACTGGGGCCATGGATTGTGCGAAAGAACGGGTAGAACATGGCAGAACCCCTGGGCCCTGAAACGAAGGCAAATAGGAACTGGAGTGGGTTTTAGTCAGTAAAAGTCTGTCTCACTCCGCCTAAGGGCGAGAAAAGTCATTTCATGATTTCCTACCTAAAAAAGATTGGCAGTTAGTCCGTGTAATTGTGTTGATATTCAGCTGCATCTAGCAACTTGATGGCTGCTACGCTACGTGGTTCAATTCCCATACGGAACAAATATTTGTATGACCTTCAGCCCCCCTAGCCAAGTTACAACAGTTTCGTTTCGATTCTCTTTTCGTCGATCGCCTCGAGTAGGCCACGCCTCCGATTCCTTTATTCTGGCGTCATCTCAACGCTCAGTCACGTGGTCAGAACAAAGGAATAAGAGGCGTGGCCGACTCGAGGCGATCAACGAAAAGAGAATCGAAACGAAACGGTTGTAATTTGGCTAGGGGGGCTGATAGTTGTTCCGGGTCTGGGCGTTTACGTGAGTTTACATGTTTTTAAACGCTCTCACGATACATGAGTAAATCGTTGTTTCGCGAAAAGTATTTTATTTTAAAAAAGAAAAAATCTGTCGATAATAAAGTTGTTATAACCAGATTTATATTTTTTGTTTGAGAGTCGAAAAAACATTTCTATAGAGACAGTATTTCAAAGAAAATAATATACAGAGGTAGCTACTTTTATAGGCTTTAGTGACATGAAAGCTTTATCAATTATATTTTTTCGGAGGAATATTTCTGTGTAAGGACAGTTTCGACATGCTTTTTGTGTGTTTCAGCTCAGTCAATATTTTTGAAAATATATCGCGATAGCATTGCTGACATAAACAAAAATGTTTTTTAAAGGAAATTCATAAGATAATCTTTATTCTTTGTTGCACGCAAATTTTAAAAATATAAATAATAAAAAGGATACTTAATTTGCAAAGGCGATCATAACCCAAAAGTTGGGTTTTCTTACAGCGAACCTCCGGTTGATAGATACATAAGACAATAAACATAATTATTATCTATTTCCTCTTTAATGAATAAAAAAAACTGTATAATTCAATAAAAACACTTAACTAATTAAAACTATATATACACTAAGGGCAAAAACTACTAGCTAAAATATGGCGTCATAAAATTCCTCCGCATCGCTGTCGACTGGAAGTGTGCCCAAAAGGCTGGCGGCATTGCCACGTTGTATGGCAATGCTTAACCTCTGACCGAGGTAAAAGCCAGCCCTTGGGTCACGCGAAGTGTCAACTAAGCGTTTGGATAATTCTTTGAAAAGCTTATGAGCACTCGGACCCCACGGCCCAAGAGTTTCAACCCCGAACGGCTCAAAAATATAACTACCGACGAGGTTGTTATATTTCCGCCGCTTGAGGTTCTCCGCAGCCGCAGCGGCAGCACCAGCACAGCACGAAGAGCTAGGAAGATGGGATGGCGCAAGAGTGTTGACACAGGTAGCGTCCCACACTAAAGGCCTACCCATCTTCCACGGAAATAAAGACATACCGTCCGGTCTCTTACCATCGTCGCGTGCCAGGCCATGAGGTTCCAAAACAGCCGGAACGCCGACGGTGACAAGGGCTCGTCGGATGATGTCGTTAATATTCGCGTGCCGTGCTATCCGTCCCGCGCTTCGACTGCATGACAGGCCGTGGTGACCAAGGCTGTTGACAACTTCGCCACAGTGGCAGCGATGAGGAGAACAGCAAGGAGCGCCTAGGCGTAGGGCAACAGCTAGGCGGAAAGTAGTATCGTCGAATAAGGTGCCAATATTCGACGACGGCAGTGCGTGAAGCCAAAGACCTGACTCCCAATTTCCCACAGCCAGGAGGCGCGCACGCTCCGCAGTAGTAGCAGATGTTAGGATTAGGTTTTTCTGGACTACTTTGCAGAGCGGTTCATCCCACCGTCTCTGGGAGGTTGGGTTGTCAGGCGGATTTGTATTCGGGCAAGCGATTCTCCAGGCATCCATAGCCTCGGTGAAGCACGGCACTTCAAAAGGAATCAGTGTGGAAGTTAGAATGTTCCTGATTAATTTATCAGTGCTGTGAACCGAAGATATGAATGCCGGTAAACTAATACTGGTAATTTTGCGGATTAATTATTATTATATGAATTATATCCACAAAAAATAAAACGTAAAATCAATTAAATCATCATCACCATCATCATTTTTTAGTGTCTCAAGATAAAAGTCTATGACCAGTGCGTGTTGCCAGTGATGACATACCTGTGGCTCCGAAACGTGGTCGCTTACAATGGGCCTCATCAGAAGGCTTAAAGTCACTCAGAGGGCAATGGAAAGGGCTATGCTCGGAGTTTCCTTCCGTCATCGCGTCAGAAATGAAGATATCCGCAGGAAAAACCAAGGTTACAACAAAAATAATAATTCAATAAACTAAACGAAAATTGTACAATGCTGTTGTTGATATTGTGTGTTGTATTAAAATATTTATTTGAGAGTTATAACAATAAAAAATATATTTTTTAAATAATTGTTTTATTTTCAAATATGAGTAAGTATATGGATTTAGATAATACCAGACGACGCAGCTGCAGCAGTTGGAAGGCCTCCCACAAGGTGTTTCAATGACCTAGTGAGGGTCGCGGGAATCCGATGGATGCAAGACGCACAGGACTGGTCATTGTGGTGACACTTGGGGGAGGCCTATGTCCAACAGTTTTCGTCTGTTCAGTCAGTTCAGTCAGCTTTCGGCTGAAATGATGATTATTGATGGGGTATGGGGTAATCATACGAACTAATTAAGAATAAACATTTTTAATAATGAGACAACAACCATGTTATATGTTACCGGGGCGACATGACATGATCGAACCACAGACCAAAGATACATTCATAAAGAAGGCACTGCTCACGCAGTTCGTAATACCATAACACCTCCCCTCGAAGTAGTGAGCATGTCTTCGAAGTTTACATACATTCATCCATCATACCTAAATTACGCAGACATGATGCTTTGTCCCACTCAAGCCTTTGGTCAAAACATCAGCAGGTTTACATTCACTCATACTAAAGCGTTCTAATATTTTATCTATATATGATAGTACACTCTCTTTTCATCATCACGACTAAATTCAATTCCTAAACAAGTAGAAATTTTTCCCATATCTTTCATTTCAAACGCACTCCCTAATTGTTTCTTTACATGTTCCATCCATGCGTTATCATTAGTCGCTAAAATCATGTCATCGACATATATACCTATTAACATAATTCGCTCACCCTTTTGCGCAAGATTTTCCCATGAAACAGTAGAGTTCTTTTTCCCATGTAATTGTCCTGAATTTCTATATTCATCTGGTTCATTAAGTCGTTCAAGAGATCTTCTTGATCTACTATCATCTCTCCTGACTTCCTTTCTTTCATTGTTCGCATTTGACACATTTAATTCTACTGTCATTTGTTCCTCATCATTGTCTTCTTCTTCATCAAGTATCTCTTTATATTCTATCATGTCTAAATGCTGTTTCATTCATAAACTTCA
The DNA here is from genome assembly GCA_905147345.3 of Mythimna impura. Classification (NCBI taxonomy): domain Eukaryota; kingdom Metazoa; phylum Arthropoda; class Insecta; order Lepidoptera; family Noctuidae; genus Mythimna; species Mythimna impura. Next base: position 6,020,753 of record LR990349.1, read on the forward strand.
CGTCACGAGTCACAATGATTTTTCTAGTCGTAGAATCATGTATTCTATATGCCTTCGATTGAATATCATAGCCCACAAATATTCCTAACTGCGAACGTGACTCAAATTTTCCTTTCGGTTTTCCCTTGTCTTTATAATAAGCTTTTGAGCCAAACACTTGCATATATATTACTGTAGGTTTCTTTCCTTTCCATAGTGTAAATGGTATTTGACCATTTAGTGCTGTAGTTGGGCATCGGTTTCTTATATAATTTGCAGTATTAACAGCTTCTGCCCAAAATACTGGAGGACTTCCGGCTTGACGCATCATACAGCGTGCCATCTCGACTAATGTCCTATTCTTCCTCTCAGCAACCCCGTTTTGCTGAGGTGTATACGGCGCTGTCAATCTTCTTCTGATTCCTGCTTTACTCAAAAAATAATCAAACTCATTGTTCACATATTCTCGTCCGTTATCAGACTGAAGATTCTTTATCTTCTTCCCAGTTAAATTCTCTGCATAGGCTTTGTAGGTTTTAAATACATTTAAGACGTCACTTTTACTTGCTATGAAGTAGACTTCGCACCATCTAGATTTATCGTCGACGAATGTAACAAAATATTTTTTGCCGCCATAAGACTGATGATTCATGGGGCCACAAACATCGTTATGTACTATTTCTAGTAATTCGCTGGTACGATCTTCCCTTATCCTTGGAAAAGGGGTGCAAGTCTGCTTTTCACTTATACAAATCTCACATTCTGACAACTTTTCGTCATCCTTAAATGTTAGCCCGTGTACTAAACCACTCTTTGCCATAGCTTTCAGGTCGCGTTCGTTAAGATGTCCGAGACGTTGGTGCCACATATCTAGTGAATTCTTCGTAGATTCAACATTATTTACAGAGTTCTGACTCATCCGAACGTGGTATAGATTACCAACTCTATCTGCACGCATATGAATTTTGTCATTGTTATCAATTACAATCGCATCATTCTTCTTGAAGCGAACCTCAAACCCGCGATCTGTCATCTTGGCCACTGACAATAAATTCGTTCGTAAATCAGATACGTAGAACACTTTTTCTATATCAATCTGGCGTTCTTCACTGCCCGTGTCTACTAAAATCCTCACTTTACCAGTGCCAGTAATTTGTGTCCTGTCGCTATTAGCTAAACTTAATTCAGAGTCTACTTGCTTAAAATCCTCGATCATTTGCTTTTCATTGCACATATGACCCGTGCATCCACTGTCAATGCACCAAATAGGATTTACTTTCTCACCTAACATAACCTCTTCGGCAGTACTCAGTAACATTGTTGTCTTTTGCTCGTTGTTGTCACTATTTTCCAAGTTCTGTGCGCTTTGTTTATACTTGCTGACATGCTTAGTTCTGCACTCTCTCGCCAAATGCCCACGACGACCACAACGATAACATTCGAAATTGTTTTTATGACCGTGGTTGTCATTATTCTTCTTCAGATCGGCATATTTATTTTTATTGATACGTTTGACGAACATAGTTCCCTGTTCAGTCATTTTTGACTTACGAGCTTCGTAATCCTCGATAATCTTGACCTTTAACGTTTCCGTTGATGGCAAATCATCACGCGACTCCATTGCCGTTCTAAACATGGCGAATGAATCCGGCAAACTGTACAATAACAATATGGCTAATAGTTCGTCAATAACTATCAAACCGATTTCTTTCAGTTTTTTAACTGCGTCAAAGAAATCCGCGATGTGCTTCTTCAAATCATCGTCTTCTTGCATACGAGTCAGTACAAGCTTTTTCAATAAAGATGCTTTTCTGGCTGGCCCGCTCGACTGATACATAGATTTCAGTTTATTCCAGATAGCCTCGGAACTTTCCAAACCATCCAATGCAGCCAACTCACTTGGACTCACCGCTAACAATATGTCAGACTCGGCTTTTCTATCCATTTTTATCCAATCGGCATATTTCGGATCACTTAACTGAGGTACCAAAAGGTAACGCTCCCGATACATATTCCCATAGATCATTTTTAATCAAAATTGCTCGCATATGTATCTTCCATGTATCATAGTTATCGCCAGTAAGTCGATCAATCTTAATAGATGTAGCCATATCGAAGTTTCTTCAACTCCAAAACAATAGCAATGAATAAAAAAAATCTTCGTAAAAAACCACGAACGTAACTTGCGAGTCTTCTTCGCAAAACCTTAACGTGCGTAGACGCGTTTTGTACTTTTATTACGACGAACTGTTTTAGTTCAAATCACTGCATTGTTCATATTTCACGCACTAATAGTCTCTGGGCCCATAACCTGATGGGGTATGGGGTAATCATACGAACTAATTAAGAATAAACATTTTTAATAATGAGACAACAACCATGTTATATGTTACCGGGGCGACATGACATGATCGAACCACAGACCAAAGATACATTCATAAAGAAGGCACTGCTCACGCAGTTCGTAATACCATAACAATTATGATGAAGTTAGATAAAGGACATAAATAATTTATTTATTAAAGCTTTATGTACTAGCAATAAACACTATACAAAGGCGGACTTAATGCCTTAGGCATTTTCTACCAGTCGACCTTAGGTTGGTGCAGAAACATAACATGGTAGGTGCAGCTTAATGGTAAAGAAACAGAAAAGAAATACAATAATAAATATATACTTAGATACATACATACAAATTAACAATTTTTAATAAAACAAATTAAATTTTTAACAAATGAAAAATTTAACTTATATTTACTAGTAATTTAATTTTTAGTATTTTTTATTTTACTCTGACATTTAATTTTTTATTGACTTTTTATTTTATTTTGACATTTAATTTTTTATTGATTATTTTATTTTATTTTGACATTTAATTTTTTATTGATTATTTATTTTATTTTGACATTTAATTTTTTAATGATCTTTTATTTTGACATTTAATTTTTTAATGATCTTTTATTTTGACATTTAATTTTTTAATGATCTTTTATTTTGACATTTAATTTATTAATGATCTTTTATTTTGACATTTAATTTTTTAATGATCTTTTATTTTGACATTTAATTTTGTATTGATTTTTTAAATTTAATTTTGATATTTTAATATTAGTATAATAATTTCATAACTGTGACTGTCAACTTTTTAACCGACTTTAAAAAAAAGGAGGAGGTTATCAATTCGGTTGTATTTTTTTTTTTTTTTTTTTTTTTTTATCATCATTATTTTTTTTTTTTTTTTTTTTTATGTTTGTTACCTCAGAACTCCGTCGTTTATGGACCGATTTGCAAAATTTTTTTTTCCCTTTATAGGATATGCTTCCAGATTGGTCCCATTTTTTTCAAAATCCAGTTCTGATGATGGAATCCATGAGGAATCGAGGGAACTCCTCAAAAATTATAGGCAACCCTATGGTAATTTTAGTATTTTCATCAAGAACTTAAGCATTTACAGTCAAAAAGTAACATTTGATGAAGTGGAACTGATGAAGAAGACCAGAAATGGTCAACGGAACTTCATACTCAAATAGATATCACATTGAAGATATAGTTAAGCGACTATGACAATACAAATAAATGAATGATTCTGAATAGTTACGTTGAAAATGGTATCATCGAAGTGATCTGATGATGGAGCCGGAAGGAGGAAGGTAGGCACAGCAACTTTATAATAAAACAATGTAACCTAGCAGTATTTGGGTTAATTGGAATTGTCATTAGAAATAGGCACTCTGTTTATAAGTGTATCGCAACTAAAAAGTGTGAAATAAAAACTTTTTAGAAAAAAAAAATAACCGACTTCACTAAAAAAAACACTAAAAGGATCAAAATAACTTTAATTTCGGAAGTCGGTGTTAAATAAGAAACAATCAATACCGAGAAACACCGACATCTGAAATTAAAGTTATTTTGATCCTTTTAGTGTTTTTTTTAGTGAAGTCGGTTATTTTTTTTTTCTAAAAAGTTTTTATTATCTTGTACCTGTTTTCATTATTTGCATACCCATGTGATGGTTAAACATGGAGAACTTTATATTATTCATTTAAAACCAAAACATCAATATATATTTTTACCCATGTTTGCAAATTAATAAATGATTTATGATGATTTATGATTTATGACAATGAGAAACGAATCCAAAAAATTAACGTTGTAATGATTACACCAACTTCCTGCGAATGTGTTCACGTGTCTTCACCTTAACTCGTTGAGTAGTGTAATTAGAGACACAATAGTAAGACAATGGCGCACGAAAGCCGGCGTTCGTGCGGGGATCAACAGCTTAAAAGTGAACCGATTGGACGCCATCCAATTATCGCCATCGAATGAATGTCGAAAAAAAGGATCAGTATAAAAATAAAGTAAAAAACTAAAACCCGACTACGACAAAAAAAAAACGACGCTGAAAAAGTATGAAACAAGATTTTCATACTTCGAACAGAACAAAAAGAAAAGCCGCAGTCACACGTTATAGGTACCAACCGAAACACTTTAATAACGTGTGACTACGGTTTTAATTTTTGTTCTGTTCGAAGTATGAAAATCTTGTTTCATACTTTTTCAGCGTCGTTTTTTTTTTTGTCGTGGTCGGGTTTTAGTTTTTTACTTTATTTTTATTTAAACAATTTTGGTGTTAAATTTAACACATGACTTTTTGTCCGCTAGAGGGCGTCACTTTAAATTTGAGCAATATTTTCGAAATTTACAAATGTAGCCCTTTCAAATGATACCAAACACGGCGTATTTATCTCCATTTTTATTTTTTAACACATACTTTTTGTCCGCTAGAGGGCGCCATGTCGACTTTTGTGACACGTCAAGAAGCCTATGTTCAGCGGACAATGAAGACGGTTCTAACGATACCTCATATGTCGAGTTCCGATTGGTAGATTAGGAGCTATGAGGGAACAGATGAACATACTCACATACATACATAGCCTGTCAAAATCATAACCCTCCGTAGTCGGGTAAAAACTAATTTAAGTGTGTTTTTGTTGGGCGGTCATCAAATAGGTACATTATAATAATAGTCAGATTATTTCACACTCTTATTAAAATGTACCCACATACTACTTAAAATTATTATTATAGCCTCATTTTACTTTTACTTAAATAGATAGACTACGCAGAAAATTATAATTTTATTCTAACTTCATTACAAGATTAATTCTTCTTAAAAAAGAAAATTAAATTGAAACTAGGACATTTTAATAAATGAGTCCCATTCGTTAGTACCAAGGTACGACGTCTAACCGATAAGAACTAAGTTTTTGTTAAGATATGGAGGTTTTTGTTATAAAACAGCCATTCTTCAGACTACGGTCGCTATTACAGTTTTTGTTAATGTAGGTACGTGTCTCAAAAACTTTAACTCTGTGTACAAAAAGTGAATGATCGTTTTGAAATTTTTAAACAATAACAACGTTGGAGTAGTATATTAGGGGAAGTTTGAAAGTGGCGCCAGTGACTGAAAAGTTGAAAGGGAATCGTTTGTCTAGGTATGGTCATGTGAAGAGGAGGGATGAAACGCATGTTACTAAAAGAGTTATGAGTTTACATGTGGATGGATGGAGAGGGAGAGGGAGACCAAAGAAAAGATGGATTGATTGTGTGAAGAGTGATATGAAAGAAAAGGAAGTTAGTGATAGTATTTATTTATTTATTTATTTATTAATTCTTTATGCACACAAAAGTACAGAGGCGGACTTAATGCCTTAAGGCATTCTCTACCAGTCAACCTTTGGGTCCCGTTAGTATGACGAGTGACAGGGCAGAATGGAAGAAAAAAACGTGTTGCGCCGACCCCAAATAACACGGGACAAGGGCAGGAAGATGATGATGATGATGAACAACGTTGGAGTAGGTTACATTTACATGTTGGCGATAATGGCAATTTAGCGATAGCGAGACACTCAATTGATTCCATAGTGCACGGCACAAAAAAGTCACGTGAGCAGAATCGTTTGGTGAGGCAACGTTTACACATGACAGCCTTGGACAATCCCTCAATTACTAAATACTTGAGGGATTTAGGAGTTAGGATCGTAGCAGATGGCTGTTAGAGCACTTAGAAGGTGGCCTTTTAAATTTCTGCTAACCGAAATTATGTCAGTTTGCTCATGTATGCAGGTTATGGATCTCTCTTTGTGATCATTTCGTTTTCAATGTGTTATTATTTATTTTCTGCAATAGCATAAGTATAATCAGCCTTATAATGTTCTGGCTAAAGGCTCTAGAAGAGAGAATGGGCCGTAATCCACCACGTAAGCCCAGTGCGGATTGGTGGTCTTAAATTTTTTTGTTCTAGGACATACCGGTTTCCTCATGATGTTTTTTCTTCACCGTTCGTTTTTCATCGAAGAAATAAATTACACAAAGTAATGCACCCGACTAAATTTGAAACATTTTTTTTTAGGTGGGAAAATCATCTAATGACAAATCGCGCTCTTGGGCGGAGCGGGAGATAGTGTCAGACTTTTACTGACTAAAAACCCACTCCTGTTCCTTCTTTGCCTTCATCCCGGGGCCCCGGGCTTCGCTTTCACACTACCCGTGGCCCCAGTAGGCTTCGACCCTGCTGGGCCCCTACGATTTGCTGACATCTCCCTGAGGCGCGCGTGGAACAATACGCGCCGTCGACGACTTGGGCTCGGTCCGGACGGTTACCGGACGGTCGGACGGCGAGCCACCCATTACTCGCCGTCCGCAAGCCCGCGCCTACGGTGGCCGGAAATCGGGATCGGAATCCTGGCGGCGGTTAGGGCGTGAGGACCGTTGCCTCACGCAATCGGCCACCTCCTTGCAAGCATATTACTGCTTCGCAGAAGGAGGCGACCGCCTGCCACTCCTCCTCACTCCGGACCATGGCCTGTACCAATGCCCGGCGCGAGAGATCACTGCCGCCGATCGCCCGCACGAGGATACGGCAGTGCTCTGCCCAGGCGGGGCACACCTCTACCGTATGCTCCACCGAGTCCTCCGGACGGCCCACACAATAGCGGCACCTAGGCGTTTCTTCCGCACGAATTCGGTACAGGAACCTCCCGAACTTGCCATGTCCGGTGAGGACCTGCGTCATGCGGTAGGTAAGGACGCCCTGTGGTATTTCCAGCCACTCCTCAAAGAGGGGACTTACCGCCATAATTGTGGCATGCCCAGCACTGGGTTGCGACATTCGCTGTCGCCATTCCACCATGAGATCCCGCCGGAGTTCTTCCCGCCATACCGCGACATGGCGTGGCAGTGGAGTTTCACCCCGGCGTTGCATCTCCACGCGCAAATCGTGCATGCGTGCAAAGACTGTTGCCTCCAGATTCCATGGTGGCTGGCCAGCAAGGAGGCTCGCCGCTTCACGGGAAACCGTGCGATATCCCCGCACCAAAATTTGAACCTGGGACCTACAACTCGTAAGTCAGGGCCGTTACCACTCGGCCACCACTGCTCTCCAATAAATAAAATAAAATAAAAACAATCTATTGACACAACTCGTTTAATTTACTATTACAAAACTAATTAACAGTCAAGCCATAGTTCGTTCTTTGTGGAGTGCCAAGATGAAAGAAAAAATACTAGCAAGTTGTAGTGCAGTTTTAATAAATGTTGCTTTTAACCCTCGAACTAAGCTAAACGTGCTTGCTTTAAGAACGAGCTCGAGAATAGTTGGCCGCTCCAATTTGAGTTCGCAATAGCCGTTGGGCTATTGACGGGTTAAAGTTTAAAATGTATCGATACTCTGCGAATTTCGCCAGCTGCTGCTTTATTAGTAAGGGTTTTGGGTCTTTTGAAAGTAATCATTATTTTTGTAATGACGATAAAGTGAAAATTCAAGTCAAGATGTTGCTCGCCGTCCTATATCGTAGGGTTGAGCGGGAGGGCGTGTAAGACTTTTACTGACTAAAAACCACACCTATGTTCCTTCTTTAAAGGAGGCGGCCGATCGCGTGAGTCAACGGTCCTCACGCCTCAACCGCCACCGGGATTCCGATCCTGATTTCCGGCCACCGTAGGCGCGGGCTTGCGGTCGGCGAGCAATGGGTAGCTCGCCGTATGACCGTCCGGTAACCGTCCGGACCGAGCCCAAGTCGTCGACGGCGCGTACTGTCCCACGCGCGCCTCAAGGAAATGTCAGCAACTGTAGGAACCCAGCAGGGTCGGAGCCTACTGGGGCCAAGGGTCTGATTCTGAAAGGAAGACTCGGCCCTGGTACGAAAGGCAACGAAGGAACAGGAGTGGGTTTTTAGTCAATAAAAGTCTGACACTATCTCGCGCTCCGCCCAAGAGCGGGGGATGTCATTAGATGATTCTCCCACCGAAAAAAAAAACACCTATGTTCCTTCTTTGCCTAGCGTTCCAGGACCCCGGTTTTCCCTTTTGGAAGTCAACCCATGGCCCCAGTTCCACCCCGGTTTGCGACTGAAAGGAAAACTCGGACTCCAGGTAAAGAAGGAACACAGGAGTGGGTTTTAGTCAGTAAAAGTCTGACACGGTCTCTCGCTCCGCCCTAGAGCGAGAGAAGGCATTGGAGGATTTCCAACCTAAAAAAAAAGGCTGGTTCATTTTTGGTTAAGAAGTGGGATAAAATGCTCATATTCTGCAGCATAATGCTGAGAGAAAGAGAGCTAAAAAGGCTTCTAGTCTTTTTAGCCTCGCACAGTTTTTTTTTAAATCTTTTTAATGTGATTTTTATTTTAATTTAAGTATATAGAGATAAGGTACTTTTTATTTTATTGTTGTTTATCTTATGCGAGTCACAATTAAATGTTTTTCTTTCTTTCATACAAGCACGAGAAGATATTCATTTTTACTGTCAAAAATATTGTTCCTCAACGAGCAACAACAAAAGAGTTACATGTCAGCAAAAGTCCACAATAACATCGCTCGAAACACGACTTTAATATATTGTCAGCGATTTACCAAGAAACAATTAAGTATGTCACAGAGTTTTCGCAGCACAATATATAATTTTTTTTCAGAAATCGCTTCTTTGAAACTAAATGGTAACCAATAACACCAACATTCTAACAAACGACACACCTGTCGCAGGTTTGCTGGAGGAAATTTCGTTAGAAATAAGCAGGACCGTTGTTGAAACCTCTACGGTCCGGACCAAGCGTTTCACCTCATCGTTTATACCGCGAACATCGAGGGACTGGAACAACTTGCCTGCTGCGGTCTTCCCGTCCGATTATAATTTAAGTGTCTTCAAGGCTAGAGTGAATAGGCTCTTAATCAACTAGTGCGCCTCAGCATCAACGATTGCATCACTACTTACCATCAGATGGGATCGCAGTCAAGCATTAGTTTATAACATTAAAAAAAAGGACCTTTGTACTCTTCTATCTGTATTTGTTCTTTTCGAGTGTTTTTGTGTACATAAATAAATAAACGACGATACAATAGTAAATGCTGAACAAACTAAATAAGTAATAAGACCACGCAAGATAATTTTGTTTCATTACTTTAATCCCGAACTTGCTTTTTTTTTGTTTTTCCATTATCCTAGAGTACATCGAAAAGATGGACCCTAATCTAATTACAATCTAGCTTTGGAAGTACATAAACTAATTAAATCGTAATTTAATTGTTTTTACCAAGAATGCGTCCAATATAAATCTCCCCAGCCAAGTTGACGTCAGTTTCCAGAAAAACTGTATTTAGCTGGATATCATTATTTTACATAACAAGTATATCCGCAGGAGAACCAAGGTTGCTGATATAGCACGAAGAATCACCAAACTTAAGTGGCAATGGGCAGGGCACATTGCTCGCAGAACAGATGGCCGTTGAGGCCGAAATGTTCTGGAGTGGCGACCGCGTACCGAAAGACGCAGCGTTGGAAGGCCTCCTACTAGCTAGGCAAGTTTGTTCGGTACCAATACTTGACCGGTTCTTTTTAAAGAGTAACTATGATGTCTTTTGCCGGTCCTTATCCATAGAAATAATCAATTGGAACCATGCACTAGTTTCTATCGTTTTATAAATGCCCAGGTATATAAACATATACCTATAAAATATTTTGAATTCGAATTGAATTTATTACAAATTTCAAAACTTTTACATACATAGCAACTGTGTCCTGGCTAACTCCTGCTTTCTAAAAATAAATTGGTATCGGTTGTTATTTATGAATCTCTCTTTGACCGTCGTTACGGATAGTTAGATGCCAGAAAATCTGATAACAGTTGCCAAGGAGCATTGTGTTACCCTGTTACTGGGTTGTAAAGCTCAGATACACACTTGTTGTGTCATCATCATCATCATCATTTCAGCCGAAAGACGTCCACTGTTGGACATAGACCTCCAACAAATGTCACCATAATGAACGGTCCTGTGCGTCTCGCATCCATCAGATTCCCGCAACCATCACCAGGTCATCGGTCCACCTTGCAGGAGGCTTTCCAACGGTCATCGGTTCTGCGAGCAATGTGAGATTCTTCGGGCTTTGGTTCTCCTGCGGATATCTTCATTCTTTATTCGATCACGCAAGGAAACTCCGAGCATAGCCTTCCATTGCCCTTTGGGTAAAAAGATGATACACATAAAAATAAACCTATCAATAAATTAACACGATCATGGTAGAGACTACCATGATCGTGTTAAATTAACATCCCTTTATTACATCTCCTCTCACAATCAAAACAATAACATCCAACTGATATATTCAATGTTTTCATTTAATCCCGTTTGTAACAGAACTAATGTACGTTGGTAGTGAAATTCCGAACATTTACATACGAAACGATTTTACTAAACAAACTTGATTGTAAATATTTTGTAGATAATTGAAACTAAGGATCTCTATGTGGTTGTTTTAGTTTTTTTTTGGAAATTAAACGTGTCAACAAAAAGATTCTATTTGCTGTTAATCTTTACGTTTTAAAAGCCGGTAAAACTTTAAGATTTCGCAAATAAGCTCTTAAATTTTTTTAAGCTATGTAGAGCATCGCTCCAATAGGAACGTGGAAGATAAATAAATATCAATAAAATTATTTTTTATTTAGATAAATAAATAATAGTAATATCATTATTTATTTATCCTCAAAATTACCATAATTATATACATACACATATTATGTGTATGTATATAATTATAATTATATTATATTATATACTATTATAATTATATAATTATAATAGTATCTATGTCTTTTTTTGCATGTTACATTATTTCATTGATAACTATTTTGTTTTTACTGTTACACACAG